>CM024725.1:28772510-29372510 GCA_014182545.1 Eucalyptus globulus
TGCTCGGGTGGAGCTCGGTGTCAGGCGGGGCGAACGTGGCAGCCTCGGGCGTGGGGACTTCGCGAACGAACAGCGACGGGCTTGAAACAGCAGCAGAACCGGCCGTCGCAGCTAGGCGGAGCAGTGTTGGAAGATATGATTATGTAATTTTGTATGATAAGGAATCAAGTTTATTTTAGGTTTTAGAAAGATAGGAAAAGATAAGAGAATATTTATTTTCCTTTATTGATTCTTTCTTTGTAATTAAATATCGATACTATACATAAATTACATCATTGAATGAAGAAACAATTTTCTTCTCTCGTCTTTGGTTCCTCACGAATCCGGTAGATACATTACTTTTCTTCATCTCCTTTTGTGACATGGTATCAGAGCCATCTATGGTTCTGAATTGACTTTTGCTTCCACTCCGATTACCTCGCAAAGGAACTCCAAATTCCAGAGAAGTGTTGCTGTAGGAATCAGTCTTTTTGATTGCCTAATTGCGGAACCACATCTGCAGAAAGAGTTACCGGGGGAATCAGTTTTTTTTTTCAACATGACAAAACCGCAAGACCCTACCTCAACTCCAGTTGACCAATCTGCAACAAGAGCATCGCTGCAAGCCAAGGGAGACCAAGACTCATCCACGTAATTCATGCATCGAACAACAGGGAACAAGAGATCCGGACAAGCGCAACACGCGCAATGGCAACAACGAGGCTCAGCTAATGCAGGGCAACCTTTCGCGGGCTACCCTTACCAATGGATGTCGTATCCATGGTTCCATGGGCCGATCCCCAATGCATCATCGCCTGGCTACCAAAGCAGCGCGCGAGCTGATGGAGGTCTACCAACCAGTGAAGGGGCAAATCCAACCACCGGCCCGGAGCAGACGGGCGGAAGCGGCGGGACCGGTATGGGAGCAGAATCCCTACCAGGTTTTTCACAATGCGGAGTCACGGATTTGGGTTGAGCGGTCAGTCGGGGAACAAATCCCCTACCCGAATTCTATGCCCAATTTTTTTTCCATATCAGACCCTTGCTGCCAGTGGTCGGCCGGAACCCAGCGATCCTCTTTACACAACAAATGGCGACGGACCGAGTTAAAAAGTCATTAGTCGGCGGCTAGCAGTGCGACAACTATTGAGTTGGTGGCGCGAATTCCGGCGGGCACTAGTAACAAAGGACAAAGAAGTTTTCATCGATGGAACGTTCCCGACTCCGTCCGACAAGCGAATGGCACGACTTTGGAGGTGATGCAACCAATTGGTCAGAACCTGGATTGGCAACTGCATCGCACCTGAAGTCGCGGCCGCACTTCCCCCGATGGAGGATTCGAAGAAAATGTGGGAAAATGTACAAGAGATGTTTGGAAAACTTGATCAAGTTAAAATTTTCTCGCTTACCCAACAGATTTCAGATCTGAAACAGGGAAATATGACCGTCGCGACGGTATTCAACAAGCTTTCGACGCTATGGAACGAATTGGAAGCAGCCGAAGAAAAGTTCGACTGGCCCGATTACGTCCAGCAATAGTATAAGAAAATGCGAGAAAGAGAGAAGACGACGAGTTTCCTCCTCATCCTCAACGAAACATACCTAGCGTTCCGATCTCAAATACTCACCATGGAGCCCATGCCGAGTCTCGGCCAAATCTATCAACTCGTCATACAGGAGGAAAGCCAACAAAGATCGGCGGACCATGGCAAGGGAGGAGATGGAATCGCTCTAGCGGCAAGGAGCCAGATCCACCACTCGAACAACACGGGGAGAGGAAGAGAGGCGGATCTAGGGTTAAGCGAAAACCCTAGATCATTTATAAGGAAGACGGTAGACGGTGCAGATTGTTTCCAGCAATCGGACGGCCATCATCTCTTCCTGGGAGCGACATGATCCGACGGTCCGCGTGGCTTCAAATTTGCTGGATCGGACGGCTCATAATCAGCGCACTTCCATGGGCCAGATGAGCCTATTTCGGGCGGAAATTTCTTCGCCGGATCAGATGGTTCGTATGGGCCTATTTCGGCCCAAACTCTTCAGCCCACAACTAGGCCTTCATTCGATGCAAAAATTAATGGGCCAAAAGGGAAATGTAAAATGTATTGTGATTATTGTAACGCCCGCATCATACAATTGAAAACTGCTGGAAATTGCATGGAAAACCAGGAGAAAAAGAAAAAGGGAAATTTTCCTTGGTCTTTCAAGTGTCGGGTCAACCCATGGGAAAATCAATTACCCATGAGCAATATCACGAGCTGATGGAAGCATTGAAGAAATTGGATGCTACAGATAAGGGTGGAAGTTTCACATGTGCATCCTATTGTCTAAGGAATTCAATATCGAAGAGTGCATGGATTATTGATTCGGGTGCTAGTGACCACATAGTCTGCGATAAAACTTTCCTTTCCGATATTACTAAGTTGTCTTTCCCCACATCAATACAACTTCCGAATGGACACACCACTAGGGTCACCGTGACTGGCACTGTGAACCTTAGTTCCTTTATCACCCTTCGAAATGTGCTTTATGTTCTTGATTTCCAATTCAATCTAATTTCAGTTGCCCGAGCTTATGAAGAAAATTCATCTCAAATCTTTTTTCCATTCTGATAAATGTTTCTTTCAGGCCCATTCGACTAGCAAACCGATGGGCTTGGGTAGAGTTAATCAAGGATTGTATTTTTGGATGGAATTTCCACGTTCTTTTAAATTATCTTCTGTTGAATCATTGTGTAATGCTACTACCAGTGATATGAATTTTCTTAATCATAAAAGATTGGGTCACAATGCATCCTTTCCTTGTCCTGAATGTCCCATTTGTCCCTTGGCAAAACAAACACGTACTCCTTTCCAAAATAGCACTTCACAAGCAGATGACATTTTTTCTTTAATTCATGCTGATGTTTGGGGGCCTTATCACACCTTGAATCATGATGGTTCTCGATTCTTTCTTACAATCGTAGATGATTACTCTCGTGCAACTTGGATATTTCTCATGCAATCCAAAAATCAAGTCTTTTCCCACTTAAAGACTTTCCTTTCCTTATCCAAGACTCAATTTCGAAAAACAATCCGTCGAATACGCACTGATAATAGGAGAGAATTTTTCAATGCTGAGTGTGCATCATTATTTTCTCTGCATGGAATCTTGCATGAGAGTTCCTGCACATATACACCACAGCAAAATGGAGTTGTTGAAAGAAAGCATCGTCATCTCTTAGAAGTAGCACGAGCACTTAAATTCCAAGCTTCCATTCCTGAAAATTTTTGGGGAAATTGTGTGGTCACAGCAGCATATCTAATCAATCGCATGCCATCACGCATTCTAAAAGGGAAGGCACCTTTCGAGTTATTATATGGGGGAGGAAACCGGTTACGAGTCATCTCCGAGTTTTGGTGTCTATGTTATGTGACTACAATGGGACATAGAGATAAGATGGCACCTCGTGCTAGACAATGCATATTCATGGGTTATCCAACCTTGCAAAAGGGATATCGGCTTTATGCACCATCTACAGGAGATTTCTTTATAAGCAGGGATGTTGTCTTTCATGAAGATGTTTTTTCTTTTTCGAAATTCACTTCCTTATCTAAAGATGAGAAGACAATGAATAGGCAATTCTTATTGGAGGAGGATTTATCTTCCGGAGGAACGTTGGTTATTACTTCTCCTCCAAAACCAGCTGACATCTTGTCTCCAAGGCCTCCTGAAAATGATGATGAGGATTTCATTGAGCAGCCTCCTGTAGCAGAACCAGCACAGTTGGGGGATATTTTAGAAGCAAGAATTACTGATGAATCATCCTCGACACAACATGAGCCACAGCGACGCTCAAGTCGAGCTACTCGTCCACCTACTTGGACGAAAGATTATGTATGTGGCTCTTCACGATCATCAGGTACTCGTTACCCCATCTCGTCTTATATATCCTTTGATCGGTTATTGTCAGAACATCTATGTTGCATAAGCCGCATTTCTGAAGATCGAGAACCTTCTGGTTATAATGAGGCCAAAAGTGATCCTCGTTGGCAGAAGGCCATGGAATCAGAATTACATGCCTTGATGGAGAACCGTACTTGGGATGTTGTGTCATTACCTGCTACTCGCAAACCAATTGGCTGCAAGTGGGTATATAAGATTAAATACGGAAGCGAGATGGATACGTAGAAAGATACAAAGCCGGTTGGTAGCCAAAGGCTTCACACAACGAGAAGGTTTCGACTACCATGAAACATTCTCGCCAGTAGCAAAGGATGTCACAGTTCGTGCTTTTCTATATGTTGCTGCTTTTCATGACTGGCCACTACATCAAATGGACGTCCATAATGCTTTCTCGCATGGTGACGTTGATGAAGAAATATATGTGGAGCTTCCACCAGGATTACGGAGACAGGGGGAGTCGAAGGTATGTCGTCTCCACAAATCTCTTTATGGATTAAAAGCAAGCTTCTCGACAATGGAATACGCCAAGTTCACCAATGCACTCATGGCCGGCGGGTTCAAGCGATCAAGTACGACTATGCCTTATTCACCTGGACAAAAGGTATGTCATCCATTTATTTGATGATCTATGTTGATGACATACTTATCATGGGAAATGATGATTCCGCTATAAAGAAACTCAGAGTATTTGCATTCCACTTTTCATATCAAAGACTTAGGGCCACCTAAGTATTTTCTTGGAATTGAGATAGCTCGTTCAGATCAGAGGATCTCATTAAGCCAGCGGAAATTTGTAATGGAGATCATATCGGGCGGAATTTGTCGGCGCATGTAGACCATCAGTTATCCCTATTGAGCAAAATGCCAAACTGACATCTATCGACTATGATAATGGCATATCTTCTCCTTCTGATGATCCATTATTAAAAGATCCCTCAGGATATCAGAGGCTCGTAGGGAAACTAATATACCTCACCATGACTAGGCGGACATACGTTATGTAGTGCGAGACTCTTAGTCAATTTATGCACAGTCCGAAGCAATCTCACATGAATGCAGCCTTGAAGATTGTGAGATACTTGAAGACATATCCAGGCTTAGGGATACTTCTTTCTCAAAAGTGCAACATGGAAATGACGGCCTATTGTGATGTAGATTATGCCACATGTCGTATGAGCAAGAGGTCTATCACTGGTTTCTGCATCAAATTTGGGGAATCATTACTTTCCTGGAAGACAAAGAAGCAATCTACTGTGTCCTTATCTTCAGCTGAAGCTGAATATCAATCTATGGCCAAGACTGTTTGTGAAGTAGTCTGGTTAAAGGGTCTCCTACTAGATCTTGGAGCACAGGTTAAAGGACCAACTTTACTCTTTTGAGACAACGATTCAGCACTCAAACTTGCAGCAAATCCTATACTGCATGAGAGGACAAAGCATATAGAAGTCGATTGTCATTTTACTCGAGAAAAGATTCAGGAAGGAGTTGTCGAGACAAGGGGGATCAGAACCTCAGAGCAGCCTGCAGACATATTCACTAAGCCTCTTTGTCAAAGACAACATGCATATCTTCTAAACAAGCTAGGCGTCTTGGACATATACAAGCTACCAGCTTGAGTGGGAGTGTTGGAAAATATGATTCTGTAATTTTGTATGATAAGGAATCAAGTTTATTTTAGGTTTAGAAAGATAGGAAAAGATAAGAGAATATTTATTTTCCTTTATTGATTCTTTCTTTGTAATTAAATATCTGATACTGTACAGAAATTACATCATTGAATGAAGAAACAATTTTCTTCCTCTACGTCTTTGGTTCCTCATGAATCCAGTAGATACATTACTTTTCTTCATCTCCTTTTGTGACAAGCAGAATCGAAGGTAGAGGCGGAAACGGCAGAGGGAAGAATGTGATGAACAGTAAACGTCCAATCACCCTTTTTCCCTTTTGCTTTCTTTTTACTTTTCCCCCTTTCTTCCCCTTTTTGTGTTTCTCTCCTTCTCTCGAGGACTCCACGGACGGCTCCCCTCTCTCTCTTCTGCTTTTCAGCAGTAGAGAAAAAAAAAACTCTCTCACAAAAATTCTATTCCCTTGTTTCGAAAACTCAGTCATAAAGCCCCCATCCACCGAAGCCTCGCTTTCTCTATTTATATAGGAAAAACTCGAGTTTGTTTTAGTAGGTGGAGATTTTCACTCAACCACTTAACAAAGAAATGACTCCAAAATCACACAACAACTATTTTTTTGAATTTTGAAACGAGGATATATTTTTAACAACAAAAATTTTTAAAACCAAATATTTTATTTTATTTATTATTTTCTAAAATATTAGGTATCAACAAAGCCTTTGGAATATCGACATCATATTAAATCGTGAAGCACACTGAGTTCGCATGAAGAAGCATTTAGTGCACCGGATTTTCATGATGGATAGATCCGAGCGAGTATTTAGTGCTCCCAACAGTAGCTCTCCTTATCACCTGTGCTGTCTAGCCTTTAGAAATTTTCTGGCGCTTTCCGCTCCTCTTCTCCTCCTCCTCCTCCCTCCTCCTCCTCTAAGGCGCGCTCTCTCTCCCTCTTCCGCACAGTCTCTGCTCCATACACCTTCCCTCTGCATCTTTGTCCTCACTTCTCCTCCTCCTCCTCCTTTGGCGTCCACTGCCGTAAAGGAGCCACTCGCCTTTAGCAGGGAGAGCGTCGGTCACGAGGCAGCGAATCTAGCGCCATAGCTCGCCACCACTCTCGGGCTCTCTCTCTCTTTACGGCGTTTTCTCTCTCTCCCTCTGTCTTTGGCGTCAACGTGACTTGTTGCTATTTCCTGCCGAGTCCTGAGAGCGGGTGGCACGTTCGATTGCAGCAAAGACCGATCCCAAATTTTGTTTGAAGGTAACCTGCGTTGCATTGACACATAACGATGATGATGATGATATGTTTTATCGTATATTTAGCAATTCGTTTTCGTCTTTGTTTTTGTCAGTGAATGTCTGATTCTGTTTGTGGTCCTGGTGTGGACCACCGTTCTGGTCTCTTTTGGTGTCTACGACAACTTTTAGTAGAGACATAGTTATGGCTATAGGAGTTAGGACATGGTAGTCCGAAAACTATTCTCCGTGAACGTTGTTCGGCAAATTAATACCTTCTGGATTGTACTCAGCCATCTTGAAGAAAAACTCAGGTTTGTAATTTCATCTTGGGTTCCTTTCGTATATGCAATGAAACAGTCGTTCATTCTTTGACAGTCGCACACTGAAACACTGCACATGCCCTCGCTTCGCAGGTTGAAATTTCACATTAGCGAGAGGGGATGTTTCCTGAGATGTTTGCGCACTAAGGGTCCATGATCGGCGGGCTGATGGTCCTCCGGGCAATGGTCCAGCAGTACTTGCCCGCCCAACTGCGCAACCTTGTGGACCGATATGTCCACAAGTGGATGAGCCTGTTCGACCCCCACATCCAGATCTCGTTCCCCGAGTTCACGGGCCAAAGGATGCGGAGCAGCGAGGCGTACACGGCCATTGAGAACTACCTCACGAAAAATGTCACGTCTGTGGCTAAGAGGCTCAAAGCGGATTCTGTCAAAGATAGCCGATCTCTCGTCCTGAGCATGGATGACTATGAGGAGGTCACCGATGAATACAAGGGCGCAAAGGTTCGGTAGTTCTTGAACAGAGTCTCCTCCAAGAGTTCCTCAGTTTCAATGTATGGGGCGACAGAGCCACCGAGATACTACACACTTACGTTCCATCGAAAAAATAGGGAGTTTTTTTTTTTTTTTTTTTTTTTTGGTCATCGAAAAAATAGGGAGTTAATCATGCAATCTTACATCAGGCATGTATTGACTGAAGGGAAGGCGATTGCATCTAAAAATCGACAGCGGAAGCTATACACAAATGATCCACTCTACTCCAAGTGGAACCATGTTGTTTTTGAGCACCCAGCAACTTTTGAAACGTTGGCTATGGATCTAGACAAGAAGAGAGAAATAATGAACGACCTTATGAAATTCACGCAGAGAAAAGAATATTATGCTAAAATCGGCAAGGCTTGGAAGCGTGGTTATTTGCTCTATGGTCCCCCAGGAACTGGAAAAGTCCACCATGATATCTGCCATGGCTAATTTCTTGAACTATGATGTGTATGATTTGGAGCTCACCGCAGTAAAAAATAACACGGAGCTCAGGAGGCTTCTGATTGAGACTTCAAGCAAGTCGATCATCGTGATCGAGGATATTGATTGCTCTCTTGATCTCACCGGCCAGAGGAAGGAGGGGGATGACAACGGTGGTGAGGATAAGAGCCTAGTGAAGAAGCTGACCCTAAAAGAGAAGAAGAAAAGCAGTAAGGTCACTTTGTCTGGTCTTCTTAACTTCATCGACGGAATTTGGTCCTCTTGTGGGGGTGAAAGGATAATTGTATTCACCACCAATCATTTGGACAAGCTCGATCCTGCTCTTATAAGGAGAGGACGGATGGACAAACACATAGAGATGTCATATTGCAGCTATGAAGCATTCAAGGTTCTCGCAAGAAATTATCTGAACATCGACGATCATCCTCTGTATGAAACAATTGGCCTGTTGTTTGACAAGACCAATATGACTCCTGCGGATGTTGCGGAGAACTTGATGCCCAAGTCCGACGATGAGGATGTGGAAGTTTGCTTGAGGAACTTGATACGAGCACTCGAAGCAGTGAAGGAAAAAGCGAAGAAGAAGACCGAGGAAGAAGCACAGGCCAAAGCTATGAGGGAAAGGCAAGAGAAGAGCCCAAAATGGTGGAGGATGAGTGAAAAATGGGCGGGTTCTCTGCTGAAGAAGAGAAGATGAAGGGTGTCATGTTGTTCGTGCGGATGCTGAAGAACAGAGAGAGTGACCAAGCAAAGTGGACGGGATCGAACTGAAATTAGCTAACAAACTGGAATGGTAGATACGTTCTTTTAGTCTTCTAGTTCTAATTATAAGATTAGAAAAATCTGAACGTCAAGGATAGGCTCAAATGGGAAGGACAGTTTAGCGGTCCAAATGAACTTTTTCATCTTGTTACTTTGCAATTTGGGTTATGCCTTTGATCTCTTGCAGATAGTTAAATTTCTGGGTTAGCTTATTTCTTCGGTTGAAAATTAGGCTCACTATATTAATCTCAGTCCTACGACTTTCCATTGCTTAAGTGATGCTCGGACCAGATTTTGGTTCATGATCCATTGGTTTCTTTTGTCATGAACAAATGGGTGACAGATTATTAAGCAGTCCACACCGACTTTGGGGACATAGGAAAGTTTAGGAATTAATCGAGGATCAAGATGGTCAAATGGATATGGCGCACATGGTCAAATGGATATGGCGCACATCGGGAAGGGTGTGGATTAGGGGTGAGCAGCGGTTTAGGGTCACCCTGGACCGACCCTGGATCGGCCCAACCTGCATCGGTCTGGTCCGGTTCCCAGGGACTAGGTTAGTCCTTGGTCGAAATTCAGGGGACTAACTTGTGCGGGTTGGTCTCGGTCTGAAGTTTTGGGTCGGTCCAACCCCGGACCAACCTGTATATTATATTATATTATTTATAATTATTTTATATATTCAAACCTAAGTAAAATTTATGTTATATTATATTATATATAATTCTTTTATATATTCAAACCTAAGTAAAATGATGTTAAAGTTGTTGACTCCTCATGCTCATAGTCATTGACAGACGGCATCCAATTCCAAAAGGCGTGAAGTTTACATCGTAAAAGTCTTCACGGCCTCCTCCTCCACAGTCTAGACTCCAGAGTACATTCTTCACCATGAGGACCAAGGACTCCTCATAGTCATGGACTCACGACGTCCAAAATGGCGCGAAGTTTATGCTGTAAATCTCCTCACGGCTTTCTTCCCTAAAAAGTACATTCTCTTCCATTTTGTCTTCTTTGTTCTTCAATTTGCCAAAATCAAAAGTAGCAACATCCCGCTCGCCTCTGGTTGCCTGCGCCGCTCACCTTTGACCGTGCGCGCTGCTCGCGCCGCTCGCCACTCACTACTTGCCGCTAGTCTCGCTCAACGCTCGCCGCTTGCCGCTGGCCTCACTAAACGCTTGCCGCTTGCCAGTTGACGCTCACCCCACTTGACGCTTGCGCTCGCCACTCGCGCCTGTCGCCTCACTTTTCGCCGAGTAAATCAAAAGGAAAAAAGAAGAAGCCCTAATTAGAAACCCTAATGCTCAACTTGCCCTTGCTTTCCAAACACAACTTAACTAGTGATATCTACTTTGTGCTTCATTTGAGATCTTGTATTGGTATTTATAGTTTAGTTGCACAATGCGCATTGTCGATGGATGTGTAATTTGAATTTGTAGGTTTACTTTTTTTAGGGAGTATAAAAAACAAGATGAAATAAATTATCGATCGGTCCGGGTTGACCACAGGCAGGACCGAATCCATTGGGTCGGTCCGGTCCTTGGTCCTGAGCTCGTAGGGTCGGTCCTCGGTCCCTAAAAATTGAGGACCGACACCGTACGGGTTGGTCACAGGTTAGGGGTGGCGGGACCAACCGGACCATGCTCACCCCTAGTGTGGATCGTGCAAGTAATAGTATTTTTAAAGTGCAGGGCTAATTATCCTCACTTGTCTAGTGGGAAAGAAGGCAAAGCAGTCCAAGCATGTGAAAGCGTGCACACCGACTTGATTATGTATGGTCTTTGTCGTATGAGGAAGAGGCGGAGTGGGATTGCTCGTCTTCTTGGCTTTGTCAGCTGCATGACATCAACCTTTCTGGCGTCATACACTTTTGCGCACCAAGATATCCTTATCAATCTGCAATTATATATGAATTGGCTGCACTATACCCAATGAGAGGCCAAGACACGGCTCTTGAATTCTGCAATAAAAATACTTAGTGGGATTGCTTGTCCTGTTGCAGAAACGAGGTAAATAATTGATTTTGGAGCATCTACGCACGTCGAGTCACAAGAGGGGGTTCATCTCTATCAAAGTTGATCATATTCGGGTTGGTGGACCATTCCGATTTCAATGGCCCTCTCAATTCATTCTGCCTTGGGAGGTTTCTGTTTGCCATTGCTTTTTCGGTAGTGTCGGCTCGTCTGAATCGAATTGAGAGATCAATAAACTTCTCCATTTGCGCACATGCATGTTTTTTCTATTATTTCGGACACTAGTTTTGTGGATCGCTCAACTTATTTCTACCATACCAAGGGCATGAGTGGATTAAGCTAATCCCAAAACCGGGATCATCAACTTTCCCAAAAGAATCCTGAACCTTAAGCCTCAAAATTGTCACCTGTAGATTTGGGTTTTACTTGACAGTTGTGTGAAGGCCGCTAGGTAGGAGGAAAAAACAATATCAAACCTATTATGTCGAATTCAACATCGTTAGAACGCTTTCACTGATTTGACAGGACTTCTCCGATTTGAATAAGGCAGTTTGCTCTTGTAAAACTCTGATCGAGCTGGAGTCTTTCCGAAACTCTACTTTCTTCAGCAGTGTTTTTCTCGATTCCAAATTACCAAAAACGATTCTACCAAAGAGATCGAGTTTCGAGATCGAGCACCGAAATGACGGGAGTAGTTTCGCGTCCAAATCACAGCGGTCATTTCCGTAAGACACGGGCTCGACTCCGACCCCAAGGTCAACATGACAGCGCCGCCTCCTCGAGAACCGTTACTTTTGAGTCAGCATTTAGTGGACTACTGACATTCACCTAGGCCCTATCTTAACCAATGAGATTTCTATATGTCCGACAATGGAGAACGAAATTCTAAATGAAGGCGTCACGAATCTTTCTTCCTCCCCCAATTTTCTCATCGTTCAAAAAATTTCATGACAAAAACCCTCCCACGTGTTGAAGCCACATCCCCCCCTCTCTCTTTCTCCACTTCTATAAATACACTACCGGTTCTGTATAATCTCTGTACTTGTGCTTGTGCTCCTAGTGACAGAGAGTTGAGATGAAGATCGATCAGCCGATTATGATGGCGAACTCGGGAGGAGCGGGCAACGCGTTTGCTCACCTGGGGTCGGTGCTCGCGGGCATGATGTTCGCCTGGGCGATCCTGCAGCAGTTCCTGCCGCTCGACCTCCGGGCCTACGTCACGAAGTACTCGCAGCGCTTCTTACGCTACGTGTACCCCTATATACAGATCACCTTCAACGAGTACACGGGGGGGCGGCTCATGCGCGACGAGGCCTACTTGGCCATCGAGAACTACCTCAGCTCAGCAGCCACCACGCAGGCCAAGCGGCTCAAGGCCGACCTGGTCAAGAACAACCAGTCCCTGGTGGTGAGCATGGACGACCATGAGGAGGTCTCCGACGAGTACAACGGCGTTAAGCTGTGGTGGGCTTCTGGCTAGAAACAATCGAGGAGGCGGGCATCGTCTTTCCACGCCGATGGGGTCGATGAGAGCGGGTACGAGTTACATTCACTCAATTTTGCTTGGCTATGCATTGTTGGGTGCGTCTCTGTTTTGTTTCTCCTTGAACAAATTGGTTGGCCATATCATGTAGGTATTACAAGCTGACCTTCCACAAGGCGCAAAGGGAACTCGTCTTCGAGCCATACCTGAGGCATGTCCTGAAACAGGGCAAGGAGATCAGGTTCCAGAACCGGCAGCGGAAGCTCTACACCAACAACAACTGGAACTGGATCCACGTCGTGTTCGAGCACCCGGCTAATTTCAACACCCTTGCCATGGACCCCAGCGAGAAGCAGGAGATCATCGACGACCTCATCACCTTCAGCAAGAACGAGGAGTTCTATGCACGAATCGGCAGGGCCTGGAAGCGTGGGTACCTGCTGTTCGGCCCTCCGGGGACCGGCAAGTCGACGATGATCGCCGCCATGGCGAACCTCCTGAACTACGACATCTACGACCTCGAGCTCACTGCGGTGAAGGACAACTCGTCGCTGAGGAGGCTCCTGATCGAGACGTCGAGCAAGTCGATCATCGTGATCGAGGACATTGACTGCTCGCTGGACCTGACGGGCCAGAGGAAGAAGGCGGCAAAAGTGGAGGAGGTGAAGGATGGCGAGGCGAGTAACCAGGCGAAGCGGGCAGAGAAGGATCCGGACGGCGAGAAGGCGAGCAGGGTCACGCTCTCGGGGCTCCTGAACTTCATCGACGGCCTGTGGTCGTCGTGCGGCGGAGAGAGGCTGCTCGTCTTCACGACGAACCACATCGAGAAGCTCGACCCGGCGCTGATAAGGAAGGGCCGGATGGACAAGCACGTGAAGCTGTCGTATTGCCGATTCGAGGCGTTCAAGATCCTGGCCAAGAACTACCTGGAAATCGACACCCACCCCTGTTCGACCATATCGGGAAGCTGTTGAACGAGGTCGACCTGACGCCCGCCGACGTGGCCGAGCACCTGATGCCCAAGAGTGTCTCCAACAAAGTCGAGGTTTGCTTGGAGAGCCTGGTCGAAGCACTTGAGGAGGCAAAGACGGCGAAGTTGAAGGGTGAAGAGGGCACGGAGGAAGTGAAGGCGGAAACAAAAGATCTGGTGTTTGTGTCGGGGTCGCCGGAGGGCGACTAAGCAAAACCAGAGTGACGGAGCTGGTTTAGCAAGAATCGATCTGATTTTCCTTTACGTTTCCTTTCGGTTTCTCTTGCTTGTCCAAATAAAAAAGAAGAGCTAGGCTTAGCTAGCCAGGTTGCGAGCCTTCAAGTTCTCGTTCAGGAGGTTAGTGAGAATTTCATTCTTGTACTATGCCCCCATTCCTCTTGTTTATAAAAGGCCTTTGGAATGTCTAGCGGAAATCCCTGTCCTAGCGTATGTACTTTTACATTCCTAGTACTGTCGAATCGAATGAAGGGATTAGGGGCTGCGACTATGAAACCAGTCCCACTTCAGCTTATGAATCGCATCTGTTTCTGCTCGACATCGTTCGGGTATTTTTGGCCGAGGGACGTCATACAGGGTCCAGCAAGCAAATTGAACCATAGAAATCGTGTGTATTTTTAGCCTCTCTCTCTCTAACGATGGCCAAAAAAACAAAGAAAAAAAGATAACCTCAGTTTTTCCAAATGAAAGAAATATGAGAGAGACGGAGAGGATAGTGAAGACTCGGCCTCTAGGCTAGAAGAGACCAGAACAAGTCCAAAAGGCCTCAAGACCCAAAGACAACCCTTGAGTAATCTTTGATTATGATAAAAAGTGAGAAGAAATCCGAACCAAGTACGGTTGTGTAAGATGGATAAGGAGTGGGCTCAGGCTTTGGGCTCAATTGCGTGGAACAACACTCGAGTAATCTTTGATTTTGATAAAAGTGAGAAGAAATCCGACCCGAATTAAACCGTCTGCGCCGGCCTTGTTCATGAAGTACAGTTGTGTGAGATGGATAAGGAGTGGGCTCAGGCTTTGGGCTCAATTGGATGGACATCCTTTTTGCTTCTCACTAAACTTTCATGGGCCCCAAGGAGGTCATTACTTTGGCTAGTTGTTCTTTTTTGGTATATAAAGAGGCAATAGCCTAAGCCTCTGATTAGGTTTGTAGAATAGACCCATAAATATTTCTGCCGTCACTCTGGGGCCGTTCGTATAAAATCGTCACATTGGCATTCGGTGCAGGAAGTAAAGGTCCTGAGCTGGCTTAGAAATATGCCACTTGGCCACGGTTGTAACAAGGCTCAATAGAAAATAAAAAGAAAAGGTAAGTTCCCGTTTGGTATGGATGTATTAGTGGTAAGGCTATGCCATGATGTGGATCTAACTTCTCAGGAGTTTCACCACGAATGATTGGAACACAAATCATTTTGAATTAAAACAATTAATGACTAAAGGTTTGATTCAGGGATTGGAGTAATTGATTCGAGTAGAAGGAACTAGAGGTCAGCTATTAAAATCTAGTTAATTGAGTGTGAAAAACTAAAGGTATAAACTTAACCCATTCATAAGGTTTATATGGTATTTTGGGGGTCTTCATATAGCAAGATCACTACACTTGATCCTCTAGCTTTTTTAAAAGGAAACAAATTGCTTGCGTTGGAAATCAACATTGGGCTCAAACAAATTAGACCGTCAACAATGTTATGCATACTATGGAATGGAACATACAACACTAATTTCCTTCTCTAGTTGACATGCATAATCCACAGAGTCTTACCTTCTACCAGAAGGTAGGGCCAAGATCAGATTTGAGCACAATTGTCTTCCAAATGCACGGGTTTGTCAGAGGCATGCAGAGAAAATTACGCCCTTCTCTGTTGGCCCCCCTTGGCCTACATATGAAGGGATCTTGCGCAGCCGTAAGATGGGACCAATTTTTCTAGAGCCACATCAATCATCCTCCTATTCCTAGTAAAGCTTTTAGATTGGTATCTTACATCTGGAAAAAAAAAAAGAAAGAAAGAAAACAACAACAGCATTTTTTTGCTACTTCCATGTCACGTATCAATGGTGCCGGACATGAGTGAAATTACAGCATTCTACGTGAAAACTGGAGCTGACCCCTAGATTCTTCTGTTTGAACCGATAACAATTTTTTGGTTAACCTAACCTCCTCTATTCCTTAGGACCAGTAAGATGTGGTACAGGAATATTCACCGGTTGTCCATCAATTATGCTTTAATCAACAGGCTGTCAGAGACCAAAAGTTGGAGTATTTTTTGTTCTGGAATGTTGTTGACCTCGTCTATTCAAAGCCTGCTTGCATTTAATCTGTGTTTAGACAGGAGACATCTTTGTCTCCGGTTCCACGCAGCAGCCTTCTGTTCACATTGACAGAATCAATGGTCTTCGTTGACTCGTCGCCATCGCACTTACTTTTAATGCATGAATCTTGCGGGGAATAGGAATCTTGATGTATGCCGTCGTTCTCAGTCAAGGTTAAGCATATATTTGGGGCAGATTGACTCTTAAAATATGGGCCAGTCAGTAATATTTGCCATCTAGTGTCACTAAACCAATGAAGCGCTTGGCTTTCCCGAGTGAATTCAAACTTCAAAGTTCCAATAGTTTTGCCGGCCAGCTAGCACCCTTCTGTCTTTGCTCGGAGCGTTGACCAGGTTAATCGTGAGGAGGCATTATATCAAATCAACTACGACCTAGGCACCTCTCACTAGGAAAGATTTAGTTGTGCATAAAACACTCCAAACTCACATAATATTTAAGGGATAAGTACACTGAAAGTTTAAAACTTATTATGAAAATGCAATTCATAAAACTTTTCAAATATACAATCAACGAAATGACTTAATTAGATCAATTTAATAAATTTTAGGACTTGATTATACTTTTTGAAGTTTGTAGGATTCAATTACACTTTTGTTAGAAGTTTTATGACTTAATTGTATTTTTTAAAAGTTTTAAGATGCAATTAAACTTTCTTAACAAATTTTAGAACTTACTTGTATTTTTAAAAAATTTAGGACTCAATTGCACTTTTTTTAATCAATTTTAAAACTTTTAATGCACTTATCTTGAAATTTTAAATATTAAATCACGCTTTTATATAGTATCTTAAGCTTTTAAAATAGTTGGCGGCGGTCTCATAAATACTCATTAAGTTCAAATCTTTCTAATCCCTATTTGCTTTCCTAAGTTTTACGGTGATTCCATAAAATCTCACACGGACAACAAACTAATAGAAAAAACAAGATATTCATAAAAGACTTGTGACTAGCTATCGATGAGCCAAAAAGATCAATCCCCACGACCTCTTAAGAGAACTATACAACATCAATATCTATGGCTTTTATACATGTTAATCATCAATTTTTCCTTGACGGCAGTGACATATTGTTAATATGGATGGAGGTAAACTAATGAGTCATGACATTAACCAAACTTTATAAAAGAGTAGTAATTAAGTCAAGACATAACTCTGATACCCGTCCAGTAATAGTAAATATCTACATAGTATGGGTCGCATGAGCAACGTACCTCTTTATTATAAACGGGTCTATATAGTCCGTAATAAAGTCGAATTGAAGAAGATACTAATGTACCAAGGCTAATCCAACCGTATCTAACTAAAACTAGTTAAAATCCAAACATTAATGGAAAGAAAACCTATAATTTGATTTATAATTCTTATATTGAAACGTGCATCAATTAAAGAAAGTACTTTCAATTATGAGATGGAAGCTGTTCGCGAAGAGAGAGGGTGGACTCGTACCGAAATAATCTGATTCAGTGTACACCTGAAAAACGTGACTTTCATACCAATGAAAAGTCAGTCAGCCAATTAGAGGACTAAAAAAATCTAGAAGACAAAAGCCATGTATTATAGCTATAAATACAGGTGGCAATTGGCCTGAAAGAAGAAGAACGAAGAAAATGGAGTTTCAGGGGCTCCTGTCGCAGGAGAGATAGCACTTGCACCTGCAATGCATAAAGCAAGTGCCATCCTTCTACGACATGAAACCCTTCAACTCCTTCATCCATTCATTTTTTTTTTTCCATCGCCCTGAAATTTTTATTTTCTTCTGTGATTCAGTTAGTAATCGGCGTATACCAATAGAGGAGTTTTGAGCTGTTGTTGTTGGTTTGGTCCTCGTGGTCATCTCCTTCAAGGAGTCGCTTTGTTCATGACATTTCTCATCTTGTTTCGCAATGCAACAGTGCAAGCATCTCTCTCCGTGAGTGCCCTCTTCCACTTGTTCCTTCACTTCCTGTCCGCATTTCGCACGTACGACTTTATCTCATCAGAACCAAAAACTAAAGCTCTCGATGCAGGTCTCTAATTCCCTCTCCATGTTCTTTGCCTTTTGAGAACTTGGATGCGAAAGGGACGATGATGTTTGGCTCTCCTTGACAGGGAAAGGATCATGCCTTATGCATGAGTCCACCAAAATTGTGAGTACAGCTCCAAAGGATCCAATCATTTGAGACTTGAGAGATGCAAGTCGTTAGAGAAGGAGAAAGTGGACTCGTAACTACATAACCTTCTTCAATGTACACCTGAAAAACGTGAGTTTCATCGAACTGAGTCTTTGTTCTTCATCTAGAAATACTGTTCATGATAATGAAAAGTCATTCGACCAATTAAAGTGTTGGAGGACTAAAAAGTCTCCAAGACAAAAACCATGTTTACAGCTATAAATGCAGGAGGCAATCGACATGAGATGTCTGTTCTTCGGAGCATACACATGGTTGAAGAAGAAGAAGAAGAAAGAAAATGGAGTTTGAGGGGCTCTTGTCACAGAAGAGATGGCACTTGTCACAGAAGAGATGGCACCTGCAATGCACAAAGCAAGTGCCATCCTTCTGCGGCAAGATCCCCTTCAACTCCTTCATCCATTCATTCTTTTTCCTATTTTTGCCCCTCTAATTTTCCATCTCCCTGGATTTTTTTATTTTTCTTCTGTGATTTAGTTAGTAATCGGAATATAGCGATGGAAGAGTTTTGAGCTGTTGCTGTTGGCTTGGTCGTCGTCGTCTCTGTCAACGAGTCGCTTTGTTCATGGCTCTTCTCATCTTGTTTCGCGATGCAACAGTGTAAGCACCTCTCTCTGTAAGTACTCTCTTCCCCTTGTTTCTGCACTTCCTGTCTGTATTTCGCACGTCAGACTGTATCTCATCAGAACCCAAAACCAAAATTCCATGTTCGACCCCCTTTCCCTCTCCATGTTCTTCGCCTTACCAGAACTCGGATGCGAAAGGGACGATGCTGCTTGGATCTCTTTGACAGGAAAAGGATCATACTTCATGCCGTGCGTCCATCAAAATCTAGTACAGCTCTAAAGGATCCAATCATTTGAGACTTGAGAGATCGGGTGAGGAAGAAGGAAATGCCCTCGTTGACCCGTAATCGTCGGGCTGACGACGAAACGGTATTATCGTTTGGTGGCCTTTCTCTTTCATTACGCAATAAGATTTGATTAGCATGTCGTCAACTAATGCCAGCGTCTACGGTGACGTAAGAGAGAGGCTACGTTTTCATTCCTCGTATTTTGTGGGGCAAAGGTTCTCTCCAGCTAAGAGTTGACAAGTATGTATTAATTTCCTAGGATGGTTAGCTAGACTAGACCCATCAATAATTAAGTTAACAGCCTTTCCTAATATTTATCTAATAATTTACTCAGCACGAGTCCACCTGCACATGTTCTTTTTTTTCCATTGTTCTAATGTTCCCGTCTTCAATGATTTTTCTTCTCCCCCCAGCAGTTGGCACATAAACAAATATATGCAGACGGCAGTATTTAAAATAGCTTTTCCTAATTGCAGGTGCCCAGGAGAATTTATCTATTAATTTACTGAGCCCTTGTTCCTCCAACACACAATTTTTTTTAATAGTCTAATGTTCCATTTTGTTCTTCAACGATTATTCTAATTTTCTTTCACACTAGCAACTTGCGCAAAACAAAACAAGAAAAATTCACCACTAGATTTTATTTTATTTTTATATATTCTAATGTTCCATTTAGTTCTTCAACGGTTATTATAATTTCCTTTCACACTAGCCCCTTGCACAAAACAAAACAAGAAAAATTCAACTCTAGATTGCGAGTCATATGTAGTTTTCCGGCAAGGAACAGTTCAGCAGCCGGCACTAACCACGCGTGTTTTAAAGTAATTTTCACAATCTTCATCTGAAATCTATATACCTCCGCTCTTAATTAAAATCAGCAGGACCCAGAAAGCCTGATGCACAATTGAAGTATAAAACAACTTTCAATCGAGGATGGTTGTTTCGGGCCAGTGCAAGACTGAGGAAGTGCCATCTAACTCTCGGAGAAACATTTTGAATATTCAAAGTGAAAGTCCAAGAATAATTCGAGTCGCTGTCGGAAGTTCTTGAAGAGCAGGAAGTGAAGGCTCAATCTAGGTGTGCAATGTGAAGGCGTGAAAAACTTGTTTTATTGTCTGACCAAAAAAAAAAAAAACTTGTTTTATTAAGGTTTTAATATTACTATATGAAAGTTAGGTGCCTTTTTGAGGTGTCCAAACATTATTTTGGCATGGAAAAGCAGGAGGAGTTATTGCTCAAGCCTTCTTTTTCTTTCCCCTCTTTCGGTAAACGAAGTCTGCATGATTGAACAAGTTAATTATGGCTTCGATGTGTACACATTAAACTCCGTCAAAAATAGAGAATGGACAACCCATGTCGTATTTTGCACTTATTGAATATATCCGTTGAATTAGTCATGGAACAGGCATTAGAAACTACGACTATATTTTCTTCCGTTTCTAATTAGATCAAGCCGTGCCTACGATTAGAAGGTCATAAAGATGGATATCGCTCATGTTGAAATTAAACTAAAGATAAATATTGGTGGTGTCCACCATTATAACCTATCAGTTGGATACTCCCTCCAATCATGAAGGGAGTGAAACACAATGTCCATGATTAATTTCCTTCTTTTAAGTTCTTATTCCGCATAAGTTCAAGGCGCAAAACACTATCCCTGTCCCTATAAACATACTTATATATACAAATGCATTCATATAAAGGGCTATGACATTGGTGATATACAAGTGATGGATATCATCGACACATGCTTTTGGGTCATTGTCGTGTGTTTAACAAAGCCGCTTCTACGAAATTCATCAAAATGAGTGCAATATTATATATCCTGCGCACATTTTCTACGTCAACTAAGAGGTTGCTTCCTCTTTGCTTTTCTCTATCGCATCGACCAAGAGGCTATGCAATTTAGGCTTCTGATTGACTGACTTAGTATTTTTCTAGAACCTCTAAGTCTTTGATCCGCCTACGTTGCAATTGCGTGATGAATGCCGTGCAATTTCAAGGAAGGCATCAAGAAATTACCAAATTAATGTTTTAGGTGAAAGATAATGTGTATATTTTTATATAGGAATACTAAATGAGAACACGAACCCTTTGATTATCAGAGTTTATGAAGACATTAATTTTAATCCATAACAGTTAACACGAATCCAGAGAAGGTAATTGCATCTTCTAAACTTATTCTTACTCGTAAATCTAGGTTCATCTTGAGTACAAGTCCTAATAAGAACTTTAGAAGTGCATCCAAGCTGAAATGACTACAACATCAAGAAATTTCACGAAAATTCCTGTGCATTGATAGATAACTTCAGGGAACTTCCTAATCAACTTTTTTTATTTGCCCTCTCAACCAAACTCATTTACTATGATCAATTTTCTATATTCTTTGTAGTTAAGTAAGAATATTCAGTTCCATTGAAATGAATGAAACAATGTGTCAACACTTCCCCGAAATGTCATGCAAAAGAAAACAAAATAAAAGGAAGTGAGGGATTCAGCAACATATCTCTATGACGATCTTCCCCTACTTTTACCTTTTTTTGAGTGGTTGCAACCCGATTAGTTGATACGGCGGTTGTGCAAGTTGATCCTTTCAACACAAGACACGGATCTGATTAAGAAACTTCGTACCAACTTGTAATCCCCATTACAAACCCTCGTTGGACACGGGGATTAAATGTGACTTCCCCTGAACAGCACGCAAACCCATGCACAGAGAGAGAGAGAGAGAGAGAGAGAGAGCTGTGGAAGATAAATATGAAGAGAGAGTTGAGGAGAGACAATTGAAGAGCGAAACTTACTTTGAGGTTGGGGGATTCTTGTCGCAAGGAGAGACAGCACTTGCATTGCCTTCTGGTATCACAATTCATGGCGTGCAAGTGCCATCTTTTCCTGCGACACGATGCCCTACCACTTCTCTCTCTCTCTCTCTCTCCCTCCCTCTCCCCAATAATCACAATCCTTTTTGCGCTTGTGGTGGCTCCCAAGTCCCTACCCTCAATTATCACCAGTGTTCTTTCCTAACCCACTTGGAGTACCAATCCAATGAATCTGATGATTTTTGCGGTCCCCTCAATGTCAACTGTTATACTACTAATCTTTTGTTGTTTCTATGCCATGTGAAAGCGAAGGATTTGTGAGACATGAAACACGATGAATTGCGTGTATATAGTGCAAGAAGTTAGCCGAGTGATAAAATGCTTAATTGAGACGCGAAATTAACAAATGACGACATTTTCCATTCAGTTTGAACTAATTAGGGGATCATGCTGGCCACCTACTAGCGGACTTAGGAGATCGAAAGCATAAAGACATTTTACAAGAAGAATTTATCTGTGCCCTTTTGTTTTCCTGTGAATACTGTGTTTGTTCCCGTGAGAAGTGAATATTCCATTTCAGAAAAAGTATTCAATGGAATGATATGGGTGGTCCGTACACATCAGGTCCACCTTTTGGGGGTTTCAGGGAATTCGCACCTTCTCTTTAGTGCTACAGTTTTTTGCCCCCATCAACAGAGTTTTAGATTCCTGTTTTTCCTTCTCTTTTCGTTTGACTAGGCAAGATTCTGCCTTATCGTGGGAGAGACAAAATAAACTGAAGTGATTTGCATCATTTATCATGTGACCACCGTTATCCATTAATGGTGCAGTTAAAAACTTCCCAAATAAAGTATGTTCAGAACTTACGTTAGGACCATATAAATGCCCTCTTATCTTCCATATAGATTTATATCAATATTACTATCTTCGATCCCCCTCCACCTAAATTCCAAATTCCTTACGCGTAGTGTTGATTATGATAGAATTCATAATACACATTAGTAATGGTAATTGATCAATTACATCACATCATCATTATTATGTGGTGTCACCATCATCGTAAAATACTTTTCTCCTGCAAACCCTAAGTCAAACTCAAAACCATGTGTTTTTGGGTCAATGTCGTGTGTTCAACGAAGTTGCTCCAACAAAATTTGTGAAATGAGTGCAATGTCGTACCATGCAAGCATTTTCCGTCAATTAGCATGAGCTTGCTTCCACTTTGTTCTTCTCTCGCGCATCAACTAAGAGACATTTTCCTTTTAGCCTTCCGATTGACCGGCATAAAAGTATTTTTCCAGAACTTCTAAGTCTTTGACCCACCTATGTTGCAATTTCGCAATGGATGCCATAGGCTTAAAAGGAAGGCTTCAAGAAATTAAAAGGTCAATGTTTCAGGTGGAAGATAGTGTGTTTATGTACATGTAGTGTCACGAAAGAATTATAATTTCTTGGATTTTACGAGAATTCCGAACTGTTGACGGATAACTTCAGGGAATTTCTCAATCTAACTTTTTTTTATTAGCCCTCTCAACCAATCACATATACCATGATTAAATTTTCTGTACTCTTGTAGGATACCTTGACGGATGCCCTTTTGAGATTTAAAAATGCCTGTCGGTCTACCGTTGATGAGCAAAGTACAATGAACTGTTGAAGTACACTTGTTTTTGAGCCTGCTAAAATGGTCTGAGAATCCTACGCTCCTTACCATTGCCTCAAGTATTTCCAATCTCCTCTATTATAGGCTTTTGACATATCAACCTCGACTCCCATGAAAAACCTCTCCCTTTTGTTTCTTCCTCATAAAATCTATGATTTCCTATGCAAGTACATAATCGTGTTGGATACTTCTACCCAGAACAAAAGCCGATTGCGAAGGTGAAATAATACGATCAAGAAACACTTTCAATTTATTCGCTAGTAGCTTAGATATGAGTTTTTAACTCATATTACACAGACTTATGGGCAAAATTGATTAAAAAATGTAACATTGTGAGCTTTTGGGAGGAGTACTATGAACGTGGGATTGAGAAGGTGGGGCATCTTACCTGTGTTAAACAAGTGTTGTACAAAATGTACTGCCCGAGCTTTCACCACTTCCTAGCATTTTATATAGAATATGGCATGGAATCCATCTAGGTATGATGAAGTTTTAGTGATTTATACACGATTTACTTTTTCTTGGCATGCAAATTACAAGTCCATTAAGAACCAGATGTGACATATAGCCACAAATATCTATGTCACATCCATGCACAGAAAAATATTACTTAAACTTGGTAGATGTAGACCAAGGTGATCATAGTCATTGAATGTATGGCCCCACAGTGAGATCCATATGATCAATGGACATGATGATCTTAGTTCACATAGATTAAATTTATTTAATGACTTATTGTCCACGCATCAAGTGTTTTTCCTAGCAACACCTATTCTCAATCATGATCATTCTCTACTTTTACCTTTGTGTAACTGATTGTAACCCAAAATTAATAAATTGGTTGTTCAAGTCAATCCTTTCAGCACAAGACATGGATCAAATTGAGAAACATCGTACCAACTAGAATGGCCATTCAAACCCTTGTCGACGGTGATTAAGTTTCTAGTCAATCTACCCCAACAAAGACCTTCTAAAGATTAATGTTACTTCCACTGCAATTTACCAAAAAAAGACCGACTAATCGGCTACACTTGCATATCACGCGAACACATGAGGGAGAGAAAAATGAAGAGACAGGGTCAAGGATAGACCCTTTTTTCTTCTTCTTTTTGGGTCGTCGGGAGAGACCATTGAAGAGCATAGATTACTTCGAGGACTTCGAGGCTAGGGAAGTCTTGTCGCGAGGAGAGACGGCACATGCATGACTTGGAATGTGGCGTCTTTTCTAGGGACAAGATGCCCTACGGCGCCTCTCTCTCTCTCTCTCTCCATAATCACATCCTTAATTGTGCTTGTGATGGCTCCCGAGTCCTACTTTCAATTATCACTACTATTCTTATGAAATTTTGATTCATATAGTGCTATCGTTTCTTTTTTATTCTAACCCACTTGAATGTCAAATCACCAACCATGACTTCTTGCAATTCCCTCTGTGTCTTAGTCAAAAAAATTATTCAATTGATCCTAAGTATATTGTCCGAAAGCTAATTTGTCCTAAACTTTTTAATTTCGTTAATTTAGTTTTAGACCTTTACATGAAATTTCATTATAGTCTTTCCAGTTAATTTTTGCACAATATCGCTGACGTGGCGATTCAATCATCATCAACTATCCTACGTGGTGTACTTCCAACGAAATTTAGCCGAAAAGATTATATTAGAATTTCACACAAAGGTTTATAACTAAATTAAAAAAATTAAAAAATCTAGAAGTGAATTGACATTCATACAATAGATTTATAATTAATTAAACGATTTCTTTATATATATATATACTTAGTGACCAATCAATATCATACGGACGATGAAAGAGAATTAATTGATTGATTTGTTTGATTGGTATGTTGTTAATTATAATGTCAGTGTCCATCGCGACGCAAAAGAGAGATTAGATGTGATTTCGCAGTACTTTGTAGTGGAACGGCTCTTTCCAGCTAGGCCTGTCAACAATCTATAAATAAACCTTTTACAGCTAATGCAGACGCATATTTCATGTACCTAGGAGAATTTATCCACTCATTTGCTGAGCACGTGTCCTCCTATCCACATATTTTTGTACCTCAATGATTATTCTGTACACACAGCAGCACTTTCGATGGGAGATGGCTGTTTCAGGCCCGCACAGGACCGACGAATGGAAACGCCATCTTACTCTTGGAGAAACATTTTGAAATATTCAAGCGAACGTCACGGGAATGATTCAAGTCGCTGTTGGATATCCCCAAGAGCGGGGCGTGAGAAACTTGTTTTCTTGAGGTTTCAATGTAAATTGTTTGAACTATGTTGTTACTGATTCATACGATCTCTAGATGAACTTTGCATGATTGAATAAGTTAATTATTGCTTTGATATGTACACACTTGAGCAAGTAAAAAAAAAAAAAAAAAGTAATGAAAATTCCACATTATATTTTGCACTTATTGACTGTATCCATTGGGTTAGTCATAGATTGGATGTAAGATAATATGATCATATTTTCTTCCATTTCTAGTTAGAACAACCATTTATCTAATTTGATAGTTATCAAGATGGACATCACCTACATATAAACTAACTTAAATATAAATCTAGGTGGTGTCCATTGTTGTCCCCATCAAATAGATACTTCCCCCAACCATGGAGGGAGTAAAACACATTGTCCACAATTAATTTCCTTCTTTTCAATTGTTATCATGCTAACTATGTTCTCAGTGTAAAACACTAATCCTATACCTATAAATATACATGACTACATATAATTTTCCCTTCTCATGGAGGTCCAACTATACTTACGATCAGTAATTTGTAAGTTATGGATATCATCCACATGTACTTTTGGGTCATTGTCGTGTGTTAAATGAAGCTGCTTCTATTAAAATATGTGAAAATGAGTGCAATAATCGTACGATGCACACATTTTCTCCGTGAAGGAGCACGAGGTTGCTTCCTCTCTGCTTTTCTCTCGCGCATCGACCAAGAAATATATAAATTCCATTTAGCCTTCTGATTGACTAGTTTAAAGATTTTTTCCCCAGCAAATTCGAAGTCTTTGAGCCCCCTACATTGCAATTGCAAGATGGATGCCAAAGAATCGCCAAGAAAGGCATCAAGTAATTCAACATGAGCCCGGCATAAAGCGATGTGGAAGAATTTAAGACCGTGCCTCTACTGTTTTCGGGTTATATGAGGAATCGAAAAATTAAGATAAATGAAAACTCGTCGGATGAGATGTTATTAATGAGTTGCTACGGTTTCAAAGAAGATAAAATGGTAATTTCTGAGGCTTATTCTTACTTGTAGATCTAGGTTTCATCTTGAATACAAGTCCTAATTAGAACTTAGAAGTGGACGTAAACGGAAACAATTATAGTTTCATGAATTATACGAAAGTTCCCATTTGTTGGTAGGTAACTTCAGGGAACTTCCTAATCAACTTTTTATTATTAGCCCTCCCGACACTTAACATATACCATGATCAATTTTCTGCGCTCAACTTCCTCCGGGTTGGACAAAAGCAAAAATATTTGGTTCTGTCGAATTGAATGGGACAACACTCCAACACTTCTATGAAATGCCACACAAAATAAAAGCCGGCGAAAACGAGTGAAGGATTCGACCTTCATCTGCATGCGTGTATCCTTGTAATGTTCACTTAATTAAAAGAAATTATAGCCTAGTAGATATACCAAGTATTCGACAAATTATGGTGAAGTGTTACCGATTACACAATGAAAACTATACAATAAACACGATATACTTTTCTTCATGGGGAAATTCAGATTCCATTAAGAAAGCGTGAGTATAAAACCACAATCTCTACATTATATACATGCACGGAAATATATTACATACCTTATCAATGTAGGTAGACACAATTATACTCATTAAATATGTAAAATCCACAATGAGACCCATGTGATCAATCGCTATGATGATGTTGGTTTTCCATAAACTAAGTCTATGTGATAACTTATTGTCAAAGCATTAGGTTATTTCACTAACAGCCTAATTATTACTGCTCTCTAAGATAGAATCTCTCTACTTTTACCTATTTTCGACTGATTATAACCCAATTAATCAATAAGATGGCTTTCCAAGTCGATTTCTTTCAACAAAGAAGGGATCCAGTTCAGAAACTTCGTAACCGACTATAGTACCCGTCCAAACCCTTGTTGAACACGGCGAGAAAACTTCCAGCCAATCTTCCCCCAACGAAGTTCGTCGAAAGATCGATGCAACTTCCGCTGAAATACAGGAAAAGACCAACGTATTGGATACACTGGCACACCACGCAAACCCAGCCACAGAAGAGAGAGAGAGAGAGAGAGAGAGAGAAAGCTGTGGGCTATAAATAAGGAGAGAGGAGGTGAAGGAGAGACCATTGACGAGCTAAACTTGCTTTGAGATAGGGGGGAGTCTTGTCGCAAGGAAAGATGGCACATGCATTGCCTTTTGGTATTACAAGTCGTGGTGTGCAACCGCCGTCTCTTCCTGCGACAAGATGCCCTCCTCTCTCTCTCTCTCTCTCTCTCGCCCCCGCCCCCTCCCCCTCCCCCAAATAATCACATCCTTATTTGTGCTTGTGGTGGCTCGGAGTCCTACTCTCAATTAGCACTTGTGTTCTTATGAGCATTTGATTCATGGATTTGAATTAGTTCCCTTCTTTTCTAAGTCACTCGAGTACTTATTTAGACAGTGCGATGAATTTTTGCAGTTTCCTCCACATCTATAGTCTTATACTAATCATCTTTTCTCATTTTTTATGTCAGGTAGCGATGAAGGACTAGTGAAACTTGAAACTCAATGAGCCCCGTGTTGCATAGTTCAAGAAGTTGATTGCGCAATTGAGATGCAATATCAACAAATGACAGCATGCTTAGTTTAAGCTATTAGGAGCAATGCCAGCTACTCATTGGAGGACCTAGAGATCGAAAGCACAGAAAATTTTTACAGGAAGAATTTAATTGTGCATTTCTTTTTTCCATTTAATATTATGTTTGTTTTCTTGAGAATTGAATATTCTATTTATATATATATATATATATATATATATATATCGTGTTTACTCTCTCTCTATGATATGTACATATATTCTTCTTCTAATATATATATGCTTTTTGCATCATATTAGTGCCATGTATAAAACTTCAACATGAGAGATGATGATAAAGAGCATTATCCGATGTATGTGGAATGGGAGGGGTAGTTTGCCTGTATCCGTGGGAATTGATTGAATTATAAGATTTTGATAATTCATAATTTTGAGAAAGAGAAATTGAAAAAGGTAGAATTCTAGAGTGCATAAAACTTAGAAGATCAATAACTGTGCCGAACCGTGCTTCTTAAACCTCTCAAATTAGGTTAAAGAACAAGAACTCTCTCTTTAGGTTAAAGAACAAGAACTCTCTCTCTCTCTCTCTCTCTCTCTCTCTCTCTCTCAAGTTTCAGTCAAAAGTAAATGGTTCCATTTGGTTAATAAAATCGACACTAATGGCTAAACCAAGCGAAAGCACGTCCATCAAGCTCGGCGACCATTTCGACTTTTGACAATTCGTCTCCACATCGAACGCGACCCAAATTAAGATATCATTGCTTTCCCATCATGAAGAATTCCCGGCAATTTATTTAACCTTCGATGGATTTTATTCCTGCATATCTTTTTTTGTTTATTTCACGTCATAATTGACTGGTCAATGAATGCCTGCTAATATCCCCAAAATTATTCATACTTGTAAATCTAGTTTAATATTGAATACAAGTCCTAATTAATACTTTAATACTTTAAGAATTGTACGTGGATTGAAAGAAATATGAAATTCATGGATTTTTACGAAAATTCCCATCAGTTGAAAGGTAACCTCGGGGAACTTCCTTATCTAACTTTTTATTTTTGCCCTCTCAACTAAGCGCATACACTATGATCGAATTTTTGTACTCTTGCGGTATACCTTTATCTATGTTTGATAAAATGAAGAATATTTGGTCCCATTGAATCGAATGGGACAACATTTCAACATTTCTCCAGAATGCCACGTAAAGGGAAAAAACAACGAAAACGAGTCAAGTATCCAGCGGCATAATCACTACTGTT
Source organism: Eucalyptus globulus (assembly GCA_014182545.1). NCBI lineage: Eukaryota > Viridiplantae > Streptophyta > Magnoliopsida > Myrtales > Myrtaceae > Eucalyptus > Eucalyptus globulus. The sequence continues at coordinate 28,801,671 of CM024725.1, forward strand.
CTCTGTCATGATCTTTCTCTGCTTTTATCCTCTCTTTTTTTGACCGACTGTAACCCGATTAATTTTTAAGCGGGTTGTGCAAGTTGGTCCTTTTAACACAGACCGGGATCAAATTAAGAAATTTCGTAAGAACTATAATGCCCATTCCCAACCCTTTTGAACACGGTGATTGGATTTTTAGTCAATCTTCTCTAGCAAAGACCTTCTCAAAGATGCATGTAACTTCCCCGGTAATTTACATAAAATGCCGACGTATTGGATACACTTGAACATCACGCAAACACATGCACTGAGAGAGAGAGAGAGAGAGAGAGAGAGATGGCTACAAATATGAAAAGAGAGAGAGAGAGAGAGAGAGAGAGAGAGAGATGGCTACAAATATGGAAAAAGAGAGAGAGAGAGAGAGAGATGGCTACAAAGATGGCTACAAATATGAAAAGAGATAGGGTTGAGGAGAGAACATTGAAGAGCGAAATTTACTTTGAGGTTGGGGGAGTCTTGTAGCAAGGAGAGACGGCACATGCATTGCCTTTTGGCATCACAGGTCATGGTGCGCAAGTGCCATCTTTTCCTGCGACAGGGTTCTCTACCACACTCTCTCTCTCTCTCTCTCTCTCTCTCTCTCTCTCTCTCTCTCTGTAAAAGAGGTTCAACAGGATGTGGGCTTTCAGTCAAAATTAAATGGTTCTATTTTGGTTCACTATTCCATCAAGCCAGCGACCATTTCGATTTTTGGCAATTCGAAACAGATTAAGATATTTTACTTTCCCAACATGAAGAATTCTTGGCAATTTCTTTCACCTTAGATGGATTTTATTTATTCACACTTTCTTTTTCCCACGTCATGATTGACTGATTAACGAAGGGTTGCATGCCTCCTTCGAGGAAGGAAGCATCTTTTGTTTCGTGAATTGATTTGATAGAAACAGTGCATTGATTAATTCCAGATTCGTAGTGTCTTGCTGTCCGTACACATCAAGTCCATCTTTTGGGGGTTAAGAGTGTATTCGTACCTTTCTACGAACTACAGTTACAAGGCTTTCGGATTGTTCTCTCTCTCTCTCTGTTGGTTGACTAAGCAAGGTGCCCCTTTCTTGCGGGGTACACAAACTAAAGCGATCTGCATCATTTATTATGTGACCAGCGGAAATTAGAGAATGCCTTTTAAGGTAGTCAAATTAATAGTGAAGTTAATAATAACTTGCTCAATAAATTATGTTTTAGAATTACTATCAGTTTTCCTCTCGTCTTCCAATAAGATTATGGCTTTAGTATGATAAATGCACCGCATATACTAACAGTAGTAATTAGTAAGTTATACAATGTCATTACAGTCATGTGTATAACCGTTAGTTAATCAAAGTCAAAATGATGTGCTTCCGGTCATTATTGTGTGTTAAACTAAGCTACTTCTACAAAATTCGTGAAACAAGTGCTATGAAGAGTACCAAAAAAGTCCTAAATTTATTATATTGATACAAATTTGGTCATAAACCTTTTAAGTTGATCAATCTAATTTAATTTTTTTTCACATTGGTACCAATTTAATCCATCCAACCAATTTAGGCTGAAAATTGCTAATATTGATGCTGGTCACCTACGTGACAAGATTCTCACGACCTAGGCGAGGGCAACCCTTATTGGATCTAGCAAGAGCACGACCCTCATGACCTAGGTGAGGGTGCCCTCCCTGAATCTGAGGTTGACGAGGGTTGCCCTTGTCGAGTCTGGTGAGGGCTTGACCATGGTAGCCTCCAAATCTTGAGATAGTCATCCTCATGGCCTTTAGTGAGGGCTTGACCCTCATCGCTCCCACCAAGTCTTGTGAGGCTAGGGCTCAGTTAGGGTTGCCCTTGTGCCCAAGCAGTGAGGGTTAAGCCCTTGCTAGACTGGGCAAGAGTGACCCTTGCCTAGGTGGGAAGGGCTACTCTCGCCTTGGTTGCAAGGGTCATGCCCTCGTCAACCCTCCCCTATGGCCATTATTTACCATGACTAATTAGGAAATAAAAAGGAAAGGAAAAATGTAACATATTTTCAAATTGAAAAAAATTATTAAAAATTATTTAAAAATATCAATGTTAGCTCGGTCATGCCATATAGGACAATTGACGTCCACATCAGCAATTTCCAACCTAAATTGGCTTAATGGGTTGAATTTGTGCTAATATAAAAAGGTTTAGAATTAAATTAATTCAATTGAAAAGTTTAGGACTAAATTGATACCAATATAAAAAGTTTAGGATTTTTTTGTTATCTTTCTCGGCGAGTGCTATAGGATACCATTCATACATTTTCTGAGTGAATTAGCACAAGGTCACTTCCTCTTTGCTTTTCTCTCACGCATCGACTAAGAAACATTAATTTCCTTTAGCCTTCTGATTGACTGGTTTAAAGTATTTTTTTTCGCAACTTCTTAGTCTTTGATCCCCCTACGTTGCAATTGCGTGATGGATGCCATAGAATTGCAAGGAAGGCATCAAGAAATTTCCAAGTTAATGTTTTAGGTGGAGATAGTGTGTATATTTTTATAAATGTGATCATGAACCCTTTGATTGTTAGAGTTAATGAAAGCATTGATTTCAACCCATGACACGAATTCAGAGAAGATAATTACTAATATGTCAAACTTATTCTTACTTGTAAATTTAGGCTGATTTTGAATACAAATCCTAATTAGTACTTTAAGAATAATATTAAAAAAAACGAAAGAATTATAAAATTCATGGATTTTTATGAAAATTCCCAAAGTCGACGGGTAACTTCAGGGAACTTTCAAATCTAACTTTTTTATTAGCCCTCTCAACCAAGCGCATATAACCACGATTGAATTGCTGTACTCTTGCGGTATGCCTTTGTCTATGTTGGATAAAATGAAAAATATTTGGTCACGTCAAATTGAATTGGATAGCACTTCAACATTCCTTGGGAATGCCACGTAAAAGTGGGAAAAAGAAAACGAAAACGAAAATGAAAACGAGTGAAGGATTTGGCGGCATAATCACTTTCTTCTCTGTCATGATCTTTCTCTACTGTTATTCTCTCTCTTTTTTGACTGGCTGCAACCCAATTAATTGCCGAGCGGGTTGAGCGGGTTTTGCAAGTCGAACCTTTCAACACAGACGGGGATCGAATTAAGAAACTTCGTGAGAACTATAATGCCCATTCCGGACTTTTGTTGAACACGGTGATTGAATTTCTAGTCAATCTTCTCTAGAAAAGACCTTCTAAAAGATTCACTAACTTACCCAGTAAGCCACCTTAAACGCCAACGTATTTGATATACTTGCGCATCACGCAAGCACATAAACACAGAGAGAGAGAGAGAGAGAGAGAGAGAGTTGAGGTCTATAAATATGAGAGAGAGAGAGTTGAGGTCTATAAATATGAAGCAAGAGGGTTAAGGAGAGGTCATTGAAAGCGAAACTTACTCTGAGGTTGGGGAGTCTTGTCGCAAGGAGAGACGGCACTCGCATTGCCTTTGGTATTCGATTGATTGTTTTCAAGTCATGGTGTGCGAGGGCCGTCTTTGCTTGCGACCAGATGCCCTACTACCTCTCCCTCTCTCTCTCTCTCTCCATAATCACATCCTTATTTTGTGCTGGTGGTGGCTCCTCTAAGCCCTACTCTCGATTATCTCTAGCTTTCCTATCAGCATTTGATTCGTATAATCCCATTAAATCCTTTCTTTCCTAACCCACCTGAATACCAATTCAATAAGTGTGATTACTTTTCATGGTTCCCTGTATGTCTATATTCGAATCCTAATTGTCTTTCCTTGTTTCTTATGCCAGGGGGTGATGGACTTGGGAGACTTGAAACTTGGCGAATCTCCTGCACATTACCCAAAGAGTTGGTTGAATGGTTGAATGCTTATTGGAATACAAGACCAGCAAATTACGACGTAGTCATGCCAGCTAGCCGTCGGCGAAGGACAAAAGCATAGACACATTTTACAAGAAGAATGTATTGTACCCTTTTTTCCTTGCTTTTAATACTATGTTTATCCCTGGAGAAGTGAATATTTCATTTCAAAAAAAAAAGAAAAAATCTATGTGAATCTTTATTTAACACTTCTAGTGTTAATATTGCTTTGTTCTAGCTAATTACATTTACCAAATTCTCATTGACGGTGAAGTTGGGAGTATTCAAAGATGGAAATTTCAGGAGCAAAATTCCATACAAATCAAACTTATAAGGGCAACATGAAATTAGGTGTAAATGCGGGGGGTGATCTCCAATTCTCCAATATTCTCTCTTAAATATATAGAACATCGTATAATAGTGAATTACCGCATTTCAAGTTGCTGGAAAAGATGAAGCTCTGGAAATGAAGTCAAGTTCAACGAACATACCATTTGGTAAATGAAGACATCAATGCGCAATGGATGGGAGAAAGTGAGATGAAGGTTATGCTCACATACGAATTAGAATATCGATAGTTCATATATAATAAAAAGCAAGTAAGAGTAATAAACGAATCTACGTGATTCAACAGTTTATCTATGTCCACAAGCCGAGGACTCATTTCATTATCTAGTCAAAGAAGAATTACATGCGAGAATCAGGTAGAAGCTCTCGCTACATAAATAAGAAGACGCATAATTATTTCTTAAAGTACTTTCCAAAACAAGAAAACCCTAGACAATCTCACCAAGAAAAAAAATTCTCTCTCTCTCTCTCTCCCAAAGAGGTTCAACAGTAGGTGGGCTTTCTGTCAAAAGTAAGTAGTTCTATTTTGGTTAACAATTCCCACTAATGGCGACCGCTTCGATTTTGGCAATTCGTCACCGCATCGAACTCGAACCCAATTAAAATATTATTACGTTCACATCATAAAGATTTCTTGGCGATTTCTTCAACCTTAGACTGGATTTTTTGTGCACGCAATTTCTTTTTCCCACGTCAAAAGGACTGATCGAGAAAGCTTGCATGCCTCCTTCGGGGAAGCATCGTTTGTTTCGTGAATTGATTTGAATTTCTAGAAACAACGAATTGATTTATTCCAGAGTCGTAGTGTTTTTAATGGCCCGGACCCATCAAGTCCATCTCTACCCCCCCTTCCTTCCTTTTTCTCTTCCCTCTCTCTGTTGTTTGACTAAGCAAGGTTCTCTCTTCTTGCGGGGGAGACAAACTAAACTAAAGCGATCTACATCATTTATTATGACCACCGGAAATTACAGAATGTCTTTTAAGGAAGTTAAATTAATGGTGAAGTTAATAACTTGCTACCCATAATAAGTATGTACTAGAATTACTATCAAAGTTCCTCTCCTCGTCTATTAGATTATTGGCTGCATCGTTGCGTAACGTCGAGTATGATCATATTCATGTCATATTTCCTGACAGTGATAATTGATTAGTTTCATGGTGTTATAATGGTCATATGGTGTAACTGTCATCATAATATATTTTTCCTCTCCAAACCGTAAGTTAAACTCAAAATTATGTGCTTTTGGGTCACTTTCATGTGTTTAACTACGCTACTTCTACAAAATTCTTGAAACGTTGCTACCATACCATTCAAACATTTTCTCGGTGAATTAGCGTGAGGTCGCTTCCTCTGGCGCATAGACTAAGAAACATGTATTCCATCTAGCCTTCCGATTGACTGGTTCATATTATTTTTTTGGAACTTCTAAGTCTTCGATCCACCTACGTTGCAATTGCGTGGTGGATGCTATAGAATTGCAAGGAAGGCATCAAGAAATTACCAACTTAATGTTTTAGGTAGAAGATAGTGTGCATATCTTTATATAGTAATACAAAATGAGATCATGAACCCATTATTTATCAGAGTTAATGAAGACATTAATTTCAATCCATCGACTCCAGAGAAGATAATTGCTGTTTCCGATTATTATTATTATTATTTTACTTGTAAATCTAGGTTCATCTTGAATACAAGTCCTAATTATAATTTTAGAAGTGTATGTAGACGGAAACATTATAATTTCATGAATTTTAGTGAAACTTCCCATATGTTGACGGGTAACTTCAGGGAACTTCCTAATCGACTTTTTTTCTTAGCCCCCTCAACTTAACACATATACTATGATCAATTTTCTGTACTCTTTGTAGTATACCTGGGTCTTTGTTGGATATAAGGAAGAATATTGAAACGAATGGGACAACGCATCAACGCTTCCCCTAAACGTCATGCCAAAGAAAAGACAACGAAAACAAGTAGAGGATTCAGCAACATAATTACTCCTGTTCTCTAAGATGATCTTTCTCAACCTTTACCTTTTTTTGACTGATTGTAACCCGATTAGTCGATAGGGTGGTTCGGCAAGTCGTTCCTTTCAACACACGACATGATCTGATGAAGAAACTTCGAACCGACTAATGCCCATTCAATCCCTGAAATCCTTGTTGACCACGGTGATCAAGTTTCTAATCAATCTTCCCTAACAAAGACCGTCCGAAGATTAATGTAACTTCCCCTGTAATTTACGGGAAAGACCAACGTATTGGGGGAGGGGGGTGTGTCTTGGAGAGAGAGAGCTGTGGGCTATATATTAGAAAGAGAGAAGGTCAAGAAGACACCATTGAAGAGCGAAACTTGCTTTGAGGTTGGGGGAATCTCGTCGCAAGGAGAGACGGCACTTGCATGCCTTTTGGTGTGACAAGTCATGGTTTGCAAGTGCCGTCGCTTCTTGCGACAAGGTGCCCTACTACTCGCCTGCCCTCCAACCCCCCCTTTCTCTCTCCACAGAGTTACATCCTTATTTGCGCTTGTGGCGGCTCCCAAGTCCTACTCTCAATTAGCATTAGTGTTCTTATGAGGAATTGATTCATATAATCATTTGTTATATCCTTTTTTTTCTAACCCATTTGCATACTAGATCGATGAGTGTGCTGACTTTTTGTGGTTCCCTGTATGTCCATACGTCCTATACTATTTGTCTTTTCTTGTTTCTTATGCTAGGTAGCAACGAAGGACTCGTGAGACCTGAAACCCAGTGGATCCTATAGTTCAAGGAGTTGGTGGAGTGGTTAAATGCTTAATTGGGATATAAAATCAGCTAATGATGGCATCCTCGCTCAATTTAGGGTGCATATTAGCCACACTTATTGGCAGAACTAGGAGGTCAAAAACATAGAAACGTTTTACCTGGAGAATTTAATTGTGACTTTGTGTTTTTTGCTTGTCGACACCTAATCTATATTTTCAAGCACAAAAAAAATTAAAATGAAATTAAAAAAAATGAGAAAAGAGAAAAAAAAAATTGATTAAATATATATATATATATATATATATATGTAAAAAAAGTATTTAAAAAAAGAAGAAGAAGAAGAAGAAGAGAAGAGCCGCGCCCAATCCCCTCTTCCTCTTCTTTTCCCGCATGGGCCTAGGCCCCTCCCCCTCTTTTCCTTTTTCTTTTCTTTCTTTTCCCCCCTGCGCGGCCCAGCCCCCCTTCTTCCTTTCGGCCCAGCCCGCGCCTTTGTCTTCTTCCCCAGCCGTCGTTTTGCACGGGGAATTGGCGAAGCCGAAAGCAGGGGCCGCCAGGGCAGGGGGGACAGCATCATCTCGCGGGGGCAGGCGAGCGTTGGAATCGTCGAGTGAGGGTCTGCTGGCTGAGGCAGCTGATTGGTCGGACGAAGTCATGCGGGCGAGCGGAGCGGGAAAAGAGAAAAGAAGAAGAACAAAAGGAAGGAAAAAAAAACGCAGAGGAGGAGGGAGGAGAAAAAAGAACGGAGATTGAGAGAGAGCTCGAGAGAGAGAAACACAGAGAGGAGGAGAGGAGCAAGAGACACCCCGGAGCCGTCGATCGCTGCCGTCGATCACTGCCGGAGTTGCCGACCGCCTCCGACTCTGCCGGAGTCCAGGAGGCAGAACCTAAAGAGAGCGAACGGAGAGCGAAAGAGAGAGGAAACGGGAGTAGAGGCGAGAACTGGCCACCGCCACCGCCGCCGACGCATCTTCGAGCCTCCATTCCCGCCGGAATCCAGGTAAACCTTTTATCGAACACTTGGCGTGCAGCTTTTGAAGTCGAGCTGGCCGGAGCTCGTTCCGTTCATTTCGGGCGAGCTCCGGCCACCACTAGTCCTCCACGATTGTTTTTGATGTTCTGGCGTATTTCCTCGAGGTTTGTGATCGGTGCTCGGGCCTCGGCCGAGCCGAAACTCCCCCGATTCGCGCGCGCATGCCACCTGCTAGACGAATTACCCGAGTGAGCTCCGCCTCCCCGACTCCTCCGTGTAGAGTCCAGCTAGGATTTTCGGCCACGGAGGGCCGCCGTCGTTTGCCCGGAAGCCGGACTGCGTCCCGCCGGACCGAGGCGACGCCGTCGCGGCCCCATCCGGAGGCCGCCTGTGCCCTTCGCAGCTGCCTTCTCCTCCGTTGCGGCCGAACAGCCGCTGAACGGGGTCGCGGGCCGGCGGAGCCTTCGACCTGCGCCTCCGCGCGTCCGGCGGAGCCCCGACCGGCGCCGCCGCCTTCCTCAGAGAACCTCCGCTGGCAGCACGCCGTCGCGACTGAGCGGTCGCTGCCAGGGACCGCAGGCCGAGCTGGGCCAGATTCGCGATCTGGCCCGTTCGGCTTCCCCCGCCCCGCAGGCCAACAGCCCGGGGTCAATCTGGGCCGTGGGCCTGCGAGGGGGAGTCTCTTCTGCGAAGAGGGGTCGGGCCCGTCGACGGGCCCAACCCCATTTGAGAGAAGGCCCGGCCACCTCTGGCCGGGCCTAGTCTCTTTCGGAGCGGGCCAACCGGCCTGCCCCCAGCCGGACCGAACCCGACCGGACCGGACCCGGTCCCGCCCCAAAAAAAAAAATTAAAAAATTAAAAATATCTTTTATAAAAAAAAATTTAAAAAATTTAAAATATACAGTTTGGTTGGAAATTGCCATGTTTTGCCTTTTTAGCATAATTAGACCTTTATTCACTTGCATATTGATTATATCGCATGTTTAATCTACGTATTTAATTATGTTTAATTGTACTCATTCAATTTTACTGCAATTAGGATCTTGGTAGCTATGATTGTTATTTTAATGATTACGCACCTGCATGATCACCTAATATGTTAGTGGATAAATATAAAATCAATCTAAACTGCTTGCCAAAAATCATTTTTATTAAAATGAACAAGATTAGGTATCGAAATGACATTAATTGTTCAATTAGTCTAATCAAGTCCGCGACCCTAAATTCTATGATTGCGTAGGAAGTAAGGCACACTCCATTCCTCACTTGGTTTCTAGCAGACCCCAATAAATTAGTGGCAACTCTTTATTGCAATTTTTTTTTTATAAATATTCCAACGTCACGCGAAGTATAGGCTTGGGAGAGCCCGCGCCTAATCATGAGCATAGGTCCGTCTTTTAGACAATACCTCTAAACCTATTCCCTCCTCTCGAGGGTAGGTTGCGACATTGCTTTTAATACCATGTTCATCCCTATATATATATATATTTTACACCATTTGGTACCTCTAGTGTTATTATTGCTTTCTTCTAGTTAAGTATATAATTAGCCTTCTAAGTTTTGCCATTTGTGCAACCTAATCCTTTAATTTTTTCTATTTTTGTGCAATCTAACTTTTCTTATTTATTCAATTCGCCTACAATTATTAACACCATCAAATGGTCAATGTGATGTAATGTGGCCAATATGTAACAATAATATGATTGTCCATCGACCCAACTCACCATATATATTTGGGTTCGGCGACCTTGTCTTGCCTAGGTCACTAGCCACTTATTGGTGGATCTAGGAGCTCGAAAGCATAGAAACATTTTACAAGGAGAATTTGATTGTGCCCTTTGTGTTTTTTGCTTTTAAACTATGTTCATTCCCTTGAGAAGTGCATATTCCCTTTGAAAATTATATCTATGTGAATCTTTTATTTTACACCGATTGGTATCTCTAATGTTATTATTGCTTTTTTCTGGTTAAGTATATAATTAGTCATCTAAGTTTTACCATTTGTGCAACCTAATCCTTTAATTTTTTCTTGCGCTATCTAACTTTTTCTTATTTATTCAATTCATCTACAATTATTAACGTCATCAAATGGTTGATGTGATGTGATGTGGCCAATATTGTAACAATAATATGTTGCCCATCAACCCAACTCACTAGATACATTTGGGTTCAATGACCTTGTCTTGCCTAGGTCACTAGCCATCTAGGAGGTCAAAAGCATAGAAACATTTTACAAGGAGAATTTAATCGTGCCTTTTGCGTTTTTTGCTTTTCATACTATGTTTATTCCCTTGAGAAGTGCACATTCCATTTGAAAAATATATTTATTTGAATCTTTTATTTTACTCTGATTGGTACCACCAGTGCTTTCTTCTAGTTAAGTATATAATTAGTCCTCTAAGTTTTGCTGTTTGTGCATCCTAATCCTTTAAAAAAAATTGCACAATCTAACTTTTCTTATTTATTCAATTCATCTACAATTATTAATGCCATCAAATGGCTAATGTGATGTGATGTGGCCAATATGTAACACTAATATGTTACTGATCGACCCAACTCACTCCTTGTCTTGGCAAGGTCACTAGCCACTTATTGGCGGATCTAAGAGGTCGAAAGCATACAAATATTTTACAAAGAGAATTTAGTTGTGCTATGCGAAACTTTTATTTTACACCGATTGGTACCTCTAGTGTTATTATTGCTTTCTTCTAGTTAAGTATATAATTAATCCTCTTAAGTTTTTCCATTTGCACAACCTAATCCTTTAATTTTTTTTTTAATGCAGTCTAACTTTTCTTATTTATTCAATTCATCTACAATTATTGACGCCATCAAATGGCTGGTGTTATGTGATGTGGCGAATATGATTTCCCATCGACCCAACTCACTCGATATATTTGGGTTCGGCAACCTTGTCTTGCCTAGGTCTCTCTCGTAAGGTTTGGATACTCTATATTTTCCAAAATAAATAAATCAGTAAAGTTAGAATTCTGTAGTGCATAAGATCGAAGTTCCACATTGCACAAACAGCAAAACTTATTATTGGAACTGTACTAAACCGTGCTTTCTTTAAACATGTGGTTTGTCTATGAAACTTCATTACCCAAACATGTTTATCTATAAATCATATCGCCAAACCACAATCAAATTGTGATTGGCAGTGAGCTTGGGGGGTAATCTAAGATGCATATTTCAGGATCCGACTTGGATACAAACCAAACTTGTAAGGGCAAAATGAGATTAGGTGTAAACGTGGGGGTAATTTCCATTTTTCCCTCTAAAATATCGGGAATATGCATTGTAGAACGGTCAATTGCCACATTTCAAGTTGCACAGAAAGATGAAGCTCCGGAAATGAAATCGAGCTCAAAAACAAAACTCCTCTCGACATGGAAAAGAAGAAGAAATCAAGAGAGTGAAATTTCGGGGTATTCATCATCTTCATAACCGATACTGAAAAGATCATTGGTCACCTATTCTTACTTAGTCTCGCATTGGTAAATGAAGATAGTAATACGCAATGTATATATTGGGTGAAAGCGAGACAAAGTGTGTGATTGCAAAAGATTCATAATTATCGAGAAATAGTATAAATAATAAAACCCAAAGATATAGTGACAAAATGAATCTGCTTGATTCGACGGTTTGTCTATGTCCACGAGTCAAGGATTCCTTTGCTTTCTGGTCAAGTGAAATTGAGAATTAAGAACAAATTCTTACTACCTCAAAGCCCACTAATCACACAAGAATAAAGAACAAGAGAAGAAAGTGTTTCTCAAGCATATTTCAGAAATGAGAAAACACTAAACACCCTAACCAAGAACGAGAACTCTCTCGGCAGCTGCATCGTATTGTGTCATAGCATGACGGCGAATCGTAGTGACATTTTGCATCCCTTCTAGCGACATTTGTAGCGTTCAGAGCCTTCTTTAATCTGATGAGAGAATCAAGCGACTAATTAACAGTATCTCATGGACCAAGCAACCTTCAACTATAATATATAGCTCTGTGCAATTTACTATACAATCGTGAAAATCTAAATTATTAGATGAATAGATGATGCAATATTTAAATACTCTAATACTACCAATCATAAGTGATTTTATATTTAAATATTCTACCATCCTTAAATTAAGAGGATAAATTTGGTGTCATATGTATGATGAGATCGTTTTAAGTGAAGTAACGAAAAAATTCCACCACAAAAATTTATATGACCAATGTCAATCGATCTAAAAGTATAAGCCAATAAATATGGTCATGGAGAGCTGTTTAAGTACCCCCAATGCTCCCCCTTTCACATAAAAACCACATGTCTGCAGAGTCTTAAGAATCGAAATTAAAATGAAACGAGGCAAAGAGAAGTTCCAGTAAAGATTTCAATACAGTGATTCCTTCTCTAAGCGACGTAACATTTTCGTGAGGTCACTGCCTACGAATCCAAAAGCATCGTGTGGTAGGTGGGTAGAACGTAACATCACCTAAACCCTTCTCGAGCGCCAATGAGAGCGTGGCCCAAGATCAAAAGAATAATAATAAGGGGAGAAGTCGTGATTTTTTTGTGGTGGGAATTTGCCTGTCAAATTGACACGAAACTTCCCACAGATCTCTGAGATGTCATTTCCTTGGTATACAAGGAAAAACCATGCTAAGGTGCAACTTTAATGGGGTCCTAACTTGTTCTTTAGGTCCAAATGTCGTTGAAAGAGCTGCATATGAACGTCCTTGCCAGGAAATTCCGAGGCAGAACCCCAGAAGCTGCATCGAGGTGATACGCATTCAACAACAAAACCATGAGAAGCTCGAGAAACTAGGAAAATCATTTCACCAACTCTAATCCGTGGTTATTTATTGGGCGCGCATCAACAGTCTCCAGCTGTAGATCGCTCTGTAGCGGTAAAAATAATATAATATTCCAGTCAAGTTCACACCCCATTGAAAGTCGAGAAAGACTAGAGAACGTACTGCCAAATTTTCTTGACATGGTCTAGTCCAAAGAGATGATGATGATGATGATGATATAGTTTAGGTGCCAGAGAAACTAAGTCACTCATGTGATCACCGACATTAGATCCGTGGCCCTTCTCATTTATGAAGTCTCATGATTCTCTTTTCTTAGACCGATTTTTTTTTCTATCTTTCTTTAATTCTCAACTCACTTTCAAATATTTTGTTGTATCTTTTTGCAGAATGTGAGAGCCGAATCCTACATTCAAAACTAAAGGTTCCCACACGAGAACTTCTTTCCATGTGAGAGGGATGTTGCCCCAACTGGTTTTTGACTTCTTGACCGGTTCGACTTCAGCAAAAAAAATACTGAAAGAAAACGAGAAGGAAAAAGAGAAAAAGAGAGGAAAAAACGATAGCTGGCAATTAGGTGACGGCCACTAGACGCTGGCGAGTCGTCTCGGTCTCCTCCCTCTCCCACGAGCCAGCCACTCCCAAGAGACACATCGCTCTCCAGAAGAGAAAGAAAATTCTCGTTCAAATGTATGAACGCACAACTGGGACGGGTCAACCTTGTTGAACATGTGGATTGCCAGAGGAGCTTCTCGTTCCTCACCAACCGAAACCCGTCAAAGGGGACGGACCCGAGTTGCTTCAGCGTAATTTACACTTTGCACATCCACTGATCCTTAATCAAACCCTTTTCCACAAGCTCCTCGTCGCGTCCGCCGACACGACCACCCAATGCTTCGTTCGATATTTATAAATATGGAGCCCTCTCGGGTAGCACATCACACTGAAAGTAAGCTACTCAAAAATCTCGCGTGACAACGAGGGAGATCGAATGAAGGGGTCGAGGGAGCCGTGTCGCAGGAGAGACGGCACACGCCGTGCCAGCCCTGTCTCTCTCTCTCTCTCTCTCTCCCAGGAGCTCTCGGCAAGCGCCGTCCTCCTGCGACACGATGCCCTCCGATCCCGGTATTGTGCGCAAATCGAAACTCGCCCACCGTGTTCCTTTACGCCATTTTTCGTAAGAGCTTTCCTTCTCACTGTTTTCGATCCTACTTCAATTTATTAGCGTTGGAGCCATCCATGCATGCTCTGTACGTACCCCACGTCGAAGCTGCTCGCTAGATACGTAGCACTAATTTTTGGCGATTGCCATGGATTATCAGTACTTGTGTTTTGTCCATGATTAGTCTGGAAGTACTTCCATACGTGATAGTTTTGAGATCTGACCATGTCTATTCATGAGATCTATGTAAAGTCCACTCAATCTGTAAGGTTTATCGTCATTTGAATTAATGCAAGCCTCACACATAATCACTTGCTACTTGTGGCAAACAACGATCCATTTCTTGTGGCGTTCGGGAGCAGCTACACAACCCTAACATTGGTATCATCATATTGGAAATAGTATCGAGTTTATAGCAAATTGCAAATGTTATTATTGAATTGGAATCGCACGGCTGCCCCCTTTACAAAATTCTCACAGTCGCCCTCAATACGGCATAATCTAAATTGAGCATCGGTTCACAACATGCAACTGAGCTAACACGCATCGATAGATTTACTGATGGGTTTGCGGCTCTGAGTTACCTACTCGACTCATCTCGACTATCGCTTGCTCGCATTGCTTGAGAATAGTCTCTCTTTGAAGAAGCCCGGCCAGACCTAATGTTTTACGCACTTCTTTTGCATTGATTTCATGTAATGGATGAACTTTGGACAACACTACGGGCTCCTCCTGGACCAATGGGCCTAGAAATATTCTGAAGCCCAAGTCCGCCCATTCATTTATCACCTCTCCCGATGTCGAAACTTGCTCTATTATAGGTGAGACAAGTGGGTACGAGTATGCATTACGTATGTGTAAATCAAGGCGAAAAGGAGTACCCGGTCCAAGTCATGTTTCAAGGTAAGTCTTTTATACATACATGGGATTTTCTCATTTCATTAGTCTTTTTAAGTCCCGGGCAGTGTAAAGTAGGAAAGACTAATTGCTCTCCTGGGTCTTTTTCATCTTTCTTTTTGCTTTTGACTGGTCCGATTCATCGGCTACGTTTTTATTCATATTTTAATTGGGGGGGACCAACATGAGCAAGAAAAGCTTAGGAGTCGGTCAACCAAAAGAAAAAAAATTTATAATCTGATTCAACATTTTCCAACAATATGAAGATTAATGGTGTCTTTATCCCTTGCTTTTTAACATTTTATAAAGCCAATCATCACATAATGATTTTCCTTCGATGATATACTTTTGCAATGAAGCTAGTCTATTGTTACTAAAGCAACATGTGGACGTACTAATATATCCATTAAATGTTTTAACTTACATTTAATGAAACTAATTTAATATCGACTTACTCGTCTCTTAAGTTTGAGAGTAGGTTTTTTTTGGAACCGATGGATTGTAAAGGTTGGGATAAGGATTTCGTTGTTAATTTTAAGTAAGGTTTATTTGAAGAAAAGGTAATGGCATAGCAAGTTCCTCAAACGATATGTTTTTGTGTTTGAATTGGTCCTTCCTTCAAAATGTTGAAGTACCGACGTGGTTGTTAAGTAGCCCGCTAAGTGCCTTACTAGTGTCGTAAATGCCAATTAAAAGTATAAAAACTCTAAATTGCAAAATTTCAGACAACTAGAACCGGCAGAATCTGTTGGCAAAAGCACAAAAGGACCGGCAACATGCAATTGACAAGGGTTGCACAGGCCACGGCCCAACCCTCGGCGCAGGTGGGCGGACGCTGGTCGCGCTCAGGAGAAGAAGGCGGCAGCGGCGGCGGCGGCGACTCAAACACCGTGGCGAGAGAGGTTGGGGAGAGGGGACGACACCCGTCTCAAATCTGTTATGGCTCGTGAGGCAGATACGTAGCCAGTAGTGCATTAAATTGCAAAGATGGCCAGAGCAGCTGATTCCCACTGAGAACACAAGTCCCGGAGAAACTGCTCTTCTGAGCAAAGACAGAGGAAAAACATTTAATTCATTCACATGAGCAATTAAATAGTAACATACGACTCGAGTGACTTTGAGGCTGGCGGTCGTCGGTCCAGGATTTGATATCTTTTGATTTTTATTTTTTTTTATCCAAGTAAACAATTACTTTAGAGAATGTATTGATGTGGCGGAGATATGGATGCTACGTCAACATTGGATGTTTTAAGAGAGTGACCAAAGCGAACAAACTTCAAGAATTTAATTGCATGAAAATAAGAGGGCGCATGACACAAATTACATAGTTCAAGAATAGTCACTATTCCTTTGCGGAAAAGTAAAAGAAACATTTATCAGTTAAATCAAAAACCCTAAAATATGGATGCTGTAATTCGGAAAACTAAACGATTTTGTAGGGGGATATATTTTTATTTTGACCATTGTCAAATGGTAATTACTTTTTTTAATCATTTTAGCTAGAAGTTTTTAAGGACATCAATCTTCAATCGTGTATCCATGATGTGTGATGTCCAATAGCCGTTTGTACTAATTTAAAGAGCAGCGAAGAAAATTTATACATGAGAGACACACTGCAAAGAAGCAATCGTGACCGAAAATGAACAAATAAAATCAAAAAGTTCGAAAAATAAAATTTAATATTACAAAAAAACTCTAAATTGATATATTTATGATAAATTTATCCCAAACTAATTTTTGATCATAAAAAGTTCCAAATTAGTACACTTATGACAAATTTACCCATAAGCTAATTATTTGACCACAAAAAAAAATCATAAATTGATACGTTTGTGATAAATTTATCCTTAATTAATTTCCGCAAAATTGTATTATCAAATTATTGAGTTAAATGATATATGACAATTGACAAGTGTATTAATTTGGATTTTTACGATCTATTTATTGTACTGATTTTGTGATTTTTTATGGTATTAATTTAATTTAATAGATAATATATTTGTCATAAATATTGAGTTTTGGCAATGTAAATTTTTCACAAGTATATCAGTTTAGTATTTTTGATTATCAAAAATTAACTTTGAGTAAATTTATCACAAATTTGATCAAATTAGGATTTTTAGTAGTTAAAAATGAGTTTTTAATAAATTTATCACAAATGTATCAATTTTAAATTTTTTTATAATATTAACTTAAAAAAAAAAAAAAAAAAATCAACGATGATGATAAATGGACCTCCGTTGATTCTTCAATTTAATATGACCATGAATCCGTATGCATTCACAGGCAAATAAAGTACACCAAATCTATTGACCAAGTGAAAGTACATCAAATCTAAAAATATAAAACAAAATTTATAATAAAATTAATGTCTAATCATATGTCAAAATCAATATCTGGCGGGGCCCCTTCATTAGTATAATCATCTACGCAAAAATAAATTCTCCAAAATCATTAAAACTTTCTTGAACTTCCTACAAATAATATAAATGAGATTGAACTTTTATTAACTAAACATGTCATTTACACAAAGTAACGTATCCAGTAGAAAGATATTAACATCTATATGGAAAGAAATATTTACACCTAAGATATCTAAAACCAACCTAAAAATAATAATAAATAAATAAATTTAACGATACTTAACTATCTCATAAACAGGACAAGACTATTCAAATTTCTTAGAAAATTCCTTTGAAAATTCTAAGGTCACATTGGGTAACCACGGAAAGACCCTCAAAGATCCCTTATGACTCCTCCATGGTGCACTTATTTTATGCTAAGTTATATTTAACCGAGGGTTGAAGTCTTCGTTGCCTCTATCCTATAGTAATTCCTCAGAAACTTTATTGCAAGTTTTTTTATAAGCCGAAACCATGTTGGCCTTCCATAGGCTATCTAACACTCCTTACCATTCAGATGAAAGAGTGTTCATTAAGGCTAGCACATTCTTAAAATCCGGCATAGGATAACCATTTCGAATGATTTCTTTTATCATCTCATTGACCTTGACTGCATGCGTTACTATGTCATCATCATTCCATCGATAATTAGCCGATTCTGCTCTTAGCCCTTCAAGTCTCACCTTTTGTTTACTCGTTCTTACGAATATACGAGTGTGTACGAAACTCAACAGTGTTCCTACAACAAATGCAGAACCAAAAGGGATTAAATGTAACTCATTAGCATTTTGGTTTTTTTTGGGTCAATGGCCAAATGAATGACCAAGTCAGGTCAACGAGTCAACCAATTCAAGTTAGTTGGGGCAAAACTACATTTTACGCAAAGTGGCAAGGGCAATAAGGTAATTGCCCATGTAGGCGTGTGCCGCGCATGCACCAGCAGTTGCTACACGTGTGCCTAGCACATGCCTAGGGGAGCTCCTCGCGCCTGCTATGCACGCGACGACGATCCTAGTCCCTTCCGGCTGCACGAGGAGACGTGTCTAGCCTCCTCCTCCGATGTGCCGCCACTTGTTTTTCTTGTCTCGATGAAAACTACGACCCTACACTTCCAAAAATAAATTTATCACACGTAGCATCGAGAAATGACCTTGAACAATATGGTCAGGTTTCATTTTTTCGTACCAGAGCAATTGTCGGTGTCGTTTCACGATTTCCATCCAACAATTCAATTATTAAACATGTTAAACGATGAGGAAACAATAAATCATGCTCTAATACCAATGAATGAAACTAATTCCAAAATTTTAAAGTCAAACTATTGAGTAACGTCAAACCTCATACAAAAATGTGCCCAAAAATACCTGTACATCATGCAACAGAACATATCTTATTTTTCATGGATTAAATGAACCTATTGCAACATCATGAGAGATATCAAGTGAAAACAATTTTCTTCACGGGAAGAGGGTCTTATCGTTCTTCTTTTCCTTTAGAATACACAATTCTATATTTCCACACTTAGAGAAAAACTCGTTCTTTTCTCTTTCAAATAAGAAACCTTGGCGGTTATTTTCTTTGAATTGTGGGTTATGGGCCCTTTTGAGTTATGGGCTGAGTTAGCCCAATATGGGTGACCCAATAACAATAAAACCTATCAAAATGAGTTATAAACTCATTTCTTTACTCATATTTGACGTCAGACCAAAAAAAAAAAAAAAAAACTCATATTTCATGGATTAAGTTATCATATGGGTTATTTATATTTAGTAAATGGATTTAGACCGAACTCTATATAAAAATGTTTAATGCAGATGTTGAATGGGTTCACAATTTATTTAGACCCGACTCACCTATATGAAGACTCTTCACTCTGTCTCGCCTTCATTCAATCTTGCGTTTGCTCGCTTTGTGCTCCCACCTTAATTTGGGTATGAGTTTTTCTAGATTTGTTAAATTTTAGAAATGTTTTAGCAATGTAGATTAGGTCGTGTAAGTCGGACATGGATCGGGTATGAGTCACAAGATTTGCATTGCATAAAAATTAGACAAAATGGGTAAAATGAGCCGGACTATTTTCGACTTGAGCCAAACGTGATACGATCCATCCATTTGATAGGTTTACTAATAATTCTAGTACAAGTGAAATTAGATGCGCTTGTCAACCACCAATTTATTTCGTATAAAATCTCACAGCATGAAGAGTGATGTATAAAGATATTAGCATTCCATTGCAATTGAGGGTAATGAAAAAACATTACTTTTTAAAAGCTAAAAACATCAAGACAATGATATGATCATCCACTAAACCTCACTAAATCTATCAAATAATTTGGACAATAAAGATTTTATAGGGAAAATATTCAGATCTTTATTTCAAAACTATACTTGAAACACATGAATAGAAGTTTTTATTTTTTTATTTAGCGGTCAAGCGGTGTCTCTACTCACTTTTCGCGCATCTCTGTGGTCCACTTCCTTGGACGATCTTGAAGCACATTTTTCACATTGGCCCACCTCCTCGGACGGTCTTGGAGCACATTACCCACATTGGATTGAAGCATTCAAGATGTGCTCTCGTAGTGCTCCCAAAAGAACTTTAATCATGACCACTATGAGAGAAGTAAACCTTTTTGTCATCCAAACAAAAAACCTTTATAGGCAATGTAGAATGCTTTTAACACATTGCTCCATGCTTTCTACATAAAATAATATACCATATGTCAAATTACATAAAGTTACTATCTTTTGTATAAATGGACATCATTAATGCATGTGAACATCCTCTGAATTCTAATCTTGCACGCAAGCCAACATGGTTGGATCCATGTGACATGAGAAGGGTTCAGAAACATTGTATTTTTTATACCACTTACTTTTGTGATTAATATATTCTAAAAAATCCTTTGACATTATTTTTATTGGGCTTATTAATTTGGATATAACTCCCAGCAACAAGCTAAATTCACTATAGATTTTTTTTTTTTAGATTTTTAATTTATTAGCCACGTAAGGAGACAACATAAGTCAACTTTTTAATTAGTTGTTGAACAAGTATCAACCAAAATGTTTAGTGACGTACCTATATATGGATTCATCACAAATGATAATATATTTTACTATTAAAAAAAGGATATAGAAATGTTGCACCTTTATGCTAATAACATTCACCAAGTAATGCAAGTCGAAGCTAAATCTTGATTTCTTATTGTTCTATACATCTAATCAGACATTTACACTCAATCCCATTTTAGAACATTACAAATCATAGAAAATAAATTCTAAAATGTCCTCGTGCATATAACCCATAGCACAAGATTTGATCACTTTAAAATGAAAAAGAACTTAATATCCCAGAATTAGGTACGATGAGCATAAGCAAAAACGTTTTTATTTTTTGGTCGGTGCCTTAAAGTAGAATTTGCCAATACGAAATCTGCACGTATACACATATTCAAATTAAAGACGTGATATATAACACATTGGATAATCTTGGCGATAAAGTAGGCTCATTTGAGTTAGAAGCTGTAAGTAGTAGTTCTTTGGGATTAAATGCCCCTGTCTGGAAAAAGTGAAATAAACATATTGTTGATAGCACTTTGAGAAGAGAAAGGTAAGTGATCTCCGAAGAAAAAAGCATTTTGTTTGCATTATATTACAAACAAATAAACTATAATAGTGCATTTAATTGTTTATACAGTAATAAATCTTTAATACATTCAAATAAGAGTTAATACTATCAAAATTTCCAAACTGATATTTCTATGAGATGTTTACCCAAATCTAATGTTCAACTCATTAAAAATCCCAAATTCGTATCACATGACATATTTACCTCAAATTAATTTTTATCTAAAAAAGCACAAACTGATACCCAATGACATATGTACCAAAAACTATGTTTGCCCCATATGTGTATGAATCATGGAAATCCATGTGTGTTGATAAGTATGCATTTTGACAAATGGTAATTTGGGTAAGGATACCGGTTTGATGACACTTGTGCATTTTAATAGTGGAGTAAAATTGGGTAAGGTGTATTAGTGGAGATTCTTCGCTGACACAAAAATTAATTTTGGTAATTGTGTCCGGACACACTTTAGGATTTTCATGCTACAAAAGGTAAATGTGTCAATGGGCATGGTTTGGATTAATGGTGACGAAGTTCAAGATGAAATCATTATATAATGAAATATTTGTACAGCATTTTATATTGTTGCACCATATTATACTTAAGTGCAATTTAAATAACTAAATTTTCGAATTCACGCAGCACACGGATCTTTGACCAGTGCTTACAAGAGATTGTGCTAATAAAGGGACGACACAGAGTATAACCTTTACAAGGGACAACGGACTGAAATAACGATGTTCCTTATTTTTCCAACCATCAACATCTCTTATTTTTAATATGTCGAAAGCGAAGACTTTTCTTGATGAGTTTCGCTTGTCAAAGCAAAATTGGAAGAAAAAAAATTAAAGATAAGACGAAATGGAAAGAAAGGAAAAAAAATAATGAAATTTCGGCCACTAATGAGCTTATCTGACACTCTTTAGGCTGAATCCTGCGGCTGCATTCTTCAGATCATTGCGCGAGGCGTGTTCGATGGAATGCGTCATGTTCTTGAACGAGAACGACGATTCCGTGCTGCATTTGAGACAAGATCAAGCGCATCAAAACTCGATACATATGAACAGAAGCGTAACACTATCGTCGGTCAGTCCCGTGTTTTCGACACTACCTCGACTCCTCCTTATCGATCGTGATCGTGTCAAATGGCACGTCCTCATAGCTGAACACGTCCGCACCATAATTCATTAGAAGTTCAGGTAATGAAGCCAGGTTCGGCTGAGCCGCCCCGACGTGACTAGTGTTCTCGGGCTCATAATTATATGGTTGCTGAGACATTATAGATTGTTTAGTACTTTCCCCGTTCACGAAAACGCCCGGGAAAGATTGTCGGGTCGGGACGGCGTCTGCGTGGACGTTCCCCAATTGCAGTTCGGGTGGAGGAGGATAGTGAGAGGGTGAGGCGGAGGCCGAGACTTGGTCCCGGCACATGGCGATCTGCGTGTTGACGTGCTGGAGCTCCTCGGTCACCTGGTGCAGCTGGCAGAGGAGGCGGCGGATGTACCAGCAGCAGCCGTGGACGGGGTACTGCGCGCGCATGTTGGACTCGAAGATGACCGACTGCATCGCCTCTTGCTTGAGGTCCGGCGGGGCCTGCTTGAGGATCTTGGTGATGTTGCTGACGCCGAAGAGGCGGTGCGCGTTCTGGAACATCTTCGGCTGGTCGGCCGGGAAGTAGGGGGCGAGGGGGCACTCCTTGTGGCACTTCCGCCGCTGGAACTTGCAGACCGCGCACGCCTGGCTCGTCCCTCCTTTGATCGTCATGTTTCGTTCCAGCTCATTCCCATCAGGGAGCGGGAGAGGGAGAGAGGGAGGCGGAGGTGGAGGTGGAGGAGGAGAAAAATGGATCTCGAGAGGATTTTCAAGACTGTTGGAGATGGGAAGAGTTCATCAGATATCTTTGCTGGATCGAAACTGTAGATCGGGGGGAGTTTTTTCCACTGAGGACTTGGTAAAAATTTTGAATCCTATTAAAGTGGGAGATTTTTTTTTTGAAACTTGGAGTTATCTCCTTCTTGAGCGTGTAGAATTTGCACGTGTTTTAAAATTTAAATTCAAATTTCATTCGGGTAAAAGAACATAGAATGGCATGAGCAATTCGGGCAATTTTTTACATTAACAGTTTAATTATAACGACCAAAATCAGTAAAAAAAAAAATCAAGAGGGGATGATGTATATTATATTGTTTTTCTCGACTGAAATTATGTCCTATTTATCTGAATAAAATAAAACTGAAGATCAGATAAAATAAAGGCATCATTAGTCAATTATTTGTAATTTTTTTTGTCAGCATTTGATTTATAATTTTGAATGTAGCTTATATCGATCTGTGAGCAGTTACCTAATATATCTGGGAGCAGTTATTGAATAAAAACACGCGTCCATCTCTCAGCATTTTGCCGGTTCTTACCTAAGACAATAAGGCCTGGGTTTTTTTTTTTTTTATCTCACTGACAGCAACATGCATTGAATCAAGACATGAAATTCCAGACGAACTAGAGATAACGTTTAATGTAATCATGCGATGATCGAAATCCTTGTCGCTGAAACTAGTTGATCGAGATCTCACTCCGCGTGTGGGATTAGATCAGTCATCGTCGGTGTCATTTTGATGCACTTAACTAATCCTTACGCTCGCGAGCAACTAGAGAAAGTGTTTGTGTAAGATTCGCGGGTGGTGATTATAGATAGGGATAGTGACGCAAATATTCTTGAAGTTTTACCCAATATATAATTTGGATTTTGAATCTTTAATTTGTTTAATGTGGCTCAGAAACTTTACCCTAACATTTAATGTGATTCCTAACCTTTTAATTTATTTAATGCAGTCTCTAAACTTTTAGTACGTGTCCAATTCGATCCCAAACTATATGGAAATGTTTCATAGTATCCTTCCATTAATTCAAATTTAGGGATAATATTAAATATTTTCATATAGTGTAGGGATTAAATTGAACACGTACCAAATGTTTAATGATTACATTAAAAAAATTAAGAGTTCAAGAATTATACTAAACAAATTAAAGTTCAAGGATTACATTACAAATTTAGTTAAAGTTAGGAATCATTTGTATCAGTTTTTCTTACAAATACAGCGTGCAAAAGTGTCAACGCAAGTACATTCAACATGATAAAGAACTTGTTGGGCGATGCAAGAGTATTCTTTATGCAATCGGCCATGAATTGAAACTCGTCTACCAATGGAGTGAATTTAGTTACCAAAATTAAAAAGTGTATGAAGTGTTTGCGCTTGGACCTCTCTTGAGTGACATAAAAATAATAGAAAATCGTCCATCAAAACCTTAACGAATCATAATATGTCACATTGGTGCAAATTAGGAGTTTTTGATATTACAATAAAAAGTTTAAGGCAAATATGCTATAATGGGTATATTTTGGGGCTTTTGTTGTGAAAAAGAAGAAGTCCAAGGTACATTTATCATAATAAATTTTAATTGTGATTTCTTTTGGCATTTTCCACAAAAAAAATAAAAAATAAATTTCCTCGACAACTTGTCAAACTAAAAGTGAGAGATGAGACTTATCCCGTTCACAAAAAAGGTATATTTTAAGAGACAAAAAGAAAAAGTAGAAAGAGATTGATTTGGAACTTTCGATAACTTATACAACAAGGCGAGTTCCAAGTAAATCGCACCTGGTTCCACACTTTATTCTAAACCTTAACACTAGGAGTATTCGCGCAATACCTGTAGAATACACGTGGTAATAACTTATAACGCACCAATCAAAAGGCGTAAATCCTAAAGGCAATGGTAGGGACGGAATCAAAAAGAAGTCACCAGCGAAAAGCCGTGGGTAGACCCAAAAGACAAAAACAAGAAACAGATCGATTTCGATGTTGATTTTGAAACCTATGTCCCCCTGGAACATTGCTAGCACTAGCGGGCATGATATGACACGTCAAGAACAGAGGTGGTCCAATCCCCAATCCAATAAAAATCTCAGTCTCTCCTAGCCGCACGTACAACAGGAACGCGTCAAGCGACTTGGAATCTAACTTCAATCCTGATGCACGTCGGCAGTTGCTCTCCAGACTTACGGAGTCGATCATTGACTTACGGAGTCGATCATTGGTCGTCAACTCCGACGTGTCGTCTGCGATTTAGCGGATCGTTGCTCCCGGATTGCGGTCGTCAACGGCTTCTTCTCCATCGGGTCCCCACTCCCCACTCAAGCCCCACTTGCACGTTTTTATTAATATAAGAAAACGAGATTCCGGTGGCGGGCCGTCCTTAAAGGGAAGGAACAAAAAGGAATAGAAAAGATGATTAAAAAAAAAACAAAGACGCTCTAGGTTAGCAGGGACAGACATTCCCAGAGAGATACGTGAATCCCAGGGTTTAGAGTAAAGCATTGTTTATTGTTGTCAAATTGGCCGATCAATTCTTGGGTTGCGCTCACTTTTTACCAAAAAACATTAAGAAGCTTTACTTAGGTATAAAGAAAGGGCGCATTTGATGGGACTTTTGAGAAAAGAAAAACTCTAGATTAAAGGAATTTTATTTTTTGACACGCAAAAAACCAACTTTGGTTTAAATGATGTTTGGAGAAAAGTAGATCAAGTAAAAAAAAAATTCAATATATATTTAAAATAATTAATTAAAGAGAAAAACTACTTATGACCATTAATGATGATTGGATGCTAGTGCATCAAATCTAGTATGCCAATCTTCCCCTAAGGTCGTACAGCCTTAAGTGACCCCAAGCCAAATTTGGCTAGCCTAGGATTGCATGACCTCAACTTGGTCCTCACATGGCGCTAGATTTGGCTCGCCAGTAACGTACACGAGGTGGAATATGGTGAGAGCATTTTCAAAATTTCAAAGATTTAGCAAGTGCAAAGATGGAAAGAAAAGGAAGGGCACTAGCATTTCAAAAATGCTAAAACCTAAATCCAAATTGGACTTATCCTGGGTAAGTGACTTTAGAGGACTTTTGTAGGTGCAAATTTGCCAAATAAGAGGACTTTTGTCGGTGCAAATTTGCCAAATGAGAGGACTTTTCCCCAAGGGCCTTTAGAGATTTAAAAGCCATTGAAAAAGCCTGTCCTTAAAATCAAAAAGCTGGATGTGAGTGACAAGCATTAACAACTCTCTTTTGAACTTTACTTCCTATGATAGGTTTGTATTGAGTTATAGCTATTTCATAACACTCGCGACATGAAAGCTAGAGATCTGTCCACATGAGATATCTTGAGTCCATTAGTCGTCATTATAACAATCTTATACTTCTTACGAAATGATCAGATCGAGTCATGAGTACTTTCTACTTCATGCAATGAGAAGGTTAGAGGTCTCTCCACATTAGACATGGCTTCGCAATTAGGCAACTTGAGACAGACGGGTTCATTCACGGCTCGAATCTAATTTGCGACCTCGTCAAGGAAGAAAAAGGAAAGAAGAGAAAGATGCGATCCTCATACCATTTCTGGACCATAGCAGTGCCGAGGAAAACGGATGATTAATCAAAATTATCACTTCTGTTTCGCGGCCCTTTAATTAACGTCACGGATCAAAGGGGGTGGGGTCCCACCCGGATCAAAAGGCAACCGCAACGGACCATAACAATCCAAAATGTAGCAATAGCTTTCCACGTCCCCCACTCCTCACCTCTCCTCTCCTCTCATATATTTTCTTTTTTGCATATTCTGGAATCCAAACCCATCCATTCATCGCCCGCTCTTCGGCTCTCTCCAAAAAGCGGCCCTCCTCTCGAGTCGGCGTCCCTCGTGCTCGCCTCTCCCCCCCAATCCCGGTGCGGATCCTCGTGGCTCCGCCCCTCTCGGCGGTGCTCCGGCGGTGCTCCGGCGGCGGTTTCGGCCCCACTCTCTCGCTCTCTACCGTGCACTGACCGACCGGCTCGAGTACGTGTAGGCGTGCGCGCCGTTGCGCGCTTTGCGTTGACGCGCCTCTCTCCGTCTCTCTCTCTCTCTCTCTCTCTCTCTCTCTCTCTCTCTCTCTCTGTGTTCTCGCGTCTCTGGCGGCGCGGCTTTCTGATCTCGCGTCTCTCGCCGGTTTCTGCAGCGCGGTTCGTCGCTCGGCGCGAGCTCCGAAATGGCGGCGGCGGGGAAGAAGATAACGGTCGGCGTGTGCGTGATGGAGAAGAAGGTGAAACCGAGATTGCTTAGCGTCCTTCGGACGTCGCGAGCTGCCTTTTGCGTATGCTCATTTCGCGCGCGCGCCTTCGTTCGTGTTTTTTTTTTTTTTGCAGGTGCACTCCTCGCCAATGGGACAAATCCTGGACAGGTTGGAGGCGTTTGGCGAATTTGAGGTGAGTCGTGCTCGGTGCTCGCTCGGAATCTGCGTTTGTCGCTGTCCGCTTGTTGTGGATTTATGCGGTTAGGCTCCATGCAAATGTCGGTTGCTGTAGTGCCGGAGGATTTTGAATGGAGCGACCGTTTGTGACGTTCGTTTAGCATTGGCCTAGATCGGTAGATATAATCTATAGGAACCGGCAATCGGTGATTACATCTTTTTTCATGCAGAGTGATCTGTCCACTCTATGTTTGATTATGTCTTGTTCTCTTTTCCCTTACGGAATTAGTGAATGATGGACGTTCTCGATTTACTTTTTCTTAAGTTCATTATCACGAAGCATCTCTTGTGGCTGCGGATGAGACTGTCTTGTGTGGAATTGGTTAGTGCGTGCTACTTGCAATGTCTCTGAACGTAATCCATGCTTTTCACTGATGCTTCTGCTCTTATTTGTGTGTCATTAGATTATTATATTTGGGGACAACGTCATCCTGGAAGATCCTATTGAGAGGTACCTGCTTCATGATATAATGTGCACTTTTTGCAGTTTGAGTATGCTGCATGTCATGACACGCAAGATCAATTGGTGACTTGTGTCTCCTCTCGTGATAATTATATTTAAAATTCTACATTTTCAAGTGTCCCATATGTCACGACATTCTTTTCATGTTTCTTCTCTAGTATGCTGAGTGGTCACATTGCTTTTTTGCTCTTTCCATTGCAAGGCTTGAAATTACTGCCATAGTGTGTGATTGCCAACTACCAAGTTGTAACTCATGTAAAATTTATCTGCATATCTTGCAGCTTAGGAACTTGATATAGCTGAGGTCTGTTTCTTAAATGCATGGTTTCTGGGGAAATAAAGAACAGGGGACAAATTTGAGATTGTACACTAAGTTGGACTCTAACCTTTTTCTGGTTAAGTGAAAAGCAATAAATATCAGAGGGAGAATAGGGTATGATTCAGTCTGAGGTTTTCTGGAGACTAAAGGTGACTTTCTTAACAAGTAATCCATTACTTGAGTAGATAATTCTATAACATAGGCACAAACCTTCCTACATGTATTGGATTTGTTCCTGTTTGCAATGGTGTTATTCTCTTAATTGTTTTGGTGCACTTAATCCCTAGTTTACTCTGTTGACTCACCCTGAAGCTTGCAGGAAAAACTTTCCGCACTACCTTGAAATGAAACTCCATAATGGTTGAACTTATGGAGTTTCAGAATTAATAGGTTTATCATCCCAGATGATTATTTTAGAGGTCTATGTTGGTTGTGCTTTTGGATAATTAAATTTATTCATATAAAGGATTGTTCTGGGGGTCCTTATTGGTAGGATCTGGTGCTGTTACCACTTCCAGTCCTCTATAATGTGGCAGTGCTGGATTGAGTGGAAAATTGTGTCCGTCTTTTTTATTACTAGCCATTTTCTGATTCTGATGCAGTACTACCAGTGTGATTTAAGATTTTAGAAAACATGTGTGGTCTTCATATCTCTAATTTATTACTATTTGCATCTTTCAGCTGGCCAATTTGTGATTGTTTGATTGCCTTTTGTTCAAATGGATATCCCCTTGACAAGGCAGAGGCATATGTAGCTTTAAGGATGTAAGGTTTTCTTCTTTTTGATTTTTTTTTTCCTTTTTTTTTTCTGTGTTACATATTTCCGGTAGTTGTTTAGTTGAATGTCATCATAGTTTCAACTAGTAAAAGAAAGAACCGGTGGAGTGGAAACTGCCAAAAGCACATTTTGTCTCAGGTGCTTAGCTGTGAAGTGGAACCTCAAAATGCCTTACATCATTGCAGGTCCTATTGAAGAGGTCCACATTTTCATCTCTGGGGATAGGAAGTGGGTCGAACCATTACACTTGCATTTTTGTTAGCTTTGTCGATTAAACTTCCCAAGCCTGATGAAGGTCACAAATTTTGGATAATGCTTGATAGCAATATTTTTATTGAAGAACACAGTTTAGATCTTCATAATATATCAATTGGTTGGTAGTTCCATAATTTTTTGCAGTCTCCTGGCCAGCTCTCCAAGTTTTTTTACCACCTCAGAGTCTTCTTTTATTCTAGGCAACGGATCTCTTCCAAGCATGCATGGTTTTTTCCTCTGTTGTTGGCATTTATATTTTCTGCTACTCCTTTTTCCCAATTATTGTCTACTGAATTCAATTTTCACAATCATGAGGGCTTAAATTTTGATGACAAGTCTTGGGATGTGTATTGTTATGACTGTTGATGTAGTACTCCTCTAGCGTATGGAAGTCGTTCCTTACCATCTAATGACCATTTCCATAGCTTGATAATGATCACGTGTGCATGACAAGATGGAGATACAATGAACCTTTTCTTTTCCCCCCATTTGTGACTGCTAAATGGGAACAAAACGGGAACAATCAATTTTGCTCAGTCAGACAGGGTTTTTTTAGTTGAGCCTATATTCTACACATACCTTGTAACAGAATGGGAGGTAAAGATAAATGGGTAATGTACCTGTACCTATGAATTTTGTCAGTTAGTACCCAGTAGAAAGGAACAGAGGATATCAATGGCTGGAAAGTCTGGTTTATTGATTAAAATCTTAGATGTATTCAGTTTCCATGTGCTTCTATGGACTTTACACCCTAAGATATGTCCTCTTCTTTCCCTCTACATCCTTGAAAGTTTCTCTGTATTCAATGTCAAAGTTCTTGAAAATTTTATGCACTCAGTGATTTGCGAAAACCCAGAGGAAAATGCTTTTACTATATATTGAAGATATTGCACTTTGCATTCAACATCAATATGATATGGCAATGGTTCCCTAACCAGAGTCTTGTTCTAGGAGCAGTAGGGATATTGATGCCACTAATCTACTTCTTGTAGTTTTACTTATGTTTCTTCTTCTTTTTTTTTCCTGGCCTGTGAAAGTTTAATGATTAGACTAACAGCTAGCTAATTAGTTTACTACACCCTGATTTATAAACTATTATCTGCTTTTACCCAACTGTCAGTAGCCACGCTGGTATTAGAGTCCCTCCCTCATCGCCGAGGTCGAGAGTTTGAATCCCGCCGGTTGCTAGCGTTGTAAGTGGGGGGCTATGGTGTTAGGGTCCTGTGCTAGTCTTCCCCGAGGTATAAGGGCCCGGCCCTCAGGAGCCATTCGGGCACGGGGGGCCCGTGGTGGAGTCCTTGGTTATAAAAAAAAAAAAAACTATTATCTGCTTTTTGTAGTTAGTGATATCAGATCCATTAGTTTATTCTGTTTTATTTTTTCATGTGATTCAGGCCTTTCTTGGTAAACGAACTGGAACAACAGCACCTTCTTCATGACCGAAGGAAGGTATATGAGGTAAGTGTCATATTATGAATTTTCATTTTTCTCAAAGAATTCGTAATAGAATATCAAAAGATTTTCATTCTCTTGTACCACTTTTTGCACTTCTGTACTCATACTCTCTAACGAGTTACTTTGTTGAATCTTAGCATCTCGAAATGTTTGGAATTCCTGTTCCAAGGTACGCTCTTGTGAATAGGGAGGTACCACACCAAGAATTGGATTATTTTGTTGAGGAAGAAGATTTTGTTGAGGTTCATGGAGATCGTTTTTGGAAGCCTTTTGTGGAAAAGCCTATTGATGGTGAGTTGATTAACCTAAATCAGTTGCACAATTATCTTCTTGTTTGGGCTGACTAACGAAGTTGCGCAATCTTCAAATCTAGTTGTTTAGTAGATGATCACATGAAACAAAGAGTTCTTGTCACTCAGTTCTGGTCATATAACAATACTTTATATCCAGCTGACTTTGGGATGATATAATCACTTGTTAAGGGGAATCCTCAATAGTGACCTTTTTAGATGACCGGGTTACCTTTCTTACATATTCTAGGAGAGTAGTTTGTCTTGCATGTTTCCCATGGATAGTCAGCACATGGCTCTTACTCTGAATAATATCCTTTTTACTTATCTCCTCCTCTTAGAAGGATGTATCTTGCCTTAAATTTGGAGAAGATATGGCCACCTGGAGAAATGGTTGTAGTATTGAGGAAGAAAGTTGAAATAGATGAACTTATTTAAAAGTTCGTGCAATTTCTGACTTGAGCTTCTCCTCATGTGAAACTGACAAGGCTGGAACATCGATTTGAACTATATTACGGTCACTTTACCTGAGGGGAGAAATTCTGATAATCAGAAGAGAATAGTATGTCCCCTAATTGAGTTTGAATTTTTTTTAACTTTCCCAAACTAAAAGCGATATACTAGAGCATTCTTCCTTAGAACTGGATATGCATTGTGGATCTACATGTTTAACTAGATTTGTATTATTATAACTGAAAAGAAGAGCATCCAAAATGGCACATTTCCCGTGTTGCAGCACATCATGCAGATTATGTCATCTGACTTTTTCTTTACTGTCCTGGGGTTCTGTTTTGAAGGTGACAATCACAGCATCATGATATACTATCCAAGTTCAGCTGGTGGGGGGATGAAAGAATTATTTAGGAAGGTAATTTTTAATTTTAATTTTCTAACTTATTTTTGGGCATGATTTGTTCAAGGGCGTATGGTTGGCATATACTTTTTTCTTAGTGAAAGTCAATTTTTTCTCAGCTCACTAGGTTTAGAAGCTCGAGTTGAAATGAGGTCTTTCTGCATGTATTATTGGTTACTTATGCAGGTGAGACCTTTTTTTGCTTTCTTATGTTGGACTGCACATAGTACATGCTGCCTTTATAATGAAATTTGGGCCTCTCTAGGCAGTCTTTTTCTGTTGTCAAAAGATTGGAATGAAGCCTTTTGTATGTGTATTCTTTAGTCATCAGGTGCTATAGTGCTACCAGGACCTGGAGACTCCCCTGTGGATGTAGCCTGCCACTGGTCTATTAGTGTAGAGAGGCATTAGTTTGGAGAGCTGTCTTGAGGATGGGCTTGCTATGGGTTTTCTCAAATATATCTGGTTAACTTTTTTCTTTGTATAGGATTCTGCAAATATACTTCTTATAATCTAGAAATATACAATAAAAGTAGCTTGGAGCAGGTTGATTTTCTTAGGGTGCACTTGTTTCTGCTTAAGCAAAAGCAAAAATGTGTGAACTGCAAGATAGATTAAGCAAAAAGTAAAAAGTATGGTCAATCCAGTCATGCGAACATAAAAGTATAGTTCATGCAGTGATATCACTACAATCGGGGATATATGTTTTAAGCAAGGGAAAAAGTAGCATTTGCCCATCATGATTGATGAGCCTTTTGGACGTAACATGTTTTGTGTGCAAATAACTCAGACTTGCTTTTCATGTTCAGTTGCCAAAATTTAGGAAATTACTTGATATTCTCTTTTTTTCCATCAAAAGAATTAATCCTGCAATTCTTATTTCAGATTGGCAATAGGTCGAGTGAGTTTCATCCGGAAGTAAGAAGAGTGAGGCGTGAAGGTTCATACATATATGAGGAATTTATGCCCACTGGAGGGACAGATGTGAAGGTCCTATCTCTATTTTTATAGGATCATGACTTCTTGCAAAGTCAAATGTTGTTGTATAGAGGTTTTCTGAACCATTTGTTGATATTCTGGTGCAGTAATTTTTCTTTATGTCTAGATTTTTTCTTTGCTACCTAGTGAATTGGTTGAAGTAGTCCCAAGAATGTCTTTTGTTAGGATATTGCTTCTTCTCCTTCGTTGAATTTGTATATGTTAATTCTTGTTGGTTACACATATCAATGGGGACATTTCTTTGAGATCAGAAAAGACTTACAGGCTAGATCAGGATGAACAACATGAATTGGGAGAATTGCAGGTCAATTAATATACTCATAATCCTGAGAGCACTGAGTTTCTTTACCTCTATACTTGTAACAGTTGAAAGATGGGATTTGTTCTTTTATTATATTTATTTAGTAATAATTGGTGAAGAACAACACCATGAGGAAGTTGAGGGTTCAGTGCCTTATATCATCGATTCATGTCAAATGTCTGTGTCCTTAACAAAACATTATGGTTGGTCAAGACAATGACATGTCTCATCATGTCTATTTTTTTTTTAGGTTATATAGCTTATGTTTAGTTTAATTTACACAAGCTACTTGCAATGATTTTGATGTATGCATTTCAATTAAAGATCATTAATTTTATTTTCAAAAATGGCTTTTCCAATTTGCATGTTATATGTAAATTAAATTTGCACAGGTTTTGCGCAAATGCATTTCTGATTCACCTCTTGTATCTTGTATGCCATATGCTGGATAACATTCTTGTGATATTGTTTGAAGTTTTCATGATTACTCTGAAAAATTACTACTCTGGGAACTTCAATTGGGTACTTATCTACTTATAAAGTCCAGGCAGTGACCAGTCACTTAAACAGTCTACCTATGATTGTAGGTGTATACTGTTGGTCCTGAATATGCGCATGCTGAAGCAAGGAAGTCACCAGTTGTAGATGGTGTTGTTATGAGAAATCCTGACGGAAAGGAAGTATGTGATTCCAGTTCCGATATATTTTCCAAGAAATATTTGTAATTGAACTCTTAAAAATAAGGCTTGGACTGGTCAAAGCATCGTTTCTTTGGGGATATTGAGGATAGGGCATCTCTTTATTCTTGTTTCCAGTACAAATTAACAGCTAGAATTTTACAGTTGTGTAATGTTGTGACTCAGTAGTAGGCAATATATATTTCCTCTGGGGATGAAGTAAAGTGGCTTTACATGCGATAGTTTAACTCCGTCCCCCTCTCCTCTTGTTTGGCTTTCTATCTTTCTGCTGAAGAATGTAAAAGTATGATTGAGCTATACCTACAGGTGAGGTATCCTGTGCTATTGACTCCTGCTGAGAAGCAAATGGCAAGAGAAGTTTGCATTGCATTCCGGCAAATGGTAAGTCATGTGAACTTCCATATTGAATAATGTTGATTGAATTAAAAGACAGATCATATAGTCCTTCAATCATATGACATCCTTTGGGCCGTTTGTTCTATAAATTTTGTTGCTATGTGTAGATCTTCTCTGCTTAGACATAATTTAGCCCAGCAGACATTTTTCTTGCCTCGTGTGTCCTTATTCTTTGATACTGTTGGTCCTCCCTTGCTCAATTATGTCATTCTGTAGAGTACTTGCTTTTGTTCCAGGTCTGTGGGTTTGATCTATTGCGCTGCGAGGGACGCTCATATGTTTGTGATGTGAATGGTTGGAGTTTCGTGAAGAACTCCCATAAGTAAGGGCTCTTCCTTTGGTTTTATTTGGCTTGTTTCTCTACTTAATCACAGCAATGCCCATTTTATAACAAACTAAACTCATTTTGCCATTTTCTTATATCTTAAGAAGAATCGGAATCTGCATTTTGCTGTTCATGTTAGTTTTTCTACTATAACAGGAAAAAGCTGTTGTACATTGTGATCACTCATAGGACTTGTCTACTTAAAGATTACTGCCTGGCAGTACTTGCCCTTCACTCTTGTGGTCCTCTAGACACTGTCAACCTTGGTATATCTATGTTTCTGACACTGCATTTGCCACACACAAATCTCTTAAATCTGCTCAAAACAGAATCTTGACCCCTCTTCTTTTTCTTTGGCAAGATATTATGATGATGCCGCATGTGTTTTGAGAAAGATGTTATTGGAGGCAAAAGCACCTCATCTCTCCTCAACAATTCCACCAATATTACCATGGAAAGTCAATGAATCTGTGCAGCCTTCTGAGGGACTAACCCGTCAGGGAAGTGGGATTATTGGCACATTTGGGCAGGCTGAGGAGCTGCGTTGTGTGATTGCTGTCATTCGTCAGTAAGTTGTGCTCCTCCACTACAATTATTTGGGGTACTAGGCTCCTTTTTCCTATCATATTCATCTGTAAGATGTGCAGCGGTGATAGAACTCCCAAGCAGAAAGTAAAGTTGAAAGTTACTGAGGAAAAGCTTCTAAACTTGATGCTCAAATACAATGGAGGAAGGCCTAGATCTGAGGTGATTTTTCCTATTTAATGCTTCTAATTACAGTTTATCATTTATCTATTTTTTCATTGGAACATTTTTTGGTTCACTTGCTGGTAGACAAAACTCAAAAGTGCTGTCCAATTGCAAGATTTGTTAGATGCAACAAGGATGCTAGTTCCTCGCACCAGGTATTACTTTTAAGGATGGTTCTCATGTTTGGAAAATTCAGTGTGAAAGTTCTTTGTTTTTTCCCTTTTGAGAAGGATAATTTATACACTCATCTCATTCATAAGTGAGGAAAACTACCAACCTCACGTCACAAATATGGCCTACTGACATATAACTGGACCAAGCACGAAATTGGGTTCATAGCAGTCATTTTTCAATGTTGTTGGTTTTGTTCTGGTCCTTACTGATTATGGTGGAAGAATAATTGCAGCTTTGCTTTTTTCCTTTTTCCTTTTTGTGTTGTTGTCATCGTTGTTGTTTGGGTACTAGCTTTTCTGTTGTCATTCTTTTGGGTCTTTTTGCAAACTCCATTCTATAGCCTCATTCATTTCTCTCTGCCATTATCCATTT
The DNA here is from genome assembly GCA_014182545.1 of Eucalyptus globulus. Lineage (NCBI taxonomy): Eukaryota > Viridiplantae > Streptophyta > Magnoliopsida > Myrtales > Myrtaceae > Eucalyptus > Eucalyptus globulus. The sequence continues at coordinate 28,837,253 of CM024725.1, forward strand.
ATATTGGTAATTGTAAAGTCTTCCATCTCCTTCCCTTGATACTACCAGACAAAGAAAAGGAAAAAAAGAAAAGGAATATCTCATGACTTATTGAAATCAAGATCTCTAAAATAAGACAAATATTTGGCCTACAGAATGTGCAAAAAAAAAAAAAAAGAAGGCATGAGCAAGATGTAGTTGACAGTATTTACGCTTCTTTGACATGATGCACTGTCAAAGCTCAATGAACTCTTTCATGCTTCTGTATATTGGCTACCAAGTAGTTCTCCTTTTGTTTCCATTGAAAGAATAGTGGTTTTCCACTTTATGTGTTCAATTGCGAGATCAAAGTATCAGTTGAAGTTCCAGTAGCTCCTCCAATTACTGCTTCATCATCCTATTTATTAGGATTAGTAATTCACTTACTAAAATGCTTATAATTGGATATTATGAACACTCATCTTTTCTTGAGGAAGTGTAGCTTTCTGGTGATGGACTTAACTATGATTTCCTTTTTACTGATATAAAGAGAGCTGTAAAAATGTCTGCAAGCTACTTAATACAGAGTGCTGTTTTCACAATACTTTACACTAGCTGATGGAAATTGGAGAATGCTTTGGCTTTGTAGTTTTTCAAGTAACAAGAGTACTTATATTGGCTAGACCTGGTCGTGAAAGTGATAGTGAGGCAGAAGACATTGAACATGCTGAGAAGCTTCGTCAAGTTAAAGCCGTATTGGAGGAGGTTACAAATTTTCTCCTTCCTTTCTGCTTTATGAAATTATCTTCCTGTTACTTTGCTGAAGTTTAAACTTCATTGTTCTACTTCCATGAGTAAGCAATTCTTGGTAATGTGTCCACTTTCAATCACATGTAAACATCTGCTGATCATCATCCAGCACACTGTATATAATCAAATCCATGAGCATGTCATTTCATTCATCTTTGTTGCTTGATTACCCTTCCTCATGATTGTCCATCACTCCGTGAAAAGAGCAGGTTCATCCTTCTCAAAGGGTTTTCTCTATTTTGTTCAGTATGTTTATTTCCTTTGCCAATATCTTTGACAAACTTTTCGTTGTTAATTTTGGTGGTGGTTTGAAATCGCCTAAGATGTTGTTGTTCTTCAAAATGACCCGCAGTTTATTCTTATAAATGGATTAACTCAACGTACATTATTATGTTAGAAAGTACAACCCAAAAGTTTAAGCCGATAGGTAGAGGGAGACCCCATGAATATAAATAGCATTTGGACCAATTGTCAAGCGATGCAGGATAATATTTCTACATCCCCTCTCACCTGCAAGATGATAGGTGGAGGGGGACCATTAGGACTTGTGGTTGGCTTTGATATTATGTTAGAAAGTCTAACCTGAAAGCTTAAGCTAATAGATGGAGGGAGACTATATAAATATAAAGAGCATTTAGGACCTGTTGTCAAGCGATGTGGGAAAATATTTCAACACATTAATAATTAGACCATTTAACCTTTCTTTTGGTCTCCCCCCTCCCCGCGGCCAGAAAAAAAAAATTTCTTTTGGTGCGACTAATACTTGTCCTCAAGAATAACATATTAAACATGGCGTGAAGGGGCCATATTTTATGTTGGAATGTAGAACCAACTTGTGGGGGTCAGTTCCGAGGAACCTAGAAGCGGGAAGTGAGAAAGCCATACCTAGGTTGACCTTGGTATTGGCCTTTTTTAAGCTTATTAATTAAAGTTTAAAAAAATTAGGACACAAAAATCGCCCTTGTTAAGAGTGTTTGCATGTGGCTTTTCAAACTGTTGGCCAAGGGATTTATTCCCTTCAAGTGCAGAAGTTGAACTGTTTAAGCAAGACATAGTTGGTCCAACCAGGAACCAGCTGATTACATCCTTCCTAGTAGAATCGAAGGTGGAACCTGAGTTCCTAGTGAGTTTTTTTTTTTTTTTTTTTTTTTTTTTTTTAACTGGCAATCAGTTTGGATTGGAACTGATCAGGCCAATTTTTGGCTGGTTGTGGGCTCTCTCGACCAATTTCTACTGGTTATGGGGAATTGGCTGGTCATGGGGTTGATCTGGTCTAGTTGCATGTCCCTGTCATTCAATTCCTAGACTATGTATTGTGTATAAGTAGTCATGTCTTCATTCTCTTTCGAATATCGCCTTTAACTTATTAGATGAGGTGCTTATTGTTAGAATATTTAAGTAATAAACCACACATTCATCTAACAGCTTAACCTTTTAGAACAATTGACAATGGTCCTACAAAATGTCATATGATATTAGAGCTAGAGGTCCTGAGATTAAATCGTTCCAGCCCCATTTCCCTTCCCAATTAAATTTTCACACTTAGTATTAAGCAAAAGACCAGACTAAGCATGAGGGGGAGTGTTAGAATATTTAAATTATAAACCACGCATTTATCTAACAGCTAAAGCTTTTAGAACAATTGGCATTGGTCCCACAAATCTCACCCTTATTATTCTGTTTTTCTTCACAGGGGGGACACTTCTCCGGTATCTATAGGAAGGTTCAACTAAAACCGCTAAAATGGATTAAAGTTGTGAAAAGTGATGGTGAAGGGGAACAAGAACGACCTGTTGAAGCTCTCATGGTTCTTAAATATGGGGGAGTTCTCACTCATGCTGGAAGAAAGCAGGTTTCATCTGCTTACTTTGATGCCTTTACTTTTTTGTGTCATTTCTAATTCATTTATCCGTTAATGTCTAAAGAGTTGTACTTAGCTACACCTTGCACTGATATGTGCACTGTCAAATTATAGGTTGCCTTGAACAATCAGGAATGATTTTCTACCTTTTGCAGGCTGAAGAACTTGGTAGATTCTTCCGGAATAACATCTATCCAGGTATTCTTATCCCTAGGAGTTGTTGCTAATTTATAGATTTTGAGCAAGAAAGTACTTCTGCATTGAGTAATCATCTTCCAGTTGCTATGACATTATTGAACCTCTAATGATTAATCAATATCAGTGAATCAGCAGCTTGTTAGGGTTTTCCAAAATTGACAGTTTGGTCCTGTCCTCCCTGCTGCAACATAGCTAATGCACTGTGATAGGTTCTGCACTTTTAAGTATTCTAACTTGTATTTTGGGCCGTGGAAGCTGCTCTTGTTTTGGAACAATATTTTTCCTGCATTGCATCTAATTCAGCAGAGGTTGGGAACCCCCGTTTGGTTGTAAATCCTGGTTGCTTTAGCTTGGTAGTCTGTCGCTCCAACCAAGTAGAATTTGTTGATCGGGTCAATTGGCCTTGGCTTAATGCTTTCTTGATATATTTTTATTGATGATTTATGTCAATAAGTTGGTATCATTGAATACATGATTCTTTCTATTATAGTTTAGTTGAAGTACTAATCATGATTTGAGAACTGACGGCCTTCTTTGGGCCATGACATGTTGCAGTGTCCTTATTTATCTGTTGAGAGTATTTGACTGATAGGGGTATATTTGTCTGTTTCCTTTATTATTTTATATATGGGGGCAATAAGGTTGATATTGTAATTCTGGCCTTTTGGCTTTATCATAAATAGAAGTATTCAGTTCAGTTTTTGTCTTTTGACATTATCATTATCTGCTTTCTCAGGAGAAGGCACCGGCTTGCTTCGCCTCCATAGTACATACCGTCATGATCTTAAAATCTACAGCTCTGATGAGGGCCGTGTGCAGGTGTGGGCTTCCCTATGTCTAATTGATTTGCTAAAAATGGCTAACATATGCTTTTTTCCCCCTTCTGAGAGTTGGTCATGAATCTACCTCTATATTGAGATGCTCAGATTGTTCTGGTTCCATCACTTATAATATGCTTGGTAACAGATGTCTGCTGCTGCATTTGCTAAGGGCCTCCTTGATTTGGAAGGTCAATTAACACCTATTTTGGTATGTGAACTGTTGAAGGACTTTCAAAACTTGTTGCTATTGTGTAGTTAAGTGCTAATTCAGTAACCGTTTGAAGGTTTCACTCGTTAGCAAGGACTCCTCTATGCTGGATGGACTTGATAATGCTAGTATTGAGATGGAAGAAGCTAAGGTTAGAAAATGGATATTTTGTTTTGTTTTGTTTGTTTTTTTTTATTTTTTTTTATTTTTTATGCTTGTAATGATTTCATGAGAAGTAAGAGGCCACCAAGGCTAAATTATGAAGTCATTCATGATGTTCTAGTTTCATACGCTGTATGTTCTAAGCGTCTTTGCTTTCTCAGGCAATGTTGAATGAAATTATTACGGCTGGTGTAAGTAAGGGCAGCTGCAATGGTTCCTCTGAACTTCCCTGGATGGCTGATGGGGTTGGATTGCCTCCGAATGCTTCAGAGCTTCTACCTGAATTGGTAATTGAGCTACTTTTCTAGCTTAATCATATGATCACACATTTTGGTAGAAGCAATTCTTCGTAGGCAGCATTATCTGCACTATTTGGGCTACATGCTACTTAATGGAGGTTGACTCTGATTTTTCTGTCATAATATTGTCTTTTGGATTTCATTTGTCATTCACCCTTTATTTTTCATTTGCACTATTTTCAATTTTCATTTCGCACATTTTTCCTTATTTTTGGTGCAACAAGCTTGCTTGTTCTTATGGTTTGTACTTATTTTGCTTGCATTTGCTGCGGATATATTCATAATACAGCCTCTGATTTTGCTGCCATTTTTTTTTTTTTCAGTTTTGTTATTAATCTGTGATTTTCTTATCTTGGTAGTGCAACTATTCAGTGAAAGTACCCAATTGTCAGTTATAATTTAATTGTTCACTATTATAAGTTACATGTGAATAGGTGAAATTGACGAGGAAGGTAACAGAACAAGTCAAACTACTTGCAAAGGATGAAGATGAGGAACTTATAGAGACAACTGGATATAATTTGATTCTTCCATATGATCAAGCAAAAGCACTTGGTAAGACCAATATTGATGTAGATCGCATTGCTGCTGGGTTACCCTGTGGTAGTGAGGGCTTTCTCTTGATGTTTGCTCGATGGAGAAAACTTGAAAGAGATTTGTACAACGAACGCAAGGAGTAAGTAATTTCCTATTATAATTTTACTGGTTTATGCTGGTTTTATTTTTCATCTTATTTCTTCCATATTGATCTCCTTAATATGACAGCATTGATTGCATTAATATAGATGATCATTTGGTAATTCTCCTGCACTGTGAGGTGGTAAGTCGCTTATACAATTCTTAATTGTTAATGACAGTTTTGTGTTTCATATTAACCTCTCATCTAGGTTGACGAAAGATTACTACATTTTCTCTCCCTGTTGTTTGATGTGGTGTTGAAGCATGATACCAGAAATTCTGGAAGCCCTTTGAATGTTTGAATTTGGATTTAAGAGTCATGGATACTGGAGGGCATTTGCTGATGATATAGATTTTTCTGCAGGAGGTTTGACATAACACAAATTCCTGATGTTTATGACTCATGCAAGTAAGTCATTTTGTTGCCTTAGCGTTGCCAATATAATGTTTTAGTCATGGCTATCAGCATATACCACGTACATGAAGCTGACATAGTGCCAGCAGATTTTAGGCTTTGGGTCCTAGTTTTCTCATTCTTTTTGTGACTCATTGTCTTAATTTTTTTTTTCTTTTAAGACAGTAGTTTCTCTGCAGAATCTCTCTCTCTCTCTCTCTCTGTACAGATTACATGTGCATTAGAATTGTAGTTATAGCGCAAGACATCTGTTTCTTGGTCATTGTCAAGCGATTGATTTTTGTCCAAATCTCGTACTTGATATCTTTTTTGTCTGGTCTTTTATTTGGTAGCTTCACATCAGCTATTCTGCTTAGCAATAACCTTATGTAAACTGATTTTCTCCAGTAGCATTTGCCCTATACTTGATTTATAGCCCTAAAAGGGACTTGTTTATGTAACGAGTCTTTGGTAATTCCTATGGTAACTAATTTTTCATGTCAGGTCATGTTACTTTCTGCCATTTCATTATCGCAATCCCTTTACTAATATTGACAACTTTTAATTGGTTTGATCTAAAAGTAAATCTTCAGATTAAACTTGATTCTATCATGCATGTGAATTGCATATTTTTATGTTTACCATTTATATCTCTGTGCTTCTTCCCCCTCTTCGGTCTTACATAAGTTTTTGTCATCATTTGCCAGATATGATCTTCTACACAATGCACATCTTAATCTCGAGGGATTGTATGACCTTTTCAAAGTAGCACAGGTATAGAAACAATAATTCCAAGCAATAGTTTTATACCAGTCTCAAAACAACAAGTGCTTTCAGAGATGTTGGTTGCTTTAAAATTTGAATCTAATTTATTGCAGTGTATGAGCAATGATGTCTTTTGTAGTCTGTTAAAAATGCTTGTCCATGGATCATTTTCTTCTGCTACCTATGGTTGTGATTTTTCTTAAATTTTAGAAAGGAAGGGGAAGAGAATCTTTTCTTGTAAGAAAGAGCTAGTAATCTCATGGCATGAGAATTTACTTTTTGGGCATGGAAACGGATTCCAGAGGAGAAGCAACTCAAGCATTTCTCTGTTTATTAATGTCTGGTTGAGGTATTGCCTAAAATGCTTTTTTTTTTTTTTTTTTTTGTCTCTAAGTTACTTGCAGATGGTGTAATTCCAAATGAGTATGGTATTAATCCAAGGCAGAAGTTGAAGATTGGATCAAAGGTAACATTGTGCTTCATATGACTTCTACATTTTGAATTGTCTATGAATCGTGACAAGAAGGTGATGTTCTTGTGAGCTCATCGCAAGCTGAAAATATTCTCCCTTGGGTAGGTTGTGTAATATTCAACCTTTTCACATCTCTTTTTATAGTTGAAAATAGTTTAGAAATCATAGTTTACATCAATTGTTGAGATGTGACATCCAGAAACTTCAAAATTTTGAATTAGCATAAAAATTGTTCTACTGATGTAACATTTGCGCTAGTGAAGTATCAACCCTTTTTATTCATCAAATGGTGTAGATCATGCAAACTACTGATGTTTCTATAGTCTGAACAATTTCACCAGCAGTAAGGTTGGAATTGAAATTTATAGGAACAACATCGTAAAAATTTGCTGCTCCAAATTATTTATGGATCTTCTTAGTCAGATGTCATTTACTGTCTGCTTTACTTTTTTCATGAATTCCTTGTATCATCAATGATATCTTCTAATTGTGGTCATGAGTTAATTTTAATACACAACTGCATTGCATCTTCTTCTGAGGTCTCACTTTGTTCAACTTCAGATTGCTCGCCGTTTGTTGGGAAAGATTTTGATTGATCTCAGAAATACTCGTGAAGAGGCAATGTGTATTGCTGGACTAAAGAGCAGACAAGAACAAAGTTCACAACCAAGTGAGACTGAATGGGATGATCAGGAATGTTGGAACGACGAATTCAGAAGATGTAGTGCCACTAGTGAGAAGTCAATGGAGCAGGATGATGAGGATGACAGAGAGTCTCAATATCGTTTAGATCCAAAGTATTCCATGCCCTCATTTAAATTGCAATGATATACTAAAGCAGGCAGTCTTACATTTTCCTGCATAATTCTTTTAGGTACGCAAATGTCAAAAGTCCTGAACGTCATGTCCGAACGCGGCTTTACTTCACATCGGTGAGTTCCATGACAATTTTCTGATAAACAGTTTGTTCCTAATTTAAGTTTTGTGTGTGGGACAGTCTTTAAAAGTGCTGATCTAGGAAGATATTTCCTACTAAACAAGTCTTGGAAGTATCCATCTTTGCTTGTGCTGTATATGCCATATTTGAGTTCTTTTATATATGAAATTATTTCTAATCACCGTCCTTAGTCTTTCTATCTTGACTTTGTTAATTTTCTTTTCATGTGAATGATGTCTTATATGAATAGTACCAATATTTCTTGTCTGAGTAATATCATTGTAGGGTTACATTATTCTAATATTGCTCAACTTCTTCCTTGAGTCTTTTGTGAACCCATTTTAGACCAACCGAAGATATAATTTGATGTTCTAGACTTTTTGATCTCCTCTTTTATGTCTGGATGCTGGTGCCTTGAGCAAGATTCTTTTTTAGCATTGTGAACTTGGTTCACAGTGTCATCTTCAGATCAGTAAATCTATAATATGCTTCTGAAATATTCTTTGTCTTGGATGACAGGAATCGCATATCCATTCTCTTATGAATGTACTCCGCTACTGTAACCTGGATGAGTCCCTTCAGGGGGAGGATAGCCTAATTTTCCATAATGCCTTGGAGCGCTTGTACAGGACGAAAGAGCTTGATTACATGAGTTATATTGTTCTGAGAATGTTTGAGAACACAGAGGTTGGTCTTTCTCAATCTGTCGGCTCCTTACCATGTTTTCCCCGAAAGTTGGATCCGGTTTTGTCAAGTATGAAGGAAACTAACCAAACAACTTGTTATCTGGACTAGTCCCAACTCCTTAGTTTTAAATTGCGTATGTCAAGAAGTTTCAAATCTCTCGTCATACAAGATTAGTGGTGAAATTTCTGACGTAAGTAATTGGGTTTCTCGAAGCAAAGTCACTGCCATTCAATGTGACAGAAAGCAAGCATCAAAACTCAAGAAGGAAGTACGTGTTTTGGCAATATTATGCATGAACTGTCTGAGACAGCATCGTTGCTAATTGATGGACTGGTCAAGCAGTTGTTAGCGGATAAAGTTCCCTGGAATTTGGTCTAAGAGGAGGATTATTTTCCTAAATTTGCAAGCACAAGCATTTCATGGGACTGAGACTGTGAAAACTGCGAAACCATGTAATCCTAACTGTAGGGTATCATTTGGTTGTTTCATGTTTTCATCTGTGCAAATGGTCTAAAAAATGCGCTGTTTTATATTTTAATTGTTCTTTGATATGAGCCGACTCTTCTCTGACTTGTCATTCTCTTGTTAACTCTTCTTTGTGCATTTATCTTTTGCATCTCATATTCTCTTTTCCACGTTAGCAATCTCCATGAACAGCAAAGCATATATTCTGACAGAGCCCAGCCAGGTCTTCACAACCATACTTAGAGAACGGGTTCTGGCTAAGAACGGTTTAACTTTGGGCAATCAAGTGCTTTGCTTCCATCAAACATTGGTTCACATCTTCCAAATTTTTAACACGAATAACAAAATTTGATAGTTCAGGGTGTAGTGATCTGGTAGTCATACAAGCATGAAATTCTTGCAACCAATCTATCCACTTTGAGTATGGAAGATCATCCAAAGTACACCCGACCTTTGGAGAGGTTACGTGTCTAGCTTCTGCTTGAAGTACTTTGCTGCTTATCCCTGATACACAGTCAATGTAGGATTTTTAAAATTTTCCGGTAGAATTTCTGCAATCATACAGTCTTCTTTCCGTGATTCGTACATGACAATTTCCTAATCATTCTTCATTATACGTCCGCCAAGTGGCTTGAAAATATAGGTCTATGGCACGAATGTTATAATTCTTGATCTCAGGTCTTGCTTCTGTTGAGCAAGACTACTATTTTGCTTGATCTCTCCAGTGGCTGTGTCTTGCATCAGTTAACTCAAGTTGTTGCATTGGTAAGTTATTAGAATGAACTTGATATCGCCTTAACATTGTGCTACAGGTCGCTTTAGAAGATCCAAAACGGTTCCGCATAGAGATGGCGTTTAGCCGAGGTGCAGATTTATCTCCTCTTGAGGTAATGCAACTGAGTAACAAGTGCAAATGGTTTTTTAGTACATTGTTCTAACTCATGTTCATAGGGTGAAGATTGAGGAACAGTAGGATCCCTTTTACTGGGAACATATTTGTATCGCGATAATGACAAAATGTTTCTGGTCTACAGTACCTTGAAGAGTCCAAATTGTGCATTGACCCTCTGTCCCTTGGCCCTTCTGAAGTGCAAGGTCTTTCAGCAGTTTCGTCAATAGGATAAACTATCATTGCTGTGTATCTTGTAAATGGATTTTGAGCTACCTCACCAATGATATTTTAAAACTTTCTGGGGAAAGAAACATTATTATTATTATTTTTTTGATACTGATAAATTTTCATTGCTATGTAACTATCTACTTCAATCATGCATGTTGACTATACCGTTATATAGCTTTTATGGTGAATCATATCTGAAAACTCTATATGATGTTGTGAAAACAAGACTTGCATGCTATACGTACTGATTGATGCAATTTAATACTGAACATTGATGAATTTGACTTAGTATTGGTATCTATTATATGACATGTGTACTGGAATTGCATGTAGCAGCTGTCATATTGGCAGTCTTCCACTCATGGTGGGGTCTTGCTTTTGCAGAAGAATGACAGTGAAGCTACTTCACTGCATCAGGAGCACACGCTGCCAATAATGGGCCCAGAGAGGCTGCAAGAAGTGGGATATTATCCGACTTTGGAGAAGATGGAGAGGATGATTCGCCCATTTGCGATGCCTGCTGAAGACTTTCCTCCGCCGGCGACACCTCAGGGTTTCTCAGGCTATTTCTCAAAGAGTGCTGCCGTTCTTGAGCGTCTGGTTAATCTTTGGCCATTCTATAAGCAAGGAAATGTTCATGGAGGTAAGAAGTAGCTTAACCTCCTCCTTTGAGCAGTTTCTTTTCCTGTCACATTCTTTTGTAGTTTCTTGAACAAGCTGGCAAGATCTGCAGCAAATTTAGACATTCTTTGACTCTTACTGAAAGCAACCACAGTTAATTTTTACCTTGTCACCTCACGCGTTATTAACTCTGCTGAGATTCGGCTCGTGATGTATACAGCTTCCCAAGCAACTTATTACCTTTTTGACAAGTGGCCCTCACCCACCCACAGGGCCAACAATATTCAAAGTTTGGTGACTTGCAAAAAATATGTGAATGATTTTCAAAAGCTGAGGTTGTGTTGTTCCTTTAAGGGCAGCTTTTTAGACTGTCATGTTTACCAAAGTCTTTGTTTGAAAAGCTGTCCTTCAGTGCATATTTCGCAGTTATTTTGCCCTCCTCCCTGTAGGCCAGGCTCCATGCACAAAATCCTTTGATGTTTCTTCATGTTAATTTGTGAGTTGGTCTACCCTAGTGTTGTGGCAATTCCGGGGGGTTTTGACGTTCCAGCGATTGGTCGGTTGTTTTTGAGTACTCACAGTAGACTATCGTCCAGCTACAATAGTCTTGGTTCTTTCCCCAGATTATTCCAGCTATCTTGTTGCGAGGTCCTTGAACAAAATTTCTCAGAGTTCACTTTTCTTGTTGGGTGATGGGAATAAGTGGTCAGTCTTGATTTATTTTGTGTAAAGATTTTTACGACACCATAGGCGCAAACGTTGGTTATCTGCTTAGCACTTTCAAGTCATCTGCAATCACCACTGTTGCTACCATTCTTGACATAAAAACGGTCATTTAAGTGCCTTCAGCGATAGATCTGGCAATTCATCCAACTGTCCAATGTGACTTTTCTTTTATGAAATTTTGATGTCTACGTGGCTTTCTTATAAAAAAAAGAAGTCCAGCGTGGATGATGACTTTGCTTAAAACTCATTTTCTCTCTTGTTCTCTCGTCTCTCTATAGTCCAAGAACAGATATAGCTTAAATTGAAACTCAAGGTCTCAAGAAGTAAGGATTCATCTTCAATGGCAACTAAGCCATTCCGAATCAACCCCAAAAGCAGTTTCTATTGCTCTGACTCCACCTTCTATGAAGCAACCAATTCCCTTCCACCCAACCCCTCCCTCAGTGTAACAAGTCAGTGGTTCCTTCGTCACGGAATAACCTGTGCGGTGTCTAGTGAGCGAAATTCGCCAGGCCAACCTTTTTTCTATAGTTGTTCCGACTAACAAAACATCAAATAGCTCTTTTATATAAAGATTGTACCATGCCCAGCTTCGCTCATGCGTCTAGTTCATTGAGTGAAACAACAGATCTCTTTAGATTCAACAACTATTTTTGACCTGTCATGGCCTTATAAAAAAAGCGGCATCAGTTCCTAATCAGTTTGTGCACTGTCGCGACCTACCCTCGAGCGAAGGGAACAGGTTTAGGGGTATTGCTTAAAGGATGGGCCTAAGGCCCATTATTAGGTATGGGCTCTCCCAAACCCCTACCTCGCGTAACATTGAGATAATTTTTAGGAATTTTGCACAAAATGAGTCGCCACTAGCCTATTGGGTCCTAGAAACCAACTAGGGCATGGGAGTATGCCACACTTTCTACGCAACCAAAGAATTTAGGGTCAGGGACTTGATTACACTAATTGACCGTGCGTACCTAATCTTGTTCATTTTAACAAAATGATTTTTTTTTTTTTTTGCAGGCAGTTTAGATTGATTTTATACATATCCACTAACATGTGAGGTGATCATGCGGATGCACAATCATTAAAGTAACAATCATAACAATCAAGATCTTAATTACAATAAAATTAAACACGTGCAATTAAACATAATTAGACATGCAAATTAAACATACGATATAGTCAAAATATGAGCAAATAAATGCCTAATTACACTATGAAAGCAAGATATGTCCATTCCTAACCAAACCCCATCATTTTTGAATTTTTGAATTTTTTTAAATTTTTTAAAAAATTAATTTTTTTATTTTAAAAAAATTAATAAAAAATATAATTCGGACCGGACCCAGGCTCGGCCCGTTTGGCGTGGATCGGGTCCCATCGAAGACCGGACCCGGGTTTGGTCTGGCTGGGGGCGAGTGGGCCCAGCCCAAAGCATCCCCTTCTCTTTTTAAAACAAACCAAGCCTACAAGTCCACACTAAACCAGCCCAAGCCCACATGCAAAAACAACCAAAATCCGGCTTGAATTGCTAAAAAACCCTACCTGGTTCGCAACCCGCGCTCAACCCAGTTTTGGGCTGAAACCTTAGGGCTCATTGGCAGCGTTGACGACGGTGGTGACGACGCTTGATGGTGGCGGCGGCGCGGTGAGTGGCGGCGGTGGCAACACGAAGCAGCTCGGCGGAGGGCTGCTCACGAATGCTGGCGTCGACGATGGAGCTCGGGCAAAGCAGCGAGGCTGCGACGGCTTCGCAGGGGGGTGGACGATGGTAGCAGCGGCAAGAGGCGACGGCGGCTTGGACGTTGTCGGGCAGGAGGGCGGTGGCTCGGCAAGGATCAGCAAGCGGGAGCAGAGGCAGTGTCGCGAGGACTCGGGATCGGGTGCTCGAGAGAGGTGGCGAGCTCGCACTGGGACGGGCAAGAGGGTGGTGGCTCGACTCGAACGATGTCCGATTGAGGCAGCGAGGAGAGGTGTGGCGATGGCTGACGACCGGACGTGGGCGGCGCAAACGGACGGGATGAAGGACAGCAGGAGCGGCGTCATGGCTGGGTCACTTAGGGACGGCGTCAAGACTTCTTTGTTGAGGACGGCGTCAGGGAGGGGGGCGGTGGCTCGGATGGCGTTGGGGATGGCTCCTCTCTCCTCGGCCGTTGCCTTCCTCCCCCTCGAGCTCTCTCTCTCTCTCTCTCTCTCTCTCTCTCGCTCTCTCTGCTTCTTCTTTCTCAATTTCTCACCCCCTCCAGCTCTCCTCTCCCCGATCTCCCTGTTTCTACCTCCTCCCCTTTGCTTAGGGTTTCACACGCGAAGATGGAGGGAGAAGGCGGCATGGGTCGAGCCAATGCGAGATTCGGCCCGGCTCCTTCCATTTTTCTTTTCTCTTTTTTTTTGGGTGCTTTTGTTTTGTTTGTTTTTGTTTTTGTTTTTAGCGACTAATTCCTAATTTTGTACACGATTAAGTCATAAATAAAAATTTAAAATTTATGTGTCAACAGCTGCCCCTCTTTGAGTGGAGCTTGAAGAGGTTCCATTCAAAGACAAAAGACACCTAAATTATTTTGGTGATAAAGAGACCCTAGGTGCATAGGCACGTATCAGGTCAACAGAAAGAACTCATAACTATGGAAACGCGTCTTGTCAATAAGAGGAAGAAAAACTCTGAGCTATAGAAGCACACCGTGTCATAGAAAGGACTCCAGGCTACAAAGCTCTCCGTGTCATAGGAAGAAAGACTTTGGGTTACAAAGCTCTCCGGGCTACAAAGCTCTCCGTGTCATAAGGAGGACTCTGGGCTACAAAGCTCTCCGGGCTACAAAACTCTCCATGTCATAAGAAGAAGGACCTCGGGCTACAAAGCTCTCCGGGCTACAAAAGCTCTCTGTGTCATAGGAAGAAGGACTTCGGGCTACAAAACTCTCCAGGTTACAAAAGTTCTTCGGGTTACAAAGTTTTCCATGTCATAGATTGAAGGACTTTGGGCTACAAAGCTCTTCGTGTCATGAAAAGAAGAAGGAAATGAATGAGGTCTCACCGTGTACAAACGGGTTTCGACTGGGAGGGAGGTCTCACCGTGTATGAACGGGTTTCGACCAGATGATAGTCTTATCGTGTACGAACAGGTTTCGACTAGGAGGGAGGTCGTAAACAAACGGGTTTTAACCGGATAATAGTCTCACCGTGTACGAACGGGTTTCGACCGAATGATAGTCTCACCGAATACGAACGGGTTTCAACTGGGAAGGAAGTCTCATCGTGTACGAACGAGTTTCGACCAGATGATAGTCTCACCGTGTATGAACGGATTTCAACTAAATGATAGTCTCACCGTGTACGAACGGGAACGAGTTTCGACCGGATGATAGTCTCACCGTGTATGAACGAGTTTCGATCGGATGATAGTCTTACTGTGTACGAACGAGTTTCAACCGGATGCGGACAAGCGTGGTTTACGAATGAACCCACCAATCTTGGAAATGACATGGTTTAAAGCTAACCATGAACCCTTGGAGATGGTATGGTTTAAGGCTAACCATAAACCTTTGGAGATAACATGGTTTAAGGCTAACCATGAACTTTTGGTTTTTAGGGAAGCACCCATTAACCCCTTGAAAACTGCATGGCTTCACTAAGGAATCCTATCATACTCAACTTGAGCAAATGTCATTAGAGACGTCATCAAGAGATGTGTTGGCAATATTGCAGCATTAATTGAACAAGCTAATTAAGCTAAGTCCGACTGCTTTAGAAAAACATTCGATTTCAATCAACACCATGTGGTGCAAAACTGTCATTTTGTTCGAGGATGTATCATTAATCATCAAATTCTCTGAGAGTCAAGTTCTTATCAGAATGGCTACGACTCGTGAGAATGGCTCATTAAGCATGCCAAACTAGAGCTTCTTAGTCAGAAAGGGTTTCTCACACACTCTCGATGAAATGGTTGCTTGATCCCATCCATTCGGGTGGGAAGTAACTGATAGCTGAGGGTATCTCACATAACCCATGTCAAAGGCTTTCAGAAACATTCACAATGAGCACAATCTTGATCGATCAAAAAATGTCTTTTGAAAGAACCGCAATATAGGTTTAGTTAAGGACTTACACAAAGGAATTATTGCTTTGAGGCCAATAAAGGAACACTTGTCATTATCTTCATCGAGTTTACAAGTCGAGAGCTTGGAAGACAAGATAAGATAGAATTACTTCCACTCCTTCAAGTAGTAGCTTCTTTATGGTATTCTCATTTTCACTCAAACCATCATAATCAGAAGAGACTTCGAAAGAGGGTTGTAATTGTGACATCCCGATTTTTCCAATTCTATTTTCAATAAATTGAGACGGGCATTTCGTTGGCACACATATAGTTCTTTTCCTTGAGTCGGCCACTCATGTGGAAACTAGTCTATCGGGTGAAGCTGTTAAGAGTTTCCAATGCATCAGACTCGAGAATTTGACCAGGAAGTGATCTTTCGACCGAGTTAATCTGCAAGGGTCATTACGGCACAATTAAAAATCGATTAGAGATCGGAGATAGGTCGACTCGACAGAGGCATGTGATCAGGTGTGGGTGATTCCACCAGATCGCACAATTCTTGTTGATCGGCACTGGACCGACTTTTCTGTCGATTGGGTACCCTGTGTTCGTATTTGAAACCTTGAGATTTCCTCGACAACCGAAAGTCGCAAATGTTTCAAAGATGTATATTGTGGCTTGAGATGATCAACCACAGGTCAAATGCATGAAAATTTCTAAAGGCTACCCGGTAGGTTAGGCCGCGCTAGTATCGTGCCAAAGTGAAATTTACCGTGAAATTGAGATTAAATTCAGAAATTGGAAGTCTGGGTGTGTCACAAATCATTTTAGGAATATTGACTAATCTTCGGAAGATTTTTCATGCAAGCCGAGTTTTTCGGCAAATTAATCAAGGTATGGCTAATTTGGCTCGAGAAATTAGTAGGCCCGCTTTTGGTCGCGCTTTTGGGACTTAAGTTGGTTTTATGGTCAAGTGATTATGTGAATTGAAACGTGGTGACATTGGATTAATTGTATGGATTTCAATTTGGACTCAATTGGAAGTGGATTGATTATAATTGAAGAATTTGATGTACAAGAATTGGACCCCGGCGGAAATTGCAAGTGAACCCATTGGAAGAGGTTGTGGGAGATAGTGGAGTGTGATGTCATCCTAGGTCATGGTGGGCCATTTGGTGGGATTAAAGAAAAGGAAAAGAAAAGAAAAAAATGGTCCCATCTCTCTCTCCTCCTTCTCTCTCCTTCCTCTCTCCCTTCCGTTGGCTTCTCCTCCATCTTCTTTGTGCGAAAGACCAGAAAAATTGCAGAGGAAGAAGCCGAGGCAGCCCTTCGCCGTCCGCCTCCTTCGCCGCTCGTCGCAGCCGTTTGCACCGCCAAGCTGCTCGCCGTCCGCCCGCACCACCGGCCGCGCCACCGTCGCCCTCTCTCCTCTCTTCTCGGCCGGTTTCGCTTGAAAACCCAGCAGATCCGAGGAGGTGTTGAAGCTGGCGTAGCCCAGCCGAATCGCCGTCGGCCCGTCGCCGGCTCGCCGCTACCACCTTCGTCCGCGCGAAGCCCGCGCCCGCACGCCGCTCCGCCCACTTTGCCCAGCTCGTCGTCCCGAGCTGCTGTTCAGCTCGCGCAAGAGCTGCCGGAGCTCGTTCGTCGCCGCCGTGCACCGCCGTTCGTCGCCACCAGCCACCGCCGTAGCTCCTCCGCCCACTCCCGACCCCAACCAGCCCCGGATCTGCTCATTTTCGGCCCCAACCAGCAGCGAGCAGAGAGTTGGAAAATGGGTATGCAGCGGACGTTTGGCTCGTTTTGGCCGCCTTCCCGAGCCCGGATGCTCGGCCCGCTTTGAGGAAAGTCGATCCTCGCGTCGTGCTCGTCGTTTTGGTCCGCTCGGCTCGCTAATCCGGTGAGTTTAGCTCACTAAACCTCGCTTAGAGGGTTAATTATGCTTTAGGTGTGCTTAGCTTAAGTTGATTAAGCTTAGGTGGTTAATTTAGTTAATTTAATTATGATTTAGATTAAGATGTTTGTTTAATCTAAAGTATGTTTAATTAAATGCTAAGAGGGTTTATTTAAAGTTAAGCCTTGACGTGACACAAATGATTTTAGTTTTGAATTATTTAAGTGCTTCGAAATTCTGGAAAATATAATATTATATTATAATCCAAAATTATTAAAATATTATTATTTATAATAAAAAAATCAGAAAAATTATTTTTGACCCCGGTTGCTCAGAATTTCGTGCCGATCGCTGCTGTGCATTTAGAATTTGATATTTATGATTGGTTGTGGTGAATTGAATGTGATTTCTATATATATGGATTCTTTATAAATTTCTAAGTGTGGAAATTGATGGGCGATTGGCCGTGATATGCCACCTATTAGAGGTCGCGCCCAGTGGGGCCGTTATATGCCACCTACTAGAGGTCACGCCCGATGGGGCCGTGTTATGCCACCTACTAGAGGTCGCGCCCGATGGGGCCGTGATATGCCACATATTAGAGGTCGCGCCCGATGGGGCCGTTATATGCCACCTATTAGAGGTCGCGCCCGATGGGGCCGTGATATGCCACCTATTAGAGGTCGCGCCCGATGGGGCCGTTATATGCCACCTATTAGAGGTCGCACCCGATGGGGCCGTGATATGCCACCTGATAAAGGTCGTGCCCAGTGGGGCCGTGAATTGCCACCTGTTAAAGGTCGCGCCGAGTGGGGCCGTGATGCCACTGATTCTAATGTTGGCCTAGTGGGCCGTGATTGAGAGCAATGATTGATTTGCTAGAATGACATGTAATCGGCCGAGTCGATTGATCGCTGAGACGATCCAAGTGGTTGAATTGTTTTGATAATGTGATTGAGCCATGGTTGTTTGGTTATCATAATTGTACGTGGTTGAATTATATAAATTGTGCTAACTTGCAGATGAAGGCTGAGGCGAGGTAAGTCTTCTGTGTGATGTGGCTAGGCCACCCTTGGGCGTATTTTCTTTCTAATAGGGGTTTAGGGGGTTGAACTTGCTGAGACGTTGTCTCAGTGGTTATTGAATAACCATTTCAGGTCCCCGGTGAACGGAGCGGCAGATAGCTTTGGTTGGCATTGAGGAGTTGCAGAGGTGAAGTCATAAGATTGGAGAACGTGTCCGACTTGTAGGTCGTAGGACAATTCATTTTTAAGAGCCGGTCTTTTGTAGACTTTTGGCCGTAGACCTCTGTTTGTAATTCTGTTGAATTATGGAAGTGTTATGTTGTGGTTTTGCTTCCTGCTTTTCTATCCCGTATTTTATTGTCAGGAGATTTGTTTCGCTTCCGCATGCGTAAATAAATGAATGGGTCGGCGACATATCCTGGGATGTCGCATTTTTGATCGACCGCAGTGGGATGTGCGCACGCTCGGGGTTCGGGGCGTGACAGTAATGTTGGCTCGGGAGAGGCTTGAAAAGCTTAAAATTTTCAAAAGGGTTTTTAAGTGTCGGTGATTATCATGGCATTGTGACTAGGTCACCCGATCTTTCGAAACTATTCGGCTTGTGAACATAGCACATCTTGAAAGTCCATTGGCTAATCATTTCTGCATGGGAGCTTCACTCATTTCTTTAATTTCCTTTGCCCTTTATGATGATTTTTTTTTTGCAGGCACTTGGATTTTAATCATTTTTCTTATAAGATGCAACCTTTTGGCTCTTTTTCTTGACGAGCATTAGCTTTGCTTTTACCAGGCATACTGTTTTTTCATGCCCCCTAATTTGTCGAACTTTTTGCTCTTTGAATTTTTGGAGCTCTTATGACTTTCAAGATGATTTTCACATTTTCTCATAACTGTCAATTGTATTTGGTCAATTCTTATGCCTTGCCCCAATGGAGGGAGATGATCACCACTCGGGGTTTAGAAATGAATAATCAAGCCCAAATTGGTTAAAGTAATGGATATCAATATTTGGGTCGAGAAGGAAATGCTCTTCTTCACCTTGGAATGAGTCAAGCTCTAACGAGAATTCCTCTGAAGTTATCACTAGAAGATTGATGCAAGTGAAAGTAATATAATCTTTCTCAATCTTTTGCTCTACAACACGATCGTAACCTCCTATGCTGCCCTAATGTAGGGTCGTTCTCAACAATGGTACTTTAAATGATCATCTTTATTCTGCCCAAAGGGGTAGTAAGATGTTAGCTCGGTGCTTGGGATTGATGAATAAAATGCCTTTATCATTTCGGTCTTTGCGCTCAATGCGAATAAATCATTCGTCCTAAGAGAATGTTGCCTTTCACTCAACTCTTGAAAGTGTTTCAAGGAAGTGTTTGGGAATGGCTTGCCTTTCTTCATCCCAAGCATTCCTTGTTTTGCATGGTTAATGTCTCCATTTTACTTCGTCGAGATCATCTGAGTAGATCAATCTCCATAGGAAATTTTGATTCGACATGAACAACCCACAAAATGAGAAAACAATTTTGAGATAAAAATGATGCTCAAAAAGTTCGTAGAATTTTTTTTTCTCAATGATTCATTTTGTGCTTCTCTAGGAAAGCGCTAAAGGTTCTTTTTTGTAATGAAAATTCTCCGTTTTTTTTCTTTTTTTTAAAGAAGAAAAAAAATGAGAAGAATGGTACTTACCTGCGGCATGGTGACTCGGTAACCCTGTAAAGGATGTGAAAAAATATGTTAGTGCAAATATCTTTAGGGATTGAAATGTTGGCAATGATACATTATTTACCCTTCATTCGCTTTCATCCTTTGGGGGCTAACATCTCTTGGATTCACCTTTGTGAATATTTGGTAACTCGATATCACCATTCCCTTGCATTTGCTTTTAAGTGTTTGACGTTTTCTTGATTCCTTGGTAGAAGGCGTTGCTTCTATGGTCAAGGTGCAACTTTTTTTTTGTTTTTTTCATTTATCATCCTGTAAAAAAGGGGAGATGAAATGAGTTATCTCCATTCTTAGTTAAGTTCAATTGAGGAACGATACATCATTCTTGATGAATTTGACAATGTTGTTTAGCACACTTCATTGGTGGGTAGGAAATTTTTTTTTCTCTAAATCAAACGTTGTTCTCCCACTCTTTATATGACAAACCTTTGTTCTGTTCGAGTCTGTCCTGTACCAAAGAAAAAGACATGTCATTTTTTATGCTGAAGAGAATCAAGTTTAGAAATGAGATACATCCTTTTTAAAGTCGAGCGATCAACATCCCAAGGTATCTCTCATGGAGAAAGGGATAATATCACCCCTCTGTTTCATCATTTGAATCTTTCTTTGTTTAAGATGAACATGACTCAATAATGCTCCATCGCATTTGTTGGAACGTTACAAAACTTGGTATTCTTGATGTCTCATTGACAATGAAAAGAAAATCATGTCAGAAACAATATCATAAATGGATAATTAGAATCGATACAGTTTACTCTTCCTTCGAATTCGCTCTTTTGGATACTTGGCAACTCCCTTCATTTGTCTCAGCATGCAAAGTGAACGAGATCGATGTGTTATTTTGGCATCTTAAGGTATTTGTGAATAACAAAACTTCTCAGAACGGAATTCAACTTCGTTCCGCCTTTATGAAAAATTGGCACCAACGATGCCTTGACGCATGCTTACTCCTTAAGTTCCATGAGCCTACATGTTTATCTTTTAAAAGGGGCAAATGTCAATCTCAAATAAACTCCTTGTACTACCGGAGAAAGCGATCTTGTGAAAAGAGGGCCTCAAGCAAAGCTTTCTTGAAATTTATTTTAGAAGGTAGACGTAAAGATTCGCTCGAAACACTTTTGATTTTTTTTTTTTTAAGGATGATTTTCATGAAGTTGAATTCCATCAAAAAAAAAAAAAAAAAGAGTTGCATGATTTACAAAAGCATAAATTGGATTCACAATTAAAACCCAAAACAAAAAAAACATGGTTCTTAACAAAAATAAAGACAATGATAAAATATAAGAAACTCTTGCACAGATGAGAGTACAAATCAACTCTTGTCCTAGCTCTATAATTCACTTCTTTGTGTGGTCACCACGAGAATGTCAAGGAGTATCACGCATAACCTGCAAAAAAAACAAAAAACAACAACAACAATGTTAGTATGTGAATGAGAGAAAAATATATCTCAAAGAAAATGATATCTCAATGAGGTCGCCTTTTACAATAAAATCAAGGCGACGATACATGCCTCACAATCCTTATTACGGGGTTTTAGTATTTCGCCAGGATTTTATCATGAGAGAAGACATCATTAAAATAATCAATCCACAACCATCAATCAAATGTTCACTTTTATTCCAAAAGTTTCGTATGCAAAATGGTCATTGATTTTTGAAAGATTGATTTATGATTTTATTCCTAAAAAAATGAAGTGACTTCTATTTTGAGAAATTTGTACACAAAATGATTTGTATTTTAGTCCCAAAATGTGAGGATGAAAGAATTTGATAAAGAATGCAATTTCAATTTTTGTACCCCAATATAAAATCACAACTTGAAAGTTTTTTTTGTTTTGTTTTTATATATATATATATGATTTGAGCCCATAACTAGAAATTTAAACAAAACCATATGTTCAATAGGGCCAAATCAAAGTGATTAGAATTTGCATTCAATGTTTACTTATCAAAAGTGATTGTCAATTTTTTTTTTCAATTATAAGCTTACAACATCGAGGGCAATTGATTGATGTCCGCAATTTCAAGATAGAGGTTCAATACAAAATGAGCAAATAAAAAGTAAAATGATACTTACAATGGGTGCCGATCTTTATCATTGTTTTTTTTTCCAATTACATAGACATGCACATGGGATGTGGTTCGATTTCTAATCTATCCGGCTCAAAATAGAGCCATGGGATCACAAGATTGAACCAACAAGCTCACGGCTAGGTTGTGTTACCCATGACTCCGGCTTCGTCAAAGGACCGACATGTGTCGCATGCTCGTAGACCAGGGTGGAGACCTCTAACATCAAGAAAGAAATTTCGGGGTTGAGATGGACAACTCGTACTACATGCTTGTAGTCGGAGTGGTATCCACCTCAACACCATCCTAAGTGATCCTATGCGGTCTAGATTCGGCGGCAAGTTGTGCGTGCTGGGCGTAGTGCAATGCAAATGATACATGCACAACAATTTATAGACAAACAACACTCCGTACATAAAAAATAAACCATACATTCCTACACCTCCCTACAAGACAAATGTGAGTAAACACTTCCCCTTATACCTCTCATTCTGCAAAAACATTTAATACCTTTAATGTTAGGGGCGTACATGGAATTCTCGCTGCCAAACAAAAATATTTTTGAACAAAATTAATTTTGGTCTAAGTCCTCTAAGGTTTAAAAACAAATCCCCAGCAGAGTCGCCAAGCTATCGCGAGGTTTAGGGGTATTGCTTAAAGAATGAGCCTAAGGCCCATTATTAGGCGTGGGCTCTCCTAAGCCCTTACCCCGCGTGATATTGGGATAATTTTTAAGAATTTTACACAAAGGGAGTCACCACTAGCCTATTGAGGTCGATTAGAAACCAAGTAGGGTGCGGGAGTATGCCACACTTCCTATCAACCAGAGAATCTAGGATCGAAGACTTGATTATACTAATTGGTCAATTAGTGCATTTTCAGTACCTAATCTTGTTCATTTTAACAAAATATTTTTTTTTTGCGAGCAGTTTAGATTGATTTTATACATATCTAGTAACATGTGAAGTGATCATGCAGGTACGCAATCATTAAAGTAACAATCATAGCTACCAAGATCATAATTGCAGTAAAATTAAATACGTACAATTAAACATAATTAGACATGTAAATTAAACATACGATATAGTCAACATATGAGCAAATAAATGCCTAATTACACTACAAAAGAAAGATATGTCAATTCCTAACCAAACCCCATCATTTTTGAATTTTTGAATTTTTTTTAAATTTTTTATTTTTAAAAAATTAATTAAAATAATAATAATTCGGACCGGACCCGGGCTTGACCCAATCGGCGTGGATTGGGTTCAATTTGGGTTCGGTCCGACTAGGGGCGAGTGGGCCCAGCCCAAAGGGTCCCCCCTCTCTTTTTAAAACAAATCAAGCCTACAAGCCCACAAGCCTAAAAACCCATAAGCCCACATGCAAAAACAACCCAAATTTGACCCGAATTGCTCAAAAACCCTACCCGGTTCACAATCCGCGCCCGACCCAGTTTTAGGCCGAAACCTTAGGGCTCCTTGGCAGCGCTGACCATGGTGGCGACGGCGCTTGACGGTGGCGACAACGCAGCGACGTAGAGCGGCTTGGCAGAGGGCTGCTCGCGAATGCTGGCGTTGGCAATGGAGCTCGGGTGGAGCAGTGAGGTTGTGACGGCTTCACGGGGGGGTGGACAACGGCAGTAGCGACGGCGGCTTGGACGGCGTCGGGCAAGAGGGCGGTGGCTCGACAAGGATCAACAAGTGGGAGCAGAGGCGGCGTCGCGAGGACTCGGGATTTGGTGCTCGGGAGAGGTGGTGAGCTCGGACTGCAATGAGCAGGAGGGTGGTGACTAGGCTTGGACGACATCCGGTTGAGGTGGCGAGGAGAGGTACGGCGGTGGCTGATGACCGGACGCGAGTGGCACAGACAGACGGGATGAAGGACAGTAGGAGCGGCGTTGTGGCTGGGTCGCTCAAGGACGGCGTCAAGACTTCTTCGTCGAGGACGGCGGCGGTTCGAATGGCGTTGGGGATGGCTCCTCTCTCCTTGGCCGTTGCCTTCATCCCCCTCTAGCTCTCTCGCTTCTTCTTTCTCGGTCTCTCACCCTCTCCAGCTCTCCTCTCCCCGATCTCCCTGTTTTTGCCTCCTCCCCTTCGCTTAGGGTTTCACTCGCGAAGATGGAGGAGGGAGAAGGCGACATGGGCCAGGCCAAAGCGAGATCCGGCTTGGCTCCTTCCACGTTTTCTTTTTTCTCTTTTTTTTTTTGTTGTTTTTGTTTTCTCTTATTTTCTTTTTATTTTTTATTTTTGCTTGTTTATTTTTTTAGCGACTAATTCCTAATTTTGTACACTATTAAGTCCTAAAAAAAATTATAAAATTTAGGTGTCAACATGCACAGGAGGCCAACGCCGCCTTTAGAGCTCCTAAGTAATATAATATTTATATTCTAAAACTCCTAACATCAATTGTCTTCACGTCACTCCCATAGATCAGTTGTGTTCATTCATTCTGCATCATCACTCTTCATTTAATAATCCCAAGGTTCGCTCCCAAGGGTTCACAAGTATGAGAGAATCACGGACTGTGATACACTTCCCCACTCAATTCCGCAATGCCCTCATTGTGGGCTGTTATGTTGCTTCTCTACGTTTCCTTAACCACACTTCCCCACTCAATCTGCAATGCTCTCATTGTGGGCTGTTCTATCACTTCTCTACGTTCCTTAACCATCAAGGCCACTCCTTGGGACTTACATAGATGACGCTCGCCCAACAGAACATGTCCCTTCACTCCATTAGCTGCTTCCCTTGATCAAAGCTGTTCGTGAATCTTTAGTCACTTAGTCACTTATGCTCTCCAACAGGTGTGGCACCCTTAGCTAGCTGCATCTTTCACCTACCAAGCTCATCCTAATCTCTGCAAGCCAACAATGGGTCCCCCTAGTGGAAACGTGATCGCAGACCTTCTCTTAAGATTTGCCCATTGATCCAGGAACATTATCCCCATTCAGCAAGCAATTCGATTCTTTTATGTGCCTCCATTGCCATCTTAGATGCTAAACGAGCGCCACACGTTGTTTGAGCCCCACTTGCCCCGACGATCACTCTCTGCCCTCACAGGTTGCTGAAAGACCACAGGCTTTTTCCCGAATCACCCACCTACTAGAGGGATTCTCACTTTGATACTATTTGTCATGGGTCAGTAGTTCTTTGGCCGCGAAATAACACATGCAGATCCTGGTGAGCGGAATTCGTTGGGTCAACCTTCTTTCTATAGTTGTTCCAATGAACAATACAATGAAATAGCTTTTTTATACAAGATCGTACCACGTCTAGCTTCGCTCAGACGTCTAGTCCATCAAATGAAATGACAGATCTTTTTAGGCTTAACAACTGGTTTCGGCTTGCCATTACCTCATTAGAAAAGCGACATTAGCGCTTTGTGCATGTCTCGATATTGAAGGACCAAGTGTAGCGTGGCTAGCACTAGGTCTCTAACTTGGAACTCTACATGCCGTCGCTTTTCATCAGCCCACTTCTTCACGCGTTTAGCGATCCTATATAAGCACGCTCACGCCAAGTCCGCATGTTCGTCCCATTCTTTTGTGAACTTGTGTACTGAGGGACTACTTCCTCGATACCCCAAGGCAATCGTACCTAGTGTGAGATGTTATTGCCCGATCACAATCTCAAACGGGCTCTGGTTCGTGAACTCACTTCATTGTAAGTTGTATGAAATTTGGGCCATGTCAATTAGCCACGCTTAATTCACTTGTGTGTTGCTCACGTAGTGCTGGAGGTAAATTTTTAGAAGCGCATTCACCCTCTCCATCTAACCATCAATTTGGGGATGCAAGCTTGTGGAGAAGTTGACGTTTGACCCCAGTAACTTGAAGAGCTCAGTCTAGAACCGCCTAGTGAATCATCACTCACGATCGTGCATGGTATGCCCCAGTACTTGATGACATGTTTAAGGAATAATTTGGCTACTTCCTCAGCTGGGCAATCCTTTGTAGCTAGCACGTTGCATACTTGAATAAACGATCCATGATGACCATGAGGGTCCGACATCCTTCGGACTTTGGCAGGTTCACGATGAAGTCCATGGAGACACTCTTCCATGGACGTTTTGGGATAGGCAACGGTTGAAAGAGCCCCACCAGCGACGGTTGCTTTATCTTGTCTTTATCATGTCTTGTTGGCACACAAGGCATGTCCGCACATAGGCTTTAATGCCATCTCACATGTGTGGCCAATAATATTAATCTCCGACGAGTGTCATGGTGCGGTGGATTCCCAAATGACTCGCCTATTTGGAATTGTGGCACTTGTGCAACAATTCATTCCTGAGATTTCCCGTGGAGTGGTACATAAAGTCGTCGTCCTTTGGTGTAGAGGAGGTTGTTGTCACACCAAATTCGCCTTGTTTTGCCCTCTTGTGCATATCAAGAGAGAGCTTAGGCCATTCGGTCATGCTTAAGCCCTTCCTTGATACGATCAATTCATGGGCAGTCACGTCGACTCGTCATGTTGGCCAACTTCAACTTTCGACTCATGGCATCAGCCACAGAGTTGGACTTTCTAGGTTTATATTTCAGCACATAATCGAACTCGACCAAGAAATCTTGTTATTGAGCTAACTTTGGGCTGAGCTTCTTTTGTATTTGAAAGTAGCTCATGGCCATATTATAAGTCCTTATGACAAATTGGGATTCCAAGAGGTTGTGTCTCCACGTACAAAGGCAATGCACCATTACGATCATCTCATTTTCTTGGACTATCTATCACCATTCGGTATCGTTCAACTTCCGAGACTCGAAGGCAACTAGGTGCCCATCCTGCATAAGGATACCACCGATAGCAAAATCAAAGGCATTATTTTCTACCTCTTATGGCTTGGCATGGTTAGGTAGCACGAGCAATAGCTCTTCGGTCATGGCCCACTTTAGCCGATTAAATGCCTCTTGACACCGATCTATACCATTGTTGAATGGGAACTGCTGATCAAGATGACAGAACCGAGATCCTTCCTTGGTCTCACGAATTATTATCGGCACTTCATCCAAGGATTTGGAGCCTCACCATGCCGCTGGCCTCGTTGTCCAAGCCTCACTCACCTTGACAATCACTCTTTGCCCTCATAGGACCAAGAAGACCATAGGCTTTTTCCCGAATCACCCACCTACTAGAGGGATCCCCACTTTGATACCATTTGTCACGAGTCGGTGATTCCTTAGCCGCGGAATAAACCGTGCGGCACCTGACAAGCGAAATTTGCCGAGTCAACCTTCTTTCTATAGTTATTTTAGTGAACAATATGGCAAATAACTCTTTTATACGAGATCGTATCACACCTGGTTTTGTTTAAACGTCTAGTTCATAGAGTGAGACAGCAGATCTCTTTAGGCTCAACAACTAATTTCAATTTGCCATAGTCTCATTAGAAGATCGATATCAGCTCCTACCTAGTTTGTGCACGAGAGACTAATCCCGCCTTCGGAGCTCCTAAAGTAGAGGTTAGGACACCTGGAGTGCCATAACTTAGCACGGAGGGACGCTTAAGTGTCATAACTTTAAAATGGTACACTTAAGTGCTATTATCGGAGTAAAATAGAATACTTAAGTGGCACTTCGACGAAAATCCGGCCAAATAGCTGACGTGGCAATTTTCCGGCGAGTTTGGTCCAAAACGGCGTCGTTTTGCACGCTGACGTGGCGGAGAAAATGCAAAAACGACGCTGTTTTGTGTCTAACGTGTAAATAATAATATAAAAATTAATTAAATTAGATTAAAACTTAATTTTATTTAAAATATTCAAAAATTAAAAAAATTAAAAAAATTAAGGAAAAAAAAAAAGGTAGGGAGGTCGAACGGGCCCCTTTTTTTTAATTTTTAATTTTTCTTAATTTTTCTTAAATTTTTTGAATATTTTAAATAAAATTAAGTTTAAATCTAATTTAATTAATTTTTATATTATTATTTGCACGAAACGGTGTCGTTTTTGCATTTTCTCCGCCACGTCGGTGTGCAAAACGACGCCGTTTTGGACCAAACTCTTCGGAAAGTTGCCATGTCAGCCATTTGGCCGGATTTTCGCCAAGTGGCACTTAAATGTTTCATTTAACTTCAAAACTGGCACTCAAGTGTACCATTTTGAAGTTATGGCACTTAAGTGTCATTTAGTGCCAAGTTATGGCACTTGGGCTGTTCTTCTGCCTCCTAAAGTAATATAATCCTTTCATCCTAAAAATTTTAACACCAACCATCTTGACGCCATTCTCACAAACCAATTATGTTCATCCCCTCTACATCATCACTCTTCACTCAATAACCCCAAATTCCACTCCCAAAGGTTCATGCGTACGAAGGAATCACAAACCGTGACATCAGCATCACCCCTTTCATCTCCTCCTACTCCCATCATGGGTCCACGGCCCTCATTGATGCCTCCTCCGGCCTTCTCACTCCTATCCATGAGCTCTAGCGCTCTATTCACTCCCTTGCCTCTCGCCTTTCCACAATGGGCATCCGCAAGGGTGATTTCGTCCTTCTCCTCTCCCCCAACTTCATCTCCTTCCTCAAAATTCCACCATAAAAATTGCAATTCTAATGAGACAAAATCACACAAATATAGTAGCAAACCCCTTTTGCAAGTTTTAGTTTCTAATTTTGACCAAATCCAAAGTTGTGAGGCTAGGGTTAGAAGAAATGTGGAATTTCAAGTAGTCAATATTTTCGCGATTCCCCATAATACATATGGACCAATAAGCATATTTTGGGTCGGTACAAATATGAGATCCCTAATAGATGGAGATAGGATATTCACATGAGAAACATAAGTAGACGAATCTAAGCTTGTCATTTTGGACTATTTATGTTGATTGGACATGCTGACACACTACGCCAGTTGGAAGATATGTTAGGATATTGCCCCATCGCAGCCGGCGATGGGTGCAATGGGCCTGAAGGCCCTCACTAAATCTGTTCAGGTTTTTGGCAGTCGGCGAGGCCGCGAAGCCCTCACCCAAGGGTTCTCGCAGCCGTGCCACGTACACCGGTCTTTATTTGATTCTTAAATGCCTTAGATTCTTGTTCAGTAAAAGTCCCATGGGGTAATAATTCGTCGACAACTTCGCTGTAGGTGACGTTCTGACTTCGTTGCAATCAACAGACGACGTAGACATGTGCAGCATGTCGAAGAGAGAGGGTTTCCAATCTGCACCTGTAGCCTCATCGTGCTGAGAAGTTCCTGATGCTCTTTCCAATGTTCATCCCACCACGCCCGTTCAAACCCAAAAGTCGACATCGCCCGTCGCTTTCGGGTGGGATCGCGCGATCGGGTGGCCGTCTCCGTCAAGGCGTCTGACTCAAAAAGACAGTTGTGATAGACTTCTTCGTCCTTTAACATTCTTATTATAAAAATCAGTCGGAAAAGATGGCCGAGAGAAGGTGCGCGGAATAGCGGTCGGCCTCATTATATAAAATGCCATAGGAAGAAGACCCATCCGATCCTTGGTTTTGTCCGAAGATGGACTCATATAAAAAGAAAGATATTTCGAAACCCACGGATGGTGGCAAGGCGTTTATTCAATTCGATAGACGACACTCTAAGAGCTCTTCAGGCTACGATGTTCTGTACTCCGCTGTCTATCGCGCTAATTTAATTGCCCCCATATCCTTATCATCTAACTTATAGAATTGAGTTTCCAAATGAATTGTTCTCGTGTCTTGACATGAGCCGTCAGCTCCATGCCGTGGTGACCCGTGGCCAGTTTCAGGCGCTGTTATCCCCCGTTTCCAAGATGTTTCTTGATTTTTAGTGACTTTTTAAGGAATCGTATGAAGAGAACTCTAGCTACAGTTCGTGTCCTGGCTGCATGTCTTAAAATTCCCGGGCCCCTCGTCGACAATGGAGGCAAAGGGAATCTGGAAAGAACTCAACGAGGTTGGGACGTGGCACTTGTAAGCAACTACCAAGGAGAGAAATAATTTAAAGTATCAATAGAAGATGCGGCTTAAAGTATCAATAGGTGGGATAACATGGAAAAAAAATGGCAGACAGCACAACCTTTTGCTACAATTGTATCCAGAAGTCAAGTTTGTTCTACCCAACCATGCGTACCTCGAGGGTTCTACACAGTCGTATGATGGTTTGAACGAATAAAAAGAAAAAAAGTTGTGCTGCGTAACGCAAAAAATTATTTAAAAAGTTATGAATCTATTGTACTTTTACCAATTAAGCTTAAACCTTTTAATTGTACTAATTGTATTTTAAATATTTTTCATGTTTTGCAATTGGCCAAAAGCAAGGCCGGGTCTCACCATAGCTAGGCAAGGCTTGATCGTGCTAGTGGCCAGCGGGGCCAAGCTTCGCTAGAGGCCCACAAGATCAACCTTATCGAGATTGAAAGAAAAAGTGGAGGAAAAAAAAAAAAAGATTACTAGATAGTTATTTAAAAAATATTAAAATATGATTCAAAATTATATATGTTAGTACTAGCAAATGTTCAGTCAGTAATGATGGACTCAATTAATAAAATGTGAAAAAATTAGAAATTAATTGGTATGATTAAAAAAATTCAATTCTGAGTTTACAAAAATAGGGTTAAGATTTTTGGGATAACTGCCCCATTCCATGCGATCCAATCTTGTAAGCTCATCCACGATGGCTGTTTGGCCTTCCGTGTTCTCCTAAAGAACTCAAGAGAAACTCCAACCCCAGGACGCCACTGAAAAGCACCCCCTCCCAACCCGGGCTAGCTTTGTTCCAGGAAGAAAGAGAATTCCTTGACGGTCCTCCTTCTCTGCCCGACGATAAGGGGCAGTTTCGGCACCCTACCAACTCCAGCCGGGACATAGCCCGATCATTGTGCAAAAACTGGGAGCGCTCCTAGCAAAACATCCCCCCAAAGGATGGCAATTAATCGGCCAACTGTTGCTCTTCTTAGTGGCACCAAATCGGTTTGACCATTAGCTCCCTCTCCCTGTCCCTCAGTGGATTTATGCGGATCGCACGAGCTTGCGGCCACCGCGCTACGTGGCCCACCACACCGCGGACAAGGAAAAGAGCGACACGCAAAGTTTTTGGCCCGACGCGACGCCGTACTCGGGCTGCGTTGCGTCACGGCGGAGACTCGTGAAGAGCCTTTTTCTCGTCAGTCGCGTGGGTGGACTCCCGGCGATCTCTCCACGTTCCGCAAAAGGTCAAAAGGAGGGAGGTCATCAAAAGAGTTGTCCGAGACTATCAACAAAAGAAAATATAAATTTTTTGATGCGTGTCTACCCATGAGTTAATCGTGGGTGAAGATAGGGGTGAGCCTGGATTTATAGCTAAACAGAACCGGTCCAAACTAGTCGTAGGAGTTAGTTCAGCTTCTAGTTCCATTTTTTTTTTTTTTTTTTTTTGGGTCAGTATTCAGCTTCAAGTTCACACGGCTAGTTTTAAGATCCAAAAAAAAGTTAAATCGGTTCGTGGGAAAAAAACTAGGAACCGAAAAATCGGACAAAAACATGAGATTGCAATTATGGTTTTTTTTATTTACTTTTCATTGTTTATTATATTTTGTATTTTTTTATATTGTTGCAATTGACAAATGAGGAATTTTGATTATCACATTCATTTTCATTTTATTTAAGCTAAAAATGAAACCAAAAAAAAAAAAAATTGGCAAGGTTTAGGTTCCATGCCCTAGGGTACTACTAGTTTTGATAAAGTAGGTTCTGGGATATAGATAAAATTGAACTTAAACCAAAAATCGCTCGCCCCTAGGCTACGGACATATTTAATCTTCTAAAATTTCAGTCCAATTTGAGCTTTTTGAGTTTTACTGAGTTTATCGACTTTCGAGACCCCTACTATTTGATCCTTGGAGTTTTATTTTGTACAGTGAAGTACTCGAATTTTCTCAATTTTTTTTTTGGTGAAAGTAAGAAAAATATATTGGGATAAGGTCAAATTGTACAACTAACCGGTTTCAAAAACTTGCACTCAAGATGAACATGCCGGAAGGAAGCCAAGGAAAAACTAAGAGGCAACTGAGAACAATCAAAAGAGGGGAAAAGTGCCAAAAAAGTCCTAAACGTTTTGCTTTTGTGCCGATTTAATCATAAACATTTTTTTGGTGCCGATTTACGTTGTGCCAATTCAATCATTTTCGGTCAATTTTGGCTGGATTTTTCTTGACCGGACGCTGGTCGGGCCGACGTGGCCGATCGGCGGTAACGTGGACAACTTTTAATAATTTTTTAAATTTTTTAAATTTTTTTCTTTTTTTTTTTTTATTTTTGTCTTTTTCCTCCAGCCGGTCACCGAGGTCCGGCGACCGACCAGAGGTGAGGGCAAGGCCGACCTCACCGGCCACCTTGCGAGCGAGGCTCGCCCTCGCCAAAACTAGCGAGGGCAAGCCTTGCCGGCCCTCGCCAACCATGGGCGAGGCTCGCCCTCGCCGAATCTAGCGAGGGTGAGCCTCACCCATGGCTAGCGAGGTCAGCGAGGCTCGCTTGCAAGGTGGCTGGCGAGGTCGGCCTCGCCCTCGCCGCCTCGCCTCGCCGGTCGTCAAACCTCGCCGACCGACCGGAGGAAAAAGACAAAAAAATAAATAAAAAATAAAAATGTTATTATATTAAAATATAATTAAAAGTTGTCCATATTAGCGCCGATCATGTCACGTTAGCCGGCCGATATCCAGTCAGCAAAATCCGGTCAAAATTAACCGGAAATGATTGAATTGGCATAACATAAAAATGTTTATAACTGAATCGACACAAAAAAAAAAAAGATTTATGATTAAATTGGCACAAAAGCAAAAGGTTTAGAACTTTGGCACTTTTCCTATCAAAAGAGTGAATGGCAGATCGATAACCAGAGACGACCTAGTAACCAACAAGACGCCTAACCAGTCGGCCCACAATCAGAGGAAGAGAAGATAATGGGGTCCAAATCCCACAAGCTTTCTGGCGGAGTCCTTGACATCTTTGAAGGTAGTAGTCTTATTTTTAACGACCTTGAGGAGATGCCTCTTCATGGCCGGAACAGAAAGCGATTCCCCCCTGAAAAGCATATTGTTCATGTTCTTCCAAATGATGTGACAGAGCGCATCAAAAGAAAAACGGGCAATACATTTGTACGAATTTTCTCAATTCGTACAACCAAATCCTTCGATCGACCAATCTAATTAAACTAGCGAATTAGTCAATGGCAGGGTGCGTAGCTTACTTGACAGAAATGACACGCCTTGCTAACCTGGCGTCGTACGTGCAGAAGACAAACGGGACATACAAGGAAGAAAGAAACCTTACTTTGACGCCATTAGTTACCAGAGGTACACGGTGTGCTTGATCACGTAAAATCAAGACAGCCAGATGATTTGGTCGCTCAAAAACAAAACTTAAAAGGACTTAAGTTGCACGACATCATAAAGTTAGATTTAATTACCCAAAGTGAAAGTTAGACAACCAAATCTGTACTTTAACCTTTATTTATCTCTGCCAAAAAAAAAAAACACCCCTTTAATAAGGTTAAAGGAAACCTATTTGGAAAGGAGAAACGAACGATGGAGAACGACGGATGACCATTTCTCGGTGTATCTTACTGACTTCCATGACTTGGTTGGTTGTCACTGACTGGAGTGCTGACAGAGAGACATCAATTGTAAGTGGGCTCCATGAAATTTGGAATAATTTAACCTCGTCAGTCCTTCTCTCCCTCTTTTATTTTATTTTCTTTTATCGACAGCCTTCCACGAAATTCACCAATAATGCAACAAATAAACAGTCCGCCAATAAACTTTACAGATTTTAGTACACCAATCTTTCGCTCGTAAGTAATAGCTTCGAAAGTCGTAAACTTTTAAGAACTATGTACCTTGATATTGAAGTATTTTCTTGCAACTATAATTACTTCATTTGAAAAGAGGACACATAAATTAAAGTACGGGTTATCTCTTCGAATTCTAAATTTCTTTTCCACATTTGCAAGCAAAATAGATGTACACGCTTCTTTTTGTTCGCAGTAGGTGGTAGGCCGCACTCTTTTAGCTCGTATATCGCCAATTACAATCTGCCTCACCAAAAGAGTCAATGAAATGAGAGTTTAGTTCGATAGTCACATGCAAATTGCCCTTCTCTTGAATTTGTATTACTTAGAATAGCCAGACCAGGGAGGGCTAAGGACGGCTTCGAGCAGGCAGCAGCTTTGGTCGTGGCTTTTCGGCAATGGAAAGACCTAGCGAAAAAACTCCACCCTTCCAGGACAAGGCATCAATCAGCAACTTCCAACTCAATCCCCTCTTTGGAATCTCTACCCATCTTCTTTCGTGCCCCCTTTTTTCCCACAGTAAAAAGGTGCCAACTTTACATCTTTTCGACTCTACAGATTGTCCTATCTCTTTTTCTTCTTTTTTTAGTGTTGGGCATCCAAACAGTTGGCGGAAGTGGAGGATTGTTGCCCCAGCTTGAAGGACAATTCAGTCCGAGCACAAATGATTGTCCCAGGTTAGGTAAGGCGTGCCCCTAGCAATGAACATGAAGCCACCCGAACTAGGTATGTCCTTCCTCTGCCTTTTTAATATTCTGCGAAAAGGCGGATGGATAACAACTGAAAACCGAGGGGAGAATAAACAAATGAAGACGGGGTGAGAGCAGAGAGCCGAGGAATGTTATAGAAGCGGAGCAGACTGTACCCGCCAAGTACATGATCTTCCCTTGGAGCTGGTTATCATCATCACTACTTCCATGGTGCAGAAACAGTACTAGCTTCCCCAAAAAACTCTGCCACCTTTCACTTTCATATATCATCAGATAGAGAGAGAGAGAGGCCAGGGACAAGGAGACAGGTACCGCAGTAATCATTAGTTCCAGAGGTTTCGGTTCTCTGTTGGTCTTTCTGATCCTGCTCCTTCTTAGGGATGAACTTCTATGACTGTTTGTATCTTGTTTCTGAGTGACGGTGTTCTTTATTTGGCAGAGTCCCACAGTCAGTGGGTGAGAGATGGGTGATAAAGATGTGACCTTGGAGGCTGTGCTGAAGGAAGCCGTTGATTTGGTACCAAAACAGCCCCTAAGAATTCATCTTTTGTACCTTCTGAGAATTTTGTGATTTGTGTTGGTTCTTTAGTTTTTTTTTTTTTTTTTTTTTTTGGTAAAGGTGTTGGTTCTTTAGTTCTTGGTTCTGTTTTAATTTTTTTTGCTTCACAGTTCCTTTTGATGTTGTTGGTGAACTTGAGCTCGTTTGGTGGTGCAGGAGAATGTTCCTATTGCAGAGGTTTTTCAGACACTTAGGTGCCAGCCAAATGGTCTTACATCGGAGGCTGCTCAAGAAAGGTTGGCCATTTTTGGTCACAACAAGCTTGAAGAGAAAGAGGTAATCATATGATACTACCGTTAATTCTCGAGGTTGGTGATTTTTTAAAGCTCTGATTCTGAGCCATTCTTTAATTTTTCCCAAAAAAAAAAAAAACAAAACTATGCAGGAGAGTAAATTTCTTAAGTTCTTGGGTTTCATGTGGAATCCACTTTCATGGGTCATGGAAGCTGCTGCTATCATGGCTATTGCCATGGCCAACGGTGGAGTAAGTGCTTCTTCCTTGCTTGCCTCTGTTTTTTTTCCCTCCATCGAAAAATGAAGCTAAATTCATGTTCAGTCTCTGTAATTTCCTAGTTGCTGAAACAAAATAGTGGGTAGAAAAGATTAAGCAGTATTACACTGCTTTTTATGGCAACACAATGAGAACTTCATGGGTTTTTTTTTTTTTTTTATGTTCTTTGTTTTGTCACCGTTGAATTTACATGCCTGAGCTTGGTTTGTCAGTGGTGACACGAAATTTGATTCATATAGAACCATACCGGGTGGATAGGAGAATAACTTTTGTGAATTGCAGGGAAAACCTCCTGATTGGCAGGACTTTGTGGGGGTTATTACTCTGCTTTTTATCAACTCAACCATCAGCTTCATAGAGGAGAATAACGCTGGCAACGCTGCTGCAGCCCTTATGGCCCGTCTGGCACCCAAAGCTAAGGTAGTTACCGGACCAGCCAATGCAACTATGTCAAAAAATTGTTGATTTTTCTTTTTTTACAAATATGTCGATCTTGTTCTCTTGCTCTAATTGCTTCGTGTGCAATTTGGCTGATCCACCCCCCGTTTCACAAAATCACCTATCCCTTTTTTTTCCAAAATTTTCGGTTAGGTCCTTCGAGATGGGAAGTGGATTGAGGAGGATGCTTCGATTCTTGTTCCTGGTGATATAATCAGCGTGAAGCTGGGGGACATTATACCGGCTGATGCTCGCCTCCTTGAAGGTGATCCGTTAAAAATCGATCAGGTGCTGAGAACGATTCAGATACTCGTGTTGAGATTTTTATGATAACGTATCTGACTTCTCTGATGTGGGTTTTGCTCTTAAATCTGCAGTCTGCGCTTACAGGGGAATCGCTTCCAGTGACGAAGGGTCCTGGTGACAGTGTTTACTCTGGTTCTACTTGCAAACAAGGAGAAATAGAAGCTGTGGTCATTGCAACAGGTGTTCACACGTTCTTTGGCAAGGCTGCTCATCTTGTTGATTCCACAAACCAAGTAGGACACTTCCAAAAGGTGAGCAGACGTGCATGACAAGGTCCCCGTTATTTATGACCACAGCAAAATCAAGAGAAGGAACAGAAAATGAACTACAGAATGAGAAAAGAGAAAGAAGAGATACTGCTTGAACACAAAGGAAAGAAATCTTCTTGTAATGAAGCATGTGTAGCACCAGCTCATGGCTAGTTCACTAAAGTGGGACCTAGTTGCAAAATTGCACCCAATATATAGTCCCGGAAATTTGAAGTGACCCCATTAAATTTTACAGGATATTTTTGTCTTCTTCTTTGACATAACTACTACTTGCACTTTGTTGGTGATACTGGAGCCGGAAGTTGGATTAGCTATGTCTTTTGCGAAAAAAGTGTTCGCTATTTGGTTTTTTGGCCCTAATTTGGACTTGTACTTTTTGATACATGAAATTTTATATTCAGATTTTTTAAGTTGGCATTGCTTACAGGTGTTAACTGCCATCGGGAATTTCTGTATATGTTCCATTGCTGTGGGGATGATAGTAGAGATCATTGTCATGTTCCCAATCCAGCACCGAGAATACCGTCCAGGAATTGACAATCTGCTGGTACTTCTTATTGGGGGAATCCCTATAGCCATGCCGACAGTGTTATCAGTAACAATGGCAATTGGGTCTCATCGGCTATCTCAGCAGGTAGGTCTTGATGGACACTGTGCAATGTTTTGGTGGTTTCATATTTGAAATAACAGCATCTTCTCATTGCTTATTTTCGATAAATCCAGGGAGCTATCACGAAAAGGATGACGGCAATAGAAGAAATGGCAGGGATGGATGTACTTTGCAGTGACAAAACCGGAACTCTGACCCTAAACAAGCTAACAGTTGACAAGAACCTTATTGAGGTTATTATATAGCTCAATTTTGTGATCTGTTTCTTATTTCCTTTATCTACTTGTCCGGTAACATCTTTCACACACTCAGGTATTTGCTAAAGGGGTGGATGCTGATACTGTCGTTCTAATGGCAGCAAGAGCATCAAGAATGGAGAACCAAGATGCAATAGATGCTGCTATTGTTGGGACTTTGGCAGATCCAAAGGAGGTATGTGACTGATAATGCACTGCTTCTTGTACTTATGATGGAAGGTCATTTCAAGTAGGAGGGATCTGAAATGTGCCGCATACTGTTGTTAATGTTTATGATTTTCTTAAATTCTTTCTTTTGCAAAGGCACGTGCTGGCATTCAAGAGGTTCATTTCCTCCCCTTTAATCCTACTGACAAGAGAACAGCTCTGACATATATCGATAGTGAAGGTAAAATGCATCGCGTCAGTAAAGGTGCACCAGAGCAGGTATGATAAAGCAGATTGTCTTCATTTTGACTGATCTTGAAACACAGATCTGATTTTTCCTTGTGATTACTGTTATAGATTTTGAACCTTGTCCACAACAGATCAGAGATAGAGCGAAGAGTTCACTCTGTGATCGATAAGTTCGCTGAAAGAGGATTGCGATCCCTCGCAGTAGCTTACCAGGTGAAATGTCTGAAAGAGATTGTCCTCATTGCTCACTTCTGCTTTACCATAATTCAGATCATTTCGGTCCTCTTTACCATTTCTTACTTCACCATCTTCTGTGCAGGAAGTTCCTGAAGGAACAAAAGAGAGCCCAGGAGGTCCCTGGCAGTTTATAGGTCTCATGCCATTGTTTGACCCACCAAGGCACGATAGTGCAGAAACGATAAGAAGGGCACTTAATTTGGGGGTTAATGTCAAAATGATAACTGGTGAATATAACTACTCATATTGCTAATTTTCTGCTTGACAGCATGATGATCGCACTATTGTATAATTCTTTATTCGCGATAATGTTAATAAAGAACCCTGTACTCCTTGCTTGTGCCAGGTGTAGGGGGAAGAAGTGTTGCAACTTTTATATATATTGACTGTTTCTTTGACATTCCCCATCAGAATGGTGCTATTTTAAAGGAGATAGTAGCCAATATTAGATCTTAAGGGTTTATGATGCACCAATACTTCTCTCATAGTTAGATTGTTATATTTGTAAAAGCTCGCCTCTGGCAATTTTGTCCAGAGTATCACTTTGTTTATGATTTCCGCATCCATAATCTACTTCATTTTAGCTTTGTCGTAATCTTTCTGCATGCCTTTCCGACCAACTTATAGTTTCTTGCCTATTTTGTATGACCTTGTAATAAAGGTGATCAACTGGCAATTGCAAAGGAAACCGGACGTCGTCTGGGTATGGGAACAAACATGTATCCATCATCTGCTCTGTTGGGACAGAACAAGGACGAGTCAATTGCTGCTTTGCCTGTGGATGAACTTATTGAAAAGGCTGATGGTTTTGCTGGTGTTTTTCCTGGTACTTTATTTTCATTGCTGTCTTACTTCCTTCAGCTGTCACGAGTTTTATTGTCTTCTTCTTTTCAACTTATAATAAATATTATTAGATGAATATGCATGGACATTGCACTAGAATTACCTCCACGGAGTCTTAACCAGCTAGATGTCAGCGGAGGACCAGATTTTATCTGCATGGCATAATTAGCATGACATCGGCTGCTGCTATTCCTATATGTTTGACTAATCATATTCTGTATCTATACAGAGCATAAATATGAGATTGTGAAACGCTTGCAAGCTCGGAAACATATATGTGGAATGACAGGAGATGGAGTTAATGATGCTCCTGCACTTAAAAAGGCCGACATTGGCATAGCTGTTGCTGATGCAACTGATGCAGCGCGTAGTGCCTCTGACATTGTTCTTACTGAACCAGGCCTTAGTGTTATCATAAGTGCAGTGCTAACTAGTCGGGCAATTTTCCAAAGAATGAAGAATTACACGGTGAGTTGGGTTTTGTTGGAATGTACCTCGAGTTGAGCATTCAAGAGTTTATCTGGAGGATGAGTCCACAGATACAAGCTACCCTAAAAATCCTGGCAATCATTGACCCACAATCTACAATTCACAGATAGCAGCCTAAAGCAGTGTGCTATTGTGTTTAGGCAGCTTTCTTTTTTCCCCCTTTCTTTTGGTCATTTGCCCTTCTTGTTTTGTGTGCCCTTCGCTGTCTATCTCTCTTTCCATTCAGCACCTTGTCGCAAGAAAAGGAATGAGTAAATTAATTACAGTATTGTTTTTCATTGTGATATATTCCTTGTTTGACTAGACTTGCCCAATTTTGATTCTGTTACAGATCTACGCTGTTTCCATCACAATCCGTATTGTGGTAAGTTCTGTGTTGCTTGCTTGGAACTAGTTAATTTCTGACAATTCTACAGTTTTGTCGTGTTTTCAACCACCGCCAATAAGAACTTTTGCTATCTTTATGTAACTGTTATGTCACAATCTGATGTCTATTACAGCTTGGTTTCATGTTGCTGGCCCTCATCTGGCAGTTCGATTTTCCACCCTTCATGGTGCTGATCATCGCTATCCTCAATGATGGTGCGTCCTATTTTCATTGCAAATTTCCAACCGACTGCTCAAGGGCTAAGAGTCGGTTATGATTTTTGTGGGTTCTTATGCCACAAATGAAGGAGAATATATGCGTCACTGAGTTGAAGCATCAAGTTCTCTCCTTGATGCCGTATTGCCATCGAGCATACTGCAGCACTTAGCTGTTTCTTATCCCAATGCTGTATGTTTCGACAGGTACCATCATGACGATATCCAAGGACAGAGTGAAACCATCACCTCAGCCAGACAGTTGGAAGCTGGCAGAGATCTTCACAACTGGTATTATTCTGGGTGGTTACCTGGCGATGATGACGGTCATTTTCTTCTGGGCAGCGTACAAAACAGATTTTTTTCCGGTAAATTTTGTATTTTTATAGTGAACAACATCGTATAACACAATAGCCCCACAAATAATTGTTCCAATTTTTTTTCCAGTAAATTTGTGTTCTTTGCACGTGTACCTTTTCCTTTTGTTTAAGCAGTGTCTTGTGAGCGACATTTTTTCTTTACTGATTTCATGAATTATTAATCTTTTTCGCTGCTATGTAAGTTTGAAGGGAGATGCTAACCCCTTGATTCTAGTCTCTGATTATGGATTTCCTGTTTTTAGCGTACTTTTGGGGTGTCGAGCCTTCAGCAAGGCGATAGAGATGACACTAGGAAGCTCGCCTCTGCAGTATACCTTCAAGTGAGCACTATCAGTCAGGCCCTCATATTCGTAACTCGGGCCAGGAGTTGGTCATTTGTTGAGCGTCCCGGTCTCCTACTGGTGGCCGCTTTTGTTATTGCGCAATTGGTAAGATGCCTCAACGGTCCTTTTCAGTGACTGGAGTTTGTCAAGCCGATTCAATTTCTTCTATAACCTTTTCCTTTTCTATGGACAACAGATTGCTACCCTGATGGCTGTTTATGCGAATTGGAGCTTTGCGGCGATAGAAGGGATCGGATGGGGTTGGGCTGGTATCGTCTGGCTTTACAACCTTATATTCTATATACCGCTTGATTTCATCAAATTCTTCACACGATATGCATTGAGCGGAAAGGCTTGGGATCTTGTCATAGAGCAAAGGGTATGGCCAGCTTTCACTCACTCCTGGGTTAGGAACCTAGCATTTGGTGAGCAAGCTGACTCTGGTTGTTTCTCTGCAGATTGCGTTTACGAGGAAAAAGGATTTCGGAAAAGAAGAACGTGAACTAAAGTGGGCACATGCGCAGAGGACACTTCATGGCCTGCATCCGCCTGAGACCAAGATGTTCGGCAGCAGCTATACTGAGCTGAACCAGATGGCCGAAGAAGCCAAAAGACGGGCTGAAATTGCCAGGTATGGTATCATTGGCTACACTTTTGCAACTCTTCTCAGCCAAAAGACCCAAGTTTCTTTCTGCTGCTTTAGCTTGCACAACTTTGCATCTTAATCTGATATTTTCTTCAATCAAGAGAGGATAATCGAGTCAAACTACTCCTGTCTGATAGAAGCAGAGCGGAAGCTTCCACTAGAAGATTAGGATAAGGCAACTAAAGCAATTATACCTTGTGTTTTCTCTCACTCGAGTGAAAATGGGAAGTCTGATAATATCTTCAATGCTTGAGAACGTCACTTTAAGTTCTGATGCCGATGCCCATCTATCTAACTCGAAAAGAATCAGAACAAAGAGAATCGAAACTGGGTATTGATTCTGATATCGCAAGATCCCATGGAGCATCCTATATACTGTTCATAACTCAGAGCGACTTTGGAATACTATGAATCTGTAGTCCTTTAGAGAGGTAAATGCTTTCTGCTTTCCAGAGATACCGACCATTTCAACCGTGTGTCTTGCAGGCTGAGAGAGCTGAACACACTGAAGGGGCACGTCGAGTCAGTGGTGAGACTGAAGGGCCTCGACATCGACACGATCCAACAAGCCTACACTGTCTAGAGAGGAGCCTTGGATTTGCTCATACCTTGTATAGAAGTGCTTATGCCGGAGTGAGGAGTAGATATATATTTAGCATGTGCCATATACATAGGAGCTATGCATAATATAATCCGTGGTGCTTTCCCTCGAATTCGTACTGTCTGTATGTTTGAATGTTGATCCAAGAATGACATTTACTGATTACTTTCTCGAGCTGGCTAGAGTCAACCCGATCCGACACGAGCTTGACTCTCTTCAAATGTTTAAGATTAGAGAATCAAGCGAAGTTCGACGGCATAATTTTTGCCTTTGGACGGTCAGCTCATTTTATGCACCGAGAGCTCTTGGGGAGAAAAGAGATAAAAGAAGGAAACAAGAAGGAAACAAGGAAAAATAAAAGAGGGTTTCGCACCACAAATGTTTTGCCAAACCAATTCGACTTTGCATCTTAAGTTCGGTAAGTGGTAGTGCTTGTGCCATTTGTTCTTAATCGGGGTAGTTTTTGCAATGAAGGCTTAATTTCAAAAATATGTGAAAATCGAGCTGGGAATTCCAAATTTTTGAATTGTGGGACTTGGGAATTCCAAATTTTTGCCAAACCATGGGGTTTGATAGTCTCTAATTTGAAGCAACAATTTAGTTGAGCGAAATTTTAGGGTTTCAAGGCTGAGTTTCGCACTATGTTAAAGTCTGAGTAATGGTTTCGGGTGAGAGATCTGTTAGGGTGTAGAAATCCTTTTGTTAGCGATGTAGTTTAGTCCTTTCATAGTTGAGGTAGAATTTTATTTGGTTTTAACGTCGATTCTTGTTTAATTTATAGGATTATGAGATCGTTGGCTTATTTAGCTACGCGTTGTTTGGTTTGGACATTCTCATGTAAGTGGCGTCATCTCTTATTTGAATTTGTAAACTCATGTCTTAAAAGTTATATAGATTTGATAAAAATCATATTTTGTTACTTAAAACTAAATTAGGCAATTACTGCAATCTGATATTTGTGAATGCTTTGCCAAATATTTTTAGAAAGTTGTCACTATATATATGCATACATACATACACACACATATGTTGAATCGTGAACTTGGTTTATGAAATTGATTCTAAATTGATTTGGGGAACGTATTGTGATTTATGAAATAGTTTCTAGATTTGGCTTTGGGAATTATGAAAAATATTATTATCGATTGATGTCGATGCTCAATATTGATGTAGGCTCAATGAGGGGCTTATGGATATGCATGCTAGTTTAAGAGGTCCTAGTGGGTTAGCCACCGGTAACATAAGAAGAGACATTATCAAGTAGGAACTTGGTCACCTTGTTATGGGGTGTTATACGTGACCATGGTTAATGTTTGAGCGCAAGATTGGCCAATAGAATGGGCTATTGGCATGTGATGTGATGTGAGCTAATCAATGGAATAAATTATCGATGTGTGATTTTGACCAGATTAATGAATAGACTAAACCATTGATAATTGTTTTGATATCATTGTGAAATGAATAT
Source organism: Eucalyptus globulus (assembly GCA_014182545.1). NCBI lineage: Eukaryota > Viridiplantae > Streptophyta > Magnoliopsida > Myrtales > Myrtaceae > Eucalyptus > Eucalyptus globulus. The sequence continues at coordinate 28,880,555 of CM024725.1, forward strand.
TTCTACTATAAATATGGCTATGTTGGAGCATATATATCTTATTCTTTTATTATAAATCCATTATATTCTAGATTTGGGTTACATGAGTTGTGATTTGATTTTGTAAATATGCAAAGTGTGTACTTGATATACTTAAAAGATATACGCACTATTCAATGGACTATGAATGCTTATTCTATTTATTTCTCGTGTTTTTCAAGTCCCTTGTTAGTGGCCTTAGCACGAGAGCGTTATCGCAAGGACTTTTGGGTTTAGTTTAAGTGAAAGAACGGTCATGTCATATCCATTTTTTGTTAGAATTTAGGGTGTGATAGATGGAGTTTAGTTTTAGAAGCACTGAGACGAACAAAAACGAAGTCTTTTAGACGCTCGATCTAGACTCCACTTAAACCTAAAATAGAGTAAGCTCCAAAGGAAAGCTTAAATTTTGAATGTGAAAATTACCAAAAAAGTCATAAATATATTATAATTGTATCGATTCAATCCTAAATCTTTTGTAATTATACTAATTCAGTCCATCTGATCAATTTTGGCCAGTTGACTAATCTTGATCGTTCAACTAATGCTGACATGAATAATTTTTAATGATATTTTATTTTTTTGTTAATTTTTTTCTTTTTCCTTTTATTTTTTCTCTTCTTCCTTCTTTTGCCTCTTTTCCCCCACGATGGTCGGTGAGGGTTGCAACCACTCGCCCGGCCTCACCTAGGTTTGGGCAAAGACGCCATGCCCGTGGCCCCTAGGTTGCGCCCAATGGCCGGCAAGCCACTGAGGGAAAGAAGCAAAAGAAGGAAAAAGAGAAAAGGAAAAGGAAATATTAAAATATATATATTTTTTAAAAATTGTCTACAACCAACCAGTCAAAATTAATCGAATTGATTGAATTAGTATAATTGCAAAAGGTTTATGACTAAATTGATATAATTGTAATAGGTTTAGGACTTATTATATAATTCACCCAATTCTGAACTCATGCTCTTTCTTTGCTAAAATTACTGTGTAAATTTCTCCATCTAGGTATTTTGGGGTTTGAGCTCGATTCAAGTGTTTATTCGAGCTTTAACCCGAAACTCGAGAAAAGGTCGAGCCGAGCTCGTGTTGGAACGAGATGCAGCCGGAACGATTCATGAATTTGCTCGACTGGTCCGTTTACGACGAGTTTCTTCAGTTCCAATAGTTTGGGAAACAGAAACGCAGAGATCACAAACCCCCAAACATCAGAAAACCGTAAAAGCATCATGAAAAAAAGAAAGAAAAAAATGTCAATTCCACAAGCAGCAACGAGATGAGAACTAATGCAAAGCGTGGAATCGAACGAGAACTCGAAACATCGATATAATGCCAACGTTAGAATTAGCATGAGACAAGTTCAGACGTTACACACCAGATCAAACATGAAACATTCTCCTAATGCTTCGCAATTCAGGTAAAGCAAACGTTCGCGCGCGATAGTCGAACTGAAGATACAATAAAAACTATCTCTCTTGTTTTCCCCATGAAGAAGAAGAAGAGCAAAAGAATCGAACTCAACTGGTAGGCACGAGAGCCCTGTGCTTCTGGATCTTCCTCTCGAGCTCGTCCTTACTCGCCCCAAGAAGCCTGTCCACTTCCTTCCCTTTCTTCACCAGCACGAACGTCGGCATCGCCTGCACTCCGAACTCCTGCGCCACATCCTGCGAGATTTCGCCGTTGCCGCAAACACAGAAGGGGAGAGAGAGAGAGAGAGAGAGAGGGGAAAAATCAGCTCGAATTCGACGTTGTCCGGCAACAAAAGAGAATCTGAAAACAGAGAGCGGAAGAGAGCGGAGTACACGTACGGACAACTCATCGACGTCGATTTTAACGAACTCGACATCAGTGAACTTAGAAGCCATGGCGTCCACGACTGGCTGCATCCTCTTGCAGGGCCCGCACCAGGACGCCGTGAAGTCTATCAACATCTTTTTTCCCCAGATGCAACCCGCAAGCACGTCAGTTTTGAAGAACACCAGACGCTCAGTCGTATTCTGGAAGAAGGAGATCGGAGGTCTAGCCTTACCAATTTGGAGGTCTGCTTGACGGTGTTGAAGTGGAGCTGCCACGTTGGGGTGGAGTGGAACGCCTGGACACGAGAATGCCCCGGCGAAGAGTCCGACGAAGACTGCGACGGAGAGTCAGTCGAGACAGTGGTGGCCGGAGCGGCAGCCGGAGCTCTGGGGCCCAGCCCCAAAGCTCTGAGGAGGCGGGAGAGGAAGGAGCCCATGGTTGCTCGCAATCTACCAAATTCACAAGTAGCAACTTAAGGCAATGTGCTACGATGCTTGAGCAGCTCTCTCTTTTCCCCCGCTTTTATATTTCGTCCTTTGCGCTTCTTATTTTGGACGCCTGCGTGTTTTCGCCTTGTATACCTCTCCTTTCCATTCAGCATCATTCCGTAATAAAAAGGAATGAAGAAAATTAATTCTAGTATCGCCTTTTCGTCGTGATATATTCCTCGTTGGACTAGACTTGACCTGACACTATTTTGACTCTGTAACACATCTACACAGCTTTCATCACTATCCGTACTGTAAATTTCTTATGATTCTGCAGCTTTGGCTAAAAAAGACTTATCCTGTCTTTATGTAACTGTCATGTCACAAATCTGACGTCTCTTATCACAGATTCACGTTGCCGGCCCTCATCTGGCGTTAGATTTTCCACCCTTCATGGTACTGATCCTGGCTTATCCTCAACGATGGTGCATCCTCTTTTTGTTGCGAATTTCCAACCGACGGCACCATGCACAGAGCTGGTTATGACTTTTGCGGGTTCTTACGCCACGAATAAAGGAGAATATATGCGTCACTGAGTTGAAGCATCAAGTTCTGTCCTCGATTTAAATACTGCACAGCAGTTCGCTGTTTCTTATCTTAATGCTGTACGTTTTGACAGGTACCATCGTGACGATATCAAAGGACAGTTTAGCCGTCACCTCAGCCAGAGTTGGAAGCCGGCGGAAATCTTCACAACTAGTGTTATTCTCGGGCAGTTGCTTGGCGATGATGACGGTCATTTTCTTCTGGACGGTGTACAAAATGGATTTTTTTCCCGATAACTTGTGTTACTTATAGTAAACAATATCATACAACATGATAGCCAAAAATGATTGTTCGGATGACTGATTTTGGCCTGCTTGTTTCTTCTTCGACAATGGATACATTACACCTTCACAAGCATAGGAACCTATATCAGCATTTCTTGAATTATTTGCTCAGGCCTTAGTCATCCGTTCTCTGTGGTCGAGGTTTCTCGTGTATGATAGAGCACAAGAGCTCGCTCGTTGTGATTATTGAAACGGTCATGAGCATGGATTTCTTCGCATGATACGCTTTTCCATGCGACATTTTTTCTTCCCTGAGTTCGTGAATAATCAATCTTTTCGCTGCTTTGAAGTTAGAAGGAGATGCTTTCCCCTTGATTCTAGTCTCTGGTTATAGATTTCCTGTTTTTAGCGCACTTTTGGGGTCTCTAGCCTTCAACAAAACGATGAAGATGACACCAGAAAGATTGCCTCTGCGGTATGCCTGCAAATGAGCACGATCAGTCAGGCCCTCATATTTGTAACTTGGGCCAGAAGTTAAGTCATTCGTCGAGCGTCCGATCTCCTACTGGTGGCTACTTTTGTTGTTGCGTGATTGGTAAAGATGCCTCGACGGTTATTTTCAGTGACTAGAGTTTGTCGAGCCAACTCGATTTCTTCTATGACCTTTTTTGTCCTTCTCCATGGACAACAGATTGCTACCCTGATTGCTGTTTATGCAAATTGGAGCTTGGCAGCGATAGGAAGGGATCGGATGGGGTTGGCCTGGTGTCGTTTGGCTTTACAACCTTATATCCTATATACTACTCAATTTCATCAAATTCTTTACACGATATGCATTGAGCGGAAAGGCTTGGGATCTTGTCATAGAGCAAACGGTATGGCCAGCTTTCGCTCGCTCCTGCATTAGGATCGTGGCATTTGGCGAGCAGGCTGACTATGGTTGTTTCTCTCTGCAGATTGCGTTTACGAGGAAAAAGGATTGCGGAAAAGAAGAACGCGAGCTAAAGTGGGCACACGCGCGGAGAACGCTCCATGTCCTGCATCCGCCGGAGACCAAGATGTTCAGCAAACGCAACATCTATGCTGAACTGGAACGGATGGCCGAAGAAGCAAAAAGGCGGGGTGAAATGGCCAGGTATAGCATCATCGGCTGCACTTTTCCAACTCTTCTCAGCCAAGGATAAGTTTCTTTCTGCTGCTCTAGCTTCCACGATTCTGCATCTTAATCTGATATTTTCTTCAATCAAGAGAGGATAATCCAGTCAAATTACTCCTGTGTGACAGAAGCAGGAGCAGAAACTTCCGCTAGAAGATTAAGGATAAAACAACTTATTCTAATGTATAAAAAAAACTTTACCTTGTGTTAACTCTCGCTTGGGTTAAAAAAGTAAGTGTCCTGATAATATCTTCATTGCTTGAGAAAGTCATTATTAGTTCCTATGACGATGGCCTCGATATAACTCGAAAAGAATCAGAACAAAGAGAATCGGAACTGGGTATTGATTTCTGATATTGCAAGACCCCATGGAGCATCTTATATACTGTTCATAACTTTTGCACTTGGAGCGACTGTCTTCGGAATACTATGAATCTGTGGTCCTTGAGAGGCAAATGCTTTCTGATTTCCAGAGATACTGACCAATCCTCTTCAGTGATATCTATGAATCTGTGCATGCACGCATTAATGGCATCATAACTTTCAAGATATGAGTTTACCAATTCTCTTAGTTTAATTGTTAGGATTATGAAACCATTAGCTCGTTTAGCTACACGTTGTTTGGTTTGAGCATTCCCAAGTAAATAGTGCTATCTCTTCTTTGAATTTGTAAACTCATATCTTGAAAGTTATAGAGATTTAATATATTAAAAATTATTAAAATCATATTTTGTTACATAAAACTGAATCGGGCATTTACTATCATTTGGTATTTATGAATGTTTTGCCAAATATATTTGAAAACTTGTCGCTATGTATATATATATACACACATATATATCGTGAACTTGAATTATGAAATGGTTGTTTGGAAAACATATTGTGATGTATGAAATAATTTCTGAATTTGGCTTTGCAGATTGTGTAGTGTGTCATTGTAGATTGGTGTTGGTGCCTTGCATCACTGTGAGCAACTATTTTCAAAATACTATGAATTAGAGGTGACCAATTCCAGGTTTCATATGAGTTCCATCTAAAACTTAAAGCCTACCTGTTGAAACAGATTACTCATTTTTTGGAATTTGGAACTTACCCTACATACTTTAGAACCTTAACCTACTGAATCACAAGTTCCAGGGTCTACCAGATTCCACATTTTTTAATTGAATGATTGTAGTGAATTAAAATCTTTAGTAACCACTACTTGCTGCACAATTCACAAATCATAAAGATACACAAAAAATATGAACATTAATAAAGTAAAAAATCTCAATCATAAAATGGAAGCTCAAACTATATCGTAAGGTCGCATGAAGACATGAAAAAAAAGAAATAATATCAAAACTTGTTCAAGGTTCTAGATTTTTAGAGGTTTTAGTTTGCAAGTTCCCCCAACTAAGAACTTAGAACTTGCCCGTCAAAATAGGTTCCTCATTTTTTGAAAAACCTAAAACCTACTTTGCATATCTTAGAACCTAGAACCTACAAAGTTTCCACCGGTTCGGTTCTCAGGTTCCAAATTTTCCCTGAAACCATGCTCCCCCCTATTATGAATCTATGATATCATCGGCTACACTTTTCAAGCTCTTCTCAGCCAAAGGATGGTTTTTTTTGGCTGCTGTAGCTTGCGCAATTTTGCATCTTAATCTGATATTTTCTTCAATCAAGAGAGAGGATAATCGAGTCAAACTATTCCTGTCTCATAGAAGCAGGGGGAGAAACTTCCACTAGAAGATTAGAATAGAGCAACTTATTCTCATGTATAGAAAAACTCAACTCGTGTTTTCTCTCACCTGGGTTAAAAAGGGAAGAGTCCTGATAATATCTTCAATGCCTGAGAAAGTCATTGTTAGTTCCGATAACAATGTCCTCGATGTAAATTTAAAAGAATCAGAACAAAGAGAATCCGAACTGGGTATGGACTTCTGACATTGCAAGATCCCATGAAGCATCTTACATACTAGTCATAACTTTTGCACTCGGAGCAACTGTTTGGAACACTACTAATCCATGTGGTCCTTGAGAGGCATATGCCTTCTACTTCCCAGAGATATTGACTATTTCTCAAACCTCGTTTCTCACAGGCTGAGAGAGCTGACGGCACTGAAGGAGTCTGTCAAGTCAGTCGTGAGATGCAAGGGCCTTGACATCGACACGAACCAACAAGCCTACACTGTCTAGAGGGATCTTGGATTTGATTGTACCATGTGTAGACGTAGTTTTGCTGGCGTGAGGAGTAGCTATATCTGTAGCATTTGTTATACACATAGGAACTATGCATAATATAATCCTTGATGCTTCGTCTCAAATTCAGAACTGTGTTTGAATGTTGATCCAAGAAACTGACATTTACTGATTACTTTCTCAAGCTGGCAAGAATCAACCCAATACGATACAAGCTTGACTCCAATTAGAGAATCAACTAAAGTTCGACGGAACTCAGTTTAGAAGCACTAAGATTGACAGATGAAGTGTTTTAGAGTGAGCTGTGTAAAGCTTGAATTCTGAGCTCATGCTCTTTCATCGCCGAAATTACCATGGGTGAATTGCTCCATCTAGGCATTTCAGGCATTTCGGGGTTTGAGCTCGATTTTAGTGTTTATTCGAGCTAACTCAAAACTCGAAAAAGGTAAAGTGGAGCTTGTGTTGGAGCTAGATGCAACCGGAACAATTCATGAATTGCCCAACTGGTTTGTTTCCATCAAGTTTCTTCGGTCCGAATGACTAGGGAAACAAGATCGCAAAGATCACAAACCCCCGAACATCAAACCATAAAGCATCCCAAGAAAATGCCAATTCCACAAGCAGCAAGACAAGAACTCATGAAAAGCGTAAATGCAGACAAGAACTCAACATCGATATTGATCCCACGTTAGAATTACCATGAAAACGTTATACAGACCAGATAAAACATGAAACATCCATCTAATTCTTCTCAACTCAGATAAAGCAAACATTTGCACACGCAATACAGTCGAATTGAAGATACAATAAAAACTCTGTTCTTTATTTTTATTTTTATTTTCCCCATGAAGAAGAAGAGCAAAAGGATCGAACTCAACTGGAAGCCATGAGAGCCCTGTGCTTCTGGACCTTCCTCTCGAGCTCGTCCTTCTTCGCCCCGACGATCCTGTCCACTTCCTTCCCTTTCTTCACCAGCACGAACGTCGGCATTGCCTGCACTCCGAACTCCCGCGCCACGTCCTGCAAGATCTCACCATCGCCACAACAAACACAGAAGGAGAGAGCAAAATCAGCTCGAATCCCACATCGCCGGCCAACAATTATAAAAAAAAAAAAACCCTAAAGGCAGAGAGCGGAGTCGACGTACGGACAACTCGTCGACGTCGATCTTGGCGAACTCGACGTCCGCGAACTTGGAAGCCATGGCGCTCACGGCCGGCTCCATCATCCGGCAGGGCCCGCACCAGGACGCCGCGAAATCGATCACCATCTTCGCTCCACCCCACAAGAAATCGCAAACCGCAAGCACAGTCAGTTTCGAAGGACGCCGGACGGCCTCAATCGCATTCCGGGGAAGAAGGAGGAGGAGGAGGAGGAGATCCAAAGGAGGGGAGAGGGGTTTCAGGGGTCTACAGCCGCCTTACCAATTGAGAGGTATCCTTGACTTTGTTGAAGTGGAGCTGCCACCGCGGGGTGGAGTGGAACGCCTGGACGCGGGAAGGCTCCGACGACGATTCCGGCGAGCCGTCGGCGGCCGGAGCTCCGAGGAGGCTGGAGAGGTAGGAGCCCATGGCAGCTTGATCGCTCGCTCTGCTTCGCTGGGTGGGGAGGAATGAGCAGAAAGGGAAGTCGGAGAGGTTATTGGTTTTGGATTATGGACAGCTGGGATTTAGGTGTTCGTGTTATTAGGCAGGATCTTCTTGATTAAATTAGAGGATAATTTTGCCCTAAAAATGGACCTGAATAAATCTTTAAACTGCTTTCTTAGAAATGACGGGGAATCCCTAAGGTGGGGTTCCCAACTTATCTAGGATCCAAAAATGACAGGGCCCCCATAATGGGGGTGCCTAGCTGATCCAGCGTCGCTCGCGCTTTGTGGGGTTCCTCCAACGTAAAACTAAGAGGGGTAGGTGTCGCCGCCACCCGAGCCCCTTTTGGGGTTCAGAACCTTCATTGAAAAGGTTTAGCCTCACATCTAAGCGGTTTGCCTCCTCTTCTTAGGCCAGGGAGTGAGGAATCCCTGTAAAGGGTCCTTGGCAGGCCCCCCATGGGGAAGGAATCTTTTTCCAGCCCCCTACCCGGCTATACCTAGCCTTTTCATAGCCTTTTTAGGGTCTTGCTAAGGACCAAGGTGTTCATGTTATCAGGCAGCATCTTCTTGATTAAATTAGAGGATAATTTTGCCCTAAAGAAAATTAAAGAATAAATGCTAAGAAAATTATTGTAAACATTTCAAATGTCGACATACATAAATTAAAAGTTATTTGACGATGACGTAGAAGGGGTTTGGCTTGGCCACGGCTTTCCTTTTATTTTTCCTAGGTGTCTAGACACTTTTGTTTATTCGAAGGTGGGATCAGAGGAGATCTGGTCTTGGTTCCATAAGGCCTCGACTAAGACTTTGGTAATCATCCAAACAGTGCCTAATTCTGATTTTTTGTTTCTGAGATTAATTTGGGAATAGAATCGCGTTCGGTAAATTTTTTGTTCCCAAAAACAAATTTATATATTTTTGTTCCCGAAAGTAAATTTGAAAATGTAATTAAGAATAAAAAAAAAGTCAATTATTATTCCGGGAACAAATCTAAGAATCAAAACAAATTATTCTTCTTCCATTTTCTCTTCTTCTTCTCTTTTCTTCTTCTTCATCGACCACCATCTCGCGATTGCCGTCTGCTACCGTCCACCGATGGTCGCCGTCGGTCACCGATAATCAGTCCGACGAGCTCGCCAAAAGCAAACCCGCCACCAACGAGCTCGTTAGAGGCCTGCCCAGCCACCTACGAGCTCGTCGGAGGGCTGGGCGAGGTCCGCTTTTCCCCGGCGAGGCTCGCCCAGCCCTATCGGTGGCCAGGCGGGCCTCGCCCAGCCTCAGTGAGCCTCACCTAGCCCCGATGAGACCATCTTGGCCACCAGCGAGGCTCGGCCTCACTTAACCCCGGCAAGGCCGGCCTAGCCACCGGCAAGGCTGGGCCAGCCCTGCCCAGCTGCCAACGAGGGCCGACAACACTCCGATGAGGTTGCCAACCCTTGTCTGGCCGATTGCCGGACCGACGACCAGCCATCGAAAGAAGAAGAACATGAGAGAGAAAGGAAAAAAAGAAAAGGAAAAAAAGAAAAGAAAAAAGAAACAAAATTATTTAAAAATTACAATAAATTGAATTTGGAAAGTAATCAATGAGCAATGTACTAAACACAATTCTATTTCAGAATCAGAAATTTTGGACAATTACCAAACGACTTAAAATATTTAGAAATTATTTCCATAAACATAATAAAAAATAATCATTTCTGGTTAGAATTTGTTTCCGGGAACAGAACCGGCCAACCAAATTTTCACCAGCTAGCTTGCACATGCTTATTCTGGTGATTAAAGTCCGGCTAAAATTGTCCTAGATGTGAAATTGGGTGAAAAATGAGCAAAACCCTTAAAACCAAATGGGCCCTAAATTGAATTATGATTGAAATTATGATCGAACTAGTAAACATGAAAAATAAATAAATAAATAAAAAGAGGGGGAAAATCACAAATAAAGATATGAAGAGGAGTAAATTTTAGGTTGAAATGTATGCCGATAAATTTGTAGCTTACTTAGATGGTAAGATTTGCACTTGTAGGGAATGAGATATTTCCAGAATACTATGTATATATGCTATATGTTGTATTATTTTCATGAAGTTAGATATCAATAATTATGTGGTTAATTGTTTCAAGAAAAATGCTTAATAAAAAATACTATCAATATCCCTTCTCAACCATGGTTGGAAAAAAAATGACCCAAAATTAGTGGTGAGTCAATCAAAACCCCATTTTACATTTAAAAAAAAAAAGAAAAAAAAAAGGGAAGAGAGGAAAGTAAAATAGAATCAAGGATAAGAATGAACGAAATAGCAATCGTAAGAAATTGATGAAAGTTATACTTCAAATACGATTTACAAACTGTCCCAAATGGTTCTTCTTGGGTTTTCTCCCTCTCCCGCTGCCTCAAGGTCCCGGTCGCTGGACGACAAATACCTCCTCACCCCTTTCACGTCCCATGTCGCCAGGTCCATCCAAAGCTGGATGAGTGTCAATTCCATCTAACTTCGAGCGTCGTCTTTTTATAATTTGACAGTTTCGATCACTATAAGAGTTGTTGTTTCTTTATTTTCGCTTCTTTCATGGTGAGTGACGTTGTTGGGAGAAATTTAGGAAGAGGTGCGAGGGTTAGTCAACAACTCTAGATAAATCAAGGAAGAGTTGCGAGGGTTAGCCAACAACTCTAGATAAATTTTAGGTAAGATTGAAAAAAGTGCGAAGCATCGTTTGTTTTTCTTCTTCTCTTTTCTTGGTTGAGATGGAAGTTGGAAAGTTAATTAGGACATGTTTGATAATCATCATCCTATTTTTTTCTATTTTAAAAACAAAAATCCACTTTATAGTGTCAATTAATTTTTCTTTTTAATTTTACCAATTGAATCCTAAATATTTTTATATTTTTATCAATTAAGTACATCCGGTCAATTTAGATTGGAAATCATTGACTTGGACAAGTGTTATGCATGGCATGGCCAATTTTTAATAAGTTTTCGAATTCTTTTCTTTTCTACTTTTTTTTCCTTTCTTCCTCCTCTATCTAGCTTTTAGGCCTTGACGGCTAGCCAAAGGCAATGACCTCTCACAAACCACTAGCACTAGCAAACCTCACCCCCACTGGCCATTGGCAAGGTTGACCTTACCCCACAACGGTGAGGTCGAGCCTTGCTAGGGGCAAGCAAAGCTCACTAGTGGCTAGACAAGGCTGTCCTCATCGTCACTGGGTGAAAGTGAACCTCACCTCGTGGACGAGCTTCTTTAGAAGCCAACAAGGCCAAATGTAAAGAGAAAAAAATGAAATAATAAAAAAAAATCCAAAAAAAATTAAATATTATAAAAATTTGTCCAACGTTGGCTGTTCTATTATAGGACACCAAGCGTCCACATTAGCGACATCTAATCAAAATTATCCACTCAATCAGCAAAACATGAAAGGTATAAAACTCAATTTGTAAAATTAAAAAAAAATTATAATTAAATTACTAAGAAAAAGAATTTAAAACTTTTAAAAAAAATTCCTCACATATCCCTACTTGCGCCTTTCACATCCCTCGTCACCAAAATCATCATTAGCTGGAAGAGCGTTGATTCCATCTAAATTTGAGTGTTGTCTTTTCATGATTTAAAAGTTTCGATCCCAACTAGTGTTGTTGTTTCTTTGTTTTCGCTTCTTTCAAAGTGAGTGACGTTGTTGGGAGAAATTTAGGAAAGAGGTGTGAGAATAGTCAACAATTCTAAGATGAATTTCAGGTAGAAAGAAATAACTGCAAAGCATTGTTGGTTGTTATTTTGCTTTATTCGTTTGCTATTGCAACGATTAATTAAGAAATTTCACCAGGCGCAAATTGTGAGGAGAAGTGAGCCGTTAATTTTTTCATTTTGCCTTTTTATTCTTTTTCTTTAGCCGATTTTACTTTTCTCTTCAAAGCTAAATTGCATTGCAACATTAAAAAAATATGTAGATAAGGGCTAAATGGATAATGTTAAAACTGAGACAAAACTTGGTTTAAATAGTGGTCAGTTCAATTATGTTTTAAATCCATGCAAACATAAGAAAATGCTTTGGTACTCTTTTATTTGAACAAAGGAAAAAAACGGTCTACTTATTAACCAAAATTGTCGCGAAATTTTCCTCTACACAAAAATAATACAAACTAGACTCAAAGCACCCGCTTCCGGCGTGCCTGGCGAACATTTTTTCCGGAATAGAGTTAGGTTAATTTTATGATGGAACATGTGTGTTGCAAAATACATGACAAATGCTCATTAACTTCCTCTCTCCCTCTCTCTTTTGTCAAAAGAAATTTTTATTCGTTACCAAAATAATACATAATAAAAAAATCCCAAAAGTTACAATAATAAGGCAAGCACATAGAGCTCTAATGCAATCCAAAAACAAAAAATCAAGGTAATGCCATCATAGCATTGATAGTAAAAATAATCATACACTCACTCTTCAATGATAAATGTGCAACTACATCCAAGTGAAATGAACATAGTATCATTACCGATAAGTATACACCGGGATCTTCATATGTAGTTATAACTTTGCCGTTCAACGGGCTTTGCTTAGGTTTGGCATTCTCAACACAATTACTATATATTCATAAAAACTATCGAAATTGGAGGCGGAGAATTTATTCATTAAAGCTCCTTAACCTGAGGATGGCACAAATCAAACGTTTTCTGCCGCAGTATACAAATTTCCTGCGCCTTTCGTGTCGGCATTCGCCTTCCTCACGCCGCTGAACTCGAACTCGACGTTGATCTTCTCAAATCTACACCACTTTCTGCGGCCGTGATCCTCAGAGTCGCAATAGAAGTAGGTGTAGAAAACCACCCCGCTGGTGGCGGCGGCGAGGGCGTGGAAGGCCACGGCCATACACGCGCCTGTGAGCTGCGAGAAGTGGTAGGCGAAGCCGAACCCGATCGAGGTGGTGAAGATCCAGGCGACGAGCTTGAGCACCGCGCGCCGTGGCCCACGGTCCGTGGGGGGCGACCTATTCAGCTCGGTCAGGCAGTAGTCGAGCAGGAGGTAGGCCAGGTACACGAAGACGATGAAGACGACCATGGGGGTGTCGCCGTTGACAGAGGCTCGGTAAATGGTGCTGACGCTGTTGATGGTGAGGAAAGCGAGGGGGATCGAGCAGGGGAGGCCGGAGTGGTCGTCGCCACCGTGGTTACTGACCCCGGCGTCGGACGAGGAGACAGGAAGCCTCTGTCGCCTCTGGCTCTGGGTATTTGTGTGCGCCATTTCTCTTCTCAAAAACACGAGAGATGAGATTTATAAAGGTACTCAGCGGAAGTGAGGAGGGACGATATGGGATGTGGTTTGACATGAGGAGCGTCATTGGGTTTTATACAAGGGCGGTCAACACGGTCGTCGCGGCTAGACATTCCCAGAACTTGCGCTGGGGCAGCTCCTGGAAAGCTCCCGTGAGGGTACCTTTCTTTTTTTCTTTTTTTCCGAGCGGGGACTTTACTCGGTTTTTCGGTGCGTGTTTTCCATTGGCAAGGACGAGGAAGCTACCTAAAGCGGCGAGAATATATAAGGTAGTGGTGGCCCAGACCCTACAGAGACAGAGGAAGGAGGCGGAGAACATAATTTTGAAGTCTCACCTTCTCACGGAGGGTTAGAATGAGGACAATTTTGTTTCAGAAATGGGTTTCGACTCCTGCTGTCTGTAAAGAGGTAGGGCGAAAATCTGAGAGTGAGAGTCAGAATTAGAATAGAAATAAAGTAAAACTTGACAAAAAATAAAAATTCAAACGTGGAATCGGATTCCGCGTGGACGACCCGTGTCGAATTTTATATGATTTTTCATTTCGCCTGCAGTGTTTCACCTGCTTAGTATTTCCTCGGCTGTACCCAGTCGGCAAATTAACAGTCCATCCGTTGATCAACACGTGTTTAGTGGGCCCAAGTTTTGGAATTTTCCCAATCGGTTTCTTTCTTCCAAAAACAGCCTCCCCTTCTCTCTCCTCCGCGTCTCTCTCCGTCTCTTTCTGAAAGGAAAGACCAAGATCTCGGCCTCCGTCGACCAGCCGGCGACGGAGTAGTCGACGGACGCCTGCCTCAGCCCCGGCGGCATGGCCATCGCCCAGACCATCCTCACCTAGGACCTCACCGACGAGCTGGCCCTCATCGACGCCAAGCCCGACAAGCTCCGCGGCAAGATGTTCGACCTCCAGGACGCCGCCACCTTTCTCCGCCGGACAGCCTCAATCGCATTCCGGGGAAGGAGGAGGAGGAGGAGATCCGAAGGGGGGCAGAGGGGTTTCAGGAGTCTACAGCCGCCTTACCAATTGGGGGGTATCCTTGACTTTGTTGAATTGGAGCTGCCACCGCGGGGTGGAGCGGAACGCCTGGACGCGGGAAGGCTCCGACGACGATTCCGGCGAGCCGTCGGCGGCAGGAGGTCCGAGGAGGCTGGAGAGGAAGGAGCCCATGGTTGGCTTGATTGCTCGCGATGCCTCGCAGGGTGGGGAGGAATGAGCAGAAAGGGAAGTCGGAGAGGTTATCGGTTTTGGATTATGGACGGCTGGGATTTAGGTGTTCGTGTTACTACTTACTAGGCAGCATCTTCTTGATTAAATTAGAGGAGAATTTTGCCCTAAAGAAAATTAAAGAATAAATGCTAAGAAAATTATTGTAAACATTTCAAATGTCGAGATATAGAAATTAAAAGTCATTTGACGATGACGCAGAAGGGGTTTGGCTTGGCCACGGCTTTTCTTTTTTTCCTTTTATTTTTCCATGGGTGTCCAGGCACTTTTGTTTATTCAAAGGTGGGATCGGAGGAGATCTTGTCTTAGTCCAATGAGTCCTTAATTAGACTGCGTTTGGTAATGATTTTGTCCTGAGAACAATTTTTTTATCTTGGAAATTACCAAAAAAAGTCCTAAATTTATTATAATTATACTAGTTCAGTTCTAAACTTATTTTGTTGATCAATTGAATCCTAAACCTTTTACAATTATTCTTGATCGGTCCATCCGACCAAAATTAGCCAGTTGACGCCAGTGAGCTTTTTTTCAATAATATTTTATTCTTTGAAATTTTTTTATTAATTTTATTAATCTTTTTAATCTTTTTTTTTTTTTTTTTTTTTTTTTTTTCCATTCTCCCTCCTCCTTCTTCCTCCCTCCTACTTCCTTTGGCTCCGACGACTGGCCAGGCTGGCCGGTCGCTAGACTGAGGCGATCCAACAGGCTCATCTCATTAGTAAAAATTGTCCCAGATGTGAAAGTGGGCGAAAAATGAGCAAAACCCTTAAAACCAAATGGGCCCTAAATTGATTTTTGATTGAAGTTATGATCGAACCAGTAAACATGGAAAAAAAAGAGAGGGGAAAAATCACAAATAAAGATATGAAGAGGAGTAAATTTTAGGTTGAAATGTATGACGATAAATTTGTGGCTGACTAAGATGTTAAGATTTGTATTTGTAGGGAATGAGATATTTTTATAGAATACTATGTATACGTGCTATATGTTGTATTATTTTCATGAAGTTAGATATCAATAATTATGTAGTTAATTGTTTCAAGAAAAATGCTTTTAAAAAATACTACCAGTATCCCTTCTCAGTCATGATTGGAAAAATTAAATATGACCCAAAATTAGTGATGAGTCAATCAATACCCCCACTTTACAAAAAAAGAAAAAGAAAAGGAAAAGAGAAAAGAAAAATAGAATCAAGGATAAGGATGAACAAAATAGCAATCGTAAGAAATTGATGAAAGTTATATTCCGAATGCGATTTACAAACTGTCCCAAATGGTTCTTCATGGGTTTTCTCCCTCTCCAAATGCCTCAAGGTCCCGGTCGCTGGACGACAAATACCTCCTCGCCCCTTTCACGTCGCTTGTCGCCAGGTCCATCCTAAGCTGGAGGAGGGTCGATTCCATCTAACTCTGAGCGTCGTCTTTTTATAATTTGACAGTTTCGATCACTATATAAGTGTTGTTGTTTCTTTATTTTCGCTCCTTTCATGGCGAGTGACGTTGTCGGGAGAAATTTCGGAAGAGGCGTGAGGGTTTGCCAACAACTCCAGATAAATTTTAGGTAGATTGAAAAAAAGTGCAAAGCATCGTTCCCCTTTTCTTTTCTTCCTGTTCCTGATTGAGGTAGAACTAGGAAAGTTAATTAGGGCATATTTAGTAATCATCACCTTTTTCTATTTTTCTATTCTTTTATCTCTTGAAATAAAAAAATTAATCCATTTAATAACGTTAGCTAATTTTTCTATTTCCGAAAATAGAAAAGTGATCAAAAAGTATATTTGAAATATAAACAAGAAGTAAAAGAGAATTAACTTATTTGCTCCTAAAAATAGATATAGAAAAACTATTTCTAAACGGAAATTATTCTCCGGAATAAAAATATTACCAAATGCACTTTTACCTATGTATCAACTTCTTTGTCTCAATCACTGGACTCAAGATAGATCTTGAGCTTTGTTTTTTACATGTGATCAATAAGTAGATTTGAAATCTAAACCAAAAGTAAAAGAGAATCAACTTCTTTGTCCCCGAAAATAAATATAGAAAAAATATTTCTAAATGGAAATTATTATTCGAAATAGAAATTTTACCAAACACACTTTTATCTGCACATCAACTTCTTTGTCTCAATCAATAGACTCAAGATAGATCTTGAGCATTGTTTTCTACAATCACGAGCTTGATCTTTGCTCATCAATTTTCATTGTTTGATTCGTATTTCCTCTTCAGTATTTTGTTGTTTGATTCGCGTCCAACTTTTGCATAAAATTAGCTCATCTCGCTACCAAAACAAGCACGTGACTCACACATGCAAGTTGATAGACACTGCTCGAGCTTACATTTTTTCATTATATGAGACAAGATCCATCTTGGATCGTATTTTGAGAAAATAGTTCTACTTTGAAATATTCACAAATCAAAAGGAAATATATTATTGCTTGACTTTGGTTTTTGCTTTCCCTCAACGCAATCTAGGGGTATCAAAATTGAATCGAAATTTCATGTATTTTTGGCTCATTTTGGGGAATGGAAAATTAAATGTTCTTTTTTCTGATTCGGTTAATTGAGCCGAATTAAAATTTTGAACAAAAATTGAGCGCTCAACTTAAAATTTCTCTTCTTTCTCACCCCTTATTTAGATTGGTTCCAATAAGCGGGGGTAAAAAAAGGAAAACCGAAAAACTGGACTGAATTGGGTTCAATGTCTCAATTTAGGTTGCGATTTGGTGCTACTGATCTTATCGGTTTGGATTTCCTAAAAACCCAAACCGTAGACACTCCGATAAACAATCTAACTCAATTGCTATTAAATGCTTCAACAAAAAAAAAATGCCATTTAATGCTGATCTTTTTATAAAGAAAACAAGTATTTCATTGGATTATTCAAAGATGATGATTATTTAATAAAACTAAAAAAAATAATTTTTTTGGATATTAAGTGCTAGAGTTTTTAAGCACTGAAAGTAAAAATAAAAAGTTGCTTGCTAACATATCCAAATTTACCGGTAGATTACGTCAAAAAATCATTTCTGCTATATTTTCAATGACTAAAAACAATATAGTAAAAGGAAGTGATAGGAGGATGAATTTGTTTGCTACTGCAATGATAATTAAAAAATTTCACCCGGCGCATATTTTAAGAAAAAGCGAGCCATTTTCACTTTCTCCTTTCGCCTTTTTATCCTTTTTCTTCAGCCGATTTTACTTTTCTCTTCAAAGTTAAATTGCATTGCAACTAAATATTATGTAGATGAGGGCTACATGGAAAATTTTAAAAAGTGAGAGAAAAGTTGGTTTAAATAATTTTTTTTATATTAAATTTACATTCCATTCATTTCTACATAAACACAAGAGAGAAACATTGCTGTCCAATTACAAACTAATTACATACTAAAATAAATTCCAAATAAATTAAAAAAAAAACTCTAAATAACAAGAGAAATCATCAGAAAAATGTTAAAAGCCACCCACTCAAAGAACTGATCTAATATTTTTTTCAAACCAAAATCGACGATTGACCACTGAATCTTTCTTCAGTAATTAGCATGAACCAATATCTCTATCTATTGCTATGGCTTTACCTTTTGTAGATGCATGCTAGGTTTGACATTTCCAACACCATCGTTGTTTAAAGAAATATGGTTGAACAAGTATAGATTTGACACTTATGAGAGCGAAAACTTTCCAAAGCTCCTCTAATCTCCTTTGGAATTGGACTCGTACACCAATGAATCTCAGGGAAGTGAAAACCTGAAATCATACACACAAAATCCTCAAATCTAGACTAACGAGAGAGAAGCTTCCAAATTTAGACTAGATCGAAGAAAAAAGCTCCACAAAGCGAGAAAAAGAGAATAGAGAACCAAATCAACCAAAGAAAAAGAAAAAAAAAGGAAGGAAAGGAAGAGGTTTAGTTCAAACACTCCGTTTCATAGAGGTTGAAAAAGTGTTAGGGAAATCCCTTATGATGTTTTGAAGATGACAAAATAAATCAAAGGCTACTAATATATTTGATGGTTGAGTAATAGGCCATGCAGATGTTAGAACATGTAGAGGATATTATCAAAGTCAAGAGGCGCCGAGGACTCAAGACTCAAAGTCAAGATCGCGACTCAAGACTCAAAGTCGAAGGCGTCGGACTCTAGACTCAAAGTCGAAGATCGTTAGACTCAAGACTCAAAGTCGAAGAGGCGCCAGACTTTAGTGTCAAAGTCTGTTCTACATCAAGTCTGTTCACTCGACAAATTCCGGCATCGAACGTGAATGATGAACCGGAAGACGAGACTCTATCTTGAAGCCGAACTAGGTACAGACCTTAAAGCTAAATCTGTTCAGAAGCAGATATGTACAGACTCATATTGTAAAGTCTACAGACCCAGATTGTAAAGTCTAAAGACTCAGACTTTACATCCAGATTCAATGAATCGTAACTCAAGCCCAATCATACAACGGCTAGTGATCTGGTTTGGATTCCACATCAAGATTGATTTGATTGATTCAATCTAATTGATTGACAATTGGATGTTGAAGACAAGATCTTTCTATACGAAGAAGCTTTACTTATGGAAACCAAGATTTCGTTTGTATGGGCGATCGGAATCAATTTGGGATTTTACCTTTGTCACTCAACGGCTACCAAATCTTCTAGATACGAGCTGTCCAATGGGTATATTGGAAGACGATTCTCCGGGATACCTTGTCCAACGGTAGTTTGGAAGTGGAGGAGTATTTAAGAAGATCATGGACCGATGAGCAAGTAAGAGACGGAGCGTAGAATTTATAATTCCAAAGTCTAAGCGACTTTAGATCATATACTTGTCTCTTGAGAGCTTAAACGTTTGTAATCGTGAGAGAAATACCAAGAGAGTGACTTAGTGAGATAGTGTGATCTACTAAGTATTTGCACTCGGAGTTGTAATCTCTTGTTGATTGCATAGTGGAATCCAGCTAAGAAGGCTGTTATAGTGGGAGAGTGGACGTAGGCTTGGATTAAGCCGAACCACTATAAATCTCGTGTTCTTATTCTCTTCCCTAACTCCTTTATTTTGTTCATACTAGCACTCTCAAAAAGAAATATGAGTGAAAATGAGAGAGAATGGAGAAAATCGGGATAAGTACACTAATGGTGCCATAAGTTGTGTACGGCGCTCACTTTGGTGCCAAAAGTTTCCGTTGGATCACTTAAGTGCCAAAAAATTTGAAAAACGCTCACTTTGGTGCCAACGCCGACGAAATTGGCCGGAAATCTGACGTGGCCTTTTTTTATTAATTTCTTATACCGATGTGGCTCGCCGGAGAGTCCAGTCAGCAAGTAAACCACCAAACGACGTCGTTTGGCACCCTAAGTCGAAACCCTAATCCCCAAATTGAGAGAGAGAGAGAGAGAGAGAGAGAGGCCATGGCGGCGGCGTTGTCTTCTTCCCCGAAGAACAACACCAGCACAGAGAGAGAAGCCATGGCAGCATCATCTTCTTCTCCAAAGAACAACACCAGCAGAGAGAGAAGCCATGGCGATGTCGTCTTCTTCCCCGAAGAACAACGCCAACAGAGAGAGAGAAGCCATGGCGGTGGCGTCTTCTTCCTCGAAGAACAACACCAGCACCAGCGACTCTTTGAACAGAGCCCAATCTACCATCTCCATCTACACCCTCCTTGTTTCCCTCACACTCCTCGTCTTCTCTCTCTCTCGCACCTTCAATCCCCCTTCTTCCTCCTCCTCCTCTGCCCTCGCCTCCTATTTTCCCATCACTTCTTGGCCGAGCGATGGTGGCCGAGCGACTGTGGCCGAGCACAATGGCCAAGCGACGGTGGCCGAGCACAGTGGCCGAGCGACGGTGGCCGAGCACGGTGGCCAAGCGACGGTGGCCGAGCAAGCTTGGTCGGCGAGGATGAACAAAAAAAAAAAAACCCTAATTTCAATCACAAATGAGCAATACGGCGTCGTTTTTCCTAAGCCATCCACATAGGACGGCAAAACGACGTCGTTTTCTTAAGTAGGACAGAAAACGACGTCGTTTAAAAGATTTATCGAATTTTTTTTTAAAATATAAAGCCACGTAATCATTTTGGCCGGAATTTATCGCCGATGGCACCAAAGTGATCGTTTTTTCTCCGATTTGGCACTTAAGTGATCCGGCGGAAACTTTTGGCACCAAAGTGAGCGCCGTACACAACTTATGGCACCATTAGTGTACTTATCCCGGAGAAAATCCCAAAAGAGAGAGACAAACTTTCGAAGCGCTACTCGATTATTTGGTGAAGCTTGGTTTAAACAGCGACTGGTTCGATTATGTTTCAAATGAGTGACGTTAAATCCGTGCAAACCTAAGATTCGATTATCAAGCCAAGTTCCTAAAAAAAGCATAAAATTGCAATCCTTTCTCTCCATAATGAATAAGCTTAAGAAAAGGGTAATGAGAGGAAGATGGCACCGTCAACTCAGTTGGCGGTGGAGTCTGCATCTCTCATTTTCCCTAGGAAACGGGAGAACTAGCTCGTCTAGTTTCCCAAGGATTGTTGGTTTCTTTCTTTTTCTTTTTTCTTTTTAGCTTTCTATTCCTTCTCTTTTCTTTTCATTTTTGCCAGGTATTCTTGATAGTTATCTAATCCCATTTCTAATCCCATTTCGAGCTTTCTCTTCTCTTTGACGCCTTAAATGCTGTCTCTGCAATTACAACTTCTAGGCTTTATTTATTTTTTTCCCAATTTCCCCATCTGCGACTATGACTGAGTGATGGGCAGGACAGCACTAGCAGAGTAAGTGCTGCTGCAAAGAGAAGAAGAAGATTTTTCATCCTTTTATTAATTGCCAAATTTTCAAAAACTAGTTTTCTTTTAAAAAATTCACGACACATGAAACACACAAAAATTCTTCAATATGCATCTAATGTAGGTATGTCTTTTTTCTTTACCCACTGACGCAATTTTATGAAATTTTATGTAATATTCTGATAAATCATTTGAATTTTGTGCTTAGACACATTTTTAAATAAAATATTTTTTAAACATATTATGAACGGGGGGATCTGTACCATTTAATAAGATATGGCATTTAGATTGGGATGCATTATTTGTTAAATAATCAATGTGTTATGCTATAAACGGTTTTTTTTAATGTGAAAATTTCATTATTTGAGTGGGGGAGTACATATATAAAAAGCAATATTTCTATGACTGTAGCAAAATTATTTACACATAACCTAAACTAAAACTTTAAGTGAAAAAAAAGGGCTAAAATACTTGACCATTCGGTAGCTACACTCTGTCAAATTGAAATATGTGGGAGGGAGTTCACTGTTATTCTTGAGAATAACGGTGATCGTCAGCCTAGCGGGACCCTTAAGAAAATATAGTACTCTTTTGCTCGAACGAAGAAAAAAACTGCCTAATTCATCACCGAAAATTTTCGCGAAATATTACTCCACACGAAAATAAAATTTTATGAAAAATATTTAAGACACTCACACACACACTTCTTCAAAGTACATGACAAACGCTGCTTAACTCAGACGATGGCACAAATCAGACGTTTTCCGCCGCATCAGGCAAATCTCCGGCGCTCTTCGCGGCGGCACTCGCCGTCTTTGCCCTGCCGAACACGAACGTGACATCAATCTTCTCGACCCTACACCCATTTCCGCGGCCGCAATCCCCGTGGTCGCAATAGAAGTAGGTGTAGAAAACCACCCCGCTGGTGGCGGCGGCGAGGGCGTGGAAGGCCACGGCCATACAGGTGCCTGTGAGCTGCGAGAAGTGGTAGGCGAAGCCGAACCCGATCGCGGTGGTGAAGATCCAGGCGACGAGCTTGAGCGCCGTGCGACGCGGCCCCCTGTCAGTTGGGGGCGACCTATTCAGCTCGGTCAGGCAGTAGTCGAGCAGGAGGTAAGCGAGGTACACGAAGACGATGAAGACGACCATGGGGGTGTCCCCGTTGACAGAGGCTCGGTAGATGGTGTTGACACTGTTGATGGTCAGGAAAGCGAGGGGGATCGAACAGGGGAGGCCAGAGTGGTCGTCGCCACCGTGGTTACTGACCCCGGCGTCCGAAGAGGAGACGGGAAGCCTCTGTCGCCTCTGGGCGTTTGTGTGCGCCATTTTTACTTCTCTAAGAGCACGAGAAATGAGATTTATGTAAGTCCTCAGCAGAATTGACGATATGGGATTGTGATTTGGGACGAGGAGTAATTGGGCTTTTATAGAGCGTGGATGGACGAACTCAATCAACTACGGTCTTTCCTTGAACTTGCTTCTGCACGGACAAGCGCTCTCCAAGAAGGCTCACAGAGCAGAGCGGAATGTACTCGGTTCTTCTTAAGCAAGGACGAGGAAGCTACCTAAACCTATCGGACCCCCACGTGGGGCCCACGTAGCCCCACCGTGGGACCCGCTATCTCCGGCAGCCCCAGATTTCAGTTAATAAGAAGTGTTTCCATGCAGCCCTATGTATACCGCGCCCAAATAATAAACCATCTACCTTGGGTAAGGGTGTGTGAAAGAACCGGGATCCGCTTGAAATTGGACTAAAACCACTCGTAAGCGGCGGTTTTTGAGGGAACCGGTCTGGTTCCCGGTTCCATGGGCGGATCGTCCACCCACCCACCCTGTTAGGGTTAGTGTGTTATCATGAAACTTCCTATCATTAGCGTGTATCCATCTATATGTTGTAAAGATTCATTTACTTCTTTTTCAAAGAATTCATTAGCATTCGAATCTTGACTCCTGCCTTTAATTTAAGAGTAGTATTGTATCCATCATCTTAGATAGCTCGGTGTTGATGTCATCAACATACATTGCTATATGCTTGTTAGTCCTCTCATCTTCAAATTCTGAATCCTTCCTCTTGTGGTTTTTCTTTCCCCTAATTCCATTGAGAGGCAAAATGTCACTTTCATCCTCCTCCAAGTTAACCACATTCAGTGATTTCTTTTCCTTAGACTATGAGTTTACTAGAAACTTTCTTGTATATTACTCGATATGACGAGTTTTCATTGTGAGATTTAGAAAGTGATATTATTATTATAGTGAAATCGGTTCCATGGATCCACTTAGGAATCGGACCGAACCGACGATCCGATTCCCGGGTGGATCTTGGTTCCAATTTTTCGGAATCAGTCATTAGTGGGCGGTTCCCGGTTTTAGGTTAAGAACCACCCGCCCGGACCATACACACCCCTAATATTGGGCCGACTCAAACATGGTAACATCCACGCTTGAACATAGTAACATCCGCGCTTCGCAGTGCATATGATTAAAAATGCATGGTGCGACGATTTCATACATACACATGCAAAAGGAGAATGTGGTGGCGGGCTCGTCGACCTTGAATTTTCGGATTCAAAGTAAATGTGCCGGATAGTTAAGACTCGAATTAAACATTTCACGCTAAATGAGGGAACATTAGGAAATACTAGCACGAGATGACGAGGGTAGTCGTCTCTCCTCGCACTGTTTATCATTAGAAGAAAAACAGTGAAATACATGGATCTCAGCATTTACCATGATTCTTAGTTCCATGAAATTGTTGGGTTTATTTCCAAAACGTGTTTGACGCGATCAACTTTCTCATTCTGTGTTCTCTTTCTATGCGTGGATTGTTTAGTTTCCACGCAATAGTGTCGGAAACGCTGAAAGAGGAAATCCCGAGTCAATACCAAAACTTACTTTGGAGATTGAAGTGGGAATGCAATGGAAATTGCAAGCAAATGTCTAGTGCGTCTTCAATGGAGGATTGGGGAAAGAAAGCAGAGCCAGCCTAGGCATAGCGTAGCCCCCACGCGCTTGTATTCCTACGGGCGCAAGCATTTCGCCGAATACCACTCGTCCATGGACCGGTTAGATGTGATCACGAGTTTTCTGGACCGCTCGGGCCAGTCGAATTAGACCGGAGGGCAAAATGTGCGAGCCTAGATCAACCACGTCCTTTTCGGGTCCGATTCATCCTCCTCGCCCTGCCCTAAACCAGGTCAAACCAGGTCAACATGGAGAAAACTAAGGGTTCTTTTCACGATGGGTGAACTTGCGCAAGGGGTAGACTCCAGCACTGTTTTAAACCTATTGTTGGTGGAATTTTGTTTCGTTAGTTATGGGTTACATGTCTTCCTCAAGTCCGGTTTGGAGGGAATTTTCCTCCGGATCGAGCTAGTCCCCGGCCTTGAGGTAGAATGAATAGGGAGGTCGCCGGAGGGCTTCAATGGAGGTGTGGCGAGTCCAGTGGCGGTAGGGAGAGAAGGCCTGGACAACCAGCCATAGACATTCACAAAAAGAAAAAAGAAGAGAGAGAGGACAGAGACGGGTGGCAGAATTGTTAGAATTCCGTTCGTTGTGTTTTACTTTCGTGGAGTGTCAGTTACATGAGGTAAAAGAAGTTTCGATGAAGGACCCATCAGTCGGACCCTTCTCGTCTGAACAAATTCCCTTCTATTGATGCCCTCCTCGTCTGAACAAATTTCCTTCTGCTCACGTAGAAAATTTTGGACCTTAATATATTCAAATTGGATGATATCTTCTTTTTGAAGCAGGTGTTATATTTACAAGGGAATAATTGTCCAAATTTTTTAAAAATTATTCTACTTTTATCAATTCAACCTTCAACATTTTAATTATGTCAATTGAATTTTAATATTTTAATATTTTATTAATTAAGTCCATCCAACCAATCTTGATTGGAAATCTTTAATGCGGATGCCGAATGTTTTGCGATTGATGAGAAAATTTTTAATAATATATTTATTTATTTTTATTTTTCCTTTCATCATTTCCCTTTTTATCCCCTCATCCTTTCCTTCTTTACATTTTTTTTGTGCTATGACAGGCGATGGTTGCCGACCAGAGGCAAGGGTCGAGGCACCCAGATCTAGGTGAGGGCGTCACGGCTCTTGCCAATGGCCGACAAGGGCTTCGCTGCCTTCACTTAGTGACCGACAAGCTATGAGAAGTGGAAGGCGAAGCCGAACCCGATTGCAATGGAGAAGATCCGGGCGACGAGCTTGAGCGCCGCGTGCCGTGGCCCCACTTATGCGGGGGCGACCTCTCCAGAGCTCAGTCGGGCAGTAGTTGAGGAGGAGGTAGGCGAGGTATACGGCGACAATGAAGACGAGACCACGAGGGCGTCGCCGTCAATGGAGGCCCGGTAGAATCGGTAGATGGTGCTGACGCTGTTAACGGTGAGGAAAGCGAGGGGAGTCGAACAGGGGAGGCCGAAGCAGTCGTCGTTGCCGCTGCGATTATCGGCCCCAGCGTCCGGCGAAGAGAATGGGAAGCTTTGGTCGCCTCTGGGCGTTTGTGTGCGCCATTTTTCTTCTCAAGAACACACGAAACGAGATTACGTAAAGTCAAGCGGAAGTGACGATGCGGGATTGCGATTCGACGCCGTAGCGTTTGGCATTTATACAGGGGTGGACGGGACGAAGTCGGTCAACTAGGATCGCCGAGGCTTGAGGACTTTTCCTTGAACTTGCGCTGCTGCAGCGACAGAAAGCGCTCCGAGAAAGCTCCCCCAATGGGAATTACTCGTGTCTTTTTTAGCGTCCTTTTCCGTGGACGAGGACGCGGAAGCTTCCTAAGCAGGCCAACCTTCGCCGCTCGAAAATTTGACATGCATTGGACCACTTTGATACGTTTTGGTTCAGCATTCCTATGGGCTTTTAGCCTTCAAAGTTCATTGGGGAAATATTGGACTGTTTGACAACTATTTTGAAGTAATTTTTTTAGTGAAAATCAATATTGAGAAGGCTGAAAACCCAATACTAATAGAAACTAGTTTTGAACTTTCAGTATTGAGCCAAATATTGAAACTTATTTTTTTTTCTAAAACTATCATCACTTATTCTTCAAATTTCTAATTTCGCCATCGTTATTTTTTTAAATGCCAAAATAATGCTAAAAAATCAAAATGATATAAATACTAATATATATTGGTCTTTTTAAAAAAATATTGATATATTTGATTTTTTTAGCATTATTATCAAAATTCATATTTGAAAAGTTACATACATTATTTTTTCAATTTTAAACAAATAAAAATTAAAAAATTCCGACGAAGAGCTTGGTCCTTTTAATATATATATATTTGATTTTTAGCATTATTTTCAAATTTATATTTAAAAAGTTGCATACATTATTTTTTTTTTTCAATTTTAAACAAATACAAATTAAAAAATCTCTACGAAGGATTTGGTCTTTTTTTTTTCTTAAATTATATATATTTTTTATTTTTTAGCATTATTGTCAAAAATTATACTTAAAAAGTTGCATACATTTTTTTCAATTTTAAACAAATAAAAATTAAAAAATTTCAATGAAGGGTTTGGTTTTAAAAAAAAATTTATATATGCATTTGATTTTTTTAGTATTATTGTCAAAATTTATATTTAAAAAGTTGTATAATTTTTTTTTCAATTTTAAACAAATGAAATAAAAAAAAATAATTTTAATTATGCAAAAGGCTTTTCAAATGTATTTTCTACCAAACATCATTTCTTTCAAAATTGTTTTTCAAAGCATATTTTACCAAATGGTTTTTGTATTTGCCTAAAGTTCTTTAGGCTAAATTGCTTTGCATTTTTCTAATAAACTTTCAAAATGCTGAACCAAACTCACTATTTTTTAGGAGAGCTGACAAGTAAGAGCTAAACCCAATCTAGGATTAATATCTCCCCCAAGACTAAATCAATCACCCAATGACAACTAGCAATATATAATACCCAAATGACAATGAGACATGTCAATAATAAAACAAATATTTTACATGGAAACTCAATAGGAGAAAAATTATGAGCAATCCAAAAACTTTCACTTATCACTAAGAATAGTAGAATAGACGAAGTATTCTTCTTTGATCACACATTAGGGACTCAATATTAATAATATAACCGTATTTCCTTAATATAAAAGGGGATTAACATAAAGAAAAACCCTAATTGCAATTAGAAAATTTGAAAAAAGTGCTCAACCAATCAAACTTGTCACCTCGGTTTCACAAACAACTTTGTTAAATTTGAGCCAATTTCCCTTTGGGACTTCGTGGGGCCGCGAAGTTGCAGCACTCGTTTGCTTTCTTCTCCTTTGTTCTCGGTGCTCTCTCTCGGAGGTGAGCGACGCGCTCACTCCCGTTTGGGCGCCACAGCACTTTCCTTGCTTTCTTCCTCTTGCTTTCCGACCTTCTGACTTGTTTTTCGTCCATGCTGGGGCCCACATAGGTGGACCCAGCCAACACATGTAATTGAGAATGTGATGCCAAAGCACTTTATTTCTTTCTTTCTTCTTTCTTCCTTCCTTTCTTTTTGCTTTCCGACCTCCTGACTTATTGTTTTTCTTTCGTTCAAATGTTAAATGGGGCCCACATGGGTGGACCCAGCCAACACATGTAATTGAGAATACGACGCCACAGCACTTACTTTCTTTCTTTCTTCCTTCCTTTTGCTTTCCGACCTTCTGACTTACAGTTTTTCTTGCATTCTAATGTTAACTGGGGCCCACAAAGGTGGACCCAGCCAACACATGTAATTGAGAATGTGACGCCACGGCACTTTCTTTCTTCTTTCCTTTTGCTTTTGCTTTCCTGAACTTATTGTAATTTTATCAATTTGACTCTGAACTTTTTTTTTTAGTTAATTTAATCATAAATTTTTTTTATAATTATGTAAATTCAGTCCATCTAATTAAAATTAACTAGTCGGCGCTAACTTGGATGTTGGCCAGCAATGGCCATCTGGCGAATGCTAATGTGATAATTTTCTTTTTATTTTTTTTGCAAAATTTTAAATATTTTTTGGAATTTTTATTTCTTTATTTCTTTTTTTCCTACCTTTTTCTTTATCTGGCTGGTGAGGTTAGCCTCGATAGCTAATAGCGAGGCTCACCCCTGCCGGCCACTAGTGAAGGCAAGTCTCGCTTGGCGACGACGAGGCCGCCGTCACCAGATCTAGTGAGGATCCTCACCGGCCAAAGGAAGGAGAAGATGGATGAAAAAAAAATTCAAAATTGAAAAAAATTGAAAAAAATATTTAAAATGTCATGTATGCGTTCGTCCAATAGCCATCGCCGGCCAGTGTCCGCGTTGGCGCCAACTAGCTAAATTTAGCCAGATGGACTAAATTGGCATAATTACATAAAAATTTAAGATTAAATTGGTATAATTGTAATAGGTTTATAACTTTTTTGATATTTCTCCCTTCATTTTAATGTTACCTAGGACCCATATAGGTGGACCCAGTCAACGCATGTAATTGAGAATTTGACAGCGGGCTCATCCTTCTTGAATCTTCGGATTTAGAGTAGATGAGTCAGATAATTAGGACTTGAATCAAAATTTCATTATTAAACATGAACAAATTAGGTAACATTGGCACCGAATAATTGTGGTAATCGCCTCTCTTAGCCCATTTTATTGTTAAAGGGAAAGGGTGAAGTACTCGGATCCTAGCATTTGCCATGATCCTAGTTCCAAGAAATTGTTGGAGCTATTTCCAAAAGACGGGATTGACGGGATTGACGGGATCGGCTTCCCCATTTTCTGTTCTTTTTGTATGTTTGGATTGATTAGTTTCGACGCAACTTGTCAGAGACACCGAAAGACGAATCCGGTTTAATACGAAAGCTCTCTTTGGAAATTGCAGCGGGAATGTAGTGGAAATTGCGAGCGAATGTCCACTGCGCCTTCAACGGAGGATTGGGGAAAGAGAGCAGAACCAGCCTAGGGCATAGCATAGCCCCACTTTCTTGTATTCCTACAGGCTCGCATTCGGGGAATACGACTCATCCATGGACCGGTTAAGATGTGATTGCGAGTTTGGTGGACTGCTCGGGTGGGTCGAATTGGTCCAGACCGAAGGGCAAAATGTGCAAGTCCAGATAAATGACGTCCTTTTCAAGGGATCTGGCAAGGGCTGGGAGGCAGTGATATTGAAGCTGCAAGGGACCTTGAGGATGCAAGGGCTAAGGGAAGGCTTCAGGTCAGGGATGCTGAGGAGCTCGAGCTTGTTCTTGGACCGAGGGGGCAATGGTGAGGGCGGTGAGCAACTTATGGAAGGAGGTGATGACATCGGAGTTGCAAGGGACGTCAAGGATGCAGGGGCTAAGGGAGGGCTTGGGGTCGCAGGTGATGACAACGAGGGACTTGGGCTTGCTCTTGGACTCGAGGGTGGCCATGGGGCTGACAGATGACCTCAACAGTGGAGCCATCACTGGAGGGGGATCGAGGAACAAGGCAATGGCAAAGGCGATGGATGAGGCAAATGAGAGAGAGTGCAAAGCTAGGTCGTTAGGAGAGAGAGAGGGAGAGAGCAATGGATGTGTGAGATTACTTGGAGGGAGAGAGCGAGAAACCGTGAAGAGAGGAGAGAGATAAAATGGGAGAGAGACCTGCCAGGTAGGCCCGCGAGCGAGGCATTTGTAACACGACCCAAATAAGCCTCACACCTATCATACAATGAGTGGCTAGTATTTAACTAATATGGCATCATTATGGTACTTAATATTTTCTCATATAGAACGGCTAGCGTATACTTCAACAACTTCTAATAAAAATTAACAGAATATACTCAATTGATAAAATGTGAAAATGTTTATAAATTAAGTTTGCACAATTAAAATGTTAGGACTAAATTAATAAAAGTGCAAAGGGTTAAGACTTTTTAAATAATTTTTTTTGCAAAAGAACGCTTCAAGTGTCAAAAGTTAGCACAAATTGACACTTAAGTGCCAAACTTTACAAAAGTGACACTTTTTATGAAAGTTGGACATTTTTGTGCCACATTCGGCGAATCTTGTTGAAAATCCTATGTTGCATTTTTTTAATTAATTTTCTCGCTTACATAACTTGTCGGAAAATTGACTTAGCAAAACACACACAAAAACGACGTTATTTTGGTATAATTTGAATTTTAATGAAAAAATTAATTGAATTAAATTTATAACATAACAACAACAACAACAACAACAACAACAACAAGGAAGATGAGGAGGAGGAAGGCAGCTAGTGGTTGAGGGCTCAATCCTCGTCGCTACCGCCGCCTCCCCGCCATCGCTAGAAGGTGAAGGAGGGTCGACCGGGGCCGCCAAGCCCTAGCCGGGGGCGACCCCCGATCGGTGGCGAGAGTTGGCAGCCCTCACCCAAACCCTCGTTGGATTTGGGGGAGGGCTGCGACCCTCACCCCAGATCGGGGTGAGGGCTCGCGGGCCCTCGTTGTCGGTCAACTGGGGTCGCCGAGCCCTGGCCAGGCCAAGCGACCTTGGCCGAACCTCCCTCCTCTATCGCCAGCCCTTCCCGAGCGGTCATAGCGAGGCTCAACCCTCGTCGCCCTCTCCTTTTTTTTTTTTTTTTTTTTTTTTTTTTTTTTATAATTTTGTTAAATTGTATTTTCATTTGTAAATGTTTTAAATAAATTTAGTTTAAAATGTAATTTAATTAATTTTTATATTAATTTTTTACCACTTCAGCACTAAAACGACATTGTATTTGTATTGTCTAACCACGTCAGCGTGCAAAATGATGTCTTTTTATACTTACTTCGTCAGAAAATTGCTACGTCGGTATTTTGACCGGATTGACACTTAAGTAATCCATTTCACTCTGATTTTGGCAGTTAAGTGTCACTTTCGTAACTTTTGACATTTAAGTGTCCCTTTGTGCCAACTTTTGGCACTCTAGAGTCTGGGTGTCCAATTTTTCTTATCATAAGATAGAATCCTCTATCTTCATCCTTGTCTTTCATTTTATCTATAATAAACCTAAACTATTAATTACTTCAAATGAGGTAGTTATGAAATTTGTAAACTATGAGACTCTAAGGATCTCTTTGGCAACGTGCTGAATAGTGTTTGATTCTATTATTTTATTATTTAAAAAAGAATAGAAATCTGTTTAGTAACTTTTTGATTTCCGAAAATAGATTTGGAACAGAATTAAGAAGTAAAAAAAAGTTGTTTTTTTGCTCTCAAGAATAACTCTAGAATCACAGCAAACCATTTTTTTTTCTTTTCTCTTCATCTTCCTCATTGTCGGTCGCCGGCGATTCCTATGGCCGACGACTAGCTAGAGAAGAAGAAGAGGGAAAGGAAAAAAAAAAACGAGAAAAATAAAATAAAAAGTATTAAAAAATTAAAAGAAATTCTAATTCACAAGAAAATTTAAGGGTTGTATCAAATGCATTTCTATTTCAAAAATAGAAAATTTTGGCAATTATGAAACGTCTTCAAATGTTCATGAACTCTCTAAAGAACATAATAAAAAAGAATCATTTCTGAGCAAAAATTATTTACGAGAATAGAATGGTTATTGAATGCACTTTAATAGAAGTGTTAAACTAGAAGTGAACAATTGATGGACCTGAGCCGTGTTGGGCCCTTAGATCAAGCTTATTCATAACCGAGACTTGCATAGCAAGGAGTTCATGCACAATCTTTTCAGGTCAAGCATGCATTGTGTTTTATAACTAAGGCTACATATGGCAACGTTTCTATTCCAGAAAATAATTTCTTTTAAAAAATAGTTATTTTCTATTTCAATTCCCCAAAATAATTTATTAGTAAAAGAATGTGTTTGGTAACGGTACAAAATTTCTATTTTTAGAATAGAAAAGAACAGAAATACGTTTGGTACGAGCCTAAAAATTTATATTCCAAATTTTGATTTAAAAAAGAAAAAAGAAAAAGGAAGAGATTAGAATAATAAATTAGAGATTATATACAATTGACAAGATCAAAATCTTATTGCATTAATAATACATTTACTTAGGTGTGAGAATTCTAGTTGAAGATGATCTTGTAACATGGGTGGTTGTGTCATGGAGCTTGAGCTTGAGCTATTATCTTATATTTGTGTGTGAGGATCTTTGCTTATGTAGTTTATAGCCTGTTGAATTTAGGCAGCGCCTTGTTGGAATCAATATTTGCAGACTTAAGTTTTGAACTATAGTTCTCAGTAATATTTTTTTGTGAATTTTAATGTTTGGTATAGCAAATATTGCGAAAAAAGCACAAGAAATCTTGTCAGCCAAATTAATTTATAGTGATTTCCTTGGGACTAATTTTTACTCTTAAAAAATAAATGTAATTATGGTGCATGCATGGCTTTCAGATTAGTCTTCTGATCCCGACATGGACGTCTGGTTGGGGTTGGAAATTTCCAACTATTGGAATGGTGTATGTATGGCATGGCTTTGCTAATATTATGCATTTAGTTCATAGTATGCTCCTAAAGCACCTAGTAAAGACCTCGGTCTCTCATATTTTGAGCCCTCGATGCATCTCATCCTGATGTTGGTTTTTACCTTGCTTCTTTCCGAATTGCAAAGTATTTTATCTTCATATTTCACATAAGCTTACAAGGTTTTGTTTGATTTTGATGACAAGAGGCGTTTCTCCTCTCCTCTTTTGCTTTTTTTCTTTCTTGACTAGGATGCAATCTTCGGACATCGGTTTGTAGGTCTTGAAGTGTTGACTAGACAATAGGTTACAATATGCTTCTCAAATGTTTATTCAAATTTGCGATGCATTTAATGGATGTGCTCATGGAGAGAATTGGATGACCTTAATACAATTAATACAAATGTATTCATAATAGTTTACAAACACATTGCAAAAGTCAGAAATATAAAGTCATGGAATCTCTTGCATATTGTGATCCATTGTCATCATATTTGCAATATTTTTCCTAATTACATTTGTCTCAGCCACCTCATCAAGTGATGTATCATCTACAACCTCCTCTCGTGTAGGTCCAAATGGATACTCCGAATCTCCATATAGGGTAAAGTTCTTGTCCATCTTGTCTTGATCACGAATATAATTATGGAGGGTATAACATGCGATTACAATAAATGCTTACTTTCGAATTGAAAATAGAGGTATATGTCTCAAAATAGAGAAGCAATTTTTCAATACCCCAAATGACCTCTCAATGACATTTTTCAATAAAGAATGCTTATGGTTGAACAATTCTTTTACTGTTCTCGGCCGTCTCCTTCTACCCCTATAATCGTTTAGATGATATTGTTCACCTTTAAACAGAATTAAAAATCTTGAAAGTGCTGCATAACCAAAATCTACTAGATAGTATTTGTCTACAAGAATATATACATAAATTTGTTATAATATGCAATAGCTATACAATCATAAAGGAAATTACTTCATATAGACAAAGCAAGTACCTGATGGTGGTCGAGGAAATTGCAATCGAGGAATCTCAAGTGTTGTCAAGAGATCCCCACAATCATTAGTAGATCCTTCTTACCTAGCACACACGAAGGTAAATTTCATATCAAATAAATAAACACACATCAAATTTTGAGCGGTACTTGATTTCCTACTGCTAAATGGTATCTACTCTGACATATGGACGGATGCATTAACGCGGATGTCATTAATAGCATCAACGCAACCCCGTGATTTTTTGAAAGTCTAGCATTACACAAGATTATCGGCTACATATATTTAATGGTGTAAAATTGATATAAAAATCATAACTTGAAGTAACGTCTATGTTTAGGATTGATAAAAATCTCCTCTTGAACAATGTCAAAGGAAGGCAGTCTGATAATATCTTTTGATAGTTTGAGAAATGCTTTCAACACTATAGTAAAAATACCTACCGATTGTTTCTCCCGAACATTGAAATCTCTCACATAAATCTTTATTGGAGTTTTTGTGACCCACCATAGATAAATCCCAACTTGTTCATATACCCTTATATGTGGACTATCTTTTAGCCAGCCTCTTGCCCTCATTAGATCACATATGTTAAGAAAAACATATTTCTCCAACCTGAACACTTTATATATCCAAACAATCTCCCTTATCCATTTGAATCCTAATAATTTATTGTCCCTAATAAGTTTTTTCGTATGCATAGACATGTCCAACATAACAAGACACAACCATGTTATCATTATGTCAATATCATACTCATCCAAATATTGTTCAATTGCTGCTAACTTTCCATTAGACACACTATTTGATCCATTTTTCATGATACTTATGCCATCACACAAATACAACAACATCAATATAGATATATGTAAAAAAAACAACAACAAAAAAAAAAAAACCAATAACGCAAGTAATAGAGTGAAAACAAATTAAATATAGAAATTCCACACAATCAATCGTATCCAAACCACCAGACAAATGCAAAAGTCTCAATATTAATATCCTTAACAATAAAATAACAATCAACAAAATAATAACTAAGAACATAAGTCAAATAGTCAAATAAAACCCCATGCAATCCATAGTACATTTCTCGATATCTACTAAAGATATTAGAAAAGTCTATATCTCCTTTTAGTCGGGGATTTGATGAAAGTCTCCATTCATGTGGCATTAACGTAGACTCATTCCACTGTTTTGTTGTAAAGATCTTGCCCCAATGTAAACATGGCAATTAGGACATCGATCATAGTAGATACAGATAATGGGTCTACAGGTAGTGATGTGACTTGTGAGATGACAGAACCACTCACAGATTAACTAGCCTTAGTTTTAATCATCTCTTGTATGGCTTTGAGGTGCTAGCAACACTAAATGTATGACTCCTTCTCCTCCTCCTCCTCCTCTTATTATTTAGAGTTTTATTTATCCTATATTTTTTATGAATTGGAGTAGCAGTTTTATCATATATAAAAACTCCTTTATTAATACTGTGTTCACTTAAGTCCTCTCGACCACCGTTTGCATCATCACCACCAATGCCAAATTCGTTTGACATCACCAAATCTTTAGCATTTTCTGCTGCATGCTCCTTAGTAGCATATATATCACCAAATACAATACACAAGTTCGGATATTGAAGAAACCCATCATTCTTGAATTTTGTCCACTCAATATTATCCTGCAATTTTCACAATGATGACATACATTAGTAACATAATTAAACATCTTGCCATGTACATCTACAGTGATCTTAAAATCACCATAGGTTAAATCATACCTTGACATAAGATTCTTATATACTTAGATCATCGACAACAACTGTTTCATTAACATTATCCTAGCCAAATCCAAATTGTGAAAGAAATTTCTTAAAACTACCATACTATTTTTTTAATTTGTTTACCTTGTTCTTCAATGTACTTGAGTATATTTAAGTCATGCTCATTTATTAAATTTAATCCATATGTTATTTTAGCATGCTTTGTTGTAAGTAGAAGATGTACGATTTTCCCTTTTGACCTATTCACCAACAAATTGACATACAAGTTGGTTAAAGGCTTAATCCAATTTGCGGTGAAGGCCTCTTTTTGGGATGTCATTTAACTTTCATTAGCTGAGCATCATATGAGTTCAAAAAAAGTAAATAGATGGAAAACCACTTTCTTCATAATATGAATTCATAACTTGTCCCCAGGATCAGGCTAGGTTTATGAAACATGCACCTAAGAGTTACTTCAACTATCATAAGTAGTTATATGGTCACAAAAAATGTTACACTGGACATTTAATGTGGCATTGGTTATTGCACTATGTATAGGTAAATACTAAAAGTGCTGAAGAAGACTATAGGGAAAGAATGATGGATCTATAAGTCAATTAAAGATCTTGAGATTAATTACATTTAGAAGACTCATATACATACTTAATATAAATAACAAGCCAGCTCAATGTTTGGAACTACTTTTAGGAGTTGTAGAAAATACAAACAGGACGCAAAAACTAAAAAGAAAACGAACACTAGAATGAAGTAACTACAATAAAACCCAGTGGTTGACATTATTTTTTTCTCTTCCGATCATTGAGTAACAAGAATTCAACCTCGCCATTGTCACATCAAAGAGAGAGTGTGGCATGCTGCTTCATTTTTTTCTTATCACCATTTTTTTAAACTAAACAAAGACACAAGTAACAAATCTAGTTATAGGATGATATCTCTAACCTTGGATAGCTATTCAATGCATAAAAAAGTCATTATAGCAGCTACAAGCATCAAACCAGAATTAATGGATCCAACTCAAAACCTTGGACAGCTACTTAGTGCTTAAAAGTTTCGAATTAGGTAAATCCATTTGATATAAGCTTTTCATTGTATAATATATTTCTATAGAACGTCAAAATACACGAGGTAAACCGTTGAAATGTATGTACACTATCATATGAGGAAACAAAAAAATGCCCTCACAAAAATATAAGCCAACAATCTTCATCAAAGCACTAGCCTCTTACGGTCAAGTAGTTAGAAATAAAATCTGAGAATCAATTTATTTCTATAAGGGGGACAAAGGGAAAATGGTTGTATACTAAAAACGAGTAGACCATCTAAATAATGTATGGTATTAACATTTCAAATGCATGATATGGGAAAAGTTTGGCAGAGTAGCAAACCTAGAAAGTCTTGATTATGTGGCTACTTTAAAGAGTTAGAACCAGAAGTATTGGAGGACACGAATCCTAATTTTGCAAGTGTTTTCTGGATAATGACATAAAGAAGGTGTTGGCATCAGGCTACTGGAAAAATAAAATCTACCAAGGATCAAAAAAATTCTATTGATTTGACAATAGCATTAGTAAAATGATCATGCTTTGCATGTGAATCAATTAAAGATCTAACTTAGATGTCATGTGTGAAGGTTGTTTTTGGAACTTGAGGAATATTCGGATGACATCAAACTTCTATCTAACTTATAGGATAAGTACAAAACAAAGAGATGGAGTTATTTATTACAACCAAGAACCCATGTCCATTTTCCTAATTCGCATGAAAATGAAAAGATGTTCACGTTAGCAATCAAGGTTCCCATTTAGTGCGGGATAAGTACACTAATGGTGCCATAAGTTGTGTACGGCGCTCACTTTGGTGCTAAAAGTTTCCGCCGGATCACTTAAGTGCCAAATCGGAGGAAAAAAGATCACTTTGGTGCCACCGACGACAGATTCCGGCCAAAATGATTACGTGGCTTTTATATTTAAAAAAAAAATCGAGAAGCCTTTAAAACGACGTCGTTTTCCGTCTTCATTAAGAAAACGACGTCGTTTTGCTATCCTACGTGGATAACCTTACAAAAATGACGCTGTTTTTATTTTATTTTATTTGGAGAATGAAATTAGGGTTTTTTTGTCCGCCGTTGCTCATCCACCGTTGCTTGGCCGCCGTCCCTCAGCCACTGTCACTTGGCCGCCGTCCCTTGGCCACCGTCGCTCAGCCGCCATCCCTTGACCTCCATTGTAATTGCTTGCCACAGCATGACAAAAGAACCACAAAAAAAAAAAAAACAAAACGAACAGAAAATCCTGAGAGAGAGGGAGGTGTCGACGATGAGGGTGGAGGAGAGGATGGCGGGGCCATGGCTGCCGCCTTCGTAGCAGCTGGCTTCGCCGACAACCTCCGTGGCATTCCAGATCTTCGCGGCTACCATTGGCCAGATCGCTCATGCTTCTGGAGATTCTTCAAGTCGCGTTTCCTCTGCACCCAACAATATTTCTTGGGAAAATGCGGTGGTGAGGCGGAGATTCGAGGATTTGAAAGGTTGATAAGGTGATTGAAAATGGGGGAAAACTCGCGAAGATGAATGCGTGGTTTCTTTTCTGGAAAATTACGGTGTTGATGGTTCGCACCGCTGGTGTTGTTGATTGATCTTGTTGATGTTCTTTGGATCTGTTCGGGGAAGAAGACGAATCTGCTCGGGAAGAAGACGGCACAAAACGGCGTCGTTTGGAGATTTAGGGTTTTGAATTTGGGGGAAAGACACAAAACGGCGTCGTTTTGGTGTTAGGATGCTAAAACGACGTCGTTTGAAGTTCCGGCGAGCCACATCAGCATAAGAAATTAATAAAAAAAGGCCACGTCAGATTTCCGGCCGATCGGATCGTCGTTGGCACCAAAGTGAGCGTTTTTCAAAATTTTTGGCACTTAAATGATCTGACGGAAACTTTTGGCACCAAAGTGAGCGCTGTACACAACTTATGGCACCATTAGTGTACTTATCCCATTTAGTGCACTATCATCTCAGATTCACAAGGAGCAACTACTTGATCAATTTGGCCAATCACAATATAAAATCTTCTATGAGACTATGATTCATTAAGAATATTTATGAAACCAAATACCTATGCTAATAAGGAAGTTCTAGTCAGATTTTCAAATACATGAGAAGTAAAATCCATAGTCCTTCCCAATTCCAACATGATTGAACTTCACAAGATGAACATCCACCAATGCAAGGAAATCCTTCTAAATTGATAAATTGCTGAACTAATAATACAATGAAAAGTTGAGAGAATCATTCTAATGAAAAATATATCTCTTATGAATGTCCTAAAGACAGCTCCACCACAGAACCACATTTTTTTCTCTAGAAAATAAACATTTTTCTTTGCTAGTTTTGCACAATAAATCTTGGGATAGTGGTGACAGTCTAGAGCTATGAATGCTGAAAACCAAGAACCCATATTTATCTTCAGCTAATATAAGGACTGTGGAGAGCTATGAATGTTGAAAATATAATAATAGTTCCTTATGCACACTTTCAATTTGCATATACAAACCAACGAAGATTCTCATACACTTAGGGTGCGTTTGGGAGTAGCTTCTCAAGGCTACTTTGAAGCCTCAAGGATCTTTGGGCTAAGTATAGGATGTTTGGCAAAGAAATTTTAAAGTCCCTTTGCAAAATGTTAGCCTTGTGAAGGCTGAAAGCCCAAGGCAGGTGGGGGGCTGCCTTGGGCTTTCAGCATGCCGAAAATGCTGAGGGTGAGGGGCTAAAAAAAAAATTTCTTCCTAAATTATCCTCGTTCATTCTTCGTTTTTCCGGTTTTGCCCTCTCATCGTCTTCTTCTTCTTGGGTACTGTTCATCTTCTTCGCGGAGACCTTGCTCGCGCCAGCCACTGTGCCGGCAGCCCTCGACCGCGCCAGCACCACCCGCGCCGGCGACCCGCGAGCCCTCTCTGCTCCACCGCCGCTGCGCCTCCTGCAGATCTGAACCCGAGCGGACCGCTGCCCCTTTCGAACCGCACCTGCAGCAGATCGCGAAGCTCGCCGCGCCGATCTCGCTCGACTGCTGTTGTCCAGATCTGGTCGCCGGAGGTCGCGCGACCTCACTGCGACCAGATCTAGTCGCCGCGAGGTTGCACGACCAATCGGTGCGACCCAGATCTGGTCGCCGCGAGGTCGCGCGACCTCCGGCAACTAGATCTGGGTCGCGTCGATCGTCGCAAGGTCGCGCAACCTCCGGCGAAGGGCCGCCGAGGGTCGTCCGACCCTAGGCGACCCTCGCCGGAGGTAGCTCGACCCTTGGCGGCCCTCGCCGGTCGTCTCCGGGTCTCGCCGGCGGCTGCCTGCCTCTCGCCGGCGGCCTCCTGCCCCTCGCCGGCGAACTCTTTTATTTTTTTGATAATTTTTTATTTTTTTTATTAATTACCAAGTCCTTTGTAAATGTAGTTTTTCCAAGTGCAATTTACCAAACACTATTTGCATTTTGGACAACCCATTTACCTCAAAGGTGTTTGCATTTTCTCAAAGGCTTTTTCCAAAAGCCTTCCCAAACACACCCTTAATTTATTTACCTCAACAACAGGTTTTGCTACCACTTTATAAACACATATTTGGGAGCCAATATCTGTGAAGACTTCTTCGAATGTATGTGATTTAGAATTCCAATTATTTTTTCTCAAATTTAACTACTTCAACTACATGAAAGCACAAAAAATTATAGTTAGCTCTAAGGCTGTATTGATGTTCCTTGCAAAATATGTTCATGTGATAAGATTGCAATACATATATTCACTCCTAACTCGGAAAAGCCAGACATTTGGGTTTTTTAATAGAGAAAAACAACCTCAAGTTGCAATTTAATACAATCATCGTTGTCAGCATCCAAGAGTAGATCCTCTGAGTTTCTTGGGGTTCAAGGCGAGACAAGCACGGGGGATGTGACATCCTGAATTTCGACCATGTCCCGACTTTATGAACTAGGCTTTTTATCGACGCGCCTATAGTTCTTTTTTTTGAGTTGATTACTCACGAGATAATTAATTTATCTGGTGAAGCCGTTAAGGGATATAAACCCGACAAACTTGAGAATTCGATCAAAAATCGACTGCTCGATCGTGTTAATAAGCAAGGATCAATATGGCATCGTTAAAATCGATTAGAGACTGAAGATAGGTTGATTCGACAAAAGTATGTAAAGTGGGTGATTCCACCCGATTGTGAAATTTGTGTCGAATGGCACTAAACAAATTTTTCTGTCGATTTTGTATCTAGTGCCCGTAATCGAAACATTGAGATTTTTACGACAATCGAGAGTTACCGATGAGTTGGAGATGCACAAACGTGGATTGAAAATTATCAACCACAAGTCAAACGTAATAAAATTCCTAAAAGCTACCAAGTAGGTTAGGTTATGCTAAAATCGCGTCCAATTGAAATTAATCACAAAATTGAATATAGTTTCAGAAATCGAAGGTTCCAGCGTGTCACGATTTATTTTTGGGACATCGACTCATCCTTTGAAGAATCTTCGGCGAGCCCGGATTTTTGGCAAAAATTCAAAATTGGACAAATTAAATTCAAGAAATTTGGAGGGCCATTTTTGGGTGGACTTTTAGCCTTCAAGTTGGATCAAATGGTGAGGGAAATTGTGGAATTGGTTAGGGCATCCTCCTCAGCAAATTTGGGCATCGAATTCGAGAGAATTTGTGTGAAATTGAAGATGAAATTAGTGAAATTCGTAGGGGTGATGGGCTGTTGCATTTTGGTCTTCAAATTGGCCTTGGTTGATGAAGATGTGTGAGGAAATTGGCCTTGGGTGACCTATTGATCAATGTTGGTTGAAGATAAGAGTGAAAAATCACTCAAGTGCCTTAGATATTTGTAGTTGACTTGCTTGTTTCTTGTCTCCTCCTTGTTCCCCCTCTCTCCCTCTTGGTTCCCCCTCCTTCCCCCTCATTCTCAACCACCCTCAGCAGAAGCCCCCTTGTGCTATCTTTTTCCTTCTTCTTCATCCCTTCTCCTCCTCCATTGTTGGGACAAAACTAGAGGACCAACACCAGCCCTTGCACCGAAACAACCAGTGCCCACCGAAGCTAGCTCACCTAAACCAACCTTTGTCCTATGCACCGTCGTTTCCAGGTTCAGCCAGTGGCCAGGCCGCCCGTCGCAGTTGTAGTCGTGCCCGTAGCCGTCCCCAAGCCGCCGTCGCAGCCACTACCATCATTGCTCCAGCACCCCTTGCCCATTCCCGCACCAGCCAACCCCTCTCGATCAAGCCCAACCTTCCGCAGCTCTTGAACTAGCCTAAAGCAGAAACAAACCTCAATTGTGGGATGAGGCTTGCTTGGCTTTTTTCGGGCCCTTCCAAGCCTCATTTGGTGTCGCTGTAGACTCGAGTTATGGTCGCCGTCACGCCACCATCTTCATGAACCAGTTTTCATGCTAAACGGGTGGGTTTATCTCATAATCCCTAATTAGGATGCTAATTACATGTATAAGTGGATTAGTGGGCTAATTAGGATTAGTGAGATTAGTTCTTGTAACTAGAATGATTAGAATTATTTAGTTAGGTTAGTTAATAGTAAGGTGGTTAGTTACTTAGATTAGTTAGCTTGTTAGGTTATTTAACAAGCTTAGTTAAGTTGATTTAATTAGTGCAATTAGGATGATTAGGTTAGCTTATGTTAATTTAATTAGTGGTTTAATTTAAATATTTTTTTGCAATTTATTTAATTATTTATTAATTGGTGGAAATTATATCGGGATAGCCGGTTGTTAGAATTTCGTGCTAATTGTCGCAATATAGTTGGTTTGTGCAATTGAGTGCTAAATTGTGCAATTGGATGCTGATTGATGATTTTTGAATTATTGTTTAAAAATATTGATTTTTGGTATTTAATTAAAAAAATACCGGATGTTGGTTTTTGATGCCAAAAGTATTTTAAGTACTATATAAAATCGTGAGATTTTTAAAAGAGATTATATCACATTTTATGATTCAATCCAACCGTGAGTCCACGCACAATTATTTTTACCGGATATTTTTAATATGAAGAAAAATAGGCCAAGCACATTATTTGAAATTAAGACATCTGAGTGCAAAGTATGATGTCATTGGCCAAGATTGAATGTGCTTGTGATCGCTATGAGAACTTCGTCACCCGATAAGAGTCAAGTGGGCAATGCTCCCCCACGTCAATGGATGCCAGATCGCGGTAGAGATCGAACCGATGCTCCTTCGGAAATATCGTCTAAAGTTAGATGTTGTTGTACTTGATGGGGTGAGAAGACGTCCGATTATGCCAGAGGACTGTTGACTGTTGAGTTGGATGACTAATGGGTCATATAACTGGGACACGTGTGAATGAGTGAAATAGCCGCGCCTAGGTTATGGGGCAAATTGTCTGGCATGAAATAGGACATATCATAATGGTTTGGCTTTTATAATCGGGACCCCTGTGAGTATTTGATGATTGATATGCAGTGTTCCAATTGTTCAAAATGTTTGTGGTATGCATATGTATATGAGCTGTATTAATGTGCAGGGAGGTGCTGAGGCAATATGAGTCTTATATGATGTGTGTTTATGCTGCCTTTAGGTGAATTATTTTCCTAATCGGGGTTTAGGGTATAAACTCACTGAGACATCGTCTCATCCCGTCGTGGTTTACAATTTTTAGATCCCTAGATAGAAGTACGACAGGTATGATATGGAGTCCCATAAGTGATGGATTTTGAACACACCTTCTTCCATATTCTCGGGACCACCTTAACCTAAGAGCTAGTTGAGTCCATGGTCTAGGTCAATGAGGGCCTACCCCAATTATTGGGGTAATTCACCAATTCATAGCATGGTTCATTGGCTTTTCTCAAGGGGTTGGGAGGGTCCCCTTCAGGGTTTTGATGGGCCTCCCACCGGAACCGGGGAGTGTGAAGTAGGACACCCTATGGATCTCGACACCCTTAATGGTGTCATGGTGGACCCGAAGCCCATGGCTGTAAAGCTCAGAGTTTAGATAGCTCAGTAGCTCCTATTTGGTTTAGACTCTTTTGTATATAAACATTGTGTGTTTATAAAATATGTTTTGTGTTAATTGACTATCCTACTTTTCTATCCCATATTTGTGTTTTTTTTTTTTTTATACCCAGGGAACCACGTACAATTGGTAGCAGGCAAATAAACCCTAGAGTGACACTAATGGAGGACTCACCACCCTGACGTCACGCTTAAGACACCAAGCACCTCCACTGGATTTCCAACCCCTCACCTCTGGGCAAGGATCAACGGAGCTCTTATCCAGCGGAGCCATCACGGCCGGTGGTTTTATCCCATATTTGTTGTTGTTTGGGGATTGTTTAATTCACATTCGCATGTGCATAATCAATTGGGTTGGCGACACGTTCTGGAAACGTTGCAATTTGATTGACCACCGAGGGATGTGCATGCGCTCGAGATTTGGCGCATGATAGGGGAAGCAACGGCGAGAGAGGCGAGCACGAACAAAGGTGACTGGACAAAGGCGACATGATTGAGAGAGAGGTGACTAGACAAAGGATTCAACTTCAAAAAGTGAGAATCACAACTAGAATATGTACAATGAGAAGGAATCAAAGCAAGAAATTTGATTTAGGGCAAGACGAGCAGGAGGTGACACGATCGGAGGTGATGTAACTAGAGGTGATGGGACAAGAGGCAACG
Organism: Eucalyptus globulus; assembly: GCA_014182545.1. Lineage (NCBI taxonomy): Eukaryota > Viridiplantae > Streptophyta > Magnoliopsida > Myrtales > Myrtaceae > Eucalyptus > Eucalyptus globulus. The sequence continues at coordinate 28,924,660 of CM024725.1, forward strand.
GAACCAGAGAGAGGCGAATGGAGGTGACAGGATTGGACAAAGGCGACCCAACCGAAGGCGACGCAACCGAAGCGAAGCGATTGGAGGTGACGGGACTAGAAAGAGGCAATTGGAGGCGACGAGATCGGAGAGAGGCAACCCAACTGAAGGTGACACGACTGAAGCGAAACGACCGGAGGTGACGAGACCAAAGAGAGGTGGCAATGGCACTGGAGGCCATAGGACCGGAGGCCACATGACTAGAGGCTATGGGACTGGAGAGAGGTGACTAGAGGTGACGAGATTGGAGAGAGGCAAGCAGGCAAAGGCATAGGTGAGTTGAGAAGAGACCTTCGGACATGAACTGAAAATGGATGAGAGAACTTAGGGTTTCTCTAAAATAGAAGCTATTTCTTGTTTTTGTTTTTGTTTCCAGAAACAAGAAATAACTTATTCCTTTTTTTTTTCTATTCCAAAACTATTTCTTAGCCACTTTTCTATTTCGAGAAATAAAAAAATAAGTTGACATTACAAAACGAATTTCTATTCTTTTTTTTTTTAATTTTTGGGAGCAAAAGAATATAATTCAGGAGAAATAAAAATGTTATCATACATGTTCTAAATGGCTTGGTCGACGTGACTCAAGCAAAGCCAAGCCCGTCTAGATTGACATGGTCATAATCATGTCTAAACTCAATAGAGGAGGAGAGGACCCTTGTCTCCATAGAAGGAAATGTACAATTGAAGTCATGATAATAATGTTCGAAGCGCATGCTCAAGGCTTCAAAAAATTTGAGATATCGAAAGATCGGATGGACCATTTATATACACGCACCGGTCGCAGTTGATGTGAACCTGTTGTCCTCGAGACCCAAATCGACAATCATCGATAGGCGCGTCAATCCAAAGTTACAATTACGATCGTGTTGAATTCCCACGCGAGATCCGCACGATCAAATGGCTTAAAGGAATGCAATCGACTCCATTTCCGGCCGCCGATGAAACGACCGTCGCACACTCCGCACTGAAAAGCGGTATCGCCGCGTGCATATAAATACACAATTGGACTCGCTCGCGAGTAATCGACACAGCAAGCTGACCCGCCTCGCCGCGACCCTTCCGAGGCCGTTTCTCGTGCTCGGGGCTCCGAACCGCCGAAGCCTCCCTCCGACCCCGGCGGCATGGCGTACGGAGGCGCGCCCGGGGGGGCGGGCTCCGCGTCGGCGACGAAGCAGGTGAAGCTGGAGAAGGAGAGCGAGCTGCGGGTCGAGGTCGGCCCCGAGACGCCGCTCCGCGTCCGGCTCGTCTCCGGCACCGCCGAGATCTTCGGCACCGAGATGCCGCCGGAAATCTGGCTCTCCTTCCCTCCCCGCCACAAGTTCGCCGTGAGTCGCCGCCCAAGCTCTCCTGAAACTTTTAATCCCCTTCTCGACTTCTCGTGAAGTAGTTCGCTTCCTAATTGGATTCGCTCCCGCGACGGCGTTGCTTGTAGTGATCAGTGTCTGGGAGATGTCGTTTGTGAATTTCTTTTTTTCTTCGGTCATTTCGTTTGACCTGTCGGAGCGGCGGCGAGGTTTTGGAAAAGCTCTCTATTGAAGTGCAATGGCTTGATTTTGTGATTTTCTCGATGGAACTTTGATTGAGCTATTGCGTTCGGTTACGTCTAAAACCCTAGCTGCTTCTTCGTTGAGTTTGGCTGAGGCATTTCTGCTGTAAATCTGTCATCAGGTTTTCACTTGGTACGGGGCTACTGTTGAGTTGGATGGCGATACCGAAACTGATTATACCGCCGATGAGGTACTTTTTTCGCGCAACTGTTGGTTTCTCCTTTTTTCGCCCATCATTTTGATATGTTCGCCAACGCATTGGCAAGTAAGAGGATCCCCGGTGGTTTTGATTGTGTTTAAGTTGCCAAAAAAGCTATAGTGATTGGTCTTGGTTTCATAATGCCTACTGTCAGACACCGATGGTCAGCTATGTGAATGTGCACGCCATTCTTGATGCGCGAAGAACCCGTGCTAAAGCTTCGGCGTCAGATTCTGAAGCCTCTCAGGTTTGTTGTCTTTATTGCTGCTTCCAACAATTATTTAATTGGTGGTACTTTTAGCTTGAATGCCATTTTAGTATGAAATTTTATTATCCCACGTGCATAATCCATGTAAGTTCGTGTTGTTGACAGTTGAAACTACCTAGTTATCGGGTGACTGACTAATTATTTGGGAGGTATTGTCTGCATGTGTAAGTAATATTGGAAATTTAAAGCCTTCTACAAATTGAAATGCAGGACTCTTCATGTTTGTCTTCACTCTGTTAGATTTAAAATATTCCGTTTATATGAGTGGAAGAGTAAGCAACTCCTATTGTGTTCTTTTAGCATGAAACCGTTTTAAATTAAGGTTGAATTTTTCGGGATCATGATGCTTGGGCCATTTTGTTTTGTGCTGCTTCAATATTTTTTGACAATGCGGAGAAGTTGTCAAACACTCGAATGTCCTTAACTTCTTATACTTTTAATGACCTATGGTAGATGATATACAAATTGACACAGACTATTGGGGTTTTATCTTTTTAGTTTGCATACCAGAGAACATGTACAAAACGTTTTATGGGTCAAATTTCTTTAACTTTGAATGGCAAGATTATCTGCTGCAGGCAGATGTTTGGATATCATAAGGATGTTGTTGTATATGAAAGGACCTTGTATTTTGACATCTCAATTGGTTCGATAGATAAGCTATACTGTATGATTCATGGCATGCATGTTACGCTTACCATAAATTTAAATTTGAAGATACGTTAACTCAATGTCAATATTCTCTTTAGACTATGTTTTTCTTTTGAAAAGTTTCATGGCCCTGATTTCAGGCATTTTGATTTATGCAATTGCAAATGGTGGAGTCTTGGTTTATAGCTTGATTATTTCTTAAATTTGTGAATAGGTCAGTTTAGAATGCTTTTTTGGGTGATGCAGGGTCCTAGAGTCATAGTCGTGGGACCTACAGATTCTGGAAAGAGTACGTTATCAAGGATGCTTCTTAGCTGGGCAGCCAAACAGGGCTGGAAACCTACTTTTGTTGACTTGGATATTGGTCAAGGATCTATCACTATCCCTGGTAGCATTTCGGCTACCCCGATTGAGTTGCCTATTGATCCAGTTGAAGGGGTTCCTCTTGAGATGCCCCTAGTTTACTTCTTCGGGCATGTAACTCCTAGGTACTAGAGCTTGTTACTTCTCTTAAAAGGATATCATGTTACAGTTCACGTGGTTATAAATGTTATTATGCAATCTGAAGCAACTTTTGTGTCGACTCTCAAATGAAACACTATGGGATCATACCTGTTGTTATCTGAAAGGGAAGCTGCAATAGAAGATTGGATACATGACTAATAACGGAAATTTTGCATGACTTATCTTTGGTTGAGTGTGGTAATCCACATGTTTGGATTCTTACATGCCTATAAATTTGCTTGAAAGCTAGTTGGATTCTTAGATATAACCTGTGAGGTTTGGACAGCATAGTCATATTTCCTGAATGTTGCAAACACAATGACAATTGCATTTTGCTTTCACTGATTTGTTGCTGTAGACTGCTTAATGTTCTCTTTTTCCTCCTTTGTGATTCTGTCACGGACTCATGGTTCTGTTGTGAGGAGAGATCTTATCTTCATTTTTGTACAATTTCTTATGTGCTTAACATGGATGTTTTAAATTCCAGCAACAATGTAGAATTGTACAAAGTGCTTGTGAAGGAGCTTGCTCTTACTCTTGAGAGACAGTTCTCAGGAAATGCTGAATCTACAGCTGCGGGCATGGTGATTAATACAATGGGATGGATAGATGGTGTAGGCTATGAGGTGAGTGATTTATGTTTGGCTCAAAGCTATTTGTGCTGGTTAGAGCCATGTTCTTGTGCTGATACTTTTTTCCTATTTCTGCAGTTGCTTCAACATTCAATTGATACATTCAAAGCAAATGTAGTGTTGGTTTTGGGTCAGGTTGACAACTATCCTTCTTCTATCCTTGTTTAGTTTTCATCCATCTGTGAATTTCTATGGACATCATGTAGATGAGAAGCAAACCAGAGTCTTCTTCATGCATTCTTTTTACTGGAAATTTAGGATTAGAACTTCAGCTTCACCTACTTATGGCAATTTCTTTGTATTCTGTCCGGCAGCTTGTGGACACCATATAGTTGACAAAAATTACATAGCCAAAGAACCTCTGTGGCTTCAAGCTTATGCAAGGATTAGCTGTGAACTGTTCTACTTCTAGCTGTGTGCATGGCCATAAAAATGTCATTGTCTTGCTGATCATGGTCACAGAATGCATAGATCTTTGAAGAAGGATTTACTTGGAGATTTAACATGGAGAGAGAGAGGGAGAGAGAGGATGTGGAGCAATGAATAGTTAAGACCCACTCCAAAGTCTATCACTTGAGTACTCTTGTTAGGGGCTTAGTCTTGTGTTTTGGTTCTATTGAAACAAACGGCATTAGAGCATAGATAATTTCGGTGTGGAGAACATGTATCATATGGAGCATGTCATTGACGGAGTGATGTCTTGGGAGTTCGAGTATGGCAGCAAGCTGGCGGACTATGGCCTCCCTCATCACTGGAGTTGTACATGTGGTATGTCAGCTCATGCTGCAATCGTGGCTGCATTAGCGTGGTGGATTTGGTGACCTGAAATAAGAGAATAAATATTGAGCATTGTAGGAGTAAGAGACCTGCCCAAAGGTTACCAATAGATACTCTTTCGGGGATTTGACCCACATTTTTCAGACTAGGTCATTCCATTTGGTATTTTGTTTTCTTGAATCATTTTTTTTGCCATGACTTAGGTCATCTAATTTCATTAATTTTTCTCCAAGTGCATTTCCCTCCTCTAGTGCTTATGAATTTGAGAGCAACATTTTACAGTGATAGTATAACTCTCGAGATGTTTTTCTATACCACCTTGCAGGAGAAACTTTTCAGCATGCTTAAGAAAGATGTACTTAAGGTCAACCCTAATGTGGACGTTGTTAAACTTCAAAGGTCAGGTGGTGTTGTATCCAGGAATCAAAAATATCGTCAGAAGTTTCGGAGCCTTAGGATGAGGGTAATAGCAATCTCTCTGTTGTCAAGTTCAATTACTCGAGTTCTGATGCAGATGTATACTGTTTACTAGATATGAATTGGAGATGACATGCCATGAGATTTTAATGAAATCAAGGTTAAAATACTTAAGAGGCATACTATCGGCGAAACAGCATGTAGATAGTAGGAGCTTCGTCCAAAGGAAGTGCTCCATACACCTATTATTGGGTCCTTTCTAATGCAAATCGTGGTGCCTTGCTTTTCATCTACCAATTTGTGCTTGATAATGGTTTATTTTATGATTCCAGTGAAAGTGCATCATCCTTCCATACTTTTCTTTCATTATTTCTCTGTGATGGTGATGGAATTGGTGATAACCTCCAGGAGTATTTCTACGGCCTGACAAATGATCTATCTCCACACGCAAATATAGCAAATTTCAGTGATTTTATCATTTATCGAATTGGTGGTGGTCCACAAGCTCCGCATTCTGCTTTACCTATTGGTGCAAAGCCTGTTGCTGACCCTCTCAGACTAGCCCCTGTGAATATCAACAGGGATCTACTCCATGTGGTTCTTGCTGTTTCATTTGCTGCAGAACCGGATCAGATTGTTTCAAGGTAACTATCCATTGTCTTGGATGACATTAAGCTTCCGAAGAACGCTGCTGCTGTAAATTCTGTGGGGTCTAATGTTATCTTCCTTGTGGTGGAGGGGGTTTGGAGGAGGATTCTATGTAAGACTGACTGACTTTGGACGTCTTTGGTTGCAGTAACGTTGCTGGATTTATCTACGTGACAGATGTCGACATACAAAGGTTTGAATCTCGTTGTTTCTAGTCCAAGCTATCTATTTACAAAAGTAGTTTCCTCCCTTCTAATTTGGACTTATTCGATGTTGCAGGAAGAAAGTCACATACCTTGCGCCATCACCGGGGGATCTCCCAGGCAAATTTCTTGTAATGGGAACCTTGACATGGCTTGAGACATGAGTATGGGTAGAAGGTTGTAACTTCTAAACCTCAGGTCAATTCAGACCCCTGCTCGACGTGAGCGATGAAGTTTTTCGCAACATTGTCTGAGTCTGAGGATTTGTAGTCATGTAGCGCTTATAGGCTTAACATATACTCAGCTCCGAGCTATTACCCTGTTTCCGGTGTACATCAATCTTGTTATTTGTCGGTAGGAGTTCGAATTACAGTTGTTATTATTAGGTGTGCAAACATATCAAGGCTCGGAATTATACTAGTGGTGCGAACACATCATGGCGAGGGCAAATTAGTTATGTTGAGCTGTAAAAATATTTTGTTCTTTTCTTATTGATTGTAAAGGGATACACATGCATGTCTGTGCACAAAAACTGAAAGGAAAAATAAGTCAAGACTTCAATTTCAGGTTAGGAGATGACGGGTTCATCTTCAAAGTCGAATGGAAATAAGAAAATAAAAAAAACTTGATGTTAAAACTACTTTTCGAGACTACTGATAATCTGGACAGCTGGCAAAATAGGCTCGAGAATGAGGGGATTAGGAATCCTAGTTCGGGCAGACGCTTATCTCATCAAAAGAAAGAATTCCTCGACCTCTATCAGCGGACGCACATTGCATACCGAGACCGATAAGGACTCTAACTGAACACAATCCGAAGAAAAGTAGATTAACAGGGCTGGTGCATATATATTTACATTAAGTGTTGGAGCCATGGACGAATAATTTTAATCATCTTCGTTGACTCACAACGTGATGGCGATGATAGCACCACCCGCCATGGCCAGAATTCTACTTTGCTTCTTCGTTTTGGCTCGAGTTTGCGCATCCACCGGTTCTCAGCCCTCAGTCGATGACGGCCAGAGTTTCTTTGATGTCATCGAGTACGGTGCCGTGGGGGATGGCCGGACTGATGATACCAAGGTACATTGGATCGATTTTCCTGGTATGTATATCCTCGCTAGAACATAATGCAAAATATTTCTGGTTGCTCTTAGGCATTCAAGAAGGCTTGGACCGATGCATGCAAATCCAGTGTGAGTATGCCGATCATGCACGTTCCTCAGAACAAGACGTGCTTGCTCCAACCTTTGGTATTGCGGGGTCCTTGCAATTCCCAAAACCTCACTATTCAGGTACTTGAAAAAAAAACATTATCATCATCAGTCGGCCGACCGAGCCTATAACTTCTGCAAGAATTAGTGTTCCTACATGCATCAAATCGAAAAAAGATTCACATTATTTGTCTACATCAAAATTACATAAGATCACGTGAATCATTCTAAGTAAATTGTTCGTCATTCGTAAGGTTTTGATGAGATCATAATGTATGCTCTTAAAAAAGTCAAATAATTATATGAATGCGTAATTTAATATTAATTTATTCTGATGCACTCTTATAGTAAGTTGAATTTTTGCCTACAAAATCGAAGTGTGATCATATGTAATAGGCAAGGGAAAACGTGAGTCCATCAAAATCTGAATTAGAACTTGCTATTTAAGAAATTAATTTTAGCATGACAATGGATGGTTCTAAAAGTTCAAATTACCGATGAGTAATGTTCTGGTACTCTCGACACGATCCACAACAAATTATTTGCCCTTTTTGTTTCCAGATTGACGGTACGCTGGTGGCATCGGGCGATCCATCGGCATGGAAGTGCGACAAGAAAGATTGTCGGCATTGGATAATGATCAGTGACGTGGACGGCCTCTCTGTCCTTGGATCTGGCGCCATCAACGGCAACGGCTCCGAGTGGTGGGACCACTCACTCTGTCACCACCACCACGTTGTAAGCTCGAACCTGAACTTTTTAATTACTTATTATTATTATTATTATTATTATTATTATACCTCTACGTTTATTAAGTTTTTTTTTTTTTTTTTTTTTATTCTCCTCTTTTCAGGGCTGCGGCAAGAAACCAACAGTGAGCAAACACATATCTCGACCCCCTAAATTAATGTCACATTACTAAATAATTCACATAAAAAAATTAAATCTCATTTTCTTTTTTGTGTATTTTCTTTTTCCTTTTTCAGGGGCTTGTAATAGACAAATGCAACGAGGTCCGCTTGAGCGAATTGACGTTCAAGGACAGCCCGCAGATGCACATCGCGATCGAGGGGTCGACACGTGTGACCGCCGCCAACCTCACCATCACGTCCCCCGGACACAGTCCCAACACCGACGGCATTCACATCCAACGGTCGCAGCACGTCCTGGTCCGAGATTGTTACATTGGAACAGGCACGCCATCCGTCCATTCCATGCTCAATTTCTCAGTCCTTCTTTCGCTTATGTGTTTCGGACGAGATTCGATCCGCGTTGGTGTTGAATTCATGCAGGTGACGATTGCATATCGATCGGGCAGGGCTCGGCCCATCTCGACATCAGCGGGATCTCCTGCGGCCCGGGTCACGGCGTGAGGTAACGTAGGATTGGAGTAGAAGAAGCTAGGAAAACTAGGCTAAAAGGTTATCAAGTTTTAGACTTTTGTGGATTTCTGAAGTGGGTTTTTGCTTTTGTTTGGCATGGGCTGCAGCATTGGAAGTCTAGGCAAGCATGGATCGCGCGAGACCGTCGAGGACGTGCACGTCAGGGACGTTCACTTCGTGGGTACTTCTAATGGAGTTAGAATAAAGACGTGGCAGGTGATTTGGTCTTTATAATATGTAGGAAATCACTGAAACTTTGGGATCGGTTCGGCGAGATTTATCACGTTCGACAATGTTATGCAGGGAGGCAAAGGATACGCGAGGGACATTGTATTCGAGCGCATTACGATTAGTAATTCATCCCATCCCATCATCATCGACCAGTTCTATTGCGACCACGAGCATTGCAAGAATCAGGTAAGCGAGTCATCGACGATGGACTCCGTTCTTATTGTTCGCTTTCTGAGTATATAATGTGGACATGAATGATAAGCACTCGCACGTAATTGGCGGCATAAGAACAAATATGTGTGTTCTGCAGACATCAGCAGTACAAATAAGCAATGTGACGTATTCGCAAGTGAATGGGACGTCACACGCGAAAGCGGCGGTGGAGTTGGCGTGCAGCGAGACGCATCCCTGCAGAGATATATTGATGAAGGACATTACTTTGAATCTGACAGTTAAAGGCAAAGAGACAACCTCACACTGCTCTAACGTCAGGGGGCGCAGGAACAGCAACATCTTCCCCAACATCTCTTGCTTGGAAGAAGATGAAGATCTTTAGTACCTTTTGCATTTTGAATTATTTCGACTCTGGTTTCGTGAGGCGAGATAGGGTCATATCGGAGATAGTATCAAGGTTCGATGTACAAATATAACCTGATAGGTGAAGACATTTTTGTTTATCCATCACCAGCGGATAAAACTATGTCCATGCGCTGTGGTAGATCAGGCTATATGTGGGAAGTGTTTTCATCGCTGGCAGTAGATAGAATAAATACTCGTTCAATCATGATTTTAAGTTTTTTCATCCGATTAACTTGACATATGATATCTATTTGGAATAGGAATGGGAATCCATTGTTTGCGTTAGGCATTTTGTTATCCAAAATGCGCCGTATGTTCTTCTACTTGTGAGCTAGTTGAATTTCGCAAAATTATAGTCTTTTCAATTACATCAGAGGCATGTCTCAGTGAGATTGTATTCTGTTTTTTCTATATGCAATCTGGAAAACATTCAATTATCTTACATGTAGACGATAAATGTACTTAAGTTCAAGAAATTAGATCTTGATCCACAAATAACACCAAGAAAAAAAAAAAAAACATGTTGCTCCATAAGAATTCTAAGATGACATATTGGTAATTCCTGTTGTTCCTTGCTACATGTATTGAGTGTGCATGTGACAAGTATGAACTCTTAAGAAGACCTGGTGAATCTTGAACCTACAGTAGTCGGATTTACATGAACTTGGTCCATGATAACAAATTTTCTTTTCACTTCCAGATTCAATTTTTTTTTCCCTCTTTTTACGTTCCTATATGCATCCTAATCTATGCTATATCTAATACAGAAGAATTTAAAACTGCTTGAATCATCAATGCTGTTAAATTAGTCACGAGACTCCCTTGATCTGCATCAGCTAAACTTGCTGCATAACTTTCCTTTGTTGCTGAACAACAATACTCTGGCAATTCTACAGAGACAGCAAGAGATAGTAAACTAATGATATTGGCATGGCAATGAGCATTCCAAAGAGCACCCTGTCAAAAGAGAAGAGAAAAAAAATGATCATTCCCGAGTAATAGCCAAAACAACGTCTTGAGTACATAGGTAAGGAAGATATTTAACTAATTAACTACCCTGTGCTCAAGATTTCTGGATGTACATTGTACTCTTTGGCGAAAACAAAGGGAACAATTCCTTGGGGTAGAGCCGCCTGCACTGCACGTTCACCAATTAGCCATCTCTTTAATCTGTTGGGCGAGGAACAATTCTCCAAAATATCAGCGTGACAATTACCAAATGATAAGTTACCTGCACAATTGCCACTTTCAGTAAGGTTTCCCTGAGTCCGATGGCAAGGGAGGAGATGGCCATTAGGCCTGGCCCGGCGATAAACTTGGCGGCCATGGCCACCGCAGCCAACCGAGCACCACAAGCGACTATTCGAGTCTGTGATGCCATGAAAAGGCCTATTGAGTGAAGCAATATGCAAGAAGAGTCAGAAGAATATTTTCTTTCAGCAAGCAGAAGCACCAATCGCTAAAAGTAGTACCTAAGCTGAACATGGCCATTCCGAGTCCTCCCTCTGAGAGTATTAGTATTGAGCTACTAACAATTGCTGGCATTTCAACCCCCCATCTGCAAGGAACACTCAAGACTCTGAGTGCTAAAAATGATTGCCCGACAAAATAAAGAAAACGAAAACAACAGTTGGGATTCTTATGGGAACAAGCTTATGCAGGTTCACCTGAAGTGGATGCTTGCCCAGATCACGCCCATTACAGTTGCATACGTATTGGGGTTTCTCAGGAGATTCTTCCCCACTTTGAGAAAAATGAGCAAAGTCTCATACTTTCTTCCGTTTCTCAACTTCAACTCATCTCCTCCATCTTTCGTTTCATCCTCCTCTGTGGTCGCCGTGACCCCTTCAACCAGAAAAGCAGGCTCCTTAATAGTAGCAAACTTGATAAAAATATATGTCGCTCCGAAAAGAAAAAGGAATGCTATAACATGATCAAAGAAGAATAAACTGATTAGGTTAGGCCCCACTTGGCTGAAGCTGGCAATCTCACGCAACTTTGCTTTTCTTAAATCTAATTGTCTTGAAAAAAAGCAAATTGTGAATGCTTCACCTGTGGCTTCTGATGAGGGTGCAACTGAGGCTGCCTTTGTTGCATTGAGCTCAAATAAGAACAGCAACAGATTGTACCAGAGTATGCTTTGTAAGCAGACTATCTGAGCAATGAGTGAAGCTGCTTCATCTCCATACATGGCCCTCAAGAGCGGAATCCCCAGGATTAGGGTGTTTGGCAGCGTGGACAGAGAGACGCCGGTTATGATCCACCTCAACCCTCCCCCGGAGCGGAACTTCGCCACCCCTCCCACTATCAAAATCGCAAGGATCTTCTGTGCGAAATCCGCTAGGACAAGCCTGAGGTTCATCTTGTATGGATTGGTGGATGAGATCACTTGGAATGACAGAAGCGGTATGGAAAATTTCGCCACAAACTTATTTATTCCGGCACATTGGTCTGGCGTAAAGAGCTTCCAAAACCGAATCGATATAAATGCTAGAAACATCGTGGCGTATAAAGGGACTGTAGCTGCCACACAATGGTAGACATTGGTCAAGGAAATCATCGTAACGGGCACCTGAGGAAGGAGTTTCCGGAGAAAATGATATTGTGACTGTTCAAATCACTGAAAAGCAGAAGGGCTTATGTGCTGTCTCGGTTGGTTTGTACAAATCTTGAAAGTTTGATGTTGGAATGTCTTTATAGAAGCTTCAGTTGAAGCTTTCTATATAAACTGCCTTCTCCCTAAAAACCAGAACGACCTTACTTTAAAAATACCAATCAATGTGGTAAGAATGAAACATACCCCAATTCGTTTTTCGCGTATAGGATGTTGCACTTTGCCCTTTTACTACTGTTGGAAGCAGCTTTTTCCTAACGAAGGGGGGGGGGGGTGTTTATTTGTCACGACTACGTGTAAAATACTGACAACTAATTCGGTTTTTGCTTGTTAATCTGTCCTTTAGATGAAGATTTCCACTAGGCTGACCCAACTTCAAACCCTTGACCAGTAGGCTTTAATTTATCTATAGTTTTTTAGATCAATCTCTAATTTTCGCATTTTTTGACTAAAGTATCTTTATATTCCTCTATTTTATTCAGGAAGGGGAAACCAGCAACATATTATAGTCAGGTCGGTACAGAATAAATCCGTTTTAGTTATAGCTATAGGCCTTTTGGATGAGTGACCCTTTTTCTCCTTTTGAAACTTAGCAAATGAGCTTAAAGAAGAGCGATTCGAGATCGCCTTTTTGAAGGGAGATGGTGAGTCTCTCTGGGTACTTGGGGAGGAGGAGGAATAAAGAAGTGAATTGCTAGAGAAGTAATGGAAGTACCGAGGGATGCAATAAAACCATGGCAAGGAAGAATTTTTCCTAAATTTAGTCAAAAGTTGGGGAATAATTTTGCAGAGGAATTTGCTTTAAAAATGTGACTTCTTTCCATTACGCAGAGACGTGTCTCTTTCGGTCATGGCGCATCCTGTCCTCACATGAAAACGGACAGGGAGCTCTTCGGGACATCAATCCCGACATACCCGCTCACGAAAGCGTCCGAATCACCACGTGCTCGACCCGATGTTCGTAGCGCCGAGTGCTGAAAGTGGAGGAGACACTCGTGATGTTGAAGTCCTCAAGCGATCCAATTGGCGAGGAGGGTATACATGCGCCCACCGTCAGACAATTTGATGCAAAGACAAGGCATGATTTCCTAGAATTTGTTCTGTTAAGGCTGTAACCTAACAGGATGTTTTATTCCTTGGCCAAATATATTCATTCACCCGCACCTGCCCTGCTTCCGTCATTACCTGATGCGTCGGATACCCGCCATGGACGGACCCAAGAGATTGCCACAATAAATGGTAAATAGTCACAACTCGAAGACGTTCAGTCGGGTGCTTAGTAGACCCCAGACCCGTTTGTGAAAACAAACAAGAGGGACACTTCATTGATATACAATCTGTGTAAAAAGGGGCTTCTGCCTGAGATAAGATTAATGAATAAGCCATATGTGGCAACCCTTGAGCACCCAATGATCGTTCGGCAGAATTACTGGCTACCAGTGCCGCATAAACATTACAACATATGGATCTCATTTCCAGTAGAAATTCACTATAGCAGGCTATGACGGAACACATCCATCCTAACAGCTGGTACAATTTGTTCATCGCACAAGAGCTACAAGTTACATGTGAAAAGAAATGCTAGCATTGTGAACTCGTGAGTGCTCGAGTTTTCCCTCATCAGTCTGAATCTACATTCATAGCTTGAGAAGTATTCTTATAACCGCTTAACTGTTCTTGGTAACGTTTTTTATCTTCCTCGGCTTTTGCTGTATATGGCGCTTTCTCTGCCGCTGCAATTTTAAGAAAAGCATAGAATCATAAAGTGTTGTCAAATCAAGATCACTGTCAGAGCAATTGCGACGTATAAGAAGCAGTACTAACATACCTGACAAACCCCTCCACTTGTCTGCAATTTCTCTTGATACATCCCCAAAGGAAAGACCGGGATTAGTTCTCTTCATTTTCTGCAACATCAACTATGTTAGTCGCAAATTCTGTGAGAGAGAGAGAGAGAGAGAGAGAGAGAGAGAGAGAGAGAGAGAGAATCTATAAGGAGGTTAAGCATTTCCCGAATCACTAAGCAAAACTTGGAAATAAGATAAAACAGCCACCGAAGCATTGTCTGTCCACCTTGAACTGTCCCAATTTTGCAAACAGATTATCACTACTTTTCTGAATGAAATAGGGCAAGCCATTCACATTAGCATTCCCTCCTCGTAGGCCATAACCAAATAGTCATACAAACTGTCCCAAAAGTAGTGAATGACAACATAATCTAAGGCATGAAACAAACCTCGCTTTCTGTCTGCAAGAAAAAGTTATAACCAGACATAGCCTTTTTTGGTGCATTGGGGTCTTTCTTCTTCTGTTTCTTCTTCTTTGATCCCTCTTCATCTCCAGCTTTTGCTTTCTTCTTGCTTGATGATGCTTTGACTTCTTTTCGAGATTCCTTTTTCCCATACTTCTGAAATTAAAAAAAAGGTCAATAGAAATACAACTGCATGATCTCCATGAGTATAACATCTTGCAGACAAAAAGTCTTGCCTCCTTCTCCTTCTCATCTCCACTTTCACTGACATCAGACTCGTCGTCTCCAGAATCATCAGTAGGAGATCCTCCATCATCCTTATCAATGACAAAATCTTCATCCTGTGTCAAGTACAATATCAAGAAATTTTAGTGTCTAATGAAAACAATATTTGTAGGAACTTGGACACAACAGAATCACATCAAGATCCACATCCATCAGCATATGGAAAAGAAGTTCCAACCAAACGGAAAGATATTTCCGTAGCATTTAACTGAATCTTGATATAATTTAGGCAGAAATACGCAGCCAAGGAGGAATGTGGGAAACTACGGATATTCTCCTACGAGCTTAACATCCCAATCAGGGTCAAATCCACGCCAAAAAAGAAAAAGTACACCCACCTCTTCATCACTTTCATCTACACCGGCTTCGATCCTGATGCGCTCAAGATGGGGATCGACAGCATCGTCGTCATCCACATCAAGAACGCCTGGTACCCCATCAGCGCCCTGCTCTCCCAAGTTCATGATCTTCAACCCCTTCCCACTGCATGTTTAAGAGAATCAAGATACAAACTAATCCAGAAAAGGCTCTATAGAATGAAAAAGATGTTCATATCCACACCTGATGAAGTTAAAAAGATTATGGTACTCATTCCTCTGGATATTCCGAAAGAGATGTTCTTGTTCAGTTTTCAATCTCACTAAAAGATCAAAATAGTGCATATTCGAGCCCCCAGCAGCATGCCTCTCAAATTCCACGTAGTCAATCTATGAAGAAAGAAAAGTGAAAGAATCAGAAGAAAAGTAGATCCACAAGAGTAATACTTACATCAATGGCGATTGTGGCACCATGAATTCAATCAAAATAATGCACAAAATTCATTGAAGCACACCTCCTCATGAAGGATCAGGGTAGGAGGCTTGGGTAAAAAGAAGAAGCTTTTCTCGAGTGGGTACAGGACTCCATCTTCAGCTTTCAGTGATGATTTAACTGCATAACCATCTTGAGAACTACGAAATTTTCCTGGTTTCGTGACTTTGGCACCGGATAAACCCCGCAAGATGGTGGTGAACACTTCATGAATGAGTCCCTACGAAATGGACGATATACATGATAAAGAATTGGAAGATAATACCAAAAGATATCAAAAAAATGTCATTTAACCTGATCTCCAAAATAATGAGCTATTACCTTATAAGATGGTTCCAGCTTGTCCTTGTACTTGGTGTTAAATAAATCATCATTCATAGACAATGTGCTTTGAACCACATAGTCGGTTTCAAACTGTGAACATCAGCAATAAACCCACTTCATTTGCATGGAAACTAACAACAAGCAAGCTGCTGGTAAATTCAAATATTAAGTACCTGCATCACAATGTGCGGATACAAAGTTTGCCCTTTGCGAATTGGTGGATCAAGAGTGATGATAACAAATGTATGTGGTTGGTTAGACTGAACCCAAAAAAGAAAATTCTGTATGAGTATCAAGTTATATAATATTACCATATCAATCCATTGTTTCTTGGACAGAAACATGGTGAAGAATGATAAGCATACATTGCTTTCAAAAAAACTAATTATTGTGCAACCATATTATCAAAAAATTATTCATTACAAGACTGTAAAAACTGTTGCAAAATCAGCACATTTGCTCTACATACCTTTGGCAGCAAAAATAAGCGAACAACACTGCTGTACTGAATTTTAAAGTCATTTGCCTGTCCTTGAAGTCGCAAGAATGACAGATGAAGTTCAACACTGTAGCGACCCCTGTAAGTTTTAAAATCTCCATTAGCCAAATGTTTAAAGTTATAAAAAATAAGCCAGCATATGGCATGTGTCGGTATCATGTTCGAGAAGAGATTTTAAAATTGTGTAGTTTGAGATGCGCTGTCTACCTTGGAGTAAGAATGGCAATTCCCTCAAATGTAACAACAGCATCTTCACCTCCAGCCCCAACATCTGCCACTGACATGATTCTGTCACGGAAAACCTAACACAACAAGGCAGCAAATCATGATGAAAGTCAACTGCTTAATAGTAATAAAGGTCATTAAACTTCATATGCTCTTCCATAAATCAGGAATAAACTAACCTGAGCAGGAGGACGATTTTCATCACCAACGAATTGGGTGTTGGAGTTGGGCACGTGAAATGTAATTTCCATCACAGAATCTTTCTGCACTTTGAAGACACATTATCTCAGTTAAATAAAACTCAAGGAGGAGTGCAACTCAAACAGTAAAATTAGTAAGCGGACCTCATTAGCCCCAGTTGTATCATCTACATGAAACTCCAAAATAACATCATTCTTTCCTTGAAGCTGTGTTTGCGAGACATCTGCCAGAGATACCTCAAATGCTTGTTTTGAGCCCACAAGAAATGTCAGCATATTACCTGCAAATGGCCGGTGACATTATATCGGTCATTCATTGAACAAAATGGATTTTCTTGTCTAAGATACAGTAGACAAATCAACTTGTGGGAAACTCTTGCAAAGTAGCATCGAAACCTCGAAGGTGCACTGAATACAAGATGACACATCAAATTGCCTAAGATGACACAGCTGGATTTAGACAAATAAAACCAAATCATAATTAACTCACCCCAGCAGTTTTGCATTGATGTCATTATAAAGACAATTAGCAGAAATTTGTAAACATCATGATCCGCATTATTTAGCTACATTTCTCTGCATCATTAAGTTCTTTACAAAGCTTCAGCCTTTTATTAGACAAAAAGGCAAAGGTGAAGAGACAGTGTGGCAAGAAAAGGAAACCAGAGTTCCCCATCAAATAAAACATTGCCATAAAAAATGGGAATCTAAAAAAGAAGGAGAAACAAAGGTTAGAGGATGCCCATTTGCAAGATAATACCAACAAGATATTACACTCCTTTATTAATATGTTTCCTCAAAAGAATTCTCAGTTTTGGATAGCATCATTTACATCACGGAGTCTTCACTAGTGATGTTTATCAACAATATATATACCCCCAGAAGACAATCTTAGAGGTCCTAAGGTAGGCTTACGTGAGAAAACCATAGGACTGTGTACGCCATATTGTCTATCCCCTCATTGATAAGAGAAACTGACAAAGTTGGAACTTTGCTTAATCATGTTAATTGTTGAGACATCTCAAAATTGCAATTTGACGTATGTTAGAGCCTATTATACAAAAGGAGGAGATGCTGATCATTCGTAAATGAAAAATTGTCTTCAATAAAAGCAAATCAATGATATAAAAATAAACAATGAAGCCATAGCAACTCTATCAAGTGTGGAACATCATAAAAATTTCTCTGAAATGGGAAATGAGGAAATCACTGACCACTCAAATCAACTTCTCCCCAGTTCCGACCACTCACAGAAAGCTGTTTCTCCTCCGGAGTTAACCCGCAGGTATTTTGGAAAAAGTTGGTCAAACTAATAACATCCTGCAAAAGGAATTCTCAATTATGCCAGTTCATTTCCATAAGCCTAGGTGAACAATCTCAAAGAGAAGAAAAACAGTGATACCGGGTCTCGGAATCCAGTGAACTTATAATGTAAACCGTCTTTGGTGCGGACACCTAATTGATTTGTCCTCGGCACCTTCATCCAGGTCACCCCGACAATGTCAGATTTATCAACTTCAACTGCTTTGCCGCCTCCTTGTCTCCTCCATGAAATCCCTCCCGAGAAAATCTTTATCTGTCCAGGGTTCTGCAATGCAAATCGAAACCTCAATAAACGACCTAGGGTTTCACTATTGGGCTAAAACTCTAAAAAAAAAAAACAGCTTTCACTCAGCCAAAAATCGATCCCGCTCTTCTTAGAACGAGGCAAAGAATTTGCAGACAACATCGAAAACGAGGGCATGGCAAGAATTCAGCGCGGACGCGAGGCAAGGGACCAGACTAGGGTTTTTCCACAGGGGCGGACGGGCCGACAATACACGAAAGCAAGACGCTTTCTACCAAAATCCTCCGAGCCACCGGAACACCGACCGCGGCCAACCAAAACTGAACTCGACCAGACCATCTTTAAACGAAAAAAAGAATAAAAAAATCGAAAAAAAAAAGAGAAGAACACTCTCATCAATCAGTCTATCACGGGCAGCGATGGACAGCAGCAACAATCCCCAGGAGTCGTAGCCGTCCTCTCGTTCACGGCCACCAAGTGCAACGGCGGCGCAAAGCGCTACTCTCCT
The DNA here is from genome assembly GCA_014182545.1 of Eucalyptus globulus. NCBI lineage: Eukaryota > Viridiplantae > Streptophyta > Magnoliopsida > Myrtales > Myrtaceae > Eucalyptus > Eucalyptus globulus. Next base: position 28,943,233 of record CM024725.1, read on the forward strand.
CAATTCGGACGAGCTAGGGTTTCGCGCGATCGCATCGCGACCGAACGAAGAGGAGCCACAGCCACACCCGAAGCCCGAAAATCGCCGCGCCAAGGAGGCGACGGACGAAGGGCGACGAGGAGGGAGGAATAGACGGGAGATCGGGTGGGGGGAAGGGAACTTACGGAGCCGCCGCGGCCGCCGAGGGAGATGTTGTTGAAGAGGTGGCCGTCCGTCATCGCGTCGCCGCCGCTCGATTTCGAAGCTCCGGTGGGGGGGAGAGGACGAGGTGCGAGAGAAGGAAGAAAAGAAGGGGAGAGAGAGGGGCTTTTATACGGTAAAGGGAGATGGAGAGGGGAAGGGTGCGTAGTGCGCACGTCAGGCAGTGGCGCCAATTGGGGGGGAAGGGTCGAGGGTGGGCTCGCGTTTGGCAGGGCGGTACTCGTCATTTAGTTCGAAATGATGAAGTACATTATAAATGCAAAAACTCATAACGGAAGTATAATTGAATTTTAAAATTTTCAAAATGTATAATTAAATATTAATGCTTATCAAATTTATGTAATCAAGTCTTAAAATTTATTATCATTTTTCTATTGTTAAGTTGAATGGAGTTAATGAAATGATTTAATTGAGTTTACTTAATATGATTTTTGAGTTAATTTCACTTTTTCAAGATTTTGAAATTCAATTGCACTTTCAGTGATATGTTTAATGAGTTTTGGTGCACTTATGCCTTAAGAAAAGTACTAGAAAATTACCACCCGCCGCGTGTGGTGGTTAACACGTGGTGAGTTTTAGTGCTCCTGAAACGCAATTTGTAAGAAGGCTAGCTTTGAGTCTCTTGGCGATTTACCCAGTGGCACATGTGTGGTGGTTAACACGTGTCACCCTAGTGGTTTATCTTCAGCTGCCGGTCATGCGGGGTTCCCTAGGTAAAAAAAAAAATACTAAAATATTCCTTTAAAGAAGCATTCATTTTTTAAAGTTCTCGTGATCGTTGAATTTCTATTGGATTGATTGGGCGGTAAGGAGTCTAGAGCTAGCTCAGTCAATCTTTAGCTCGGTATCCCATCATCTTCCTATTTATTCTATAATTGAACAGAAACTTGAGCTTTAACTTCGAGGGGCTTATATCTTGAAATTGCGCTCATCTTACTTTAGTGAGTTTGAATGATAACATAATGTTTATCTCGTAAGATTGATCATTCTACCTTGAAATATCCTAAAGTAGCACTCGTTTTTCGAAGTTCCTCTCGTACATAAACTTCAGTTCAAAATTTCCTTGAACTTCATAACTTTGACCCAATAATTCATGAGCTCATCATCATTGAAAGTTATGGCCTGCGAGCAAACATGTGCAGACCATTTTTGTCCAAAGAAACACCGCAGTCGTAAAAACGGATATTGTAATTAAAAACTTATCCTATACTTCTCGCACGCAAGAGAGCACCTAACTGGGTTTGCTGCTGTCCGCGACATTTTCATTAGCGCTCTCCTCGCACAGCTGTGGTAGTCCTTCATCTCAATTTTCCAATCTAGATATACATGATGAGTAAACGATTATTATCGTTTGACCTTTTTGTTATTGAGCCGTTTTCTTGTTGATTTAATTTTTTTTTTCGCTCTTTTCTTAAAATATCTTATTTAATTCTATTCAAGTGGCCATGTTTATCAAATTTTAGCAATTTTCTATTATCTAATGATAATATTGATATTTTTTTTCTGTTGTTAGTATTGAGATACTTTAATTTTTCTCATTTTCTATATCTTTTCAGTTTTTTACAGCAAGTAAAAGTAAAAAAGAAATCTCTTATCCCTTCAAATCACGTGGATCACACTGTTGATGAAAAAAAATGAAGAGTTTATGGTTATAACTAAATGAAAGTTTGTGAAATGACTTGAAAATATTGAAAGTTGGACAGCAAACATGTACTACCCATGATTAAGAGAGTCTGTGTAGTTTTCCTCTTCATTAAACTTGATTCCATGGTGGGACGCGATTCGAATTCAATCCAAGTTAGCAGGCGGAATTTTGCTTCTCTGCAAGTTGCAATTGGGCTCCAGCCTGTCTGTCTCTAATGGGCTTGAAGCCTTTCTAGACAACAACTTTCATATTTCTTCTGTCAACACCAAAATTATTATCAAATTTTGTATATTAAATTACAAGAACATCTGAGGATGATTTAAAATGCCAATGCTTGTAAAAATTACGTGGAATTCACAGTAAAGAACAAAAAAAGGAGTTAAAAACTCAAACCAAACGCTCTAATACTTTACCTGTTACGGCCATGGAGATTAGAAAAGACCCACAATGCTGAATCCATTCACACCTAAAGTCGATAAAAGATGCCATCATATCAAGTTACTCAATGAGATTCGAAACTTCGATTATTCATGAAATTTGATATCTTGTTTGGAAGTTAGACTAATACAATTGAAATGGAATTGAAGGGAACTGAAGCAAAACTAATTGGATATTATATAATTTTTCAATTACTACGATGTTATAATATGAAGCATGGTGGAAATTTACTACAGTAGTAAGCAAGCTAATCATTTACTCCAGATCTTGCAAAACGAATGGACTAAACAAAGGGGGAGGAGAGAGAGATCTCATCCCCCTAATTGCCTCATTGAATAATCGTCATGCCATAGACAATGCTTCATTTATAAAATACGTTCTTTTAAACTCCAACGTATTATTATTATTATTATTATTATTTAATTCCTAGATTCTTCGTTATTAATGAGAATATGGTAGTAAAGCATTTCTCATTCCCGATATTTGATCATCATCTTATCCTTAAGGAATTACTTACAAAGTTCTAAACCTATTATAATTGTACCAATAGAAACCCAAACATTTTTTGTTACCAATTGAATCCTAAACATTTTATATTTGTGTTAATTCAATCCGTTCGACCAAATTTGGCCATATAATAAGTTTGGCATTTTTGGATAATTTCCCCAAGCTCTATTATTATCGAGGAAGTTCGTTACTTGTCGATAATATCTAAAAGTTGGTCATTTTTTAGTATCATCGTATGCCCCATTTAAAACAATTGAATAATTCATCAACATTCACTTCTTTTAAATTAGATAATCAAGCATCATTATGTACCCCTTGTTGTCGGCAAATTTAATTTAATTTAATATTATTTGTTTTTTGGTCAGTTTCATCACTTGACTCATTTTTCCCATTAAAGCCAAGTTTTGTGGAAAGTTTTCATTGGGCCCTTTATCTTTGCCTTTAAGTAGTTGCTCATTCTTAGACACTATCGTTGCTAATTGAAATAAATCAATTGGCCTTCAAATCTTTCTCTAAAATTAAATTTCAACCAATTAAAAGCCAAATATACATGAACTCCTTCTCCTTCTCCTCCTCCTTCTTCTTCTTCTTCTCCTCCTCCTCCTTCTCCTTCTTCTTCTTAAAGTGAAGTAAGACATCTATTTCTAACCTTCTTAAATTGAGCAACAAACTGATCAACTATCTTTCCTTCTCAACCCACTTTCTAGTAGAATTGGGTTGTAAGTCAGTATACCAAATGAAAGTAGTTATTGACAAAAACAAAGAAAATTGCCTATGTATTACATACTCGTTTGTCCGTACTGCCCAACACAGGGTTATACATCAATCAATGCATTCAATGATCGATTGTTCATCTTCAATGGTAAAAATGGCAAAGCCATGTATTTTGAAGCTTCTTGGAAAAGGCTTAATATCAACCCATTCTGGATGTGGTTTTCTACAAACATGTATGATGACATCATTGAACTTTTTCAACAAAGTTTACTTGGTTCAATTGTGAATTTGGTTGACCAATTTCCCCCTAGGCGATGATGCCCATCTTGCTTGATTATGTACGTTAATAGGCATGTTTGGCCTAATAGTGATATTCACAGGGCAATACCATTGGGGCCACTAGCCTTATATTTTGAATATTTAGCAATTGATCGGCTTATCGACCAATATGATTTGCCATTATTGCTACCAATTTGGTTGTTTTGACCAACACTATTACTTAGTATCAATAGATGGAGAGGGATTATGAACGTGCCATGTTACCATTGGATTGAGCAGCTGTGGTTGATTGGACAATCCTAGCCTCGAGAGAATATCATTCATAGTATTAATGACGATTGGTTTATTGCCATATCGTTTTGCTGCTCTTGGAATAATTTCTTTTCAGCGGTGAATTCTGTTGTTCACCGAACTGCTATTATCAACTAAGTATGTTGCTTATCCATTATAACAAAAAAGTGGGTCATTTTTTGATGTCTCTATATATATATATAAACAAACTTGACCATGGTCGTGTCCCCCGATGACCCGAACTAAAGCCCAAGGCGTTCTTATTCGACCAACAGCACAGGTGCTGAATAACAATGCAGTGTGTCGAACCGATCTTAGCGGCAGGAAAGTTGCCATTTCCTGAACTGGCCTGTTCATGACAACGTCATGCTGTTATTCAATGGCGTTGTAATGGTTCTCATAGCCTCTGCAGATGATTTTTCCTGGAGCTGGGTTTATCATAATGATCTCTCTCTCTCTCTCTCTCTCTCTCTTTCTGCTGGAGATTGTCATTGCTTTTCTTTGCAATATACCAAGAGCATAATTCTCGAATATGGGTCGATGGATCCAAGAGCAAAGACTGCGGGATGATTCTTGGTGAAATCATCAGCTGCTTAACTTGGGGTTGGGGACTTAGGAGACATCGCCAATAAATTCAGAGCTTCCTGGAGACAAGAACACGCTTTCCTTCATTCGGATACAGCATGACAAGGATCTTCAAAACCTCGCAAACATCGAACCCGTACAGAAAGTAGTGAAAACTAACCCATTATTTCTAGGCGTTGAGTCCTATGAAAGAACCAGGAAACTATTAGGACTTCACATAGTAATTTAAAGTTGTTTAGAAAGTGAAAACTAACCCGCCATTACTAGACGTTGAGTCCTATGAAAGAACCAGGAAACTGCTAGGACTTCACACTGTAAGTTAAAGTTGCTTAGAAGACTAGTGGCACATGCGGCGAGTCATCTTGGACCTCATCGAACGGAACAAAATGCAGTAAATACATTTTGCGGAGTCTTTGCATCCCTAATGCGCCAAAAGAAGTAGTTTCTTTTAGGTGGGATTGCGTCTCTTTCGATTGAACATTCTAGTATTCGATATCTTGTTCCAAAAGCCGTGGTTCCTCTGCTTTCGTAGGCTTTCCTTTCGCTTTCCCTGTTCATATCCTTTAGACCTTCACTGGATATGGAGAATTATATTTATGAACCAACCTAATATATGAGTCCAGGTCCAGGTCTAACAGTCGCGTGTGAATCGGTGCATACAGTCCTGATTTTTCACAAAAGCATTTAACAGTCCATGCTAGAATTTACAAAAAGCAACAAGCTGACAAGAATCTACAATATATACACTGGAGGTAAAAGGACTTTGCATAACAATTTTGGTTAACATTACAGGGCTCTTGGGCAACCGATCTGCAGCATAAAGCCAGGCACAAAACAATGACGCCTTGGTTCTTAGGTCTTTGTGCTATAAGACAGGGTAAGGACACGAAATCTTGTCTCACATTACTTCGTAATCATCTTTGGATTTGTTTTCACCTTGAAAAATAGTTGAAACACCACAGACAAATCGCAATAACACCAAAAAGACCGCTGCATATATAAGCTTCCATGCCCACATGGACGCCTTCAGGTCAAGCAGCCAAGGAAAGCTCAAAAGCAACCACAACAAGGAAAGAATCACAGAGCAACAAGAGAAACAATGGAAATGTTGGCCACAGTAAAGAAGGAAGAGAACATGGGAAGGCGCCAAATGTGCGCGAATGATGGCGTAGCGCCCGTTGTCAGGTGCATCAAAAGACGTCGCAGAGAACCATCCATGGTCAACCTCGGCCTTAATGCTGACCAAAGTCAACCACACCAATTAGGCGATCAAGTATCTGCTGCCACCGCTACCACCCCGAAGAGAAGTTCAAGATTTCGCGGTGTTAGCAGGTTTGAATAAACTCAGTTATTTGAATTTGTGTTTTCTTTTTTAAGTAGATTGTGTTAAGTTGAGTGGAAATGGAAATACAAATGACAGGCACAGATGGACTGGTCGGTATGAAGCCCATCTGTGGGACAAGCTCTCTTGGAATGTAACGCAAAAGAAGAAAGGGAAGCAAGGTATGTCTAATTTTTCTCTCCTTTCTTTTTTCCTTTCTCGAATTGAATTAATCATCTTGATCATTACCTTTTCTCAACCCAATAACGTGTTCTTGTTTTATTGAATTCGCATGGCCATCGGATTCCACTGTAATGTTGTTGGGGTTGAACAGTTTATCTAGGTGAGTTCAAGCTATCTCGACAGAAATTATTCTATTCCATTGTGGTTCTTCGCAAGTGACAAAAAGAGACTGAACTTTTTCCACTCTCTTATCAATCTCTCAGGAGCTTATGATGAAGAAGAAGCAGCAGCAAGAGCATATGATATGGCTGCACTCAAGTATTGGGGAACATCGACCATCACCAATTTTCCAGTACACGACATGCTTCTATTTCAGCTCAAGACGCTAGATTCTTCTTTCAGGAAGATGCATATCATCTAACATTGAGATACCTTTGGCAGATATCAGATTATGAGAAGGAGATCGAGATTATGCAAACAGTAACAAAAGAGGAATACTTGGCCTCTTTAAGAAGGTAAGTGTCGACATGAGTTTGGATTGCACATGAAGGACACTATCGTGTTGCATTCTTTGCCTAGTTGACATCCTGTTGATTTTCTTTTTCGGCAGAAAGAGCAGTGGCTTCTCAAGAGGCGTATCCAAGTATAGAGGCGTTGCAAGGTATATTATAAACAACGACAAAGAAATCATTTCAAAGAGGTAACAGTGACGGGAACAGATTTGCTAAAGCTACAAATGATAATAAAATGTGCAGACACCATCACAACGGTAAATGGGAAGCAAGAATTGGGAGAGTCTTCGGAAACAAGTATCTCTACCTCGGCACTTACAGTAAGTTAAACTTTGGCCAATCTTATTGCTTGCATAGGTTAAGGTAGCAAGAAAATAGAAATTTTCTTCAGTTGGAGCTTTCTTCAGATAGAACCTAAAATCCAGCCGTTATTGAGAAGGACAACGTGTAAACACAAACTTGAATTCTCTCTCAAGTGTAATATATTAATCATGAAGGTACTCAAGAGGAAGCAGCCCGTGCCTACGACATTGCTGCAATTGAATATAGGGGGATCAATGCTGTGACCAATTTTGACTTGAGTACTTACATCAGATGGTTGAAGCCTGGAACAAATGGTTCATTAGTCATCTTACCGGAACAACGTATCTTCACAGATTCTTCAATAGCACTCTCAGCAACCAACTACATCCCTGTAGAGGAGACTAAATCCTCATTCTTCCTGGCCAATCCTTTCACTGAAGACTACTTAAACAATATCCCTCAAAAGCAAGATACATTCGAAAGTAAAGTACCCATTAGCTCGTGCAGTAAGTCTTCTTCTTCACCAACAGCGCTAGGCCTACTCCTCCGGTCTTCATTGTTCAGAGAATTGGTTGAGAAGAACACAACTGTCTCTGAGGACGACACAGATGGCGAAGAGGAAAAAACCCAACCTCCACAGGGAAGTGACGATGAATTCACAGGGATCTTCTGCAATGGATTAGGGGACGTCCCCTTCATCTGCTCTTCAGACAGGGATGATGAGCAGCTACAAGAAAGAGAGCTTCATTCATTCTGTGAAACTCTAAGAAACCCATCAAAAGGAAGAGTTTTGATGGTCAGCCAACAAGTAGATACGTTTTTAACTTTTTGTTTATGGCTTGGATGTGATGTAAAGAAGTTTCTCACCAAAATGGGATGTTAAGAATTTCCTGTCAATATTGAATAATAGATTCCCATTTCTAGGGATCTGTAGAAATGAATCAGGATCCATCTTGCATTAATAGTCTGAGAGAAAAGCAGAGTCATGATTTTCTTTCAAGGTGCTTGAACATACGGTGTAGCCATTTGATTAACCAGAAACATTTGTTCTATCCATACGAATTGAAATTTAAAACATGTGGAACATTAAATCCTTACGGTAAGTGGTGTCAAATACTCCGCGAGGACAAGAGGTCGGATTGCAGACCTTGGTAATTTTGTGTGGCTACTGTAGGTGTCAAATACATCAACGGGCATAGAAGGACAGATTACGTCACTATCTGATGTGGTGGGGAAATACTGAATTCGTAAGTTCACTTTTCTTTATTTGTGAAAAAAAAATCATCCCCAGTGTGTTTACCAAAGATCCATCATGTAAAAACCATCAGGGAATCAGCGGTCAAGATATAAATGAAGAAAAGGACGTGCAACTGATTACACAAGAATGCAGGAAAAGATACACGATAGTTCACTATATTTTCATGACAGGAAAAGATACATGACGGTTCACTATGAAATTCCCAAGGGAGTATTCCACGTGTAGGTATCTATATACAGGATTACAACATCACCATTTCAGGCATCATCATCCAAATAGGAATTTGGTTGCCAAAAACATCCATAAAGGTTCACTATGTTTTCATTCCCATGGTAGCATTCCACATATAGATATCTATGTTCACAGACACCACATATCTCCTCAGGCATCATCATCCGAATAAGAATTTGGCTGCCAAAATTTTGATGTGCCCTCATCCTCATATTGTGAAACCGGGTGGTCTGCAAATGTGAAGTCCCTCAAGCGCACCAGTCCATGTTCAAGGCCAGAAGCAGCAGTAACGATTCGGCAACCATCTACAGCAATGGCCGAACATCCAAAGGTGCCACCCACTTCTTCCGGGCTACAACAAATCAAGGAGTTCGCTTGATTACCAGAGTCAGCTTCCCAAACATTAACATGATTATCTTTTTGGCTTCCTGTAACTATCTTGTATGAATCCATATGCAAATGCTCCACAGGACCTGAATGTCCATCCAGCTCGGCTATTGCCACCAATTTACTTTGGCCCTGGTTCTTTCTGACATCCCAAAGCATTGCCCTACAACATCACAAACAGCTTGCTTTCAGAGCACTAGAACCATCAAGTTGAAAACAAACTTTAAATAGAAAAATTTTCCATATGAGGGGTATTTTTTAATCTTCTTTGCCATAATTGTCTTTGACAGTTCATTCTCCCAAAAAAAAATAATAATAAAAAATTGATGGATTTATGAGATGGGCTTAAGGCGTCCCATCTTTGGCCCAAAAAGGCCCGGCCCACGGGAATAGGGCCCGTGGAAAGAAGGGGGTATAAAAGGGAGGAGAGAGAGAGAAAAGGCACCGTTTAATTAAAACAAACGACGTACGCTTCTCCCTCTCCCTCTCTCTGTCGTTTTTTCCTCCAAAAGGAAAACAGTGACTCCGGCGTTTTTCCTTCACCGGATCAACAGGACCAAGATTCTCTTCCTCCATTGACGACGGTGTTTAATCTGTGGCTAACAAGGTACGCTCGACTCCGTGGTGTGCTTTACGATCGGTGATACGTGTCGTTTTCTTGGGCTTCGCTTCCGCATTGATTTAGGGGTTCGATTTAGTGTCGAATCCGTGTTTTGAGAATCAGTAATTCCCAACATTGATATCAGAGCCCGCTTTCACGTTTTCCCGATCAATTTCATGTTCTTTGATTGAGTTTTTCGCGAAGAAACTTTCGGCCGTACGGAACCGGGCGAAAATCCCGACACCCGAGACTTCTTCGGCCATTTTCATGAGTTTTAGAATGTCAAAAACAAATTCTGAAAGTACTGGGAGAAAGGCGGCGTCGAGACGAGTCCGGCGACATGTTGTGCGTCGCCGGACGACGCCGCACGCGCCCACACGCGCGGCCACAAGCCTCTGCGCGTGGGCGCCACGCGCCCGAAGCGCTGGCAATGGCCAGCGCGTGCGCCACGCGCCGGTGACGAACCGGCACGTGCGCGCCGGCGACCGGCGAAACGGCACGCGCCGGTCCGCGGACCGACGCGTGCTGACGTCACGTGATGACGTCACCGTGACGTCATCCAACGGTCGGTAACCGCTCGGATGACGTCACCGATGACGTCATCGCCGACGACGTTTCGCCGGGCGGTCACCGGCCGGCGACCCGACCGGCGACCCGACCCGACCCGAACCGCGACGCCCGGCACGCGCGCGGCACGTGCCGGCTGACGTCTGCGTGACGTCATCCCGCGCACGCGCGCGGCACGTGCGGACGGTTCGCCCGTACCGGCCCGACCGGTCTGTCCGGTCCGCCCGGTCCGTCCGGTCCGCCCGGTCCGTCCGACGACCGTTGACCGTTGACCACCGTTGACCGACGACCGTTGACCGTTGACTTTGACCGTTGACCGTTGACCCAAAAAAAAAAAAAAAAAAAAAAAAAAAAAGGAATTTGTTTCTTTTTTCCATTATGCCTGTGTGGGTTGTAGGTAATCCATTTTTATTCTGCATTTGTTGCATGAATCATGGAAATTTATGTATTTTCCATTTTGTTTATTATGGATTATAAGTGATCCATTTTAGTTCCGCATTTGTTGCGGGAACTATGATGCGTTATGCACGGATACCGCAATCCCAACAACGGATGAAGGAAGAGCTAGACTGAAAAGGCTGATGAAAGAGTTAGCTGATTATCGGTGGCTTGATGGTGATTTAGTATCACACATGGTCAAGGTCAATCGATGATACAGAAATCATCTCGGAATGGTTACCTTATGCTTAGGACTTTGAGAAGGTGCCGGCTTTGATGAACACTCTTCCACCTGAATGGCAAGCAGTGTTAGATCGGCTATGGGAGGTCAACGTGGTCCCGGGTTATAGGGGTCTAGTGGAAACTTTTGTAAGAGAATACTATAGGATTGAGTTGGCCAAAACTTCAACCCTTAGATTGAGCGCCACATGGCGCGAAGCGAATGCGCCTTGGTGGCGACATAAGAGCTCTCCAAAAGTTTTTCCATGGATGGCAAATGTGCCTTCGGTTTTCTCAGATGTTTTGACTGATAGATTAGAAGGGACTTTCCCTAATTATCTCTTTGATTAATTATGTAATGTATACTACCTGATTGTTGTTGATGTAGCAACCGATATGTTAGTTGTATCATGTGAAAGCGTTGTTATTTTATTCGATATTCTATTATATATTGCTTTACTCTGGTTTTTGTGGGTAGTTAGATGTGGGTAGTAATAGAAGTTTTTGTAACTTCATAAAATGTATTTGCATAAGACAATTATATTAATAATAATTTTGAGTTAGGACTTTGGAGGATGATTGGAAACACGGTGACCTTTTGATTCTGAAGCCTTACTTGAAATTATTCATTAATATGATGAGTCTCAGTGCAAATAGGGATGCATAAATGATAGGCATTAATAATTCGTGCATATTAGTCGATGTGTTGAGATCAATGGTTTCAAAGCAACTAAGAACATAATTGCTGATATGAACGGCAACGATTGTGGAATATTGAATACGAAGATTCAATATGTGCTGGAAAAGCTAGAAGCACTAGAAGCTCTTGACCATATTATGGAAGATCTAGAGGATGCCGTGCGCCACCTTGAGCTAGTAGAGGATCGCTGTCGGCATTTGAGCCGAAAATAGACATTGGCAATGTTGGTTCTAGCTCAGAAAGGGCTTTGAGCTCTAAGCGCAAGCGTATTGATTCGTTCAATATATGGGAAAGCAAAGGATCAAGTCCTTATTGCAAGAGATCAAGAGTTAACCAACACAAGAGAGGAAAACGTCCTCAAGTGAAGAAAATGTCAAGGGTGAGGTGTTACAATTGTGACAAGAATGTCACTATGCTCGCAATTGTTGTGAGCCGAAAAGGTAAACACCTCTTGTACATTTGAGAACTTTGATTATGTGTCAAGTTCTGCATTATTAGCTGAATCCAATCCTTTGTGGACTGTAGATTCATGAGCAACGAGACGATGTAGCGAAGGATAAAGGATCCTTCGTAGAATTCCGACGATACCAACCGGAACTAAGTGGATCTATGTGGGAAACAGCTCCGAGCTGAAATTAAAGGGATTGGCACCTGCCAATTGAACATGCGTGGTGGACGCAACTTGTTCCTACATGATGTTCTATATGCTCCGGAGATTCGTCGAAATTTAAGTGTCTGTTTTGATGCATTGGTTAAGCTTGGTTTTTAGTATGAACTTCCATAATAGATGTGTAGATTTGTATTTGGATACAAACTACTATGATTTTTGGTCACTTTCTAGATAGTTTTATTGTACTAAATGTTGACTGTGGTGATGTCAATATGTTATTCCCTTGTTTCACGTCTTCTATTTATATGATAATGATGTGAATATGGTGGCATGCTAGACTTGGTCATATGGGCCAACAACATATGAAAAGACTAGCCAAAGAGGGCTTGTTGGGCAATATTGAAAAAGTCGATTTGCTTATATGTAAGCATTGCCTAGAAGGGAAAACGACAAGGAAACCATTTGGAAAAGGTAAAAGAGCTGAATTTCCTCTGCATTTAATCTATTCTGATGTCTGTGGTTCAATGAATGTGAGAGGAAGGCATTGGGCTGTTTATTTCATCACTTTTAATATATGATTATACTCGATTCGGATGTGTCTATTTGGTTTCTCATAAATCTGAAGCGATAAGTTGTTTCAAAAGGTTTACGACCCTGGTAGAGAATCAATTAGACAAGAAAATAAAAGTATTGAGATCTGATCGAGGTCAAGAATATTTATCTGATAAGTTCAGAAAATTAAGTGATGAAAATGGAATAGAAAGATAGTTGTCTATTCCATATACTCCTCAACAAAATGGTGTTGCAGAGAGAAGAAACAGAACCCTACTGAAAATGGTTAAGTCTATGATGGCGTATGCTAACTTACATATCACTTTTTGGAGTGATGCGTTGTTAACTGCTGCCTAAATACTTAACCGGGTGCCTTCCAAATCAGTTAGTTCCACTCCATATGAGTTATGGATAGGTAGAAACCGGACTTAAGCTTACTTAAGCCATGGGGTTATGTTGCCTATACTCATATGTCCTCTCACTAGTTTGGGAAATTGAGTCCCAGATAAAAGTAGAGTATTTTAATGAGATATTCCGAACACTCGAAAGGGTAAGTGTTCATAGGTGAGCAGGAAAGTGGGTGAATAACTGAATTTTGAATCACGTGATGTCACATTCTTAGTGGATGAATTTCCTAAGAAGGGCGAAATAATGGAAGATTACTTCCTATTTGAAACCTTGGATTAAGATAATGATGTCAGTGGAGTTCATCCAAGTGGGAGCAATATGAGATGTGATGAATTGAATTCAACTCATTCTCAATTGCAACCACCTGATGTGACAACATCATCATTACCTAATCCAAGTGGGAGCATAATGAGGAATGATGTGCTAAGTGTACAATCTCCCATACGGTGAACAAGTCGCCAAAGTATTCCCCGTCGACGTTTTGACATTGAAGGGGAAACTTTTATGATTGCTCCGTAAGATAAGGATGAGCCAAGAAATATTAATGAGGCTCTGAATTGCCCTAATAAGGAAAAATGGATTCATGCAATGAAAGAGGAGATGGAGTCAATGAAATCAAACCAAGTCATGGAACTAGTTGATCTTCTAAAAGGACACAAAGCTATTGGGAACAAGTGGGTTCTCAAAATAAAGCGAAAGGCTGATGGCTCGATAGAAAGGCATAAGGCTCACCTTGTGGCGAAGGGGTATAATCAACAGGAAGATATTGATTATGAAGATACATTTTCTCCTGTATTGAGATTTACCTCGATTCGCATAATTCGGCAATAGTGGCTAGTCTGGATCTTGAGTTACATCAAATGGATGTAAAGACTGCTTTCCTCAATGGAGAATTAGAGGAATAAATAAATATGGAACAACCGTCGGTTTCATAATGAAAGGCCAAGAAGAAAAGGTATGTCGACTTTGGGGGTCGATATATGGCCTTAAGCGTCGTCAAGACAATGATATATACGTTTTCATAATGCCATAATAGCATATGATCTTACAATGATAGATGAGGATCATTGTATATATATCAAAAGATCCAAGGATCAATTTGTGATCATATCATTATATGTTGATGATATACTAATTGCCGGAAGCAATATGGAGTTGGTTAATACTTGTCAAGAGACAGTTGTCTTCCAAATTTGAGATGAATGATATGGGATTGTAAACCCATAAACACTCCTATTGCAAAAGGTGAAGGATTGAGCCATAGGCGTGTCCAAGGACTCCACAAGAGAAGGAACAAACAAAATATGTTCCTTATGCTAGTGCTGTTGGGAGCTTAATGTATGCTATGATGTGTACAACACCCGACATATGCTTTGCAGTTGGAATGATGAATAGTTACCAATCCAATCCAGGTCAAGCACATTGGAAAGCTGTTAAAAGAATACTAAGGTATCTAAAGGGGACTGCTGATTATACGCTGAGTTATTATGGAAAGGATCTGCGACTCTAAGGTTATTATGATATTGATTGGGGAGGAGATTTAAATAAAAGGAAATCTACCTCCGGGTTTGTTCTCTTACCGAATAATGGCACCATATGTTGGAGCAGTAAGAAACAAAAGTGTATAGCCTTGTCCACGATGGAAACCGAGTTCGTGGCATTATCAGCAGAAAGTATAAGAAGATGTTTGGCTTAAGAGATTATTGGATCATTTAGGTGTTATTGGAAGTGCTGCAGATTTGTTATTAGTTAACTATGATAATCAAGCAGCAAAAGTGTACACTAAAGATCCAAATATCATGGCAAGACTAAACATATAGATACCAAGTATAATTTTGTCAAGGATATGGTTGCACGAAAGGATGTGAACTTAGAGTACATACTACGCATAGAATGGTTGCAGATCCTATAACAAAGCCAATACCTAGAGATGTGCTTTGTGGCCATATGAAATCTCTAGGACTGCGTAGAGACCGATGTACTAAATATTGTAATTTCCCTAAGTGTTCACAATTTGATGAATTTGTGTTTTCATCATTAATGCCTATGAATCTTTGTTTGATCTTTATGCATCTTAATGCTTAGTGCATTACTTTAAGTTAGGAAGTATGTTGGACAGATATAAGATTAGCCCACTCACACGGGTAATCGCCTCTATTTACTATGTGATAAATAGAGATGAGACTGTTTTTAAGCTTATTATCTAAGTGATAATCGAGAGCTCAAGCTTAAAACACGTATGTCGCCTTAACTAGGTGTTAAGATGAGAACATAATACTTACTATGTCTGAAAGTAAAATACCCCACATGTTTTACTTTATCTGTCTATGATGCCAGATGTGAGTTCTGATGAATTTTGTAAATGAGTAGATACGTGAACTCAAGTTAGACATTGGGTATGTCTGAACTATCATCTGTATGGTATTGAAAGTGTAAACATACGCTCCATGGGAAAGGAGTTAATACCGTAATACGTATTTCATACTACGTATGCATGAGACGACCAATAAGAGTGGCAAAAGTTTGATCTCAACTTTTTTATGTCGTGTGAGACTCTTGAGGAAAAGAGTTCCTCAATTTTTAGTCCCCTCATGACTCTTACTTATTCTCAAGATTTCTATTTAGTGTTTGCTATCTTAGGATGTTGCCAATGGTCATGAGTTTGATTCGATCTAATGGGGCATTTCTAGAAAAGCAAGCTGAACTGAAATTGAGAGTTTGAAGGAAAGAGGAAGATTGATTTTGGAGAATCACATTGTAGTTTTGTATTCACCGGTTAACCAATTATGATTGTCTTTGGGATAATCATAATTGTGAATACAATATATTTATATCATTGTTTGAAAAGAGATCAAGAGAGATATAAATGTGATCGATCGATCTAGGGTACTGCATACTAAATCTACTCGAAGTGTGACGCTCATTATGAGCTGCTATATATTCCTAACAGATGTATAGCAACGAGCTCTCAAAGTATGCTTTGTCGCACGGATTATTCACCGGTATGAATGTTGAAGAGAGGAAAAGAGAATTCTGTTCGGCCCACCATGTTAAGTGAGAGTCTATGATGGATTTTTTCTCGATGGGGCTGAGTAGGGCCTGTCCGCCCATGCTGGTTTTGGACCACCATGTGCGAGTGGGAGATGATGGATTTATGAGATGGGCTTAAGGCCCGTCCGCCCATGCTGGGCCCAAAAGGCCCGGCCCACGGGAATAGGGCCCGTGGAAAGAAGGGGGTATAAAGGGAGGAGAGAGAGAGAGAAAAGGCACCGTTTAATTAAAACAAACGACGTACGCTTCTCCCTCTCCCTCTCTCGTCGTTTTCCTCCAAAAGGAAAACAGTGACTCCCGAAGGCGTTTTCCTTCACCGGATCAACAGGACCAAGATTCTCTTCCTCCATTGACGACGGTGTTTAATCTGTGGCTAACAAGGTACGCTCGACTCCGTGGTGTGCTTTACGATCGGTGATACGTGTCGTTTTCTTGGGCTTCGCTTCCGCATTGATTTAGGGGTTCGATTTAGTGTCGAATCCGTGTTTTCGGGAATCAGTAATTCCCAACAAAAATAAAAGAGCCTGGGCCATTAAATTTGGGGAACATCAGAATAGCTCCAACTACTGTTGCAGATATTATATTCAACTATGGCATGGGAACGCGCATGTTTGTCGAAAACTTTTTTCTTGTTCATTGTTTCCTAATCCATTTCACCAACAAAAAATGAGCTCAGAGTGCCTGCGCAACTCATTGGAAGACAATGTTGAAGAAAACAAGAGACATTTTTCCAGTAGGTGCAATCAATGGTGCATGCTTTGTTTACTCTTGATGAAAGTACAGTCTATCCAACAACCTAAAAGTATTGCACCTGTGTTCAATCTAACTGGTCTGAGGATGTCCAGCTGTTTTAGCTTCCCAAATCCCATAAATAGATATGCAGCTTATCATCAAAATAAACATATGAAGATTGCTTATTATTTGCAAGTTATTGGATCAAAGGAAACAACTGCTAAAGTGAAGTGCTCTGGATAAATTACAACATTATCCCTCAGTGTGGATGATTCTACACCATACAAGTAAAGTGCAGCTCATTAAAAAAATCTACTACCGCAAGAAAAAACTAACCTCCCAGTCTCACCCGTACAGATTAACGACTTTGAAGGAATAATTTCAAATGAATACAAGCTTGTTTGGGAAGTTCCTGCAGTGCTAACTATTTGCATTGTCCTTAAGTCTATAATGGCAACACGATAACCAGCAGCCACATAGAGCAGCGATTCATGGCACTTCATGTCTACAGGCGCACCAGAAACAGAAGCCATTCCAACGCAGCATGATGAACGAACAGCAGATGATGCATTTGCATCCCAAACTCTTATCTAACAAAAAATTCAACATCATCTATCAGGTTAAGAAAAAACAGTATCCCAAAAGAAACAATGTTCATGGAAAACAAGACAATGGCAATAAATTCATTCAAAGGAAAAAAGTCCATACTGATGTCAAGAAATTCAGCTTATTCTAAAGGTTCCCACTTTTCACCAGAAGACATGCTAAAGGCTTATGGAGCCTTTAGCCTATTCGCATGATGTTGCTTGTTCTGATCTATAAGCTCCTCAATGAGAAGAGTCCCTCAGTGGAATTCTCTCTCTTAATTTACATGTCAAGAGCTTATCCACTGATGGCGCTTGATGGAAGTTGCTCAGGGATCCAAGCAATTGTGAGAAATTAGTGAGGATAAATGAGAAAAAATTTCAGAACGCAGTGAAAGTGCCCATACTTTAATGAAGCGGAGTAAGTTCCTTTCATTAACATCATGATCATCTAATGACATGCAAAGACCAATTTATTGAATTTATGTTCATATACAGAATAGACACCTAGACTCTACAAGAGATAAGATAGAAGTACCTTATAATCACTTGAAATAGACACCAAAAGAGAAGTCCTGTGCCTGTAAGGAAAATACAAACATATGGTCATATCAGCATGCCTGGTGCAAGGACTTCACACCATTGAGAATAAAAACACGACCAAATGACAATTTGAAAAAACGTATATTGAGAAACTTAAGAACTTGATAAGGAGCTTGTGAGTCACTAATGCATTTGATAGTGACAATTGACAAAGCAGATAGTAACCGTGAGTTAACTACTCATATATATATATATATATATATATATATATATATATATTTTAAGGTATGAACGCTATTAATAAAATTTAACTTATATATCTCGTGAGAATCACCATGGCATGAACTGAATCCTAATGGGCAAGCCAACAAACTGGCAATATCATACTAGATTTTCCAAAATAAGAGGCTTCTGACAGTCGCACGGAATGATTAAAGCGAAAGGGAAGACTTCACTGGATGTGAGTATTCAAGAAAAGATGTGACAGACATTACATTAGTGTATTTGATGCCTTTGAATAAGATGGGAGGTTCTCAACTTGATGTAGTTTGGACAAGCGAATGATGAATTTTTGAAGCTCCTGTGAGAAATGAGACTCTCTAATCCGGATGTAGGTTAAAGGGCAGAGAAAAAGCTAAAAATTTGTGGATGAGGCCTTTAAGACTATCTTAAGTACCTAGATTGTCACGTGTCACTAAAGATTAGTAGTGCACACCTTAGAGAATGCGTGTGCCCAACATTTGTTGAAGTGAGGCTTTGTCTTACTTATTATGCCTAGGCAAAATTAGCTTACAGATAAAAACCAAGAACATGATGGGCTAAAGTTTACTTCGAAGTTATGTCCTGATATGAGACAATCACAGAAAAAGAAGAGAAAGTGATAGCAACTAATTTACCAACTTCAGCGAATTAAAAAATGGGCCTTTTATATCATACTTAGAGTTCATTTGAAAACAGAATGTACAAGCCAAGGACCAAATTTCCTTAAACCTTCTCAAAAGCACCAAAATAGATGAAATGCCACAGTAGAGTTCTTCGAGAAACAGACATACCCAGCAACTGAAATAAACTTGACTGGCTTCTCATGCCCGTAAAATGTGGTCTTTAAAGCTTGTTGTCCACGTTTCCCACTTGAAAGGGACCAAAGCCGAACAGTGCCGTCGTCACCTCCACTTGCCAATACTCTACCCTTCCCTTCACCTATTAATTTATTTGACAGGGATAAAACTGGGCCAGTGTGACCTCTAAAACACCGTTGGCATGCACCCTGAGAAAGGAAGCATTAGAATTACAGACTATACATAGATTTTAGGGATAAAGCAGCCAATAGTCCCTGATTTTTTTTTTTTTTGTGGGGGGGTGGTTTCATTTGGGTACTTTATGTCTTTTTTGTTTGAGTTAACACTTCCTTTAAATATATGGACAGCATGCTGGTGTGGAAGACCACGTCAACCATATACATCCACGTCAATGCCAACTCATCTTGCTCCTCCTAACTATTTGCTGACAGGGACCCAAAAACGAAAAACGAAAAAAAAAAAAAAAAAAAAAACCAGAAGTCAGAGAGAGAGAGAGAGAGAGAGAGAGAGAGAGAGAGAGAGAGAGCTCCCTTGTGGAAGAGACAAAGATGGAGACGGAAGCTGGGTGGTGGTGATGGCACAGCCCAGCCACCAGCGAAGGTTCAGTGACCTTTTCCATTGTCTAGGACCGTTGCTGTGAGCGGTGGCACCGCAGCTGCCATCGGCCGGCAAGAGTGTGTGCGTGAAAGTTTTCCCTCCTCCTCTATATTGGCTATTCCGTATCTTTTTCCTTTTCAGATTTTGTCTTTTGAAATGTTGAAAAATATGTACTTTTTGTATCGTATTTTCTAAAATTCATACTATCCATATGAGATGCCATGTGAGATGCCAGCGTGACACTTAACAGCAACTAAATGGCCACATCAGTGGTTCTGTTGATCGTTCAAGGACCCAATTGGCCACAAAAGAGTTGAGAGACCAGATGAAACAAATTGAAAAAGTTTGGGACTACTAGTGCCTTCACTCCTAATATGAAGTTAATACAGGTCTTAACTAAGGAATCAAAATGGTTAAAGGTCAACAAATTATCTTCTTCAAAACATAAAGCCAAATAGGAGAACAGAATGCTTAAGCTTCTCACTACCTTAAAGTCCTTAACACAAATAACATTTATAGCTGCATTTCTAAATGATAAGATTGATAATATTATTGGTAAACCATCGGAAGATTAGATTAGAGTATAATTTGATTATGATTTGATTCTGCCATCGGAAGATTAGATTAGAGTATGATTTGATTCTGATTATTCCAATTGCAGATAAATTGATCCAGTCAATCTGTTAGATTAGATATTCGGAATATAGAATAGGAAATCTAGTTGTCTTCTTAATATAAATAGCATTATGTATTGTAGAATAATAGTGAGTATTATGGCTTTCAGTGAAGAACATTCTTCTCCTAGGAAATTTATCTTTGAATTGTTTTCTTGCATTCTTCAACCATCACCACCACTCCCATGGGACTTACATGAATGGCAAACGCTTGCCCAACAAAACAAGCCACTCCACACCATTGGTTGCTCCCCTGATCAAAGCTGTTCGCGAATCTTCAGTCACTTGCACTCTCCTCGACAAGTGTGGCATTGCAAGCCAACCGCACTACTTTGGTAGCACTTTCTTTTGCCTACTAAGCACTTTGTTTCGTTTTTTCTGTCACTTCCTGACATTCTTCAACCATCACCGCCACTCCTGTGGGACTTACATGAATGGCAAATGCTCACCCAACAGAACATGCTACTACACTCCATTAGTTGCTTCCCCTGATCAAAGCTGTTCACGAATCTATAGTCACTTGTACTCTCCTTGATAAGTGTGGCATCCCAGGCCAACTGCAATCCCTTAGCAGCACTTCTTTCGCATACTACGCCTCTCTTGATCTCAGCAAACCAATGAAGGATTCTCTTCTTGTAGGGAACATGGCGACCAATCTCTTCTTAGCATCCGCCCATATAGTTTGAGAAACTTGCTTGTCACACCAAAAGTCTCCTAGCCGAGGACGAGCCCGTGTTGTGCCTAGTGAGCCTAGACACTAGGCCAACCTTCTCTCAATAGATCGTTCCCAATAACAATATCATGAATAGCATCCTCATAATGGACCGCACGACGTCCAACTTTGTTCACGCATCCAATCTCTCGAGCAAGATATACAGATCATTTCAGCACAACAACTAGTTTCGACCTGCCATTGTCTCATCAGGAAAGCGGCATCAGCTCTCGATCAGTTTGTGCACGGGAGGCCAACTTGCCTTTAGAAATCCTCTAAAATGATAATCATCACATCCATGGATTCCTAGCACAAACACTCTGATGCCACTCCGATAAACCAGTTGTATCAACCCTTTTGCATTTCTTGCACTTCACCCCGATGCCACAAAGCGCCCACTTTTCAACCCCCATGGGTACAAGAGAAATTGGAACTTGGGCATTCTCACCTACCCAATTCCAGCAACACCTTTGTTGTAAGCTATCTTGTTGCTTCCTTTAATTGTTTTCGGCTCCTTTGGAATCTCACGGGCTATGGAGAGAACATACTTCGGATTGGGCTTCCTTATTCCCGATTTCAACCTTGTTTGCATTGGGTGAGTAGACCGTTGTTGAGTGGATGGAACTGGTAAATCACTTGAGACAGAGAATATTACTTCTTCATGTGTTTCACAATCTATGCATGGTTCTTGTGAACCCAACTGTGGTTGCTGCACGTTTGTCTCATTAGGTGGCTCATACTTCTGTTGTCTAGAGCTATTATCATCAAATAGAAATCCCACGCTCGGGTGTTGTGATATTTGCCCTTCACTCATTGTTGTTCCAGATTGTCTAGTAAAGAATTTAATCCCCTGTAACCAAGTCTGATACTACTGTGAATGCCTAGGAAAAACGGTCCTCAATTTATCAGAAAATGGGAATCTCGTCTCATCAAATATCATGTGCCGACTTACATATACCCTTCTTATTGGCAGATAAAGACATCGATAACCTTTATGTCTCTGACTATACCCAAGAAAAACACAGGGTAATGAGTGTGGATCAAACTTTGTTGCACCATACGGTCTAAGGTGTGGATAGCACTTGCACCCAAAGACTCGAAGAAACCCATAGTCAGGCTTTTTACCAAAGAGCTTACTAAACGGACTACTCATTCCTAACATTGGTGATGACAACAGATTGATGAGAAATGTGGCAGTCAGAAACGCATCGACCCAATAAATCAACGGTACTTGTGCATGATAGAGCATAGAAAGACCTAACTCAATGATGTGCCGATGCTTCCTTTTGGCATTCCCATTTTGTTCCGGCGTATATGGGCAGGAGACCAGCATTGTAATTCCTTTCTCATTCAAATGATTAATAAACTGGCTACTATTAAATTCACCTCGACCATCGCATTGGAAAGATTTAATTCGACTTTCAAATTGGTTCTCAACAAGATTTTGGAACATGATAAAGATGGAAAAGATTATAGGCAGCAGAACGTTAATGCTTAGATGGAGAAAGTCTCAAAATCATAAGAAGAATCTGCGACCCAAATCCGAGTAGCAGTAAGAAGCAATACCTCCAGCAAAGCAAGTGACATGGAAAAGAAAATATGTAGGACGCAAAACGTGTAATCACATGATCTCCATAACCAGAACAGGAACACACATAATTAGTAGAAAGATTAATGCACTTGTTTTAGGATCCATCGTTCTTGATGTGGAAGCGAAAAAGTGATGATCCATGCGCAAGTCCTTCTGTATCATTGGCTCAATGAGACGGCCCCCTCACCCTTTAGTGCTAGGTTAACGCTCTTTATGTGAGGATACTTGTGAGAATTAGGGTTAGAGGAGAGATTTGAGCACTATTTATAGAGTTTCCAACCAGACACTCTCATTATGGGCCAGGCTCAACTCGGCCCACATTAGCCAGCCCCATATTAGACTAATTAAGAAACCTTCTATCTCACCTTAGACCAACCTCGTAAAAACGGTAAATTACAATATTAATTAATATAGTCCACATTAGAAAAACTCTTACATTCTCTCACTTGAACTATATTAATTGAAATTGTATTGTATGTGCGCACCTTGGTCTAGAGATAATTCTTAATAGTCAATCATATCCCATAAAGTCTCAAACATCGAATCATGACAGTAACTGCATGTATACACATAGAGCTTTCTATGGTCACGAATGTTCTTAACTTTATTAATATGGATTCAATATGGTAGTGTGGCAAATGGATAAAATCTCTCATAGAGAGATCCCATTTGTCAGTCACCATTCTCTTACCTTAAGCGTTACAAAAACTTATGCCATTAGAGAATATCTTTATGGTTCCAATGAACCCACATATGCCTTGTCTTTAACGTTAACATTTTTTTTTTTTTTTTTATGTATAACAAGACATATGTACAAGGCTGATAACCGGATGCCCCTAGCCTTCACTCAAGGTTTGTACAATACATTGAGACTTTTATCAATATATATACAATATAATAACAATCCATTCAAAGAATATTTTAATGAATGTAAAAGTTGATATATATATTAAAATGTTACTAAATGTAACAAATACAGATGTAAACTTTATTAGAGGAAAAGTAAAAATAGCTCCCATTAAATAACAGTATTCCAAGATGCTCCTAGGCCCATGCTAATAACATGTCACTCAAATACACACGGGTGTAGGCCTTTGGTTAGTGGATTTGCAACATATCATCTGTAGGAATATGATCTACTGCAACGTCACCATTCTGCATTGATTCATTTATAGTCAAAAACTTGACCTCCACGTGTTTAGACCCCTTGAGACTTCTGTTGTTATTAATAAACAACGCTGTAGAGTTCTTGTCACAATATAACTGTATGGGCCTATCCACAAAATCAAAAACTGTTAACTCCCTAATGAGGTTCTGGAGCCAAATAGCTTGAGTAAAAACTGAAAAACATGCTACAAACTCTACTTGCATGGTAGAAGAAGATATAGATTTTTGTTTCTCGCTCTTCCACGATATTGCACCTCCTGCCAACATAAATATGTGTCTTGTCATTGATTTCTTATTATCTTGATAGCCAGCAAAATCTGCGTCTGAATACCCTGCTAGTTGCAAGTTCGGAACATGTTTATAAATCAGCATATAATTTTTTGTCCTCTTTAAGTACCTTAAAACCTTCTTGGCAGTAAGCTAATGATCGCATCCTAGATTTGACTGATATCTGCCTAGAAGTCCTGTCGCAAAGGCAATATCTAGTTTAGTGCAAACTTGAGTATACATGATACTTCCAAGCACATTAGCATAAGGTACATTCTTCATTTGAGCTTTCTCAAAGTTTGAATTAGGGCATAGTGAAAGACTCAATTTATCACCCTTAATAATAGGAGCATTTCCTGGTTTGCAATGCTGCATATTGAATCTTTCTAAAATGCGATCAATATATGCCCTCTGAGACAAACCCAATGAACTGCGAGAATGATTCCTATGGACCTCAATGCCAAGAACAAAAGACATCTCACCAAGGTCTTTCATGTCAAAATTTTTCAATAACATTCGCTTTGTCTCATGCAGTAAACCAATATCACTACTAGCAAGTAAGATATCATCCACATAAAATATGAGAAAAATGTATTTTCTCCCACTGACCTTGGTGTATATATACTGATCTATTTTGTTCTCAACAAATCTAAATGAAGTGACAATACTATGAAACTTTAAATACCACTGTCTAGAAGCTTTTTTAAGGCCATAAATAGACTTTTTCAATCTACATACAAGCTTACCCGAGTCATCTGCTGCAAAACCTTCAGACTGCACCATATAAACCTCCTCATTAAGGTCTCAATTTAGAAAAGCGGTCTTAACATCCATCTGATGTAACTCTATATCAAAATGAGTTACCAATGCCAAAATCACTCTAAAGGAATCTTTAGAAGAAACTGGAGAAAATGTTGCTTCATAATCTATTCATTTTCTTTGAGTGAACCCTTAGCTACCAACCTAGCTTTAAACTTTTCAATCTTTCCTTTGGAATCCCTTTAGTCTTATATACCCATTTGCAGCCGATAGGTTTATAACCTTCAGGCAATTCAACAAGCTCCCAAACACCATTGTGTCTCATAGATTACATCTCATCTTTCATCGCATCTAGCTACAAATCTGATTAAGGACATGAGATGGCATTCGTATAAGTCACCGGATCAACAACACGGCCAATATCATAATCATGCTCTTCCAAGTAGACTACATAGTCTGGTGGTATAGTTGAACGTCTTTCCTTAGTCGATCTTTTGAGTGGAGCTACTTCAACCTCATTTTGAATTTGAGGAACTTGAGGAATTTCATCAGGAATTGTCTCAACAACAGGATCCTGAGCCGCAATAGGCTCAGTTTGAAGCGCAGGAGGCTCCATAATTGTCTGCACATGATGAGATAGGGATCCAGTAATTCTCACCATACTATCATCTTCAATAGTTTGTGAGCAACTACCATTTTCAGCTACATCAAATTTCAAAAAATTTGCTGTCTGAAATTTCACAATTCTTGTACCTCTATTAGGGTTATAAAAACGATACCCCTTTGAATGATCTGGGTAAGATACGAAGCAACACCGAGTAGTCTTAGAATCAAACTTACTCAATGTCGGATTATATAACTTCACTTTTGCAGGACATCCCCAAACTTTAAGATGGTTCAAGCTAGGTTTACGTCTAGTCCATAATTCAAAAGGAGTCAATTGAACCGCTTTAGTAGGAACACGATTTAGAATATAAAGAGCTATTTTCAAAGTTTTACCCCACAGAAAATTAGGTAAATTGGTCATACTAATCACATTTCTCATCATGTCCATAAGGGTGCGATTGCGCCTTTTAGCCACACCATTTTGTTTAGGACTTCCAGGCATAATAAATTGATCTATTATCCCAGAATCCTCTAAGTATTTAGCAAACGGCCCTTTAAGTTGTCCAGCATCACCATGTCTACCAAAATACTCACCACCACGATCAAATTTGCCAATCCTTATGACTTTTCCCAATTGTTTCTCTATTTCAGTTTAAAAAATCTTGAATTTGTTAAGAGACTCGGATTTTTCTTTAATCAAGTATAAGTATCCATATCGGGAAAATAGTCGTTAATAAATGTGATGAAATAAAATTTTTTGGCACAAAGTAGCCATGTATGGTCCACTAATATCAGTGTGAATAACTTCTAATAAGTCAAAACTTTGTACGGCGGATTTCTTCTTTATCTTAGTCATCTCACCTCTACAACAGTCTGCGCAGGTCTCTAGATCACTTTTAAGAGTAGGCAAGATGTCAGCCTTTATAAGCTTTTCTACTCTTTTTTTAGAGATGTGACCAAGACGTTTATGCCATAATGCATAAGACTGTTCCTTAGGTAGAGGCCTTTTGAAAACAACTTTTTCAGCTGAATAAGCAATGTACATATCGTTAGGAGATAAACTCAATCGATACAATCCATTGGATAAATTGCAACACCCAATCTTATTTGAATTAAAAAAAATAGAAATACTATTGCTATTTATTTCAAAAGAGTATCCACACATGTCCAAATAAGACACAGAAGCTAAATTCCGCCTAAAAGAAGGAACATAAAAAGTGTTTCTTAGCACCATCCTAAAACCAAAATCTAAAATTAAAATAACATCTCCCACGAACTCGACGTCAACTTCAAAGTTGTTTCCCACAGTGAGCTTTGATTCATCCCGATTTGGCATCCTTTGGTTTATGAACCCCTTTAGGCTCACTCTTGGCTCTCTTGGACAACCAAGCCTTATACTTATTGCAGCGTTTCTTTACGTGTCCTCTCTCCCTACAAAAGTAGAAAAAAACACCATCCTTCTTGAAAAATACTTTCTTAAGACCCAAACTATTAGAAGGACCACTTTACCAAAAAAAAAAAAAAAAACTATTAGAAGGACCAGCACCTTCAGAATTTCCTTTATTGTTGGAAAGATCAGCAGTTTCAAAATTGCCCTTATGAGTATAATTTTTCAACTTCTTACCATTATCACTGCCAGAATTAAAAGCATAAAGGGCAATGTGCCCTTTATCTTTCTTCAATTTTTCTTCCTCTGCCATCACCCTTGCAATCAGGTCATTTACTAACCAGGCTTCATCTTGAGAACTATAATTGGTCTTGATAATCCCAAAATCAGGAGGGAGAGTATTTAGAGCTTGATGCACAATGCAAGCAGTGGGAATAACAACATTGAGAGCCTGAAGCTTTGTCTACAAATCTACCATCCTCAGAACATAATTTCTAACTCCACCAGAACCATCATACTTCATAGTAAATAGCGTTTGCAGGTATGTCCCTACCTCAGCATTAGACGAGACATGGTTTCTAGCCACCAAGGCTTCCATTATTTGCCTAACAGTGCAGTTCGTAGACAAACAACTTTTCAAGTGTTCCTGAATGGAATACTTCATGGATAGTAAGCAAATTCTATTGCTCTTTTCCTAAGCAGCAAAATGAGCTTTCTGAGCTTTTGTACTCTCGGTAGTAAGATCTGCCGGCCGATCGGCAATAAGAGCCATATTCATATCTGCTATCTCCATAGCAAACAGAAAATCTTTTCTCCATCTCTTAAAGTTTGAACAAGCAAGAATCTCAATTATGACGGAGTTACCGTTTACAAAAAATGTGACTGAAAAACAAGCAATGTATATAATCAGCATCATGTGAGCACTGTGTAACTTGACGTACAAGTACACATCCGGAGAGTTACATGCAAAATCACATAATCACCTTTGAGCAGAATACATGACATGCAGTTGTACACTCCTCACATAATAGCGGTTATGAGAATATATTCTAACATTCGTGAATACCTTTAGGCATATGAACCATTAAGATCAGTCAATCCTTTACCACACCATCATGTATCCCTCCATGAACTAATATATAATCACCTCTTTTGGAAGTACGACTACGTATTAGACCAGGAGACATTCCAATCATTATACGAGACCGAAATTTCTCAAACCCAATCAAGTATGCCACTTTGGCGGTTACAACTCAATTGAATTCTTGAAACTCTCTCATACCAGGGATATAAACTTTATTTCTCACATACATATACATGTGATTTTAACTTTAGTGATAGGGGCGGTAAATCACTAAAATCTCATATCATCCTAATTACACTGCTTTATTCATTAATAAAAATTAAATTTTATTGTATATTATTAATGAATCACATTTTTATACTGTTTATGTGATAACATACCAATAACCCAACACCTGTATTTCCAAAATAACAGAAAAATACAAGAAAAATATGCAAAAATACACTAAAAATACACGTATTTAGGGTTTTGTATGTATTTTCACAGCTATAAAATCATCAAACATGTAAAATAAATACACAATAAGATAGAAAATGGTCATACAAACCTGTAGCCGCCAACCACGCGCCGATTGGAGCACCCATGTGCTTGCATGCGTCGCCTGAGTGCGTGGCGCGTGTGAAAAGGCTAGTACGAACACCTAAAATGGGGTGAATATGTGTTAAAAGAAATTTTGGCAAGAACGTTTGTAAAATACTTTTCTATTGAAATAGAGTTTGAAAACCAACGGACTTGAGTGAGTTTTGTATCTCTAACGAATAAGCAAAATTACGAATAAGTAAAGGAGTTTAGGGAAGAGAATAAAAACACAAGATTTATAGTGGTTCGGCTTAGATCAAGTCTACGTCCACTCTTCAGCGCTGACAGCCTACTGGCTGAATTTCACTATGAATTAAAAGAGATTTTACAGTCACGCAATCTCAACTTCATAGTGTAGAGACTCTACTACACTCTTCCGAAGTCTCACAAATGTTTGCTCTCTTTTGAGCACAATTTGAGCTTCAGCAAATGAAATAGCAAAGAACTAAGGAGTTTCAGACTTTGAAAATTTTCTTTTACACACTTATTCGAACAACTAGAGAGTCCGCCTTAAATACTCCTCCATGCCTTTACGATTGTTGGCACTTTCCAAAGGAGTTCTTCCAATCTACCCATTGGACAGAATCAATCAAGAAGATGTCGAGTCAAATTAAGAATATGTTGAAAGCCCGTCAATCATGTTCGTCCATACAATCAGGATCTTGGTTTCCATAAGTAGAACCTTCCAAGTTTGTTTGCCTTTCAAAAGATTTGATTATCAAAATTGATTCCAATAAAAATAATCAATCATATAAGTGCTATATCCAGCCATAAGGTCATCCATAAATCATACGAATCGAATCATTGAAAATAATCTTGCATATGAATAAATCTTCATTCTTTAGTGTCGTTCAGTCTGAAATCTGTCAGCGTGAGTAGACTTTGATCCTAAAGTCTGTCGGTCTTCAGACTTTGACCTTAAAGTCTTGGAGTCTTCAAACTAGACTGTGGAAAGGTTTTGTCAACTTCAAAACAGTAAAGGAGTTTTCTCCAACAATCTCCCCCTTTTTGATGGTAATAAAACTTTCTTGCAGATTTAAGAACTTTTGACCTGCAAAATAACTTTTAAGCAATACGTGATATCTTATAAAAATAAGTCGATTATGACCTGGATAGCATTGATCTGCAACCACAGAAAACACGTTAATCTTGAACATATAACTATCCAACGACAATCATTATCACTGAATAAGTTCAACAGTCAAACCAAACAATCCAAAAGTCAAACTTTAAATAGTCAAACAAAAATCCAAAATCCAAACCAAAGTTAAAAAGTTAAATCTGCACAATTTTCCCCCTTTTTGTCAACAGCAAAAAGTGGAGAACATTAAAAATGAAAGTCAAATGAAATCAGGGTTGTTTGGGGATGCGAATGAGTTGGAAATCCCCCATAGACTTAACAATTTCCTCTAGCTTTCTCAGAGTCTCCTTCAGCTGCTCAATATCCTCACCCTTTGCATTATCTTGAACTTAAAGCTTAAGGGCTTGTACCTGCTCGTGTAGAGAAGCTGAAGTAGACGCTAAAGCAGTTTTGATGGTCATAATCTCAAACTCCATCCCATATTGCTAAGCCTTCAAATCCAAAAGGATTTCTAGCAGCCTTTGAAAGTCTGCTGCTGGTACTGTTGGAGCACTAGGTCTAGCCAAATCGATTCCAGGAGTATTGAGATGTGAAGGAACATCAGCAGTTCGATCTCCAAGACTTAGAGAGGATGCCTCAACACCAGCTTCAGGAATTTGAGAGGCATATACATCCTCTGGATCGGCAGGAGAACGACTAACATCATCATTAGTAAAAATAGGTGAGAAGTACCTCTTTTTTCAGCAGCTCCCCATTTTTCCATACCTACAGGTGGAGAAAAGAATTCTTCTTCTTGCTCTTTCTCTGCATCAGCACCCAAGTGATGTTCTTTCTCTTTTCCATCTCCTGCAATTCCACTCATAGTCTTTTTGAAATCCTCTGACAAGGATACAGCTAAAGTCGGCTCAAAAGAGTCATTTTGACTCTTTTCTTCTCCTGATTTTCTTCTTTCTTCCTCTCCTTCTCTTCCTTCTTCTTCTCTTCTTTCTCTTTCCTCTGTTCTTCGTTCTTTACTCCCTTCTCTTGTCTCTTCTCTCTCTTCACTTCTCTGCTCTGTCTCTTCTTGTTCTCTTGTCTCTCTATCCTCTGGCTGCTCAAAACTAACAAAACTCTGAAGATTTTTCAAGGTAAGAGTAGAAAGAGTAAGTTCGTCCTCATCCTCTTCATCCTGAAGAATAAGGGCTCTTCTCTTATTTGTTGATTCAATTGTGGGCTCCTTGCCTTTTCTTTTCTTCGTAGCAGAGTCTTGCTTTGTTTTGCTTGGGGACTTCTCCTCAAAGCGCTTCAAGGGCTTGTTCAGTTCCTTCAGTCTCATTTTCGACACCATCTTCAATCATATCACCATAGGAGCAATGGTTCGAGCACAGAGAGATGCAGGAAGCTGAATATGAAAGTGTCGAAACAATTTGGTAACCAGCGTTGAGTAAGGGAGTTGTCTCTTATCTATCACAACAGTCCTATACATGTGTATTAGGATTGTGTGTGGCAATGAGAACTTCATCCCATTACTGATAGCAAACATCAGTTTAGCTTCTGCATGAGAAACATCTTGGAGGTAGACTTGGGTCGAATATAGTTTATCATGACCTTGTGCAGTAAGATGTTAGAGGCAGTCATTCTTTGGTAAATGATGCCACCCTCAGAAAGTTTATCCTTCACAAGGAAACTAGTAGCATGACCAATAGTCACGTTTATTGGTCGGAAACTCCCTCTTTCCACACCAATAACGTCCGCCAATGTGTCTACGTCCACCACAAACTCTCTATCCCTTACAGTAAAATAGAATTTATTCGCATCTAGGAATGATAGATTCGAATAGAAATAAGCAGTTAATTTGGCGTAAGCGACATCGATCTCCGAACAAAATCTTTCAAGTTGAAGAAGAGCAAATCTCTCCCTCAGGTTCACCTGCACATAGTCTAAAAAGTCGAAATCCACAGTTCGAGGGTTCATAGTTCGAGGGTTCATCACCCCTCTCTTCAGCAGTTTGGAGTAAGTTCTTTAATGATCTTTGGATCGAAATAAATTCGTTCCCTCACCACACATTTCTGCAGCAATGCCTATCCTAGGCTGAAAGTTTGCATACAACCTCTCATCGTCATCCTTAATCTCAGGCTGATTAAAAGATCCAAACCGATGATCTCTTGGAAAGTTGGCAAAAGTTCTATCTGCCAAACCTTCAGGCGCAATGCCTAACCTTTTAATTGATCTCAAAAATTGAGTCTCATTCCTGTACCCTCTCTCGTTCAAAAACTCATCAATGAAAGTCATAGCAGTGCCACCCTGCTTTAACTAATTGTAGAGTTTAAAGAGCAACTCAGGTTTTAGCGTTCTTACGGGTTCGATGTTTTCCACGATCTCTTCTTCTGCTGGTTGGCGTGGAGAATTTTGAGTAGGATGCTGTTGTTGATGCTATTGCGGTTGCTGAGGAGAATCTTCTTCATTGCTCAAGTTAAAGTGGGTAGGACCCTCAGGCATGCTTCGTGGTCCCTTGCTTGCAATCTTGGAAGACTTTCTTTGGAACGACATTGTTGCAGTCGAGGAGGATTTCTCTAACTTATTCGTTTAAGAAAGGTGAAAACTTGGAGAACGATCTTGAGAGTAAGAGTGAAAAAGTAGAAATTTTGTATTCTAGGGTTTATGGAAGTGTAAATGAAGAAGAAAGACTCGTCGGTATAAAAGGCAAATGAAACGGGTTATCCGAACTGTCGTACGGAAATGAACCGTCACACCAAAATTTCCTTTTTCGAAAATGAAAACTGTCAAAAATTCAAAATTTTGAAAAATGTAACTTCCAAAAATAAAATAGGCAAGCAACGATTGAATATTAATGTACCTTTTCGAGAGCTTCTTACTAAAATTAAATTGTTTCTATTTAAGAAATAACTTACAGATGCAAATTTTGGATATTCTGAGTCTGACCACCTTCAGACTTTAATCAGTAGAATATATAATATTCAGTCTAGTGCGAATAGACTCAAATAGGCTTTTATGCAGTGGCTTTGTAAATATATCTGCCAATTGATTCTTCGAGTCAATGAACTGAATCATGATTTCTCCATTCTGAACATGATCTCTTATAAAATGATGTCGAATCTTTATATGTTTTGCCCTTGAATGAAGAATTGGATTCTTTGTGAGATTAATGGCATTGGTGTTGTTGCATTTGATCTCGGTAGAAGATTCTTCAATTCCAAAGTCTCTTAGCCGTTGTCTTATCCACAAAATTTGAGAACAACAACTTCCAAGAGCCACATACTTTGCTTCTGCTGTTGAAAGAGTTATAGTACCCTGCTTCCTTGAGAACCAAGACACCAGCTTGTTGCCCAGCAGTTGATAAGTGCCAGAAGTATGCTTTCTATCAACTTTGCAACCTACTAAATCTGCGTCTGAATATCCAAGGAGAGTAAAGTCTCATTCTTTGGGATACCACAGACCAGCTTTGGAGTAGTTGCAACGTATTTGATGATGCATTTTGCAGCACTTAAGTGGGATTCTTTGGGATCTGATTGGAATCTAGCACAAATGCAAACACTAAACAAAATGTCAGGTCTAGAAGCAATAAGGTAAAGAAGCGAACTAATAATACTCCTGTAGAGTTTCTGGTTGACTTTCTTTCCCCCTTCATCTTTATCCAGCTTTGAAGAACTTGACATTGGTATCTCAGTCTTTTTGTAATTCTTCAACCCAAACTTCTTGATGAAATCTTTTGCATATTTTTCTTGGTGAATGAAAATTCATTTATTCAATTGTTTGACTTGTAATCCGAGAAAGAAAGTCAATTCACCCATCATGCTCATCTCAAATTCATCATGCATAGACTTAGAAAACTTCTTGCATAGATTTTCATTAGGAGATCCAAAAATAATATCATCAACATAAATTTGAACTAATAAAAAGTCTTTTCCTTCTTTATTTATGAATAAAGTAGTATCTACCTTTCCCTTTTTAAAACCATTTTGGATTAGAAATTTACTTAACATTTCATACCAGGCTCGAGGTGCTTGCTTTAATCCATACAAGGCATTCTTCAGTCTATAGACTGAGTTTGGCTTTCTTGGGTCGTCAAAACTAGGGGGTTGTTCCACATAGACTTCTTCTTGGATAAATCCATTGAGAAATGCACTTTTGACGTCCATTTGGAATAACCTGAAATTTTTATAACAAGTAAAAGTAAGTAATAATCTAATTGCTTCTAACATCGCTACTAGTGCATAGGTTTCATCATAATCTATCCATTCTTCTTGCGTATATCCTTTGGCCATAAGTCTTGCTTTGTTTTTGACCACTTTTCCTTTCTCGTCCACTTTGTTCCTGAAAACCCATTTAATTCTAATAATAGATTTACCTTTTGGTTTAGGAATTAGCTCCCAAACATCGTTGATGTTGAACTGTCTGAGTTCTTCTTGTATAACTTTGATCCAGCTTTCATCAGACAGGGCTTCTTCTACACTTTTGGGTTCTATCTTAGAGATAAATGCTAGTGACACGGCCCACGGACAAGCATGATCCAAGATCGTCCGTGAGGGGCCGTGTCACGTACAAAAGGCTGTCCGGAAGCAGCCCACGAACGACCCATGAGCAGAACGAGCGGAAGGCCCATGCGCAGCCCATGGACGACCCGTGGCGATGCTCGAGCAGCCCGTGACGGTTCAGCTGGTCGCGTGTCGACCGACCTGCAACCCCGATCTTGCCGACGCACGCCCATGATCTGCCCAAGGCTCGACGCGCACGACCCATGGACTTCCCAAGGGCTGCCGGGTGCGGACCATCGAGTAGCCTTCGAGTAGTCTACATTTGTATAGATGTAATGATGATACGGATTCAAAATGAACCGTTGGATCGGGAGGGACGATCCACGGTCGAGATACGACCCACTCTTGTATAAATAGGGATCCCCCTCCCTCAATGGAATCAGTTCGTTCACAAGCAATATACACTCTCTTTGCCCATTCGGTTGTTGTGTTCGAGCGAGTGTGTGTGTAAGGCTGACTTGGGATCACATATCCTAAGGCCGCGCGGTGTTTGATCGACCGAAAAAGATCGACCCGTGACAAGTGGTATCAGAGCTGCTGCTCCAAATCCCGTCTATGACCGAGACGGAGGCGTTCCACCAGTTCATGGGCGGACTCAAGCCTTGGGTCAAGCAGGAGCTCAAACGGTGCAATGCAACGGACCTCACCACAGCTACTTCTGTGGCCGAGTCCCTTGTCGAATACAGGCCGGCAAACACCACCAAGCCCGACTTTCGACCGAGAGAAAAGGCCAATGGTGGGGGAGATCGAGGCCGGTTCCCTCGACCAAATGCTGGCAGACCACCGCCGACTCCTCATAGAAATCAACCCGAGTCGAGCAACGCAAGGTACCAACAAAAGCCACGCACATACAAGTGCTTCTTTTGTGACGGACCCCATATGGCTCGGGAGTGCCCGAAGAGGGGAAAGTTGGCGGCCTGTGCAAGGAGGACCAGCCGCGAGAGGAGGCGCGGTTGGGATCGTTGCGGATTCTTGGAACGATCAAGGCCTCCAAGAATGCCAAAGAACCGAAAGGAATGATGTTCGTAGACGTCAAGATCGGGGGTACCACGATGAGCGCACTCGTGGATACTGGGGCGTCCGATCTGTTCATATCCAAAGAGGCCGCGAAGAAGTTGCATCTTCCGGTCCAGGCAAACGAGTCCGGTTGGCTCAAAACGGTAAATTCCAGAGAAGTCCCGACCAGCGGCATGGCCAGGGGCGTGGAGTTTCACCTTGGTCCTTGGACCCCAACAAAGAAGACATCGAGGTAATCCCCCTTGATGACTACGACTTTGTACTCGGTTTGGGATTCCTCGACCGGATCAATGCGGGTGTCATGCCCTTCGCGGACTGCATTTGCATCTGGACAAACGGTGCCAATGCATGGTCCCGATCTATCGTGAATCGGGACGCGATAGGAAGATGCTATCGGCCATGCAGCTTGCTAAAGGGCTGAAGAAAGGCGAGGCGACCTTCTGGCGGCATTGAAGGAGGAGGGCGCGGAGGAAAGCTCGACCGGAAGAGGCATCCCGAGTCCTCGATGCCTTCCAGGATGTGATGCCGCCCGAACTGCCCAAGAAGCTGCCTCCTCGGAGAGAGGTCGACCACCGGATCGAGCGGTACCCGATGCTCGACCACCGGCCATGTCTCCCTATCGCATGGCCCCGCCCGAGTTGGAGGAGGCGAGGAAACAGCTCAAGGAGCTGTTGGATGCTGGATATGTTCGGCCATCCAAGGCCCGTTCGGTGCCCGGTCTTGTTCCAAAAGAAACACGACGGATCCCTCCGTATGTGTATTGACTACCGGGCATTAAACAAGCTGACCGTCAAGAATAAGTACCCGATTCCCCTTATTGCTGACTTGTTCGATCAGCTCGGAGAAGCCCGTTGGTTCTCCAAGCTCGACCTTCGATCGGGGTACTATCAAGTGCGGATCGGCGAGGGGGATGAGCCGAAGACAGCATGTGTGACCCGCTATGGATCGTACGAGTTCCTTGTCATGCCATTCGGCCGACCAACGCGCCGGCTACGTTACGCACCCTCATGAACAAGGTGCGCATCCGTTCCTTGATCGGTTTGTTGTAGTTTACCTCGATGATATAGTGATATATAGCCGGACGCTTGAGGAGCATGTTGAACACCTAAGTCGAGTTTTCGGACCCTCCGAGAGAACGACTTATGTGTGAAACGTGAGAAATGTGCCTTTGCACAAAAAGAGATTCCGTTCCTAGGGCACATCGTTGGGGGCGGACGTGTGCGGATGGACACGGCGAAGATCCGTGCCATTGTTGATTGGGAGCCACCAACCAAGGTGACGAGCTAAGATCCTTTCTTGGCCTCACGAATTACTACCGGCGCTTCATCCGGGAGTACTCGCGTCTCACCGTGCCACTCACGGATATGCTGAAGAAAGATAGGCCATGGGAGTGGACGGATCGGTGTCAAGAGACGTTCGAGCGGTTGAAGCGGACCATGACCAAGGAGCCGGTGCTCATGCTGCCCGACTACACCAAGCCATACGAGGTGGAAACCGATGCTTCTGATTTTGCCATCGGTGGTGTCTTGATGCAAGAAGGTCATCCAGTGGCCTTCGAGTCCCGAAAGTTGAATGATGCCGAGCGACGATACACGGTCCAAGAGAAGGAGATGACCGCGGTGGTGCACTGCCTTCGCACATGGAGGCACTATATCTTGGGGTCCCGGTTCGTTGTAAGGACTGACAACGTGGCTACGAGCTACTTCCAAACTCAGAAGAAGCTCAGCCCGAAACAAGCTCGGTGGCAAGACTTCCTGGCCGAGTTTGATTATGTGCTGGAGTATAAGCCCGGAAAGTCCAATTCCGTGGCCGACGCCCTAAGCCGGAAGTTCGAATTGGCCAATGTGGTGAGCGAGCCCGATCGCCCATGGGTTGATCGTATTAAGGAGGGGCTGAAGCATGATCCAAGAGCCCAAGCCCTCCTTCAATACGCCCAAAAGGGCCTGACGAGGATATTTTGGCTCGAGGATGACCTCCTCTACACCAAAGGACAGCGACTCTATGTGCCGCTCCACGGGAAACTTCGGAAGGAAATCCTAAAAGAGTGCCACGACTCCAAATGGGCGGGGCATCCCGGAATCCACCGCACCATGGCGCTTGTGGAAGATCAGTACTTCTGGCCGCATATGCGGGATGATGTGGAGACATACGTGCGGACGTGTCTTGTCTGCCAACAAGACAAGATAGAGCAACGGCCTCCCGCGGGACTCCTTGAGCCGTTGCCCATCCCGGAACGACCATGGGAGAGCGTCTCCATGGACTTCATCGTAAATCTGCCCAAGTCCGGGGTGTCGGGCCCTCATGGTTGTGGTGGATCGCCTCTCCAAATATGCGACGTTCGTGCCGACCACGATGGAGTGCCCAGCCGAGGAAGCTGCCAAGCTATTCCTCAAGCACGTCGTCAAATATTGGGGTGTTCCACGCACGATCGTGAGCGATCGCGACCCTCGGTTCACCGGACGGCTTTGGACCGAGCTCTTCAAATTCTTTGGGACGAGTCTCAATCTCTCCACCAGCATGCATCCCTGAGAACCGACGGACAAACCGAGCGAGTGAATGGGTTCTTTGGAGATCTACCTTCGGCACTATGTGAGCAACACGCAAGCGGCGGGCACGGCTGATAGACGTGGCCCAATTCTCGTACAACTTGCAGCGGAGCGAAGCCACGAGTCAAAGCCCGTTCGAAATTGTGATCGGACAGCAGCCGCTCACGCCAAGCGCAATCGCTTCGGGATATCAAGGAAGTAGCCCGGCCGCGTACAAACTCGCTAAGGAATGGGGCGAGCACGTGGACTTGGCCCGGGCGTGTCTGGATAGGGCCGCGAAGCGCACGAAGAAATGGGCTGATCGAAAACGACGGCATGTGGAGTTTCAGGTCGGGGACTTGGTGCTAGTCAAGTTGCACCTCGTCCTTCGATACCGAAACGTAAACAAAAGGGCTGATCCGTCGCTATGAAGGCCCTTTTCGAGTGATACAACGGATCGGGAAGGTGGCGTACA
The DNA here is from genome assembly GCA_014182545.1 of Eucalyptus globulus. Classification (NCBI taxonomy): domain Eukaryota; kingdom Viridiplantae; phylum Streptophyta; class Magnoliopsida; order Myrtales; family Myrtaceae; genus Eucalyptus; species Eucalyptus globulus. The sequence goes on from CM024725.1 coordinate 28,981,228, forward strand.
AGCTGGACATACCGTCCAAATTCAGGCTCCATCCCGTGTTCCATGTGAGCATGTTAAAGCCATTCCATGTGGATGAAGATGATCCGGATCGGGGCGCATCACAGCGAGCGCCCCTTGGGGGCAAAGGCCTCCTATGATCGGGATATTGAGTGTATCCTGGCGGACCGGACCATACGGAAGAAATATCGGGCACCAAGGAAGGAGTACCTCGTCCAGTGGAGAGGCTTTCCTGAGAGTGAAGCAAGCTGGGAACCCTCCGAGGCTCGTGGGAATTCAAGGGGCACATCGAAGCCTTCCATGCCACGGACGCGACGAGGCATCGCCAGATTAGGTGGGGGAGAATGACACGGCCCACGGACAAGCATGATCCAAGATCGTCCGTGAGGGGGCCGTGTCACGTATAAAGGCTGTCCGGAAGCAGCCCACGAACGACCCATGAGCGAACGAGCGGAAGGCCCATGCGCAGCCCATGGACGACCCGTGAGCGATGCTCGAGCAGCCCGTGACGGTTCAGCTGGTCGCGTGTCAGACCGACCTGCAACCCTGATCTTGCTTCTGGCGCACGACCCATGGACTTCCCAAGGGCCTGCCGGGTGCAGACCATCGAGTAGCCTTCGAGTAGTCTGTTGTATAGATGTAATGATGATACGGATTCAAAATGAACCGTTGGATCGGAGGGACGATCCACGGTCGAGATACGACCCACTCTTGTATAAATAGGGATCCCCCTCCCTCAATGGAATCAGTTCGTTCACAAGCAATATACACTCTCTTTGCCCATTCGGTTGTTGTGTTCGAGCGAGTGTGTGTGTAAGGCTGACTTGGGATCACATATCCTAAGGCCGCGCGGTGTTTGATCGACCGAAAAAGATCGACCCGTGACACTAGTGTGCTAGACTCTTCTCGCCTTTTGGATCTGGTGTGAATTCCTTCATCAATGTTGCCAATGATGAGTTCCTTGGGATGACTAGACTTATGCTTCCAGTTACTAGTTGGTTTGAAAGTTTGCTGATCCTCTGCTTCAGTTGAATCTTTTATTTCTGCTCGTTGCTGATCTTTAGAAGTCTGAACCACTTCGGGGGAAGTAGACTTTGTAAAGTCTGGAGCAGGTTCAGATTCTTCAAGTTGAGTCTGATTAAGTTGATTTTGCATAAAGTCTTGAAACTTGACGTTCCTAGATCTTCCACAGATTGAGTTTTCTTGTTGAAAACTCTATATGCTTTGCTTGAGGTAGAGTAGCCAAGGAAAATTCATTCGTCTGACTTTTCTTTAAACTTTCCGATTTGATCATTTGCATTTTTCAAAACAAAACACTTACAACCAAATACATGAAAGTAAGAAACATTTGGCTTTTTCTCTTTATATATTTCATAAGGAGTTTTCTCTAATATAGGTCTCAAGAACACTTTGTTGATAATATAGCAGGCTGTTGAAACTGTTTCAGCCCAAAATTGAGAGGAAATTTTACTCTCAATTAAGAGGGTTCTTGCCATTTCCTACAAAGATCTGTTATTTCTTTTCACAACCTTATTCAGTTCTGGAGTGTATGGAGAAGAGAAAACATGCTGAAAACCAGAATTATCACAGAATTTTGCAAAGTCTTGATTTTCAAACTGACCTCCATGGTTTGTACGTATACTTGAAATAGCATATCATTTTTCATTCTGAACTTTCTTGGCAAACTTTGTGAATTGAGAGAAGGCTTCAGACTTATTTGCTAGAAAATATACCCAAGTAAAACGAGAGTAATCATCAACGATTACTAGGCAGTATCTTTTTCCACCAATGCTTTGAGTCATGGTTGGTCCAAAGAGGTCCATATGTAGAAGCTACAAAGCTCGATTAGTAGAAATTTGATTTATAGGTTTAAAGGAACTTCTAACCTATTTTCCCAAAACACAAGGAGTGCATAATTCAGACTTTTGATAAGTCTTGCTTCTTCCAGTTGAATCTTCTTCCCTTTCTATTCAACTTCCTGAGTTTTTTAATCATGAGTGCTAGTTCTTCATCGTCCATGTCTTCTTCTGAATCTGTATCATCAGAATCATCGTTAGATTTTAAAGCAATTGACTTCTTACCTTTGGGATCTTCTTCCTCATTGATTTGTTCCACTTCATATGATTGAAGTGTGCCTCCCAGTTCATCTACTGAAAGAGGCATGATCCTCTGGGTTTCTCTAATTGAAGTCTTCACGTGATTCCAGTCCTTGGAGAGTCCACGTAGCAGTTTATTGACCTTCATTGGTCCTGATATTGGTTGTCCTTGATATGCTAATCCATTTACAATCTCAGTGAAACAACTGAACATATCAATGATGGATTCTCCAGGCTTCATCTTGAAGGCTTCATACTGTCCGAGAATAATATTGATCTTCATTTCCTTTACTCGATTAGTTCCTTCATAGGTGACATGCAATCTATCCCAAACTTCTTTCGCCGTTTCACAGGAAGAAATTTGATTATACTCAGTAGGAGATAAAGCACAGTATAAAGAGTAGATAGCTTTAGCATCAATAGCTTGTCTCTTGGTTAATTCTTCTTGTGTCATTTCGCCAGCATCTGCAACTTCTTTTCCTCTTTCTGAGGTTTATGTAGCTTTGGGATTGATCCATTTTTCTACCACATCCCATTCCAGGGGATCTTTCGATCTTAGAAATGCCTTCATCTTGTTTTTCCACACATTGTATTCATTTCCATCAAAGTAAGGAGGTCTGGTGTTACTTTGGCCTTCAACCAAACCTAGAGCCAGAATACTAGCCATAGATCTTTAGCTCAGAAGTAAAAACACTTCAATAAAACGAGCACACAGGCTCTGATACCAATTGAAATGGCTAGTACGAACACCTAGAGGGGGGTGAATAGGTGTTAAAAGAAATTTTTGCAAGAACTTTTGTAAAATATTTTTCTATTGAAATAGAGTTTGAAAACCAATGAACTTGAGTGAGTTTTGTATCTCTAATGAATAAGCAAAATTATGAATAAGTAAAGGAGTTTAGGGAAGAGAATAAAAACATAAGGTTTATAGTGGTTCAGCTTAGATCAAGCTTACGTCCACTCTTCAGCGCTGACAGCCTACTAGCTGAATTCCACTATGAATCAAAAGAGATTTTACAGTCACACAATCTCAACTTCACAGTGTAGAGACTGCTACACTCTTCCGAAGTTTCATAAATGTTTGCTCTCTCTTTTGAGTACAATTTGAGCTTTAGCAAATGAAATAGCAAAGAATTAGGAAGCTTCAGATTTTGAAAATTTTCTTTTACACACTTATTCGAACAACTAGAGAGTCCGCCTTAAATACTCCTCCATACCTTTACGACCGTTGGCACTTTCCAAAGGAGTTCTTTCAATCTACCCATTGGACAGAATCAATCAAGGAGACCTCGAGTCGTTTTAAGAATGTGTTAAAAGCCCGTCAATCCTGTTCGCCCATACAATCAGGATCTTGGTTTCCGTAAGTAGAACCTTCCAAGTTTGTTTGCCTTCCAAAAGATTTGATTATCGAAATTGATTCCAATGAGGATAATCAATCATATAAGTGTTATATCCAGTCATAAGGTCATCCATAAACCATACGAATCGAACCCTTGAAGATAATCTTGCAACTGAATAAATCTTCATTCTTCAGTGTCGTTCAGTTTGGAATCTGTCAGCGTGAGTAGACTTTGATCCTAAAGTCTGTCGGTCTTCAGACTTTGACCTTAAAGTCTTGGAGTCTTTAGACTAGACTGTGGAAATGTTTTGTCAACTTCAAAACAGTAAATGAGTTTTCTCCAACAGCGTGGAGCTCACGCGCAGGCGTAGAGACCGGTCAAAACCGGTCCGACCAGTAGCGGTCCGACCGGTTCCTGGCTCGACCGACCGGTCCAACTGCCTGGTCCAGTCAACAGTTGACCGGTTCGGGCAGGTCAACGGGTCAGGTCGGCCGCGTATTGTGTGACATCCTAAATTTCTCAACCTGTTTTCTACTGAATTAGTCGGGCATTTCGTTGATGCATTTATAGGGCTATTCTCAGAGCCGATCACTCTTGAGATAACTAGACTGTCTGGGTAAGTAATTAAGAAATTTTAAGGCAATAAACTTGAGAATTCGACTAGAAATTGACTTCTCGACCGTGCTCTTCTTTAGAGGCCATTGCGGCACAATTAAAAATTGATTTGAGATCAGAGATAGGTCTGTTCGATTGAGATGTGTGGCCGATTGTGGGTGACTCCACTAAATTGGAAAATTCTCATCGACCGATACTAATATGATTTTACTGTCGTTTTGGTACCCTGTGTCCGTAGTTGAATCCTCGAGATTTTCACGACAATCGAGAGTCACCATTGAGTCGAATGGGTTCATAGTGGTTTGAAGAAAATTGACCACGGGTCATTTGGCTTTAAAGGTTCTGAAAACTACCTAGTAGCCTAGGTCACGCTAAAAACGCGCCAAATGGAAATTAACTGCCGATTCAAGTCCGATTTCAGAAATTGAAGGTTCTGTCATGTCACAATAAATTCTAGGATCCACGACTCAGTCTCTGAAGATTTTTCTAACAACCGAGACTTTTGGGAAAAAAAAGTCAGTTTAGGGTCGTTTTTGTTCAGTTGAAGCCGGGAATTAATTCTGATTGTGAAATTGAGAAGCATGAGGGAAATTGGATGCATAATCGCATTTGGGGACCAAGTACTCTAATTTGAAATTTCCTTGGAAATCTATGAGATTATTAAAAAGAAAATGGGATGAGAATTTCCTATTCTAGGAAATTCTTTTGTTTAGTTTTCTTCCAATTTTTTTTTTTCCTTTTTGGGCCAAACACTTTTCCTCTTTTTCCCCCTTTTCTTTTTGGCCGAGACTTCTCTCTCTCTCTTTTTCTTTTCCCTCGTGCGAATTCTCCCCCACACCGACTGCCTCTGCCGGTTCCAACTTTGCTTCTCCTTTTTCTTTTACTTTTTGACTTTTCAAACTTATCTTCTTATTTGTTTTTCTCTCTCTCTCGGTACTCTCTCTCTCTCCCCTCTCGTTCGAACGAACCAGCGAAGCAGAAGTAGAGACAGCAGCCACCAAGAGAAGAAGACTAGAGCAGCTCGTCGTCGCCGCCGCTGCTCCGCCCTACTCGCGCCTCACCGCTCGCCCTTTGCCTCTCCCTCTTCCTTCTCAGCCGCCGTCGACACCTTCTTTCTCCCCCTCCGTCCACTGCTCTACGTCCCAGTAGATTTGGGAGGACGCCGGAGCAGATAGCAGCAACCGGCATCGCTTAAAGGAGCCGCCGCCTCGCCGAACCGGACGTCGCACCACCGCCTGGTCATGTGTGCCATTTCCCCCTGCAACCTTGACCCCCGCAGCTTCTGTCCGTCCGCTGGAGGGATCGACCAGCCATCGTGAGCGGCTGAGCAGACTGCCGGAGTCACTGTGCAGCCTCGCCGGACCACCACCTGCCTTCCCGACCCCTTACCGCCCCTAATGAACTCTTTTCCTCCCTGTTTTGCAGCAAGGTCAGTAAACCGGCGAGTGGGTTTCCAGCCCCTTTTGGCCCGTTTTTGGAGCATTTCCGAGCCCCGAACCCAAGACTTGCTTTGGGAAGAAACGACCCTCGTGTCGTCCCCGTCGGATTGATACGTTTTGCTCTAAATTCCGGTGAGTAATCTCACTAATCCTTGCTTAGTAGACTAATTATGCTTAAGGGTTGATTAGTGTTAATTAAGTAGGATTATGTGGTTAGATTAGCATGGATTAGTGATTATTAGTTAATTGCATTGCATATTAGATAGGTGGTCAGCGTACTTAGCTAGAGAATTGCCTATACTATTTATTGAATGTATCTCGGGATTTTTCCCGACCCTTATCGGGCTTCAATTAGGCATTACGGGCCTAAATTGGATTTTTTGTATTTATTTATTAATTTTCGAAATTATTTAATTAATTAATTATTTTCCGAAAATTAGGCAGGGATAGTCGACGACCGGAATTTCATACTGATTGTCATGGCGCAGTTCGTTTATTTAATTGAGTTTTATTTTGTGCTGAATTGAATTATTTGTGAAAGTGGGAATTATTCTTTAATTGAATAATCTTTGGTTATTAATTGAAAAATAACTGGGCATCGGTTGATAATGTCAAAAATATTTGAGTGGACTACAGAAAATGTGGGAGTTATGGAAAGGAAAATATTATATTTTGGATAAGGCCAGCCGTGTGCTCACACACGATATTTTATCGGGTATTTTTAATACGAAGAAATTAGGCCAAGACATTACTTTAATTGAGAAATTTAAGTGTGAAGCATAATGTCGTTGGCTGGGAGTGAATAATTGTGTGATGGCTTATAGTCAGGGCATGTTGACTATGGGGAATTAAGGTGATGTGTGTCGGGTTGAGGAAACTCGATGGGTCGTGAGCATGTAAATGACTAAGTACTACACGAGTATGAGATTTCGTGTGAGTCACCTCTAGCGCCTTATACTATTGCTTATTGTAGTCAAGGGCTAAGTGTTACATGGCGACCTGAGTCGCATGGGAATTACCTTTAGGGCCTTGCAGTATTGTCATGCATAGTGAAGGGCTAAGTGCTACACGATAGTAAGGTCTCGTGTGAGTTACCTCTAGTGCCTTATACTATTACTTTTTGTAGTGAAGGACTAAGTACTACACGATAGCGAGATTTCGTGTGAGTTACCTCTAGTGCCTTATACTAGTGTTAATTATGGTCAAGGACTAAGTACCGCACGATGACAAGACTTCGTGTTGGGTCACCTCTAGAGCCTTGAGTATATTGTTGAGTGGGAATGTCGAATTGGAACGTTGAGAATAATTATCGAGTATAGATGGAATCACTGATATGATTTGATCCGTTTGTCATGAATTGATTGATTGAATTGAAATGACCGATAAATGGTCCGATTGGCATGAAATCGACTAGGTCGATTGATCGAGATATCGATCTGTGATGTGATTGCTTGAGTGCCTATTGAACTGTGCTAATATGCATGTGTAATCTAAGGCCAAGGTAAGTTATCTGACCCGTGTGTGCATAGGTAGCCCGGTTAGCGTATTGGTTTCCTAATCGAGTCTTAGTGGGGTAGAACTTGCTGAGACGTAGTCTCATCCCGGTCGTGAGACAACATTTCAGGCCCGTGGATGAGCCTATGGAGAAGGAACCAGAAGAGGACGATGAGCCGGAAAAAGATGAAGAGCTTGAAGGATGTGAGCTTAGTGAAGAAGAGTTAGAAGAGGATCAGGATGATCCTGAGTACGACCTGGATGAGGATTGAGATCCCATCCTCTTTTGTGAACCTTGTGTTGAGTATATAGAGTGTGACTAGAATGTTTTGAATAGTATTGTGAATAGATTTTGAGTTATGCCATGTATGAAAGTATGGTTGTGGATTTCAATATGAAAAATATGGCCTTGCTTTTCTATCCCATCGTTTTATTATTTGGGGATTTATAACTGCTTCCGCATGTGCTTAATAAATGAAAGGGTTGGCGATACATAGTCCTGGAATATCGCATTATAAAATCGATCAAGTAGAAGGACGTGTGCGTGCCCGAGGATTGGGGCGTGACATATCGGGTCGGGCTGGGCCTAGGTCGCTGATGTCATCCCCCGCGTGCGTTGCACGTGTGAGCGGCACCTCGCGCGTGGGGGCACGTAAGGGCGCGTGACTGCGCGTTGGCGCATGCTCGATGCCTTAGCGGCGCGAGGCCGGCGTGGGGGTGCATGGGGCCTCTCCTAGTGATGCGCCACCCATGGTTTTGCTCGTCTCATCGAGCCCAGTCCAAATTTATAATTTAATTTTATTTTTATTGAACAAAAAATTATGAAAATCACAGAATTAGGGCAAAACTTCTATGCGTTTGAGTTCTAGGGTTATGGTTGCTCTGATACCACATGTAGGACGCAAAACGTGTAATCCCATGATCTTCATAACTAGAACAAGAACACACATAATTAAGTAGAAAGATTAATGTACCTGTTTTGGGATCCATCATTCTTGATGTGGAAGCGAAAAAGCGATGATCCACGCGCAAGTCATTCTCCTCTATTGCCCTCTGTATCACTGGCTCAATGAGACAGCCCCCTCACTCTTTAGTGCTAGGTTAACGCTTCTTATCTGAGGATACTTGTGAGAATTAGGGTTAGAGGAGAAACTTGCGCACTATCTATAGAGTTTCCAACCATGCCCTCTCATTACAAGCCATGCTTAATTCGTCTCACACTAGTCAGCCCCATATTAGACTAATTAAGAAACCTTCTATCTCACCTTAGACCAACCCTGTAAAAACGGTAAATTACAATATCAATTAATGTAGTCCATATTAGAAAAACTCTTACAAAATATTCATGGTCCACCTTGAATGGTACAAGAAAGCGACGGCGTTCGATGGTTTTGGTTGTTACCATAGCTACAAGAGCAAGCCAAAGGAGCGCAATCATTAAGTCGTCATGTATAAGGAGACCGTCAAGGAATATTGGCAGCGCGTTGTCAGGAGGGGGCATGGCTGCGGCAGGGCTGGCTTTACGGGGGAAACACTTACGGGAGGATGGTTGAGCCATTCGACATAGCCGAGTACTATGCCAAGGCCAATAGGAATTACCTAACTGAAGGAAGGTCCAAGCACTGCATTCTATTGGAGAAATGGCTAAAAGAGAACCCGCAGAGGCCTGCCCCGTGTAATTCGGTCAACTCGAGACGCGAAAAAGTCTCGTCCAACTTCCTCACCGAGGACTCTTGCTTCTGGGCGCACGTCGAGGAGGCGATCATCTCAGGTAGGTTGCTGAAGAGTGGAGGACTGGATTGGCCGTGGAGAGAGAGAAGCTGGCTGAGTTCGAGCGGTACGTGATGAGCCTCCTCGAGAGGTACGCGGTGTCGTCGGAGATTTTCCTGGAGAAGAGCAGCTACATGAAATGGTGGAGAGAGTATGATGAGGAGATCCTAGGGAAGCAGATGATGGGAGCTTCCCATGACTTGCAGCTTGCTCAGTTCATAAGGAACGAGTGCTATCACCAGTATGCCTCGGGGTCCTTCACATTCGATCACTCATCATGGTGATTGATCTCGTGTCCTTTCGCTGAAGATCAGGGAAAGTGTTGAGGGCTGAGAGAGAGGGAAATGAGATAGGGAGCGGCGATGCCGAATTCAAGCTCTTGAGCGACTTTAAAAATGTTTCTAGCTTGTCCTATTGACTAATGCTGTTACGAATTGACTTATATGTTAAGATGGTGGGGGTGGAGTTTAATTGTTATTGTGAAATATGACTTCGTTTCCTATCCCTATGTCTGGGTCGATTTCGTTGGGATGAATGAAATTGGATACACTTCTTCGTATTTGAGAATGGAGTTTTTTCTTTATTTTATCTCGACCGGCACATGGGAGTTAGTCAAAGGAGGTGGGTACAAGGTTTTGTAGATTAGGTAAAATATAGATGTATTTTAATGATATAGATCGAATCGGGTAGAGGTTTGGCACAATAATGGGCTAAATAATACTAAAAATTTGGATACTAACAGTGTCATTATCCATATCATCTCTTTATATCAGTTTCGGAAAATATAAGTAATAATTTCCCATGTGAACCTTTCCTTTTTATAAAAAATTTTAGATACTCCCCCCATATATATATATATATATATAAATGTATGTATGTATGTATTATCATGTAGTAAATAATTAATCAATGCAAATCACGTGGTGACTTCCACTTGCTAGATTGACATTTTTTCTCTATAATATATACTAAACCTTACTCTCGAGCGTTCTTCAAGTTTCATTCTGCTAGTTTCTACACAAACAATGGCACCACCATTTCCATCACCTCCTCTCATCCTCCTCCCCCTCCCCTCCCAATCCAAACTCTATCCTGACTAGTACTCCAAATCCTGCCCACCATTCGGCCACATTGTCCACCAGACTGTCGCCAACCATCAAGCCGCCGAGCCCAACACCGCCTCCGGCATGCTCCGTCTGGTCATGCTAAGATTTTACAAATTATTAAAAATAAGTTATGTCTTTTTGCTGTGTAAAGATAAACAAAATAGAACGACACGGTAGGGGGGAGATAACTATTCGACACACTTGCACTGAGCGGTTTCGCCAATGAGAAAATCTAATACAAATGCAATCCAATTGCTTTATGATTTCACAATCTGTACCTCCCAAGAAGATATTAGCATAATAATTCTTGTCTAGATATTAGAGATGTTGTACTTTAGCTAGTACGTCCATGATGGGGTGCGATTGGACAGCACCGGTTCGCCTTGATACGGTACGATGGAAGGACACCATTTGTAGGGGTGTCATGGAGTCGTATAAAAGCCTTTTGAAGACAACCGTTGGGGTTGTTGTTGGCAGAACATACGCACCAAATTTCTCTCCCTTTCCATCAAAAAGAAGAAGGCATTCCATTTCAGTTTTACAAGAACAATCGGCATTTACGCTGTGGAAATCGGGTGCTTTCCTCGTGATCGCATCCAAACCAACGTGAGATAGTTTTGTTCGTGATTCATCGGCAATTCAACGTTCGTTTCGGGGTTAATTGTTGTTTGCGCATCGGAATCAAGTAAGTCGTCTTCCGCCGACTTGAATTCCAACATTGGTATCAGAGCCCGGTCGTGATTTCTGCCTTGTTTTTTCGACAAATTTTCTCGTTTACCATTTGATATCGAGATCAAGAGATTGTATTTTACATTGTTTTGATATTTATTGGTCGGAATTACAAACTGAAAACTCGAAATCGAACCGAAGCAAAGAACGGGTTCGGGGTCGCGTGCATCCGTACGATTTTGGCCAATTTTCGAAATATTTTTTCGGCCAAAATAAATTTTTAAATATATCGGGTGAAAGTGCTCGTCGAGATGAGTCCGACGATGGGTAGAGCACCGCCGGAGGACGTCGGACGCGCCCACATGCGCGGCTAGAAGCCGCTGCGCGTGGGATCCACGCGGCGGATGCACATGGGATCCACGCGTCGGATGCGCTGGGGACGCCAGCGAACCGGCGCGTGACGTCATGTGCTGGCGACGAAGAACCGACGCGTGAGCATCACGCGTGCGTTGGCGAAGCGACGCGTGCTGACGTGACGGATGACGTCATCAATGACGTCCAACGGTCGGTAACCGCTTGGATGACGTCATCGATGACGTCATCGCCTGCGGAGTTGGCCGGCCGGTCCCTAGCTGGCGACCGACCCTTGACCCGAGATCCGACTTGAGGTTGACCCGACCCGACCCGACCGTTGACCGGTCAACGGGTCGGACCGGTCAACCGGTCCGGCGGTCAAATCGGTCGGACCGGTCTCCGGTTGGATCGGTCGGATTGGTCGGATTAGCCATGAGCCATTTGGCTCGCTGGCATGTGCTCCACACGCGCCGCGCACTCAGGCGGCGTATGTGGGCGCGTGGGAGCTCCGATTGTAGCGTGGTTAGCGGCGTTTGGTTCGTATGAGTGTCCTCTACGCTGTGGTATATTTATTTTTGATATTTGAATTTTATAAATGTATATGAAAATGTGTAGGAAACCCTATGTACGCGTATTTTTGGGGTTTAATGCATAGTTTATTCATTTTTAGCTTGTATTTTCTTAAGTTTTGGGAAATACAGAAGCTAGCTTGTGTGCAAATGATATCATATATGCTGTGTAGAGCTTGGTTCGATGATATCATGTATATAGTTTAATATACTTGCAATTTTCTAGTTGCTAGAAAATTCGAACAATGGTAGGAAATCCATTACATGTTGAATTGCGATTTTGATTATAGTTGAAGCATGATTGTTGTTTATATGTTGGTTATTATCATGCTATGTTTTTGTGTTAATGGAAAAATGTAGAAATTACATAAGGTCATGTAATTATTTTTCCTAGTGGGAGTTCGTAGGTTGGTAGAATTTGAAGGAGTTCTCACCTAGAACTTAAAATTTGTGCAAATTAAACTAATTAATGATAATAGAACAATTGTACATAGAAGTTGATTGGGAACATAGTGAACTTTTGCTTTTGTGTCTTTTGTTGAATTATCATTAATTTAGTTTGTCTTTGCTGCAAATTAAATATGTGTGTTACTCTGTAAAGTGTGCTAGTATTGATTCTGTGTTTATTATGTCAATGTGTTATAGCAATTGATTATGGCTTCGGCATCCAAGACCATTGTGGCTGACCTCAATAAGGGTGAGAAGCTGAACGGTGACAATTATGATATTTGGCACCGAAAGGTTCAGTACATCCTTGAGGAGCAAGAGGTTTTGGAAACCCTCAACCATACCATGGATGAACCTGAGCATGGAACTTCAGCTCAACACAGGAGAGATCTAGAAGCTTATCAAGCTTGGAAAAAGAAAAATAGCATTGCTCGCATCACGTTGCTGAGCTGTATGCAAGATGATCTCATGTGTGAGTTTGAAAGTTATGATAAAGCTCAAGCTATGTGGGTTGCCTTGAAAGATAAGTTTGGGGGTACATCTGCCACTAAGCTGAGGAGACTCACCATCAAGTTTGACACATTCCAAAAGCGCCCAAATGTAACGATGAGGCAGCATCTTGGGAGATGTCAAACATGATTCGTGAGCTGAAGTCGGCAGGTCACTCCCTTACTGATGAACAGCAAGTTCAGGCTGTTATAAGGTCTCTTCCTGACAATTGGGAGCATATGAAGATCAATATGACGCATAATGAGAATATTGTCACTTTTGATGATATTGCACATCATTTGGAATTAGAGGATGAGCGCCTAGAGGCTGCGAGATCCTCTACCCATGCTTATGTTGCTGAATCGAGTTCGCGCAAAGCTTCGGGCTTCAAGCGCAAGAGGAATCTTCAGTTCAACAACAAAGGGAAGAAGACTGATCAGGCACCAAAAAGGGCTAAGACCTTCCAACGCAAGAAGCGTGGTGGGAAGAAGGACAAGGCCAAGATGGAGTGCTACAATTGTGGCAAGATGGGTCACTTTGCTCGTGAATGCACTGAGCCGAAAAAGGTACCCTATTACTCCATTACTTTGAGTAATGCTTTTGTTTCTAGTACTGTAATGCTTGCTGAATCTCATCCAATGTGGATAGTAGACTTATGAGCAACAGAACACGTAGCTAGAGACCGAGAAGCATTTGTGGAGTATCGTTGGATACCGCTTGGAAGAAGATGGATATATGTTGGGAATAACTCAAGAGTTGAAGTGAAGAGTATCGGCACATGTAAATTAATCTTACGTGGTGGTTGAAACCTATTCCTGCATGATGTCCTTTATGCTCCAGATATTCGACGAAACTTGGTCTCTGTAGTTGTTCTTCTTAGCTTAGGTTATGTATTAAATTTCCATGGTGATTGTGTTGACATTTTGTATGGAATAGTTTATGATGGTTCAGGTCATGTATCGAATGGTTTTATGGTGTTAGACATTGACTATGATCAGTACAATGTTAATGTCGATGATTGTTTTTCTTTAATTGCATCTTCTAGTAATGTTGAGATTGATGCAAGTACTTGGCATGCTAGATTAGGTCACATTGGATTGCAAAGAATGCAAAGATTAGCTAGAGAAGGCCTTTTAGGGTCACTCACTAATGTTAGTCTATCCGTATGTGAACATTGTCTAGCGGGAAAAGCAACTAGAAAACCATTCGGTAAAGGGACTAGAGCCGAATTTCCATTGCAACTCATACATTCTGACATTTGTGGTCATTTGAATGTGAGGGCGAGGCATGGAGCCTCATATTTAATCACTTTCATAGATGACTTCACGCATTTCGGTTATGTCTTTTTGATCTCCCATAAGGCAGAAGCATTAGACTGCTTTAGACGATATATAGTGATGGTAGAGAATCAGTTGAATAAAACAATAAAGGCATTAAGAACCGATCGCGGACGTGAGTATCTATCTGAGCAATTCAAAGCTCTTTGTGATGAAAAGGGAATTGTACGACAATTGACTATTCCTAGTACTCCACAACAAAATGGGGTAGCTGAGAGAAGGAATAGAACCCTATTGGAAATGGTTAGGTCTATGATGGCGCAAGCAAATTTACCTATCTCCTATTGGGGAGATGCGTTATTGACTGCTGCCTATATATTTAACCGAGTGCCCTCAAAATCGGTCACTTCCACCCCTTATGAATTATGGACTGGTAGGAAACCAGACTTAAGTAGTCTACGTCCATGGGGATGTGCAGCTTATGTTCATGATTCTTCCCATAAATATGGCAAATTAGGTCCTAGAGGGAAGAAATGTATCTTTATAAGATATTCTGAACACTCCAAAGGGTACGTGTTCATAGGTGAACAAGCTGATGGAAGTGTGACCGAAATGGAGTCACGAGATGTCACGTTCTTGGAAACGATTTTCCTAGTAGAGGTGAGATTGATAAGGACTTCCAATTATATGAGATGGAAGATCCTAATAACACACCCACTAATGTTGTAGAGGGAAATGAAGATTTACCTCAACATGCAAGACCTAGTGGGAGTGTTGCATCGCCTGACGAATTGAATTCAAGAGAAATTCAATTGCGTAAAAGTAATCATAAAGTATTCCCTGTCGTCATTTTGAGATTGAAGGGGAAGCATTTATGATTGCTCAAAAAGACGATGCCGAGCCTAAGACTGTTCAAGAGGCTCTCTCATCCTCCGATAAGGAAGAATGGAGAAAAGTTTTGGAAGATGAAATGGAGTCAATGAGGGCAAATCATGTCTGGGACTTGGTTGATCTACCACCCAATCGTAAGGCCATTGGAAACAAATGGGTCTTCAAGATTAAGCGAAGGGCGGATGGATCCATTGAAAAGTATAAGGCTCGCCTTGTGGCAAAAGGTTATACTCAACAAGAGGGTATAGACTATGAGGAAACCTTTTCACCAGTTGTAAGGTTTGCCTCAATACGCCTTATTCTAGCCATCGTTGCACATTTGGACCTTGAATTACATCAAATGGATGTAAAGACGGCATTTCTCAATGGAGAACTAGATGAGGAAATCTATATGAAACAACCAATAGGTTTCATAGCTAAAGGTCAAGAGCATAAAGTTTGCAAGCTTCATCGCTCAATATATGGCCTTAAGCAATCATCTAGACAGTGGTATCTTCATTTTCATCGAGCAATAACAACTTTTGGTTTCACGATGATCGAAGAAGATCACTGTGTATATGTCAAGCGGTCCGAAGATAAATTTGTGATTTTATCACTTTATGTGGACGATATTCTATTGGCTGGAAATGACAAGGTTTTGGTTATCACCATAAAAGAATGGTTGTCCTCTAATTTTGAAATGAAGGACATGGGAGAAGCTGCTTATATATTAGGAGTTAAGATCGAAAGAGATCGATCAAGGAAACTCCTTACTTTATCACAAGAGTCTTATATAATGAAGATTCTTGAACGTTTCAATATGCAGCATTGTAATCCCATTGATACCCATGTCATGCAAGGTGAAGGCCTAAGTACTGAGATGTGTCCTAAGACTCTAGAAGAAATTAAATTAATGGAAATTGTTCCTTACTCTAGTGCAGTCGGAAGTTTGATGTATGCTATGATGTGTACTCGACCCGACATATGTTATGCCGTGGGATTGGTGAGCCGATATCAATCAAATCCTAGTCAAGCTCACTGGAAAGCAGTGAAGAGGATCCTGAGATACTTGAAAGGCACCATGGACTATCGACTTTGTTACCAAGAGAGTGATTTACGCCTATTGTGCTATTTAGATGTTGATTGGGGTGGAGACCCGGATGAGCGTAAATCGACTTCTGGATATGCGTTCTTGCTCAATGGCGGTGCGATTTCTTGGAATAGCAAGAAAAAGACATGCACGGCCTTATCTACGATGGAGGCAGAATTTATTGCATGTTCTGCCACAGTGCAAGAAGTAGTATGGCTAAAACGTTTCTTAGAAAATTTAGCCACTGTCACTGAGGTTCCAAGACCGGTGATAGTTTATTGCGATAGTCAAGCAGCCATTGCCTATGTGAAGGATCCCAAGTATCATGGAAGGACAAAGCACATTGACATAAAGAACAACTTCATAAGAGATATAATAGCGCAGAAAGAAGTGATCCTACAATACATTTCAACCAATAGAATGGTTGCTGATCCATTTACGAAGGCTATTCCTAGAGACATATTCTTGACCCATAGGATGTCACTAGGATTGCGTAGAATGTGATATGTGTTATTGTAGAGGATCATTGGTTTATGTATTTGTGAACATATGTATTGTACTTGTTTGTTTATTAGTGACTTGATGTTTTATCAATAAGTACAAATACAGTATGAGACTAGCACTACACACATATATTATTGAAAAGTATGTCAGCAGGCAATGATTGGCTCACTCACACGAGCAATCGCCTCAAGTGCTTTAGATAGCACGTTGAGATGAGACATTATGTACAAATAAATGCTGAAGAGCAAGTCTGGTACATAAAATATGTTGCCTTGATTAGAGTCAAGATGAGGTCTGTGATTTGTTTATAATAAGACCGAACATGATAGTCCCACAATCATGTATGCTTGTAAGATGCCGGATGCGAGTACTTAATTGGGCGCTATAGAAAGCGAGCTGATATAGCACTCGGGCTAAACATGAGTACGTGAGAAGCACGTGACTATGTTTAGGCTAAGATCCGTATAGTGGATATATTTGATAAATGACATACGCTCTTATAGAAAGAGTAATCCACTATAGCATGTAATTCATACTACATGTGCATTGTACGACCAATAAGGGAAGGTGAGTAAAATTATCCCTATTTACTCATCGTGTGAGCCCTTGAGGTAATTTATAATTTACCTCATTTTTGTGCCCTATGTTACTTCTGACTATGTTCTCGAAGTGAAAGATCAATGTTGCTACTTTAGCATGTTACCGGCGGTCATGAATAGATATGGCCTTATGGGACGTGTCTAGGAAAGCAGTTGTTCTGAAATGGAGAGAGACATGAGTGCGAAGGAAGATTATTGTTGTTTTACATCTATCACATGTATTTACTGGTCGACCAATTATATCGCCTTATGTGGTTGCGGATATAATTGTAAATACATGGTGTTTTTTGAGAATAGTCAAGTATAGCCTTTAAGGGATAGGTATACTTGGACTGATGTAACAAAATATGTCTGGGGCACTGTGAGACATCGATTGTTTATTTCTTTTCGGGGTTGTAGCCATTATGTCATCCCTAACAGGTGCATAATTTGAGCTCCCAAGTGCAGGTGTACTCACTGGTCGCACGGCTTATTTGCCAATATGAATTGTTTTGTAAAGTTGATGAATGTTGAATGCCTTATATTCTTGATAGAGCGCTATCAAGCCCATCATGTCCGAGTGGGAGATGTTGTACTTTAGCTAGTACGTCCATGATGGGGTGCGATTGGACCGCATCGGTTCGCCTTGATACGGTACGATGGAAGGACACCATTTGTAGGGGTGTCATGGAGTCATATAAAAGCCTTTTGAAGACAACCGTTGGGGGTTGTTGCTGGCAGAACATACGCACCAAATTTCTCTCCCTTTCCATCAAAGAAGAAGAAGGCATTCCATTTCAGTTTTACAAGAACAATCGGCATTTACGCCGTGGAAATCGGATGCTTTCCTCGTGATCGCATCCAGACCAACGTGAGATAGATTAATTTTGTTTGTGATTCATTCCAACAAGAGAGACATAATTCAACATTAAACCTTTGGTTCAGGAAAAAGAAAAAGTTAAGCTATACCCATTATGACATATCTACCTGAGTTTTTTTTTTTGGGTATCAAAAACCTCAAACTATATCCACAATGAATCATTTATTCTAAACATTTTTTTATGACATAAAAAACTCAAACTTGTACCTATGTGATATAATTATCTTTCGTCAACTTGAATTCCATGTCACATGACCTAGGGTAATTGTGTTACTCAAATACATGTCTGGAATTTTTGGGTCACAGAGAAAGAGTAAATATGTAACCATAGGTATAGTTTATAGTTTTTGATGGTTTTTGCTAATCTTTTGAGGAACAAAGGCTGCGTTTGGCAGTCAAGATAAAATTTAGGATAGGATATGATTTATCCTATCCTATGTTTGGTGCTTGCTCAGGACAAGATAAAGTCGGATATAAAGGGGATATAGACAGGATAAAATTATCCCATGGAGGAGGTGGGATAAAGGTGGATAGGATTTCTAATGTCCATACCAGGAAAGTTATTTCTCTCGAATAACAAACTTATTAAATTAATAAAATTGAAATGATATTTCACTATAAATAATATTTGAATTATAATTTAAGAAATTAAAAATAAAAAAAATCATTTTTAATTAATCCTATTTTAATTTATATATTCAATTTTAATTCTATCTTATAATAAACATTCAATCTATAAATTAAATATTTATATTTATTATATATTTTAGGTATTTTGTATTTTAGGTATGTTAGTACATTTTACTATTTGATAAAATTTTATTAAATGATGATGAAAGGGGAAAAAATAAATAATAAAGAAAATAATATAAAAAAGAGGAAAAATAAAATAAAAATAAATTAAAGAATAGTGTTACGAGAGATTTTCACCATCTCCGTTTATGAACATTTAAGTTCATTTATAATGATATGCCATTTATATTAAAAAAAAATGTACATGATATGATGAAAACATATCCGACTTTAATATTGCGATTCACCAAACAATGAACATGATATAAAAAAATCCCAGGATTTCATATCCTATCCTATCCAGTCCTATCCCGATTAGAAATCCGGACGACCAAACATAGCCAAAAAAGGATTTGTTAGGAAAGTTGAGAAAAAGTCACACTTTAAACCCCACCCCTACTCCCCTACAGAAACGGCAAACATGCGGAAAAAGAAACGGTATTAATAGGTGAAACAAAATGATAATTTAAGGAAGTAAATGGCACTTTTAAAATTTAGGGATGTATTATGCATGAATCTCAAAATTTAGGAGGGTATGAAAAAAATTCTACACCACTAATTGCACCACGAGATTGTTTTCCTTCTATAGCCGAGTAGCCATTGAAGAAGTTTGTTCTGGATTCTCACCGATGTACGTTATGAGCTAGTAATTAACGTTATGAGCTTGCAACTCATTGACATGCTTAGATGAATATAGCTTGAAAAGAAGAAGATGGATATACTTTGGTTCAATAAGCGGAAAACGACACGCTTATCATTAAACCAGTTAAGGAGGTATACTTTAAAAAAATAAATAATGAATATACTTGATTCATTAGACGGAAAACGACACGCTTATCACTGCTTAAGGAGGTATACTTTCAAAAAAGGAACAAGATGAATATACTTTGGTTCATTAGACACAAAACGACACACTTGTCATTAAACCACTTAAGGAGGTATACTTTCAAAAAAAGAAAAAAAAAGAAAAAGAAAATAGATGTACTTCGGTTCATTGGGAAAAGTGCCAAAAAAGTCTTAAACCTTTTGTCTTTGTGCCGATTTAGTCCTAAACATTTTTTTGGTGCCGATTTAGTCTTAAACATTTTTACGTTGTGCCAATTTAGTACTTTCCGGCCAATTTTGGCTGGATTTTGCTGACTAGACGCCGGCCGGCTAACGTGGCCTGATCGGTGCTGGCGTGGACAACTTTTAATAATATTTTATTTTATTTTATTTTTATTTTCTTTTTTTCTTCTCCTCTTCTTCCTCCAGCCAATCGTCGGACCTCGGCGACCGGCCAGAGGCAACGGCCGGTGAGGGCGAGGCCGCCCTCGCCGGCCACCTCGCGGGTGAGGGTCGAGCCTCGCTCTGGGTGGCGAGGCTCGCCCTTGCCGAATTTGGCGAGGGTCGAGCCTCGCCTATGGCTGGTGAGGGCGAGCCGCCAGCAGTGCGAGCCAACCGGCCCGAGCCGGACACTGAGAAAACAAGAAGAGGAGTTGGCGTTTGTTACCGAGTCTTGGAATAGGACCGCGTCTCTCGCCAAACTGGCGGGGCTCGCCCTCGCCGGCCATGGGCGAGGCTCGACCCTTGCCAGATCTGGCGAGGGCAAGCCTCGCCGCCCAGGCCTCGAGGGTGGCCTAGCGTCGGGCGGCGAGGCTCGACCCGCGCCCGCAAGGTGGCCGGTGAGGTCGGCCTCGCCCTTGCCGGCCGTCGCCTCTGGCTGGTCGCTAAGGTCCGATGACCGGCTGGAGGAAGAAGAGGAGAAGAAAAAAAGAAAAAGAAAAAAAGAAAAAAAATTAAAAAAATTAAAAAATTATTAAAAGTTGTCCACATTAGTGCCGATCAGGCCACGTCAGCCGGCGGACGTCCAGTCAGCAAAATCCGGCCAAAATTAACCGGAAAGGATTGAATTAGCACAACGTAAAAATGTTTAGGACTAAATCGGCACCAAAAAAAGGTTTAGGACTAAATCGGCACAAAGATAAAAGGTTTAAGACTTTTTTGGCAGTTTTCCCTTGGTTCATTAGATGGAAAACGGCACCTTATCATTAAAATTGCTTAAGGAGGTATACTTTCAAAAAATAAAAAGATGAATATACTTTAGTTCATTAGATAGAAAATAAGGTATGTTAATATATGGAAAGCCAAAAATTTACCAATCAAAGAGGGACTGATGAATTATTTTGGCCCGTGAGATCCTATAAATGATCACGTTTTTCATTGTTCCACCACACCAGTTATATTTACATTGATTTTCCAGCAGGTGCCTTAGAGGGCAAAACAACTTGAGCGAGAATGACAAAGGAGGGTGCCGATGCTCGACAAGTCACCTCCACGGAATGTCGACCGGGGCTATTCAATAAGGTAAGTGAAGTATGTGCTCTTTGTACTGTTGAGATGGCCATTATCGTTTTCTCTCCGAGAGGCAAGCCTTTCTATTTTGGTCACCCTTCAGTGGATGCAGCCTTAGATAGGATTGAGCATCCAAAGAAGGCTTACATTGATGCTATTCAACAGGCTCAAACTGATAGAGACCAAATCCTAGAGAAAATGAACAAACAATATGCCGATGTGCTTGAGCAATTGAAAATTGGAATGAAAGGAGCTAAAGAATTGGATGACATCAAGCCCCTGCGATTCGAAAACCTTAGCTTCAGCGAGTTTCTGGTAGTCGATGAATAGCTGGAAGATGTCGAGAAAGCGGTGGACAAGAGAAGGATGGAGCTCTTGGCCCTAGAGGCTTCAAGTTCAACTCCATGCCCGAGAGCTATTGATGCCTCTACCGGAAGCGGAACCAACGATAGATGTGGTGATCCTCGTAAAGCAGAAGCTGGAAACGAGTAATCAATTCCAGCGGATTTACGGAGAGATTGTTGACTCATCTTAAATTGTATTTGGCATGATTCAGTCAATTTCTCCGATTCAACAAGAGAGGTCTCTTGATAATAAAGCATTAAAAATGCTCAATTAAGTAGCAGCTGCCTCTTTTTTTCTTTTTCTTTTTTCGGTTTTTCTCTATGCTGTTTTGGTTGAAATTGCTCGTTTTCATTATGGTCTTGTGATAGATGTTCTTCAACCGAATATGAACCAGCACTAAGCGGACAAAAATATGAGTAATTCCTGAAGAGGAAAAAACGGAAAGGCAGGGGAAACATAAACTCTTGCCTTCTGAATCAAATTTTTGAACTTGCGATGACCAATGGTCCAATGAGAATCCGAATCAATTCAAGCAAAGCATCAACAAATCGAATGAAACGGGCACATTGTTGCTCTTATGATACACTGTAAGTTACATTCAAGCTACACATTTTTCATCCGTCTTGAAAATACGAAGTTACCTAATTTATACTGGAAATAGTCCACATACATCATGAAAAGAGCGAGTTGCGAATTGTAAGATGCTCCCATCATTTGCTTGGTCAATATCTCCTCATACTCCCTCCACCATTGCATGTAGCTGCTGCTTTCCAAGTAAATATCTGGAGAAACCGCGTAGTTCTTGAGCAAATTTATGACGTACTCCTCGAACCTGACCAATTTTTCTATTTCTGTGCTGTTCGATCCTCTGCTGTTCAGCAACCTGCACGATATTCTTGCCTCCTCCACATATGCCCAGAAGCACGAATCCTCCGTGACGCTGAACACGTTCTTCTTTATTTTCGGATTGTTAGGAACACTATTCTGGGGCTGTTTCTGATGTTCGTCCAGCCACTGCTCTAATAGCTTGAAGTGCTTGGATCTCCCTTGTGATATGTAATTTTTGTTGCCCCATTTATAGTACTCAGCTATGTGGAGCGGCTCGATCATCCTCCGGTAATTTGTCCCTGCAAAGAGCCAGTGGATCCGCATTGGTGCTCCCGCTAACTGAGGCCTCCTCTCCCCCTCTTCCACCACAGCTTTCCAGTACATCTCAAGCTCTGTTTTGAACTTAACGACTTCATGGTCACGCTTAAACATTTTGCTCTTGAAACTGTCATAGTAACCAGGACCCTGGCCATCGTCTTCACATTTGTTCTTATACCATTCAAAATAAGCTAGGTATACTTCATTTTGTTCAACGTCTTAGCAGGATCCAATGCTTGATTCTTTCATTCTAGGATGTCTTTTTCAGGAATCACTATCTTCCTCCACAGAGCATCAATATCCATATTCTGCAGCTGCCATGACAATGAATGTTCAGTAAATGAAGTTCCAAAGGGTAAAGCGAATGCATTTATAACAAGGGACGGTTCAGGTGGACCAAATATTTCCTGATTAAGTATGTGAAGCTAAAAGTGGGTATACAGTTCCTTTTGCTTTAATTAGCAAAGCACAATTATCCTACTGGTTTCAACAAAAACAAGTGTGAATTTCCTCGTGAGATGTACTCACAGCATGCACACCAAAGAAGGTACAACAAACAGTAACCTGAATTTGCATAAGGCCAATTGCTGCAACTTGCGCACTTATCCCGGCTTTAAATGAATCAGCATCAGGCACGCTAAATGCAGAATAGTTCTTGCAAATCAATCGCCATTCGAGACATTCAATGACGCTCTTATAATTGAAAATTTGGGAATCTGCAGTGCCACTATTACATTCCCGGCTCATCAGGGTGAACAACTCAATAATGGTATCAGGGGCTTCGAAACACGCAGCACCCGATTCAGAACACAAAAGAAATGTACCAAAAGGCTTGTATAGACTCTGCTCTGTGGTTGACAGGAGAAAGAACCTGGGGGAACAGTCATCCATACGAGCCACATGCAAGAAGCTAGAACTCCATGTCGAATATTGTGATACGACTTGTTGGAAGCCAACGTCCCCAATGAGGGGCGAGCCGAATGTGATGCAAAGTGGACGGTTTTTGGTGGCTGAATCGAGTGTTCTTAGGAGCCATAGCATGAAAAGAGAGGCAATGGATCCACCCAAACAATCTCCAGTTATAATGTATGGAACAGACTTGGAGGAAGTTGCAACCTGCATCAAAAGCCGGATAAGCATGGACAAACACAAGTCTATGGGGGGCCGGTTAGTTTTTTAACTTGCAGCACCAGTTTTTAGTCAGTTTCGCTGACATAAATACACTCTTTCCCTTTGATACTGTTGCGAAAAACAGACGAATCAATAATAAAATAAACAAAATAAGGAAATAAATTGGACGTTAGATTTATGCGGTTCAATCGATGGGATCATCCCCACGGAGAGGGCAGCATAAGATTCCAATATAGATCAACCGATATGACAAAGATTACAACTGTACTTAACAATTTCCAGCAGTGAATTATGAAAGGGCTAGTAAGAGCACCTAGAGAGGGGGTGAATAGGTGATCAAAGAAGTTTTTGCAAATCTTATCAAAACAAATTAACTTCTAAGAATAATAAACTGAAGCCGTGAACAACTATAAACAGTTATATAGAGCTGCGATTTAAAGTAAAGAGTTTAGGGATAGAAAATCAAAACACAAGGTTTATAGTGGTTCGGCTTAGACCAAGCCTACGTCCACTCTCCCGCACTAACAGCCCACTGGTTGAATTCCACTAAGAATCAAAAGAGATTTTACAGTCTCACGTCCTTGATTCCATAGTGTAGAGACTCTGCTACACTTCCTCAAGGTCTCACAAGTATCTAATATCTCTTTTGAGTACAAATTTAAGCTCAACAATTGAAACAACAAAGAACAAGGAGCTTCAGACTTTGGAATTTTTCTATCATTCACACACTCG
The DNA here is from genome assembly GCA_014182545.1 of Eucalyptus globulus. Classification (NCBI taxonomy): domain Eukaryota; kingdom Viridiplantae; phylum Streptophyta; class Magnoliopsida; order Myrtales; family Myrtaceae; genus Eucalyptus; species Eucalyptus globulus. The sequence continues at coordinate 29,005,292 of CM024725.1, forward strand.
AACAACTAGAGCGTCTTCCTTATATACTCCTCCATGCCTTCATAACCGTTGGCACATTCCAAAGGAGTTCTTCCAATCAATCCGTTAGACCGAATCAATTAGGGAGATCTCGAGTTATTTAAGGAATATGATGATAGCCCACCAATCCTACTCGCCCATACAATCAGGATCTAGGTTTCCATAAGTAGAACCTTCCAAGTATACTTCGCCAATCAACGGATCTAAAATACTCGAATTAATTTCAATACGAATAATAGATCTCGAGATGCAATCTCCAGCCGTGAGATCTTCTTCAACCATACGAATCAAATCCTTAAAGATATACTCGCATCTAGATAAGTCTTCTTCAACGGATAATACTTTTCTTCGTCGGTTTGGAAACTGTCAATGAGGGCAGACTTTAAATCTTGAGTCTGGAGGTCTTCAGACTTTGACGATAGAGTCTTCAAGTCTTCAGACTAGACTGATGGAAACGTTTTGTCAATTTCAAAACAAATAGGAAAGTTTTCTCCAACAATCTTTCCCTTTTTGATGGTGACAAAACTTTCCTGCAGATTTGAATACTTTTGACCTGCAAGACATCACTTAAGCAAACAAAAATATATCATAAAAGATAAGTAGATTAGGATAAAGATAGTAGCGATTCTGCATCCACAGAAAAAAGTTAGTCCTGTAAAATCAACTATCTTTACCAAAATCATCAACATAGCTTAAGATACTTCAAGCATTAAGAAGGTCAAACCAGTCCAAACCAATCACAGTCCAAACAAAAGATAAAAGTAATCAAAGCCAAATCAAAATCAGAGTGTCAAATCTGCACTGACTTCTCCCCCTTTTTGTCAACATCAAAAAGTAGAGAATATAAAGAGAATTGGATAAAATTAAGATTGTTTGGGAATGCGAACGAGCTGGAAATCTCCCATAGACTTGACAGTCTCCTCCAGCGTTTTCAAATCCTCCTTTAGTTGCGCTAAATCCTCACCCTTTGCGGTAGCTTGAACTTGAAGATCAAGGGCTTGAACTTGATCGTGCAAAGAAACTGAGGTGGCTTGATGAGCATTCTGCATGCTCTGAAATTCACATCCCAAGGCATAAATCTGACCTTTGATTTCCAGAAGAAGTTCAAGCAATCTTTTAAAGTCTGCTGAGTTGTCGGTTTGAGTGCTTGCTTCAGCATGATAAGTTTCTAGAGTGTTGCCGGATGATGGAACTTCAGCACGAACATCCAGACTTTGAGATGAAGCCTCATTACCTTCTTCAGGAAAGTGAGAGGCAAATGTTAGGGAAATCCCTTATGATGTTTTGAAGATGACAAAATAAATCAAAGGCTACTAACATGTTTAATGGTTGAGTAATAGACCATGCAGATAATAGAACATGTAAAGGATATTATCAAAGTCAGAATACGACCAGAAGACTGAACGTAACATATGTCCAAAGTATATTCTGAAGATTTCCAGACTTCTGTGTCAAAGTCTGAAGACTGCCAGACTCAAGACTCAAAGTCTGAAGACTGCCAGACTCAGACTCAGATTGTAAAGTCTATGGCTATCAGACTTTACATCCAGATTCGAACGTAATTCAAGCCCAATCATATAACGGCTAGTGATCTGGTTTGGATTCCACATCAAGATTGATTTGATTGATTCAATCTAATTGATTGACAATTGGATCTTGAAGACAAGAACTTTCTATACGAAGAAGCTTTACTTATGGAAACCAAGATTTCGTTTGTATGGGCGATCGGAATCAATTTGGGATTTTACCTTTGTCACTCAATGGCTACCAAATCTTCTAGATACAGAGCTGTCCAATGGGTATATTGGAAGATGATTCTCCGGGATGCTGTCCAACGGGTAGTTTGGAAGTGGAGGAGTACTTAAGGAGATCATAGACCGATGAGCAAGTAAGAGACGGAGTGTAGAATTTATAATTCCAAAGTCTGAGCGACCTTCGATCATATACTTGTCTCTTGAAAGCTTAAACGTTTGTAATCGTGAGAGAAATACCAAAAGAGTGACTTAGTGAGATAGTGTCATCTACTACTAAGTGTTTGCACTCGAAGTTGTAATCTCTTGTTGATTGCATAGTGGAATCCAGCCAAGAAGGCTGTTATCGTGGGAGAGTGGACGTAGGCTTGGATTAAGCCGAACCACTATAAACCTCGTGTTCTTATTCTCTTCCCTAACTCCTTTATTTTGTTCATACTAGCACTCTCAGCAAACACTTCCTCTGGATCGGCAGGAGAATGACTAACATCATCACTGGTAAAAGCAAGTGAAAGAGTACCTCTTTTATCAGCAGCTCCCCTTGTTTCAATGCCTTCAGGTGGAGAGAAGCACTCTTCTTGCTCTAGCTCTTCTTCAATGTCACGATGATCTTTTCCTTCTTCCTCTACTGGAGAATCACCATGACTTTCTCATTCTGTTTGTTCTCCTCTTCGCTATTCTTCTTCTGTTCTTCCTTCTCATTCTTCTTTCCTCATCGTTACCCTCTCTTCACTCCTCTGCTCTGTCTCCTCTCTGTCTTGGTTTTCTCGAGTCTCTGTCTTAGGAACAAGACGTTGTAAGTTCTTTAAGGCAAGAGCTGAGATAGTGATGTCATCCTCATCTTCTTCATCCTGCAAGATGAGTGCTCTCCTCTTCTTAGATGGAGCTATCATGGGCTCCTTGCCTTTCCTTTTTGCAGCCACAAGGTCTTGTCGAGTCTTGACAGGCGTCTTCTCCTTAAATCTCTCTAAAGCCTTGTTTAGCTCCTTCAGACGCATCTTTGAAACCATCTTCAGTCCTACCACCATTGGATCAATGGTTCGAAGACATAGAATTCTGGGAGGCTGAATGTTAAGATGTCTGAATAGACGAGTAACAAGAGTAGAGTAAGGAATTTGTCCCTTGTCCTTGACCATTGACCGATACATGTGAAACATTATGGTATGAGGCAAAGAGAACTTGTAACTAATGTTGATGGCGTACATCAGCTTCACTTCAGAATTGGAGACATCAGTCTTTGATGTGGATTTGGGTCTGAGACAATTAATCACAATCTTATGGAGCAAGACATTAGAGGCACTCATCCTCAAATATGAAATCTGGCCTTTTGCAATTCTATCTCGAACAAGCTCCATAGTGGCAAGACCAATAGACACGCTGATTGTTTAGAAAATCCTTCTCTCCACTCCAATCACATCAGCTAGAGTGTCCATATCTACCACATAATCCTGATCTCTAACACTGAAGGAAAATCTATTCGCATCTAAAAAGCTTAGATTGGAATAGAAATATGTGGTAAGTTTCGGATAAGCTACAGTTGTCCCAGAGTAGAAACGTTCAAGTTGAAGTAAAGTAAACTTCTCCCGTAACTTTACGTTCAATGAATCGAGAAAGTCAAAATCCACACTCTTTGGGTTCATTACCCCTCGTTTCAGCAGTTTAGCATAAACTCACTTGTGTTCCTTAGAACGAAACAGATCCGCTCTACTTCCTCGAATTTTCGCAGCAACACCCATCCTAGGCTTAAAATGAGTGAAGATCTTTTCATTGTCATCTTTACCCTCAGGTTGATTAAATCCTCCAAAACGTGGATCACTTGGGAAGTTCGCAAAAGCCCTTTTTGCTGAACCAGTAGGAGCGATTCCCAAACGTTCCATCGTTCTTAGAAAATTAGTTTCATTTCGGTACCCCTTTTTCTTTCAAAAATTCATCAATAAAGGTCATTGCAAAACCACCTTCCTTCAGGGCGATGTAGAGTTTGAAAGTAAATGCAGGCTTAAGAGTCCTTACAGGTTCGAGATCCTCAATAATTTCTTCCTCTGCCTGTTGTTGCTGAGGCTCTTGTGGTCTAGCCTGAGAAGAATGGCGCGGTTGAGAATGTTGTTGTTGACTTTGCTGCTGCCTTGAAGAGTCTTCTTCCTCGGTCAAATCGAAGTGCATAGGACCTTCACGCATATGCTGTGGTCCCCTGCTTGCTATCCTTGAGGATTTTCTTTGGGAAGACATTGTCCCAGTCTTTGAGAGAATTTTCGAACTCGATTCGCGAGAAAGATGAAAACTTTAAGGATTAAACTAGAGAGAAAAAGTAAGAACGTGAAGTTCTATGCTCTAGGGTTTGTGAGTAAAAATGAAGAAGAAAGACAGTATATAAAGCAGTCAAAACAAAGTATACGGATCGTCATAAAAGGAAAAATAAAATTGCCTTTTCAAAAATGAATAACTGCTTTTTTGAAAGTAGATAACTGTCTTTTCAAAAATGATAACTTCCTTTCGAACAAGAATAATTGCTACAACTTCAAAAACTTGGAAAGATAACATCAATCAATTGGTGATTAAGAAGCAATCGTACCTTTTCGAGTTTTTATCCGAAAGTTAAATTGCCAGAACCGAAATAACTTACAGTCGTAACTCTTGGTCTTCTGAGTCTGAGCATCTTCAGACTTTAACCCTGAGTCTGAGCTTTTTTCAGACTTTAAGAGATAAGATGTTAAGTCTGGAGCAAATAGACTCAAATAAGCTTTTCTCTAAGGGTTTTGTGAATATGTCCGCCAGTTGATTCTTTGAGTCAATGAATTGGATCAAGATTTCTTCATTTTGAACATGATCTCTAATAAAATGGTGTCGAATCTCTATGTGCTTTGCTCTTGAATGAGGAATTGGATTCTTTGTGAGATTCATCGCGCTAGTGTTGTCATATTTGATCTCGGTGCATGAGTCTTCGATTCCAAAGTCTCTTAGTTGTTGTTTTATCCATAAGTTTTGAGAACAACAACTTTTAAGAGCCACATACTCTGCTTCTGCTGTTGAAAGAGCTACAGTACTTTGCTTCCTTGAAAACCAAGTTACTGTTCTGTTACCAAGCAATTGACAAGTGCTTGAAGTGCTCTTCCTATCAACTCTGCAACCTGCTAGATTTGCATCTGAATATCCAAGGAGAGTAAAGTCTCATTCTTTGGGATACCATAGACCTAAGCTTGAAGTAGTTGTAATGTATTTGATGATGAGTTTTGCGGCGCTTAGATGAGACTCTTTTGGATCAGATTGAAATCTAGCACAAATGTAAACACTAAACAAAATGTCAGGTCTAGAAGCAGTAAGATAAAGAAGTGAACCAATGATACTCCTGTACACCTTTTGGTCAACTTTCTTTCCTCCTTCGTCTTTGTCTAGCTTCGAAGAACTTGACATTGGTATATCGGTCTTTTTGCAATTCTCCAATCTGAACTTTTTAACAAGTTCTTTAGCATATTTTTCTTGGTGAATGAAAATTCATTCCTTCAATTGTTTTACTTGTAGTCTGAGAAAGAAGGATAGTTCACCCATCATGCTCATCTCGAATTCATTCTGCATAGACTTAGAGAACTTCTTGCACAGGTTTTCGTTAGGTGAACCAAATATAATATCATCAACATAAATTTGAACAAGTAAAAAGTTTTTACCTTCCTTTTTAATAAACAAAGTAGTGTCTAATTTTCCTTTAACAAAGCCATTTTGAATTAAAAACTTACTTAACCTGTCGTACCAAGCTCGAGGTGCTTGCTTTAATCCATATAGAGCCTTTTTCAGTCTGAATACAGAGTCTGGTTTCCTTGGGTCTTCAAATCTGGAAGGTTGTTCCACATAGACTTCTTCTTAAATAAATCCATTTAGGAATGCACTTTTGACGTCCATTTGGAATAACCTGAAATTCTTATAACAAGCAAAAGCAAGTAATAATCTAATTGCTTCTAACCTTGCTACAAGAGCGTAGGTCTCATCATAGTCTATCCCTTCTTCTTGCGTATATCCTTTGGCCACGAGTCTTACTTTATTCCTTATCACTTTTCCTTTTTCGTCCATCTTGTTTCTAAAAACCCATTTAGCTCCAATAATAGACTTACCTTTTGGTTTAGGAGTTAATTCCCAAACATCGTTAATGCCGAACTGCCTGAGTTCTTACATTGCTTCAATCCAGCTTTCATCAGTTAAAGCTTCTTCTATGCTTTTCGGTTCTATTTCAGAAATAAGTGCCATAGCGCTAGACTCTTCTTGCCTTTTGGATTTGGTACGAATCCCTTCATTAATATCACCAATAATGAGCTCTTTGGGATGACTAGACTTATGCTTCCAGTTGCTGGTTAGTCTGACAGATTGTTGGTCTTCTTCTTCAGTTGAATCTTCAACATCCGTTCGTTGTTTTTCTTTTGGAGTCTAAGCTGCTTCAGGGGAGGTAGACTTTGTAGAGTCTGGAGCAGGTTCAGATTCTTCAGTTTGAGTTTGAATCGATTGATTTTGCAGAGAGTCTTGAAATTTGACATTCATTGATTCTTCCACAGACCGAGTCTTCTTGTTGAATATTCTGTAGGCTTTGCTAGAGATTGAATATCCAAGGAAGATTCCTTTGTCTGATTTTTCTTCAAACTTACCAATTCGATCATTTGCATTTTTCAAGATAAAACATTTGCAACCAAACACATGAAAGTAAGAAACAATTGGCTTCTTTCCTTTGAATAACTCATAGGGAGTTTTCTCCAGAATAGACCTTAAGAATACTCTGTTAATAATATAACATGTTGTAGAAATTGCTTCAGCCCAAAAACGAGAAGAAATATTACTTTCAATTAAAAGAGTTATTGCCATTTCTTATAAAGATCTATTCTTCCTTTCCACAACTCCATTTTGTTCAGGAGTGTATGGAGAAGAGAACACGTGCTGAAAACCAGATTCATCACAGAATTTGGCAAAGTCTTGATTTTCAAACTCACCTCCATGGTCTGTTCGTATTCTTGAAATAGCATAACCTTTCTCATTTTGTACTTCCTTAGCAAATTTTGAAAAATGAGAGAAGGTTTCAGACTTACTTGCTAGAAAGTAAACCCAAGTAAATCGCGAATAATCATCCACTATTACTAGGCAAAATCTCTTTCCACCAATGTTTTGAGTTCTAGTTGGTCCAAAGAGATCCATATGAAGGAGCTGCAGCACACGATTAGTGAAAACTTAATTTATTGGTTTAAAAGAACTTCTAACCTGTTTTCCCAACACACATGGCGTGCATAAGTCAGATTTTTGGTATTTCAGGTTGGGTAGTCCTCGAACAAGCTTCTTGGAAGAGATTTTGGCAATTTGCTTCATGTTGATATGGCCAAGTTTTCGATGCCAGAGATTCACTTCATCTTATATTGATATCAGGCATTGAGGTCTTTCTGGTTTTATATCCAGAAGATAAATATTCCCATGTCTACGCTCGGTAAAAGATTGAGAGTGGTCTTTACTGGTTCCTGAACATGTCCCTTCCTGAAAATTGATTTTGAACCCAGTGTTGCACAGTTGGCTTATGCTGAGTAGATTGTAATTTATTCCTTCCACCAAGGAGACATTATTGATTGTGAGACCTCCAATCTTTACTGTTCCGCATCCAATAATTCTTCCTTTGCTATTTCCACCAAAAAAGACTTTTCCTCCATTGCTTTGAACAAGCTTTGTGAAACAACTTGAATCTCTAGTCATGTGTCTCAAACAGCCACTATCCAAATACCATTTAATTTTCTTCTTGATAGTGATCTGCAATTAAAAAAGAAACTCAAGCTTTCTTTGGTACCCACATTTTCTTGGGTCCAGTGGAGTTAGTGCAATATACAGTCTTTGCCCAATCCTTCTTAACAAGTCTCCAAACCATAGGACATTCTTTCTCAAAGTGTTCTGAGCTGTAACACTTAGAACATCTGAGAGCACTTCGACCAACAGGTTTAACAAAGACTTTTTGAAAATGATTTCTATAAAAGGCTTTTGTAGGTGTTTGTTTGATTCTTTCCTTTACTTTCGGAAAATCAATTAGAGGAATGGTTTCAGAAGTCATTCCCAACCCTGATTTGTTAAAGTAAGGTCTTTGTATTGAAAGAATCTTTTCTAGCTTTTCAGATCCTATTGAAAACCTTTTTGAAATATTTGAAATGTCATTTTTCAAACATGTATTTTCTTTTGAAAGAGAGTCTGCATTTTCTTTCAAAATGACAAAATTTTTGTCTAAATTATCAAACTTTTCTTTCCAAGAGATTTCCTGTTGCTTCAGTGTAGAATTCTCCCTTTTTAGCTCGAAAATCCTCTTAAGAGAAGTTTTGAGACTAAGACAAAGTTCATCAATATATTTTGAGATTTTAGTAGGAATTTTTAAATTGCTTACCTCAATTTCACTGTCTGAGTCTGAGTCTGTATCTGTCTCAAAGTCTGAGTCTGATTTTGATTTTGCCATTAAATAAATATTGGCATAATCATCATCACTTTCTTCGCATTCAGTATCACTCCATGTTTCTACCTTGAGAGCCTTTCTGTATTTCTCCGCTTTTCCTTTCTTCTTCTTCAACAAAGGACAGTTGGGTCTGATGTGTCCCTTTTTCTTGCATTAAAAACAAATTACATCTTTATTGGATTCATCATCCTCAGTTGATTTGTTATGAGATCTTTGAGTGCTTTGTTTCTTCCAATTGAATCTTCTTCTCTTTTTGTTCAGTTTCCTGAACCTTCTTATCATAAGTGCTAGCTCTTCATCGTCTAAATCTTCTTAAGAGTCTGTAACATCAGAATCATCGTTAGATTTTAAAGCAATAGATTTCTTACCTTTGAGATCTTCTTCATCATTGATTTGTTCCACTTCATAGGACTGAAGTGTGCCAACTAGTTCGTCTACGGAGAGCGGCATGATCCTTTGTGTTTCCCTTATTGAAGTCTTTACGTGATTTCAGTCTTTGGAGAGTCCATGTAGCAATTTGTTAACTTTCATGGGTCCTAAGATTGGTTGTCTTTGATACTCTAGACCATTTACAATTTCAGTGAAGCGACTAAGCATTTCAGTGATAGATTCTCTTGGCTTCATCTTAAAGGCTTCATACTGTCCGAGTAGAATATTGATCCTTGTTTCTTTCACTTGATCAGTTCATTCATAGGTAATGTGTAGCCTATCCCAGACTTCTTTGGCTGTTTCACAAAAAGATATTCTATTATATTCAGTGGGAGATAACGCACAATATAAAGAGTAAATCGCTTTTGCATCAAGAGCTTGTCTCTTGGTTATCTCTTATTAAGTCATCTCGCCAGCTTCTGCAACTTCTTTTCCCCTCTCTGAGACTGATGTAGCTTTAGGAATGATTCATTTTTCTACCAAATCCCATTCCAGAGGATCTTTCGATCTTAGGAATGCCTTCATCTTGTTTTTCCATATGCTGTATTCCTTTCCATCGAAGTAAGGAGGTTTGGTGTTGCTTTGGCCTTCAACCAAACTTGGAGCCAACATACTAGCCATAGATTTTTAACTCAAAAGTAAAAACACTTCAATTTAATGAGTACACAGGCTCTGATACCAATTGAAAGGGCTAGTAAGAGCACCTAGAGGGGGGTGAATAGGTGATCAAAGAAGTTTTTGCAAATCTTATTAAAAAAAATTAACTTCTAAGAATAATAAACTGAAGTCGGGAACAACTATAAACAGTTATATAGAGCTACAATTTAAAGTAAAGAGTTTAGGGATAGAGAATCAAAACACAAGGTTTATAGTGGTTTGGCTTAGACCAAGCCTACGTCCACTCTCCCGCACTGACAGCCCACTGGTTGAATTCCACTAAGAATCAAAAGAGATTTTACAGTCTCACGTCCTCAACATCTCACAAGTATCTAATCTCTCTTTTGAGTACAAGTTTAAGCTCAACAATTGAAACAGCAAAGAACAAGGAGCTTCAGACTTTGGAATTTTTCTATCATTCACACACTCAAACAACTAGAGCGTCTTCCTTATATACTCCTCCATGCCTTCATAATCGTTGGCACATTCCAAATGAGTTCTTCCAATCAACCCGTTGGACAGAATCAATTAGGGAGATCTCGAGTTATTTAAGGATATGATGATAGCCCACCAATCCTGCTTGCCCATACAATCAAGATCTAGATTTCTATAAGTAGAACCTTTCAAGTATACTTCACCAATCAACGGATCTAAAATACTCGAATTAATTTCAATACGAATAATAGATTTCGAGGTGCAATCTCCAGCCATGAGATCTTCTTCAACCATACGAATCAAATCCTTAAAGATATACTCGCATCTGGATAAGTCTTCTTCAACGGATAATACTTTTCTTCGTCAGTCTGGAAACTATCAATGAGGGCAGACTTTAAATCTTGAGTCTGGAGGTCTTCAGACTTTGACGATAGAGTCTTCAAGTCTTAAGACTAGACTGATGGAAATGTTTTGTCAACTTCAAAACAAATAGGAAAGTTTTCTCCAACAAATTACACTCAATAAGTCATATGGTATTTAATCATATAGTATTTAATATCACAATTTCTTTCAAAACAATCCATAGGAATTCACAAATCTTACATAAGATTTATTAGTTTCAAAACACTTATAACTTCTTTAGTATGCAATTTAGGAGCATGTTGTACAAATGATTGTTACAGACAAAAGCTCCTCTGCTCACCAATGGGTAAAAAACTAAAACCTACCTCATATATATTATGAGGATGCAAAATAGAAAACCATTTTAGCAGGCTCAATTTAGGAATCCAACTCCGATGAGGATTTGTTGTTACTTCATATATTTTGGTGAATCAAATGTCCAGTCAAGGCTTTTCTAATTTAAATTGCAAGTCCTATTGGGATATGGAATTTTCATTTGGATCGAATTTCTTCATGGAGACATATACTCAAAATTATTGTGATTAGATCAAACAAAATCTCGAACTGGCTTTTGCTCCCACTGGGCTTAGTGGATTCGCAATGGATCACTTCCTTATAATCTAGCGAGCTCTGATGAGTAACTTTGATTTAGATTCAGAACTAAGACCTCAGGCCTCTTAAGACGCAAAGCCTAATTAGTTTACCAATTGAGCCAAACTCCTTCGATTTACGCACATTCAATAAATCAACAATATTGCTAAGGGTCAGATGTGAATTATCAAAACACAGAATTTAATTTTCTGTCATATCTTGATTCATTCAGAGCTGCATTGGTACGCTAAAGTCAACTGAAAAGAATGGAAAAGGCAATGGTCCATCAATGCCAGGGGAACTGTTCAGACAATTGACTGACTGTTTATCATCAACGATTTTGCCAAAAGATGCAATTCACACTCCGAAAGAAGCAAAAAGGGGGATGGCAATCCACTTTTTCCATAAAATAAAGCTAACCATATGCGAAGAAACAACTCAAAATGGTCATCAATGAAGCAACCATCAGAGCAGATGCAAGCATTCCCCAACCCACTTCAACGAGACCTGATTCCTAGATCTGAGACCAATTCGTGTGATCTTTCACAGCGACTAATAAAAGCTCATAAATAACTCGAAAAGAAACGAAAGATAAAAGGGCATTACCTGAGCTTTCAGTGGGGAGAGCTTATTATCCCGGAGAGAGTTGAACAGCGAAATCGCAGCTTTGTTAATGGCAAAAGACGGGTTGTCCTCGGAGCAGAGAAACTGAAACTCGGAGGCCTCTGATGAAGAAGAAGGGACCAAATCGCCCTTTTCTTGGAGATGAAATGTAGTAACTGATGCGGTCACGAAAGCAATGATTATGTATTCCGGGTGTTCGAATTCTCGGATTTTCACGGTTTCCGAAGATGGTGGGTGATGGTTTTATGTGATGGGCATGGGCCTAAGTTGGCCCGTCCGCCCATGATGGGCCTAAAAGCCCGGCCCACAGGATTAGGGCCCATGGATGAAGGGGTACGTTCCTTTCTGTTGGAGGAACGTATATAAGGGAGGAAAGAGAGGGAGAACGCACCCTTTGGCATTTTTTACGTACGTTACTCTCCCTCTCTCCCTCCAAAAAGAAATCGAATGCTAAAGGCGACGCCGTCTTCCCTTCAAGGCCAATTGACGTCATTGGATCGAACATGATCGGATTTCTCTTCCTCTCATCGGCGTTGGTGTTTAATCTGTGGCTAACATGGTACGCTTGAATCCGTGGTGTGCTTTACGATCGGTGATACGTGATTTTCCCGGGCTTTTCTTCCGCATTCGTTTTAGGGGTTCGATTTAGTGTCGAATCGGGTTTTTGGGGAATCAGTTAATCCCAACATTGGTATCAGAGCCCGAGTTCATGTTTTCCCGACACCTTTGATGTTTTATGATTGATTTTTCGCGAAAATAATCGGCCGACACGGATTGGGGCGAGAAATCCCGACACCCGAGCACTGTTCATCCATTTTTTCGAGTTTCCGTAAGTCGAAATCAATTTATGAAGGAATAAGGTGAAAGAGCTCGTCGAGACGAGTCCGTCGACATGTCGTGCGCCGCCGGGCGACACCGGACGCGCCCACACGCGCGGCCTGAAGCCGATGCGCGTGGGCGCGACGCGCCCGAAGAGCTGGCTCGGCCAGCGCGTGCGCCACACGCGCCGGTCGGCGAACCGGCACGTGCGCGCCGGCGACCGGCGAACCGGCACGCGCCGGTCGGCGAACCGACGCGTGCTGACGTCACCGTGACGTCACGGTAACTGCCGGGATGACGTCATCGCCGACGACCGTTGGACGGCCGGCGACCTGACCCAACGGCCACCCGACCCGACCCGACCCGCATGGAAGCCTGGCGCATGCCGCGCACGTGCGGCTGACGTCTGCGTGACGTTAGCCCGCGCACGCGCGGGGCACGTGCCGGTTGGTTGGTTCGACCCGGCTAGACCGGCCCGACCGGTCCGACCCGCCGCCCGTCGACCCGTCGACCGTTGACCGACGACCGTTGACCGTAGACCGACGACCGTTGACCGTTGACTTGACCGTTGACCTGAAAAAAGAAAAAGAATTTGTTTCTTTTTCAATTATGTCTGTTTGGGTTAGAGGTAATCAATTTTTTTTTTTATTCTGCATTTGTTGCATGAATCATGGAAAATTACGTATTTTCCATTTTGTTTATTGTGGATTATAAGTGATCCAGTTTTTAGTTCTACATTTGTTGCAGGAACTATGATGTGTTATGCACGGATACCTGCAATCCTGAGAACGGACGAAGGAAGAGCAAGACTTAAAAGGCTGTTAACAGAGTTAGCTGATTATCGGTGGCATGACAGTGATTTAGTATCACACGTGGTCAGGGTCAATCAGATGATACAGGAAATCATCTGGAATGGTTATCTTATGCCGGATTTTGAGAAGGTGCCAGCTTTGATGAACACTCTTCCACCTGAATGGCAAGCAGTGTTAGATCGGCTATGGGAGGTCAACGTGGTCCCGGGTTATAGGAGGCTAGTGGTAACTTTTGTAAGAGAGTACTATAGGATTGAGTTAACCAAAACTTCAACCCTTAGAATGAGCGCCACATGGCGCAGAGTCAATGCGCCTTGGATGCGACATGAGAGCTCTCCAAAAGTTTTTCCATGGTTGGCAAATGTGCCTTCAAATTTCTCAGATATTTTGACTGATAGATTAGAAGGGTTATTCCCTATTTATTTCTTAGATTAGTTTGAGATGTTTTTGAGTGTTGAATATCTTTTTCTATGTTGATATTTCTTTGTATATATTACTTAGTGTAATGGATTGTTGTATTATGTGAAAGCATTATTATTCTATTGGATGTTAGATATTATTTGCTTTCTGTTATTGTTGACTGCTGTGGGTAGTTCATAGAAGTTTTTGTAACTTCATAGATTTTATTTTGCATAAGACAATTATGTTAATAATAGTTTTAAGTTAGGATTTTTTGGAGGATGATTGGAAACGTAGTGACCTTTTGATTCTGAAACCTTACTTGAAATTATTCATTGATATGATGGGTCTGTGCAAAGTGGATGCATAAATGATAGGCATTAATTATTCGTGCATACATGTCTGATGTGTTCAGATCAATGGTTTCAGCAACTAAGAACGTAATTGCTGATATGAACGGCAACAATTGTGAAATATTGAATATGAAGATTCAATGTGCTGGAAAAGCAAGAAGCACTAGAAGCTCTTGACCATGTTATGGAAGATCTTGAGGATGCTGTGCGCCACCTTGAGTTGGTAGAGGACCGCTTAACGGCATGTGAGCCGAAAATAGATATTTGCAATGCTGGTTCTAGCTCAGAAAGGGCTTTGAGCTCTAAGCGCAAGCGTATTGATTCGTTCAATATGTGGGAATGCAAAGGATCAAGTCCTTATTGCAAGAGATCAAGAGTTAACCAACACAAGAGAGGAAAACGTCCTCAAGTGAAGAAAATGTTAAGGGTGAGGTGTTACAATTGTGACAAGAAAAGTCACTATGCTCGCGACTGTCGTGAGCCGAAAAAGGTAAACACCTCTTGTACATTTGAGAACTTTGCTTATGTGTCAAGTTCTGCATTATTGGCTGAATCCAATCCTTTGTGGATTGTAGATTCAAGAGCGACAGACCATGTATCGAAGGATAGAGAATCCTTCGTGGAATTCCGACGAGTACCAACTGGAACTAAGTGGACCTATGTGGGATATAATTCCAGAGATGAAGTTAAAGGGATTGGCACCTGCCAATTGAACATGCATGGTGGACGCATCTTGTTCCTACATGATGTTCTATATGCTCCGGACATTCGTCGAAATTTAGTGTCTGTTTTTGGTGTTGGTTAAGCTTGATTTTAATATGAACTTCCATAATAGAGGTGTAGATTTGTATTCGGATACAAACTACTAAGCTTGTGGTCACTTTCTAGATTTGTATGTGGGATATAATTCCAGAGATGAAGTTAAAGGGATTGGCACCTGCCAATTGAACATGCGTGGTGGACGCATCTTGTTCCTACATGATGTTCTATATGCTCCGGACATTCGTCGAAATTTAGTGTCTGTTTTTGGTGTTGGTTAAGCTTGATTTTAATATGAACTTCCATAATAGAGGTGTAGATTTGTATTCGGATACAAACTACTAAGCTTGTGGTCACTTTCTAGATGGTTTTATTGTACTAAATGTTGACTGTGGTGATGTCAATATTTGTTATTCCCTTGTTTCACGTCTTCTACTTCATATGATAATGATGTGATAATGTGGCATGCTAGACTTGGTCATATTGGCCAACAACGTATGAATAGACTGGCCAAAGAGGGCTTGTTGGGCAACATTGAAAAAGTCGATTTGCCCATTTATGAGCATTGCCTAGTAGGGAAAACGACAAGGAAACCATTTGAAAAGGTAAAAGAGCTGAATTTCCTTTGCATTTAATTCATTCTGACGTCTGTGGTGCAATGAATGTGAAATGAAGGCATAGGCTGTTTATTTCATCACTTTTATAGATGATTATACTCGATTCGAATATGTCTATTTGATTTCTCATAAATCTGAAGCATTAGGTTGTTTCAAAAGGTTTATGAACTTGGAAGAAAATCAATTAGACAAGAAAATAAAAGCATTGAGATCCGATCGAGGTTGAGAATATTTATCTGATGAGTTCAAAAAATTATATGATGAAAAAGGAATAGAAAGACAGTTGTCTATTCCATATACTCCTCAACAAAATGGTGTTGCAGAGAGAAGAAACAGAACCCTACTGAAAATGGTTAGGTCCATGATGGCGTATGCTAACTTACATATCACTTTTTGGAGTGATGCGTTGTTAACTGCTGCCTATATACTTAACCGGGTGCCTTCCAAATCAGTTACTTCCACTCTATATGAGTTACAGACAGGTAGAAAATCGGACTTAAGTTTTTCTTAAGCTGTGGGTTTTGTGCTGCCTATACTCATGAGTCCTCTCACAAGTTTGGGAAATTGGGTCCCAGAGTAAAGAAGAGTATTTTAATGAGATACTCCGAACACTCAAAAGGGTATGTGTTCATAGGTGAGCAGGAAAGTGGGAGTATAACTGAATTTGAATCACGGGATGTCACATTCTTAGAGGATGAATTTCTAAGAAGGGCGAAATAGGTGAGGATTACTACCTATTTGAAACCTTGGATCAAGATAATGATATTAGTGGAGTTCGTCCAAGTGGGAGTAACATGAGAAGTGATGAATTTAATTCAACTCACTCTCGATTACAACCACATGATGAGATGACATCGTCATTATCTAATTCTAGTGGGAGCATAGTGGGGAATGATGTGCTAAGTGTACAATCTCCCATATGGCGAACAAGTCGCCAAAGTATTCCCCGTCGACGTTTTGACATTGAAGGGGAAACTTTTACGATTGCTTCGCAAGATGAGGATGAGCCAAGAAATATTAATGAGGCTATAAATTGCCCTAGTAAGGAAAAAATGGATTTATGCAATGAAAGAGGAGATGGAGTCAATGAAGTCAAACCAAGTTTGGAACTGGTTGATCTTCCAAAAGGACGCAAAGATATTGGGAACAAGTGGGTTCTCAGAATAAAGCGAAAGGTGATGGCTCGATAGAAAGGCATAAAGCTCGCCTTGTGGTGAAGGGGTATAATCAACAGGAAAGAATTGATTATGAAGATACATTTTCTCCTGTAGTGAGATTTACCTCGATTCGCATTATTCTGGCAATAGTGGCTAGTATGGATCTTGAGTTACATCAAATGGATGTAAAGACTGCTTTCCTCAATGGAAAATTAGAGGAAGAAATATATATGGAACAACCTGCTGGTTTCATAGTGAAAGGCCAAGAAGAAAAGGTATGTCGACTTTTGAGGTCGATATATGGCCTTAAGCAGTCATCGAGACAATGGTATATATGTTTTCATAATGCCATAATGGCATATGATTTTACAATGATAGATGAGGATCATTGTATATATATCAAAAGATCCAAGGATCAATTTGTGATCATATCATTATATGTTGATGGTATACTAATTGCCGGAAGCAATATGGAGTTTGTTAATACTGTCAAGAGTTGGTTGTCTTCCAACTTTGAGATGAATGATATAGGATTGTAAACCCATAGACACTCCTATTGCAAAATGCAAAGGATTGAGCCATAGACTGTGTCCAAGGACTCCACAAGAGAAGGAACAAATTAAACATGTTCCTTATGCTAGTGCTGTTAGGAGCTTGATGTACGCTATGATGTGTACAAGACCTGACATATGTTTTGCAGTTGGAATGGTGAGTAGATACCAATCCAATCTAGGTCAAGCGCATTGGAAGGCCGTTAAGAAAATACTAAGGTATCTAAAGGGGACTGCTGATTATAGGCTGAGTTATTAAGGAAAGGATCTGCGACTCTAAGGCTATTCTGATGTTGATTATGGAGGAGATTTAGATGAAAGGAAATCTACCTCTGGCTTTGTTTTCTTACCGAATAATGGCACCATATGTTGGAGCAGTAAGAAACAAAAGTGTATAGCTTTGTCCACGATGGAAACTGAGTCCGTGGCATTATCAGCAGCAATATAAGAAAGTGTTTGGCTTAAGAGATTTTTTGGATCATTTAGGTGTTATTGGAAGTGCTGCAGATTCATTGTTGGTTAACTGTGATAGCCAAGCAGCAAAAGCGTACACCAAAGATCCAAAATATCATGGCAAGACCAAACATATAGATACCGAGTATAATTTTGTCAAAGATATGGTTGCACGAAAGGATGTGAATTTACAGTACATATCTATGCATAGAATGGTAGCAGATCCTATGACAAAGCCAATACCTAGAGATGTGTTTTGTGGCCATGTAAAATCTCTAGGATTGCGTAGAGTGATGTACTGGATTATAATTTCCCTGAAGTGTTCACATTTGATGAATTTGTGTTTTTCCATCATTAATGCCTATGAATCTTTGTTTGATCTTTATGCATCTTAATGCTCAGTGCATTACTTTAAGTTGAGAAAGTATGTCGGACAGATATAACATTAGCCCACTCACACGGGTAATC
Source organism: Eucalyptus globulus (assembly GCA_014182545.1). Taxonomy (NCBI): domain Eukaryota; kingdom Viridiplantae; phylum Streptophyta; class Magnoliopsida; order Myrtales; family Myrtaceae; genus Eucalyptus; species Eucalyptus globulus. The sequence continues at coordinate 29,023,035 of CM024725.1, forward strand.
ACCTCTATTTAACTGTGTGATAAATAGAGATGAGACTGTTTTTAAGCTTATTATCTAGGTGATAATCGAGAGCTAAAGCTTAAAATACGTATGTCGCCTTAACTGGGTGTTAAGATGAGGACATAATACTTACTATGTTCGAAAGTAAAATACCCCACATATTTTACTTTATCTATCTATGATGCCAGATGTGAGTTCTGATGAATTTTGTGAATGAGTAGATACGTGAACTCAAGTTAGACATTGGGTATGTCTGAACTATCATCTGTACGGTATTGAAAAGTGTAGACATACGCTCCATGGGAAAGGAGTTAATACCGTAATACATATTTCATACTACGTATGCATGAAACGACCAATAAGAATGGCAAAAGTTTTGATCTCAACTTTTATGTCGTGTGAGACTCTTGAGAAAAAGAGTTCCTCAATTTTTAATCCCCTCATGACTCTTACTTATTCTCAAGATTTCTATTTAGTGTTTGCTATCTTAGGATGTTGCCAATGGTCATGCATTGATTTGATCTAATGGGACATTTCTAGAAAAGCAAGCTGAACTGAAATTGAGAGTTTGAAGGGAAGAGGAAGATCGAATTTGGAGAATCACATTGTAGTTTTGTATTCACTGGTTAACCAATTATGACTGTCTTTGGGATAATCATAATTGTGAATACAATATATATATCATTGTTTAAAAGAGATCAAGAGAGATATAAATGTGATCGATCGATCTAGGGTACTGCATACTAAATCTACTCAGGATGTGATGCCCATTATGAGCTGCTGTATATTCCTAACAGATGTATGGCAACGAGCTCTCAAAGTATGCTGGTCGCACGGATTATTCACCGGTATGAATGTTGAAGAGAGGTAAAGAGAATCCTGTTCGGCCCACCATGTGCGAGTGGGAGATGATGGTTTTATGTGATGGGCATGGGCCTAAGTTGGCCCGTCCGCCCATGATGGGCCTAAAAGCCCGGCCCACAGGATTAGGGCCCATGGATGAAGGGGTACGTTCCTTTCTGTTGGAGGAACGTATATAAGGGAGGAAAGAGAGGGAGAACGCACCCTTTGGCATTTTTTACGTACGTTACTCTCCCTCTCTCCCTCCAAAAAGAAATCGAACGCTAAAGGCGACGCCGTCTTCCCTTCAAGGCCAATTGACGTCATTGGATCGAACATAATCGGATTTCTCTTCCTCTTATCGGCGTTGGTGTTTAATCTGTGGCTAACAAGGTACGCTCGAATCCGTGGTGTGCTTTACGATCGGTGATACGTGATTTTCCCGGGCTTTTCTTCCGCATTCGTTTTAGGGGTTCGATTTAGTGTTGAATCCGGTTTTTGGGGAATCAGTTAATCCCAACAGTGGGCTTTGGTGATTGCGGTCAATCTGGGACTGGAGTTCAGAGATTGCAGCCCACGATTTGCATAGTGTATCGGAGGACACGACCAAGTTCGCCAAATTGAGTCCGTTGCTAAATCTGCAAAAACAAAAGACACAATCATCAAGAACAAGAGACCAACTGAGGAACAAGAAACAAGAACACGTCCTCTAAGAAGCGAAACGGGTCAAATGATATGCGTAGGGCGTGCTTCGCCGAATCCGAAATTGGGTCTCTTCCGCTTTCGGTAGAAACTATAAAGTTGAGAAACATCGAAGAAGCGTTCTCTCCTTTGTTTCAACACGTACAGAGGTTTAGCAGCTCGAAGAGAGCCCATTGTCGGAGCTTCTGTATTGGGCTGCTGCTCTCGCAGAACCGGCGAGTCGACGATGATCGAGTCGACGTCAAACCCAAGTCAATGGCTGGTTTTTTGTTTAGTCTTTTTCTTTTTTTAAATTCATAGTACGTCCGTGTGAACTTTTTCGGAATAAGCAGAATAAGCATGCGTTCCCATCTGATGAAGGAAAACATATTCTTTCTCAAATGCCATAAGCCGTTCTTTTCTTCTTCGCAGCCCTCCAAACAGCCAGTGAAAAAGCCGGATTGGGTGCTGTTGGGAATTACTGATCCCCGAAAGCCGGATTCGACACTAAATCGAACCCCTAAATCAATGCGGAAGCGAAGCCCAAGAAAACGACACGTATCACCGATCGTAAAGCACACCACGGAGTCGAGCGTACCTTGTTAGCCACGAGATTAAACACCGTCGTCAATGGAGGAAGAGAATCTTGGTCCTGTTGATCCGGTGAAGAAAAAACGCCTTCGGGAGTCCTTTGTTTTCCTTTTGGAGGAAAACGACAGAGAGAGGGAGAGGGAGAAGCGTACGTCGTTTTTTATAATTAAAAACGGTTCCTTTTCTCTCTCTCTCTCCTCCCTTTTATATCCCCTTCTTTCCACGGGCCCTATTCCCGTGGGCCGGGCCTTTTGGGCCCAGCATGGGCGGACGGGCCAACTCAGGCCCATCTCATAAATCCATCATCTCCCACTCGCACATGGTAGTACAAAACCAACATGGGCGGACAGGCTCTACTCAGCCTCATCAGAGAAAAATCCATCATAGACTTTCTCTTAACATGGTGGGCCGAACAGAATTCTCTTTTCCTCTCTTCAACATTCATACCAGTGAATAATCCGTGCGACCAGCATACTTTGAGAGCTCGTTGCTATACATCTGTTAGGAATATATAGCAGCTCATAATGAGCGTCACACTCCGAGTAGATTTAGTATGCAGTACCTAGATCGATCGATCACATTTATATCTATCTTGATCTCTTTTAAACAATGATATATATATTGTATTCACAATTATGATTATCCCAAAGACAGTCATAATTGGTTAACCGGTGAATACAAAACTACAATGTGATTCTCCAAAATCGATCTTCCTCTTCCCTTCAAACTCTCAATTTCAGTTCAACTTGCTTTTCTAGAAATGCCCCATTAGATCGAATCAAACTCATGACCATTGGCAACATCCTAAGATAGCAAACACTAAATAGAAATCTTGAGAATAAGTAAGAGTCATGAGGGGACAAAAAAATTGAGGAACTCTTTTCCTCAAGAGTCTCACACGACATAAAAAGTTGAGATCAAACTTTTGCCACTCTTATTGGTCGTCTCATGCATACGTAGTATGAAATACGTATTACGGTATCAACTCCTTTCCCATGGAGCGTATGTCTACACCTTTCAATACCGTACAGATGATAGTTCAGACATACCCAATGTCTAACTTGAGTTCACGTATCTACTCATTCACTAAATTCATCAGAACTCACATCTGGCATCTTAGACAGATAAAGTAAAACATGTGGGGTATTTTTTTTACTTTCGGACATAGTAAGTATTATGTCCTCATCTTAACACTCAGTTAAGGCGACATACGTGTTTTAAGCTTGAGCTCTCGATTATCACCTAGATAATAAGCTTAAAAACAGTCTCATCTCTATTTATCACACAGTAAATAGAGGTGATTACCCGTGTGAGTGGGCTAATCTTATATCTGTCCGACATACTTCTCAACTTAAAGTAATGCACTAAGCATTAAGATGCATAAAGATCAAACAAAGATTCATAGGCATTAATGATGAAAACACAAATTCATCAAATTGTGAACACTTAGGGAAATTACAATATTTAGTACATCAGTCTCTACGCAGTCCTAGAGATTTCACATGGCCACAAAGCACATCTCTAGGTATTGGCTTTGTTATAGGATCTGCAACCATTCTATGCGTAGTATGTACTCTAAGTTCACATCCTTTCGTGCAACCATATCCTTGACAAAATTATACTTGGTATCTATATGTTTGGTCTTGCCATGATATTTGGATCTTTAGTGTACACTTTTGCTGCTTGATTATCATAGTTAACTAATAACAAATCTGCAGCACTTCCAATAACACCTAAATGATCCAATAATCTCTTAAGCCAAACATCTTCTTATATTGCTGCTGATAATGCCACGAACTCAGTTTCCATCGTGGACAAGGCTATACACTTTTGTTTCTTCTTTGCTCCAACATATGGTGCCATTATTCGGTAAGAGAACAAACCCAGAGGTAGATTTCCTTTTATTTAAATCTCCTCCCAATCAATATCAGAATAGCCTTAGAGTCGCAGATCCTTTCCATAATAACTCAGCGTATAATCAGCAGTCCCCTTTAGATACCTTAGTATTCTTTTAACGGCTTTCCAATGTGCTTGACCTGGATTGGATTGGTAACTACTCATCATTCCAACTGCAAAGCATATGTTGGGTGTTGTACACATCATAGCATACATCAAGCTCCCAACAGCACTAGCATAAGGAACATATTTTGTTTGTTCCTTCTCTTGTGGAGTCCTTGGACACGTCTATGGCTCAATCCTTCACCTTTTGCAATAGGAGTGTTTATGGGTTTACAATCCCATATCATTCATCTCAAAGTTGGAAGACAAGCTGTCTCTTGACAGTATTAACCAACTCCATATTGCTTCCGGCAATTAGTATATCATCAACATATAATGATATGATCACAAATTGATCCTTGGATCTTTTGATATATACACAATGATCCTCATCAATCATCGTAAAATCATATGCCATTATGGCATTATGAAAGCGTATATACCATTGTCTTGATGATTGCTTAAGACCATATATCGACCTCAAAAGTCGACATACTTTTTTCTTCTTGGCCTTTCACCATGAAACCAACAAAGGTTGTTCCATATATATCTCTTCCTCTAATTCTCCATTGAGGAAAGCAGTCTTTACATCCATTTGATGTAATTCAAGATCCAGACTAGCCACTATTGCCAGAATAATGCGAATTGAGGTAAATCTCACTACAGGAGAAAACGTATCTTCATAATCAATTCCTTCCTGTTGATTATACCCCTTCGCCACAAGGCGAGCCTTATGCCTTTCAATCGAGCCATCAGCCTTTCGCTTTATTTTGAGAACCCATTTGTTCCCAATAGCTCTGCGTCCTTTTGGTAGATCAACCAGTTCCCAGACTTGGTTTGATTTCATTGACTCCATTTCCTCTTCCATTGCATTGATCCATTTTTCCTTACTAGGCAATTCAGAGCCTCATTAATATTTCTTGGCTCATCCTCATCTTGTGGAGCAACCATAAAAGTTTCCCCTTCAATGCCAAAACATCGACGGGGAATACTTTGGCGACTTGTTCGCCTAATGGGAGATTGTACACTTTGCACATCATTTCCCATTATGCTCCCACTTGGATTGGGTAATGATGTCGTCTCATCAAGTGGTTGCAATTGAGAATGAGTTGAATTCAATTCATCACATCTCATATTGCTCCCACTTGGATGAACTCCACTGACATCATTATCTTAATCCAAGGTTTCAAATAGGAAGTAATCTTCCATTATTTCGCCCTTCTTAGGAAATTCATCCACTAAGAATGTGATATCACGTGATTCAAAATTCAGTTATTCACCCACTTTCCTGCTCACCTATGAACACATACCATTTCGAGTGTTCGGAGTATCTCATTAAAATACTCTACTTTTATCTGGGACTCAATTTCCCAAACTAGTGAGAGGACATATGAGTATAGGCAACATAACCCCATGGCTTAAGTAAGCTTAAGTCCGGTTTCTACCTATCCATAACTCATATGGAGTGGAACTAACTGATTTGGAAGGCACCCGGTTAAGTATTTAGGCAGCAGTTAACAACGCATCACTCCAAAAAGTGATATGTAAGTTAGCATACGCCATCATGGACTTAACCATTTTCAGTAGGGTTCTATTTCTTCTCTCTGCAACACCATTTTGTTGAGGAGTATATGGAATAGACAACTATCTTTCTATTCCATTTTCATCACTTAATTTTCTGAACTTATCAGATAAATATTCTTGACCTCGATCGGATCTCAATACTTTTATTTTCTTGTCTAATTGATTCTCTACCAGGTTCATAAAATTTTTGAAACAACTTATGCTTCAGATTTATGAGAAATCAAATAGACATATCCAAATCAAGTAGAATCATCTATAAAAGTGATGAAACAAACAGCCCCTTGCCTTCCTCTCATATTCATTGAACCACAGATATCATAATAGATTAAATGCAGAGGAAATTCAGCTCTTTTACCTTTTCCAAATGGTTTCCTTGTTGTTTTCCCTTCTAGGCAATGCTTACATATAAGCAAATCGATTTTTTCAATATTGCCCAACAAGCCCTCTTTGGCTAGTCTTTTCATATGTTGTTGGCCCATATGACCAAGTCTAGCATGCCACCATATTCACATCATTATCATATAAAGTAGAAGACGTGAAACAAGGGAATAACATATTGACATCACCACAGTCAACATTTAGTACAATAAAACCATCTAGAAAGTGACCAAAAATCATAGTAGTTTGTATCCAAATACAAATCTACACATCTATTATGGAAGTTCATACTAAAAACCAAGCTTAACCAATGCATCAAAACAGACACTTAAATTTCGACGAATCTCCGGAGCATATAGAACATCATGTAGGAACAAGTTGCGTCCACCACGCATGTTCAATTGGCAGGTGTCAATCCCTTTAATTTCAGCTCGAGCTGTTTCCCACATAGATCCACTTAGTTCCAGTTGGTATCGTCGGAATTCTACGAAGGATCCTTTATCCTTCGCTACATCGTCTGTTGCTCATGAATCTACAGTCCACAAAGGATTGGATTCAGCTAATAATGCAGAACTTGACACATAATCAAAGTTCTCAAATGTACAAGAGGTGTTTACCTTTTCGGCTCACAACAATTGCGAGCATAGTGACATTCTTGTCACAATTGTAACACCTCACCCTTGACATTTTCTTCACTTGAGGACGTTTTCCTCTCTTGTGTTGGTTAACTCTTGATCTCTTGCAATAAGGACTTGATCCTTTGCATGCCCATATATTGAACGAATCAATACGCTTGCGCTTAGAGCTCAAAGCCCTTTCTGAGCTAGAACCAACATTGCCAATGTCTATTTTCGGCTCAAATGCCGACAGCAGTCCTCTACTAGCTCAAGGTGGCGCACAGCATCCTCTAGATCTTCCATAATATGGTCAAGAGCTTCTAGTGCTTCTAGCTTTTCCAGCACATATTGAATCTTCGTATTCAATATTCCACAATCGTTGCCGTTCATATCAGCAATTATGTTCTTAGTTCTTTGAAACCATTGATCTCGAACACATCGACTAATATGCACGAATTATTAATGCCTATCATTTATGCATCCCTATTTGCACTGAGACTCATCATATTAATGAATAATTTCAAGTAAGGCTTGAGAATCAAAAAGGTCTTTGTGTTTCCAATCATCCTCCAAAGTCCTAACTCAAAATTATTATTAATATAATTGTCTTATGCAAATACATTTTATGAAGTTACAAAAACTTCTATTACTACCCACATCTAACTACCCACAAAGAACCAGTAAGAATGAAAGCAATATATAATAGAATATCGAATAAAATAACAACGCTTTCACATGATACAACTAACATATCGGTTGCTACATCAACAACAATCAGGTAGTAAACATTACATAATTAATCAAAAGAAATAATTAGGAAAGTCCCTTCTAATCTATCAGTCAAAACATCTCGAGAAAACCGAAGGCACATTTGCCAACCATGGAAAAACTTTTGGAGAGCTCTTATGTCGCCACCAAGGCGCATTCGCTCGCGCGCCATGTGGCGCTCAATCTAAGGGTTGAAGTTTTGGCCAACTCAATCCTATAGTATTCTCTTACAAAAGTTTCCACTAGACCCCTATAACCCGGGACCACGTTGACCTCCCATAGCCGATCTAACACTGCTTGCCATTCAGGTGGAAGAGTGTTCATCAAAGCCGGCACCTTCTCAAAGTCCGGCATAAGGTAACCATTCCGAGATGATTTCTGTATCATCGGATTGACCTTGACCATGTGTGATACTAAATCACCATCAAGCCACCGATAATCAGCTAACTCTTTCATCAGCCTTTTCAGTCTAGCTCTTCCTTCATCCGTTGTTGGGATTGCGCGGTATCCGTGCATAACGCATCATAGTTCCCGCAACAAATGCGAGTAACTAAAATGGATCACTTATAATCCATAATAAACAAAATGGAAAATACATAAATTTCCATGATTCATGCAACAAATGCAGAATAAAAATGGATTACCTACAACCCACACAGGCATAATGGAAAAAAGAAACAAATTCCTTTTTTTTTTTTTTTTTTGGTCAACGGTCAAAGTCAACGGTCAAAAGTCAACGGTCAAAGTCAACCGAGGTCAACGGTCGTCAACGGTCAACGGTCGTCGGACGGACCGGACGGACTGGACGGACCGGTCGGGCGGTACGGGCGAACCGTCGCGACGTGCAGCCCGCGTCGCGGGATGACGCCACGCGGGCGTCACCCGTGCGTCGCGCGCGTGCGGGCGTCGCGTTCGGGTCGGGTCCGTCGGTCGGGTCGCCGGCCGGTGACCGCCCGGCGAAACGTCGTCGGCGATGACGTCATCGGTGGCGTCATCGGGCGGTTACCGGCCGTTGGATGACGCCACGGTGGCGTCATCACAGACGCGTCGACGCGTCGGTCCGCGGACCGGGCGCGTGCCGTTTCGCGATCGGTCGCTGGCGCGCACGTGCCGGTTCGTCACCGGCGCGAGTGGCGCACGCGCTGGCCATTACCAGCGCTTCGGGCGCGTTGCGCCCACGCGCAGCGGCTTCTGGCCGCGCGTGTGGGCGCGTGCGGCGTCTCCCGGCGGCGTGCGACATGTCGCCGGACTCGTCTCGACGTCGCCTTTCTCCCAGTACTTTCAGAATTTGTTTTTGACATTCGAAAACTCATGAAAATGGCCGAAGAAGTCTCGGGTGTCGGGATTTTCGCCCGGTTCCGTACGGCCGAAAGTTTCTTCGCGAAAACTCAATCAAAGAACATGAAATTGATCGGGAAAACGTGAAAGCGGCCTCTGATACCAATGTTGGGAATTACTGATCCCCGAAAGCCGGATTCGACACTAAATCGAACCCCTAAATCAATGCGGAAGCGAAGCCCAAGAAAACGACACGTATCACCGATCGTAAAGCACACCACGGAGTCGAGCGTACCTTGTTAGCCACAGATTAAACACCGTCGTCAATGGAGGAAGAGAATCTTGGTCCTGTTGATCCGGTGAAGAAAAAAACGCCTTCGGGAGTCACTGTTTTCCTTTTGGAGGAAAACGACAGAGAGAGGGAGAGGGAGAAGCGTACGTCGTTTTTTTTTTAATTAAAACGGTTCCTTTTCTCTCTCTCTCTCCTCCCTTTTATATCCCCTTCTTTCCACGGGCCCTATTCCCGTGGGCCGGGCCTTTTGGGCCCAGCATGGGCGGACGGGCCAACTCAGGCCCATCTCATAAATCCATCAGGTGCAAACAATGAAGGATTTCCGCAGGAAGATAACGTTTTATTTTTGCAACCAGAGGGTGAAAAGACCGACATATTCTTTGGCAAACCGTTAACTTTCTCGTCAATAATAAATTGTTTTTCTAAGATACTATTATAAAATGCGTGTCATTTCCTTTCTCCTACTACAGTTACTACCGCTCGGTCGTCGATATTTGAGGAAGGTGCTATTGAAGTTGTTGGCAAGTCATGACTTCCTCTGGTCGATTCTCAATTGGGAGCTCTCTATTTTTAATCAAATTGATTCGGAGTTGAGTAGGGCTGAATTTTTCAGTCTAATTGTGTCGGACGCATCTCTATATTGGAGTCGAGCCTTTCAACTCTGATGCTGCTCGAACTTGATTCAAGCTCGATTGAGTTTCCAGCTACAGCCTCCACTCGACTCCGTAATGTGTGTTTAGTGCTTGAGTGATTGTTAGATGACAAGAAAAGTAGACTTCCTTTTAGCTTGTGCTGGAGATTCAAAAACACAACAAATATAAATATACCAAACGAACAAATTATCCAAATGTACAAATTGATTGGGACGAGTAGTTTTCATTTTATGTTCAAGCTAGACTCCATTCAATATTTGAACGTCTCAAACTCCAGAAGAATTTAGTCCTAAAGAAAAAAGTGTTTCTCCAGCTGGTCGTGCTCTACCTTGTAGACCTAAGATGGAATACAGACGTCCCGATGAGTTGCGTCATGTTGTTCAGGTGGTAAATATGATCGGTACTTTCTTTGACAATTGCTCGACATATGAATGGGTCTTTCTCTTTTTCAATCGTTGGTTGAGTGCAGTCGTCCATTCGAATGAATTAGCGGATCTTTTTATCGTGGGAGAAAGTAAATTGCCGAGACTTGGCCCAAGCTTTTACCTTCAAATGGGCGTGCACCACAAAAATGAGAGATAATCATGTGAAAACCATATCTATCATACAACACGTGTTCCAACTCGGTCTGACCAATACGGGGTGTAAGGACCTATTTTGATGAGGGCGAGAGTATTCAATGAGGCAAGATGCGACTCCAATTATAAGATGACGTGAGGGTAGGAAAAAATCGAATTTCATATCTTCTGGGTGCGGTGAGGTAAAATATCTTATATGGGATGATATTTATTCTAACTTGTAACGAAACTTTTTATGGACGAAGCCCAGAAGAACAAAACCATGTGGGATCCAGCCTAAAACATATAATATTATTACAAGTGATACTTGTGCTCAACATTATGGTATTAGAGCCAATGACCAGTCGAAAATGTGGCAAATGAAAGCTAGTGGATCTATAATGACTCAATTTGATAAAGACAGGAGTGACCACTGAGGTCATAAAGGGCCTAAACAATGTGCTCATATGTATGTACTTTGGGACTTGGTTCGTGCCAATGTCATTGTCTGGCTCAAAGAGTAGATATCTTTGAGATGGCTCGAAGAAGTAGGAATCTTCGAGGCGGTTTCGACATCGTGTATTGAAGATATAGCTTGTGAGGGTTACAAGTACGATCTCTCATCCGTGTTGTTAAAGCGTGAGGACCCCTCACCGTTTTGACAGCATGTGTCAACCCATATCTGCCAAAAGATTTTACTGTTTTGACAGCATGTGTCACTCGAATCTGCCAAAAGATTACGGACATCAGATCACGTGCGGCATAATGCCCTGTAGTGCTTTCGTGTCCACGTATGCGGCCGACCAAAGCAAGTTCTTCAGAGATTTTGCCGCGGCGATGGAGCAGCTCGGCGTCCATGGAGTGACAACCAGGAGGCGAGGCGGGGTTCAGTGCCAATGTGCTCCGGTCGATTAGTTGATAAAGAAAATAGTCGGAATCCTCTAAACATAACGAGCAAAAATGACGATATTGTAAAAATTGCCCTTTTTTTTTTAGTAAAATTATTGTCTTTTCTCTTAAGTAAGGTGTTTGAGAGGTCTATAAAATCAAATCGTCCCATCTAGTTATACTAAGATTTTACAAATTGTTGAAAATTAGTTATGTCTTCTTATTGTGTAAATAATAAGCGAAAGAGAATAACACCATAGCGAGGAGATGGCCATAGACAAATTTTTACTTAGTGGTATTGCCAATGAAAAAATATAATACAAACCCAATCTAATTACATTAGCCCTAGTGGCCACCCTTCCAACATGGAAGGGGGAGGTGGGGGATTCGAATCCCCACCTTCTCAAGGGGGTTGGGGTGGGGACGATTTCGTTTTAGGAGTGAGTTTTGACTCCCACGCTCTGTAAGGAGGCAGGGTAAAAGTCTGAGAGTGAGAGTTAGAGTAGGAATAGAGTATAACTGACCAAAAAAAAAAATTAATTGCATTATAATTTCACAATACATACATTCGAAGAAATATTAGCATAATAATTATTGTCTAGATATGAGAGAGATATAGGATTGTCTGAAGCTTGAGCATGTTAAACCCTCAACTTTGAATTTGGGGAACAAAAGGAATTTATTAGAAATTTTAAGAAAATGTTGCACTTTAAACGCCGCCCATCCTCTCAATAGAAAAATCAGGTTGGAAAAATACCAAAACAAATACAAATGCAATTTTATATCTTTCAATTGAATCAATTTAAATATAAATCTTTTCACATTAGTATTAATTGAATCCATCCGACTAATTTAGGGCAAAAAGGATGTCGATGGTCTTCTATGACACAGCCCATGCTAACGTTGCATTTTTTCAAAAATATTTTCAAAATTGTTGACTTTTTACTAACTTTTTCTTTTCTTTATTTCCTTTTCCTTCTCTTTGGCTTGTGGCTGATATTCAGCCATAGCCAGTGACTAGCGATGAGGCAAAGGCAAGAGAAGGGAGAAAAAAAGGGAAAGGAGAAAGTTAATAGAAAAAGGGAATTTTTTTATTTAAATATTAAAAATATTGTTTATGTCAGAAATGTAGGACGATTGGGTCCACATAGGCAATTTTCAATTCAAATTGGGCAGATGAACTCAATCAGTATCGACGTGAAAATGTTGAGTTCTAAGTTGGTTTAATTGAAATGTTTAAAACTAAACTTTTACTTATGCAATAAGTCTTAAGACTTTTTTGGTACTTTTTTCCCAAAAAAAGGTATCTATGCGGGTATAAGCTAATGGAAAAAGTAATTGTGTTAATAGACGCAACAAAATGCAAATTCAAAGAATTATAATGACACATTTAAAATGCAAGATTGTTTTCCTTCTTTAACTCAGTAGCCATTGAAGAAGTCTGTTCTCGATTCTTATCCATGTATATTAGAGGCTAGTAATTGACATTAGAAGCGACAACTTATGGACATACTATGACGAACGTACATTGGTTCATTAGACAAAAAACAACATACTTATCATTAAACCGTTCCAAGAGGCATGTTAATATATGGAAAGCCAAAAAGTTACCAAGGCGGGAGTGATGAATTATTTGGCTAGTGAAATCCTATAAATGGTCAAATTTTTTCGCTGTTCCACCATATCTGTTGAATTTACATTGAGTTTCCAGCGAGTGCCACCGAGGGCAAAACAACTTGAGCAAGGATGACGAAGGAGGGTGCCAGTGCTCGACAAGCTACCTTCTTAAAACGTCGACCAGGGCTATTAAAGAAGGCGAGTGAATTATATGCTTTTTGTGCTGTTGAGATGGCCATCATCGTTCTCTATCCCAGAGGCAAGTCTTTCTATTTTGGTCACCCTTCGGTGGATGCGGCCGTGGATATGCGTGAACATTCAAAGATGGCTCGTATTGATGCTACTCGACTGGCTCAAACTGATAGAGACCAGATCCTAGATAAACTGAACAAACAATATGCCTATGTGCTTGAGCAACTGAAAGCCGGGATGAAAGGAGCTAAAGAGCTGTATGACATAAAGCCCCTGCGATTCAAAAACCTTAGCTTCAGCGAGTTTATGGTAGTCTATGAATGGCTGGAAGATGTCAAGAAAGCAGTGGAGATCCTCGTAAAGCAGAAGCTGCAAACGAGTAATCAATTCCAGTGGACTCACGGAGAGATTGTTGACTCATCTTAAATTGTATTTGGCATGATTCAGTCAATTTCTCCGCATCAACAAGACAGGCCTCTTGATAATAAAGCATTAAAAATGCTCAATTAGGTGGCAGCTGCCTTTTTTTCCTTTTTTTTTTTCCGGTTTTAACACGTACAGAGGTTTAGCAGCTCGAACAGAGTCCATTGTCGGAGCTTCAGTATTGGGCTGCTGCTGCTCTCGTAGAACCGGCGAGCCGACGATGATTGAGTCGACGTCAAACCCAAGTCAATGGCTGTTTTTTTTTTTTGTCTTGTCTCTTTTTTTAAATTCATAATACGTCCATGTCACCTTTCTCGGAATAAGCAGAATAAGCATGCGTTCCCATCTGATGGAGGAAAACATATTCTTTCTTAAATTGCCATAGGTCGTTCTCGTCTTCTTCTTCGCAGCCCTCCAAAACAGCCAGTGAAAGAGCCGGATAGGGTATAAACGGTGAAGGATTTCTGCGGGAAAATAATGTTTTATTTTTGCAACCAAACGGTGAAAAGATCGATATATTTTTTGGCTAACCGTTAACTTTTTCGTTAGTAATAAATTGTTTTTCTAAGATGCTACTATAAAAGGTTTGTCATTTCCTTTCTCCTGCTAAAGTCATTGCCGCTTAGTTGTCGGTGTCTTGTTGGCAAGTAATAACTTCCTCCGGTCAATTCTTGATTGGGAGGTTTCTTTTTTTTTTTTTAATCAGACTGATTCGAAGTTGAGTAGGGCTGAATTTTTCAGTCTAATTGCATTGGACATGTCTGTATACTCGAGTCGAGCCTTCTATCTTGGATGCTACTCGAACTTGATTCGAGCTCAATTGAGTTTATGGCTTCAGCCTCAGCTCGACTCCGTAAGGTGTGTTCCGTGCTTGAGTGATCGCTTGACAACAAGAAAAGTAGACCCCCATTTAGCTCGGACTGGAGATTAAAAAACACAACAAATTTAAATAGACCAAATGAACAAATTATCCGAACGTATGAATAGATCGGGCTGAGGAGTTTTCATTTCATGTTCAAGCTCGACTCTATTTGGACGTTTCAAACTCCATAAGAACCTAGATGTTGGAGTAATTACATATTAATTAGTTTAAAAACTTAAGATTTTAGAACAATTGATAGTGGTCCCACAAAATCTTACATAATATCAAAGCTGTAGGTCCTGAGTTCGAATCATTTTATACCCCATTTGCTTCAAAAGACTAGACTAAGTATAAATGGAGTGTTAGAGTAATTAAATATTAAATAAGGCCATTGTCTAAAAGTTTTAAGTTTTTAAAACAGTTGGCAGTGATCTCACAAAATCTCACACTAATCTTAAAGAAGAAAATGTCTGTCTAGCTGGTCGTGCTCTACCTTGTATACCTAAGATGGAACATAAACGTTGCAGTGAGTTGCGTCATGTTGTTCAAGTCGTAACTATGACTTTCTTTGACAATTGCTTGATCTTCGAATGGGTTTTTCTCTTTTTGAAGCGTTAGAGAAGTCCTTGAGCGCAGTCGTCCATTCGAATGAATTAGTGGATCATTTTATCGTGGGACAAGGTAAAAGCTGGACAAGGTAACTTGCCGAGACCTTTCCCAAGCTTTTACCTTCAAGTAGGCGTACACCACAAAAATAAGAGATGGTCATGTGAAAACTATCTCTGCCATACAAGATATCACGCCCCGAGCCCTGAGCGTGTGCCCATCCCTTTTTGGTTAATAATATTTTACGACTTCCCAGGACGAGTCACCGACTCTTTTTGTTTTATTGCACATGCAGAAGCGAATAATAAATCTCCTCACATTAATCATCTCGGGATAGAAAAGTAGGACAACAGATTCACAAACAAACATGCTTTTATAATCACATAGAGTTATGTACCGGGTCTATGACCAAAAGACCACAAGGACTGGCTTTCCAAAAAGAAACTGTCCTAACTGATCTACACTTCTGATCACCTCCTTTCAGCTCCAGGTCCTCCACTCGACGACCCTGAAAATGGTTATACAATAACCGGTGAGACAATGTCTCAGCAAGTCCACTCACTAAACCCCAATTAGAAGGGAAATACGCTTCAAGGCGCTCTAGTCACACAACCATACAATTAGAACAGGGAACTTACCTCGCCTTAGTTCCTTCTTGCAGGCCAGCATAGTTCATATCTCAAATGCATGCAATTTATGCATACGACAATTGAAACGCCTTACTTTTCTCAATCAACTACAGGGGTCTCAGCCCAATCCATCACAAGAGTCTAGATTATAAGACCAAACCGTTATGACACGACCCATACTATGCCACATAGTTTTGTCTCATAATCAGGCGCATCAAACTCAAACAATCATGCGTTCCAATTGTTAATTAAGCCACTCAAGGCACTGTCGACTGAAAGTGCTAGTATGAACACTTAGCGGGGGGTGAATAGGTGTAAGAACAGATTCTGCAAAATGCAGTGAAAACCTTTACTTTTAACCTGAGTCTGAATAATAACAGACTTTTGAAATTGAGTCTGAAGAGCAGCAGGCTTTGAGCGAGATCAGACTTTAGCAGTTAAATAGAACTACGAACAAAATAAAGAGATTCAGGGAAGAGAATAAGAACACAAAGTTTATAGTGGTTCGGCTTAATCCAAGCCTACGTCCACTCTCCCACGCTAACAGCCTTCTTGGCTGGATTCCACTATGCAATCAACAAGAGATTACAACTTTGAGTGCAAACACTTAGTAGTAGATCACACTATCTTACTAAGTCACTCTTTTGGTATTTCTCTCACGATCACAAACGTTTAAGCTCACAAAAGACAAGTGTATGATCGAAGATGGCTCAGACTTTGGAATTATAAATTCTACGTTCCATCTCTTACTTGCTCATCAATCATTGATCTCCTTAAATACTCCTCCACTTCCAAACTAGTCGTTGGACATTATCTCGATGATCGTCTTCCAATCTACCCATTGGATAGATCTGTATTTAGAAGAATTGGTAGCCGTTGAGTGACAAAGGTAGAATCCCAAATTGATTTTGATCGCCCATACAAACAGAATCTTGGTTTCCATAAGTAAAGCTTATTCGTATAGAAAGTTCTTGTCTTCAAGATCTAATTGCCAATCGATTAGATTGAGTCAATCAAATCAATCTTGATGTGGAATCCAAACCAGATCACTAGCCGTTATATGTTTAGGGCTTGTATTACGTTCTGTCAAATTGTCTCATTCTGGATGTAAAGTCTGAGAGCAATAGACTTTACAATCTGAGTCTGTGCATATTCTGCTTCTGAGCAGATTTAGCTTTAAGGTCTGAACATAGTCTGAATAAGTTCAGCTTCAACATAGAGTTTGTCTTTTGATTCAGCTTCAGCATAGAGTCTGTCTTCTGGTTCTTCATTCACGTTCAGTCTGGAATTTGTCAGAGTGAGCAGACTTCTGATGTAGAACAGACTTTGACACTAAAGTCTAGCAGTCTTCAAACTTTGACACATAAGTCTGGAAATCTTTAGAATAGACTTTGGACATGTGTTACGTTCAGTCTTCTGGCCGTCTTCAGACTTTGACAATATCCTTTAAATGTTCTATCATCTGCATGGTCTATTACTTAACCAATAAATACGTTAGTAGCCTTTGATTTATTTTGTCATCTTCAAAACATCATAAGGGATTTCCCTAACAATCTCTACATTTTTGATGATGACAAAACAATCTCTGAATATGTAGATGTGTAACCACACTTTCTAAAATAATGAAAAATCAATCATCAAATTTTAGATTTTCAAAAAATGTGATTTGAATCAAAAGACAGCAAATAGATTGAGCATAACAATAAATATGTAGAAACATAATCACTGCTCAATATTATGCAATAAATAATATCAACCAATCAACACATATGCATATTTATATTCTCTCCCCCTTTTTGTCATAATCAAAAAGTGATAAAGAGTATCACTACATTTTTTATGATGACAAAACAATCTCTGAATATGTAGATGTGTAACCACACTTTCTAAACTAATGAAAAATCAATCATCAAATTTTAGATTTTCAAAAAATGTGATTTGAATCAAAAGACAGCAAATAGATTGAGCATAACAATAAATATGTAGAAACATAATCACTGCTCAATATTATGCAATAAATAATGTCAACCAATCAACACATATGCATATTTATATTCTCTCCCCCTTTTTGTCATAATCAAAAAGCGATAAAGAGTATCACGTAGAGAATATAAAATTATAACAAATGTGTCTTGCATCATTTCTAAAAGTTAGCTTTTATAAAGTAAATCGAATATTTAAGATATGCAATATAGCTCACTTCGATCATATGTATCAGCAAATATCCAATAAAAATCACGTACGCATTATAAAATTCACTTTACCGCTTTTGTCATAATAAAATGATAATATCAATAAGAGATTTGTTAATGACAAAAGATGTGCTAACCGGATTTTGTAGAACTTAACAAGTTCTAACACATTTACCTTTTCATTCATTCCATAATAATCAAGATCACGATCAATTCAAAAAGATTTTACCATAATTGATCAAAGCTCCCCCTCAATTTGTTGCCTTTTTGAAATGATCACGATTCTTTCTTTTCTCTTGGATTCGCTTTCTCCCCATGTCATCATTGTTGGAGAAATCTTCCTGGAGTATTTTGAAGCTGACAAAACGTTTCCATCAGTCTAGTCTGAAGATTTGCAGACTCTACTACTTAAAGTCTGAAGACCTCCGGACTGCCAGACTCAAGACTCAAAGTCTATTCTCATTGACGGTTTCTAATCCGTCGAAGAAGGGCTATCCAGGACTGGATGTTTCGCTAAGGATTTAACCTTATCGACTGGAGAAGATTTCTTGGCTGGATATGACATAACAGAATCCTTTATTGATTCAAAGATTGAGGATCCGATGATTGGCGAAGTATACTTGGAAGGTTCTACTTATGGAAACCAAGATCCTAATTGTATGGGCGAGCATGATTGATGGGCTATCGACATGTTCCTTAAATAGCTCGAATGATCTTCCTAATTGATTCTGTCCAACGGGAAGATTGGAAGAATTCTTTTGGTAAGTGCCAACGGGTATGATGTCATAAAGGAGTATAAAAGGAAGATGTTCCAGTTGTTCGAGTGTGTGCGTGATAGAAGAATTTCAAAGTCTGAAGCTCTTTGTTCTTAGTCAATTCATTTTCTGAGCGAAATCTTGTACGCAAAAGAGAGTTCATATTATTGAGAAACCTTGAGGAAGTGTGGTAGAGTATCTACACTGTGGAATTAAGAGAGAACCTTGCTGTAACATCGCTTAGTATTGCTCTCTTATCTCGAGAAAATATTTATACACCTATTCACCCCCCTCTAGGTGCTTATACTAGCTATCTCAATTGGTATCAGAGCCTGTGTACTCACTTTGTTTGAAGTGTTTTACTTCAGAGTTAAAGATCCATGGCTAGTATGTTAGCTCCAGGGCTGGTAGAAGGGCAAAGCAATACCAGACCGCCTTACTTTGATGGAAAGGAATACAACATATGGAAAAACAAGATGAAGGCGTTCCTAAGATGAAATGATCCTCTAGAATGGGACGTTGTAGACAAATGAATCATTCCTAAAGCTGCATCTGTCTCAGAGAGAGGAAAAGAAGCTGTTGAGTCTAGTGAAATGACTCAGGAAGAGATAACCAAGAGACAAGCTCTTGATGCAAAAGCAATTTATTCTTTATATTGTGCTTTGTCACCTACTGAATATAACATAATATCTTCTTGTGTTACAACGAAAGAAGTTTGGGATAGATTACATATTACCTATGAAGGAACCGATCGAGTGAAAGAAACCAGAGTTAACATACTCCTCGGTCAATACGAAGCCTTCAAAATGAAATCAAGAGAACCTATAACTGACATGTTTAGTCGTTTTACAGAAATCATGAATGGTCTTGAAAATCAAGGTCAACCAATTTATGATCCCATGAAAGTAAACAAGCTACTGCGTGGACTCTCCAAGGATTGGAATCACATAAAGACCTCAATAAGAGAGACACAAAGAATTATGCCACTTTCTGTCGATGATGGTTGGAACTCTTCAGTCTTATGAAGTGGAACGAATCAATGAAGACGAAGATCCTAAAGGAAAGAAATCCATTGCATTAAAATCCAATGATGATTATGATGTTACAGATTCTGAAGACGATATGGATGATGAGGAGCTTGCTCTCATGATAAGAAGATTCAGAAAGCTGAACATAAAAGGAAGAAGATTCAATCAAAAGAAACAAAGTTTTCAAAAGCAACAGACTAAGTCTGTTGAGGATGATGAATCAAATAGAGATGTAGTCTGTTTTGAATGTAAGAAAAATGGACACATCAGACCCAACTGTCCTCTTCTGAGGAAGAAGAAAGGAAAAACTGAAAAGTATCGAAAGGCTCTTAAAGCAGAAACCTGGAGTGATACTGAGTGTGAAGAAAGTGATGATGATTATGCCAATATATGTCTAATGGCACAATCGGATTCAGATTCAAACTCCGAGACAGACTTAGATTCATACAGTGAATTTGAGGTAAGTAACTCTAAAATCCCTATTAAAGTCTCTAAATACATTGATGAGTTGTGTTTTAGTCTTAAGACTTCTCTTAAAAGGATTTCCGAACTTAAAAAGGAAAATTCTGCACTGAAACAACAGGAAAATATTTTGAAAGAAAAGGTGAAATGTTTAGACATGAATGCTTCTACTCTTAAAGAAAGAGAAGACATCCTTTCGAAAGAACATGTATTTTTAAAAAATGACATATCAAATATTTCCAAAAGATTTTCAATTGGATCTGAGAAACTTGAGAAAATTCTTTCAGCACAAAGACCTTATTTCAATAAATCTGGTTTGGGAATGACTGTGGAAACCATTCCTTTAATTGATTTTCCTAAAGTGAAGGAAAGAATTAAGCAAATACCCTCAAGAGATGCTTACAAAAATCATTTTAAAAAGGTCTTTGTAAAACCAGTAGGTCGCAATGCTCTCAGATGTTCAAAGTGCAATAGTTCAGATCACTTTGAGAAAGAATGTCCTATGGTTTGGAAACTTGTTAAGAAAGTATGGGCAAAAACTGCATATCATACTAACACCAATGGACCTAAGAAAATATGGGTACCAAAGAAAGTTTGAGTCTCTTTTTTAAATGCATGTCACTATCAAGAAAAAGGTAAAATGGTATCTGGATAGTGGATGCTCAAGACATATGACAGGAGATTCAAATTGCTTCATAAAGCTCATTCAAGTAAATGGTGGAAAAGTCTTTTTTGGAGGAAACAACAAAGGAAGAATTGTGGGATTCGGAACTGTAAAGATTGGAAACCTCACAATCAGTAATGTTTCCTTAGTGAAATGACTCAACTACAATCTGCTCAGTATCAGTCAGTTGTGCGATACCGGTTTCAAAATCAACTTTCAAGAAGGAATATGTTCAGGAACCAGTAAAGATTCTACACAGTCATTCATGGGTCGAAGACATGGAAATATTTATCTCTTGGACGTGAAACCAGATGAATCGCAATGTCTAATCTCAATTCAAGACGAAGCGAACTTATGGCACAGAAAACTTGGGCACATCAATATGAAGCAAATAGCCAAAATTTCAGCAAAGAAGCTAGTTCGTGGTCTACCCAATCTATCATACCAAAAGTCTTATCTATGTACACCATGTGTATTGGGAAAGCAGGTAAGAAATTCCTTTAAACCAATAAATCAAGTTTCCACTAATCGTGTACTGCAGCTTCTGCATATGGATCTCTTTGGACCAACCAGAACTCAGAGCATCGGAGGTAAGAAATATTGCCTAGTAATTGTGGATGACTACTCACGATTTACTTGGGTATATTTCCTGACAAGTAAGTCTGAAACTTTTTCTTACTTTGAAAAGTTTGCTAAAAAGATTCAAAATGAAAAAAGGCTATGTTATTTCAAGTATAAGAACAGACCATGGAGGTGAATTTGAAAATCAAGATTTTACAAAATTCTGTGATGAATCTGGCTTTCAGCATGTGTTCTCCTCTCCATATACTCCAGAGCAAAACGGAGTTGTGGAAAGAAAGAATAGGTCACTTCAAGAAATGGCTAGAACACTTTTAATTGAAAGTAACATCTCTTCATGTTTTTGGGCTGAAGTAGTTTCTACAGCATGTTATATTATTAATAGAATTTTTCTAAGACCAATTCTGGAAAAAAATCCCCTATGAGTTATTCAAAGAAAAGAAGCCTATTGTTTCATATTTTCATGTGTTTGGATGTAAATGCTTTATATTGAAAAATGCAAATGATCGAGTTGGCAAGTTTGAAGAAAAATCAGACGAAGGCATCTTCCTTAGATATTCTACCTCAAGCAAAGCCTATAGAGTCTACAACAAGAAGTCTCAATCTGTGGAGGAATCAATGAATGTCAAATTCCAAGATTCTATGCAAAATGAATCTATTCGAGACTCATCTTGAAGAATCGAACTGCTCCGAGACTCTACAAAGTCTAAATCTCAAGAAGCAGCTCAGACTTCAAAAGACCAGCATCAAATGATTGTTGAAGATTCAAATAAAGAAAGTGATCATCAACCTGACAAATCAACCAGTAACTGGAAGCATAAGTCTAGTCATCCCAAAGATCTCATTATAGGCGACATTAATGAAGGAATTCACACAAGATCCAAAAGCGCGAAGAGTTTAGTCTTTGTGGCTCTTATTTCTGAAATAGAACCCAAAAGCATAGAAGAAGCTTTATCTGATGAAAGCTGGATTGAAGCTATGCAAGAAGAACTCAGGCAATTCAGTATTAATGATGTCTGGGAATTGACTCCTAAACCGAAAGGTAAATCTATTATTGGAGCTAAATGGGTTTTCAGGAACAAGATGGACGAGAAAGGAAAGGTCGTAAGAAACAAAGCAAGACTCGTGGCCAAAGGATATACGCAAGAAGAAGGGATAGACTATGATGAGACTTACGTTTGATGGCGAGGTTAGAAGCAATTAGATTATTACTTGCTTTTGCTTGTTATAAAAATTTCAGGTTATTCCAAATGGACGTCAAAAGTGCTTTCCTGAATGGATTTATCCATGAGGAAGTCTATGTGGAACAACCACCTGGGTTTGAAGACCCAAGGAAACCAGACTCAGTATTCAGATTGAAAAAGGCCTTATATGGTTTAAAGCAAGCACCTCGAGCTTGGTACGACAGGCTGAGTAATTTTTTAATTCAAAACGGCTTTGTCAAAGGTAAAGTAGACACTACTTTGTTTATCAAAAGAGAAAGCAAAAGTTTTCTGCTTGTTCAAATATATGTTGATGATATTATTTTTGGATCCTCTAATGAAAGTCTCATTGCAAGAAATTCTCTAAGTCTATGCGGGATGAATTTGAAATGAGCATGATGGGTGAACTAACCTTCTTTCTTGGACTTCAAGTGAAACAATTGAAGGAAGGAACCTTTATTCATCAAGAAAAATATGCTAATGATCTTGTCAAAAAGTTTGGACTGGAAAATTGCAAAAAGACTGATATACCAATGTCAAGCTCTTTGATAGACAAAGATGAAGGAGGAAAGAAAGTTGACCAGAAGCTATACAGGAGTATCATTGGTTCACTTCTTTATCTTACTGCTTCTAGACCTGACATTTTGTTTAGTGTTTGCATTTGTGCCAGATTTCAAGCAGACCCTAAAGAATCTCATCTAAGTGCTGCAAAGCGTATTATCAAATACATTGCATCAACTTCAAGCCTTGGTCTTTGGTATCCTAAAAAGGGAGACTTTACTCTTCTTGGATACTCAGACGCAGATCTAGCCGGATGCAGAGTTGATAGAAAGAGCACCTCGGGTACCTGTCAACTACTTGGAAGCAGGACAGTGTCTTGGTTTTCAAGGAAGCAGAATACAGTGGCTCTTTCTACAGCATAAGCAAAGTATGTAGCTCTTGGAAGTTGTTGTTCACAAATTCTGTGGATAAAACAACAGCTAAGAGAGTTTGGAATTGAAGATTCATGCACGGAGATTAACTGTGACAACACCAGCGCAATCAATCTCACCAAGAATCCAATTCTTCACTCAAGAGCAAAGCATATAGAGATTCGACATCACTTCATTAGAGATCATGTTCAGAATGGGGAAGTTATGATTCAGTTTGTTGACTCAAAGAACCAACTGGCGGATATATTTACAAAGCCTTTGGAGAAAAATCAATTTGAAATTATTCGTACCAGACTCAACATCTTGAGGTTTGAAGAAGTAAAAGTCTAGAGTCTCTCAGACTCAGATAATCAAGATTTTTGATTGTAAGTTATTCTCTCTCAGATTAAATCTTGAAAAGGTACGATCATCTGTCCATAATTGATTTTTGCTACTTTCAATTTCCGTGATTAGTGCAATCTTTCTTTTTCGAAAAAGGAGTTAATTTTTAAATGGCAGTTATCTAATTTTTGAAAAAGGCAGTTATTTTTAAAGGGCATCTTTTTACTTTCCATTACGACGTTTTGTATGCCTCTCTTCGACTGACCTATATACTGTCGGTTCCTCTTCGTTTAACTCCAAAAACCCTAAAAAGCATCGATCTTCCACTTCTGTCTTCTTCTCTTGTTTAATCTTCGAAAAGTTGTCATCTTTCTTGGGAAAGTCAAGTTTGGTATCTTTCAAAGACTGTGAAAGATGTCGTCTCAAAGGAAGTCTTCGAGGATCGCGAACAGGGGACCGCAGCAAATGCGTGAGGGGCCTACGCACTTTTATCTCACCGAGGAAGAAGAGTTTCCTAGTCAGCAGCAGAGCCCACAACATTCTCAGCAGCGTCCATCTTCTCCATCTAGACCTCAGAATGTTGCTCGTCAAGAAGAAGAAGAAATTATTGAAGATGCAGAACCCGTAAGAACTCTTAAGCCCTCTTTTACCTACAAGCTTTATCGTGCTTTGAAAAGGGGTGGAACTCCTTTGAACTACATTGACGAATTTCTGAAAGACAAAGGGTTCAAAAATGAAACCTTCTTTTTACGCACAATGGAACGGTTGGGAATTGCCCTGTTGGGTCGGCGAAGAGGCAATGGCAAACATTCCAATCGATCCACGTGTTGGAGGGCTGAATCAGCCAGATGGGAATGATGATGACAAGTTGTATAGTCAGTTTCAACCGAGAATGGGTGTTGCGTCAAAAATTGAGGCAAAAGGACAGACTTGTTTCGTTCAGAGGAACACAAGCATCTATACTTTAAGTTGTTGAAGCGTGGGGTCATAAACCCTAGAAGTGTGGATTTTGATTTCCTTGACGCTGTGAATGTTAATTTAAGGGAAAAATTCAGTCTTCTTCAACTTGAACAGTTCTGTTATGAATCTACAGAAGCCTATGTTGAACTCACTGCATATTTCTATTCGAATCTCAGTTTCTTAGATGCGGATAGATTCTCTTTTAGTGTCCGAGATCAGGACTATGTGGTGGATATAAATATGTTGGCTGATGTGATTGGGGTTGAGAGAGGAAGATATCAACCTTTCAATGTCTCTATTGCTCGTACTACGTTGGAACTTGTTAAGGATAGAAGGACAGAGGGAAAGGTTTCCTACTCTAGGATGAGTGCGTTCAACATTCTGCTTCACAAGATTGTGATCAATTGCCTCAGATCGAAGTCTACTTCAAAAACTGATGTTTCAAACTCAGAGGCAAAGCTGATGTATGCCATCAATGCTGAAAAAAAGGGTCAACTTCCTTATCTAGCTCTTGTGACAAAGTTATTCAGACATTTGAATGTTCAGCCTCCCCGGATTCTCTGTGTTCGAACTTGTGATCAAATGGTAGTGAGATTGAAAATGGTGTCTAAAATGCGTCTGAAGGAACTCAACAAGGCATTGGAGAAATTCAAGGAGAAAACCCCTGTCAAATCTCATCAAATCTCTTCGGCAGCAAAAAGAAAAGGGAAGGAGCCCATGGTTGCTCCATCCAAGAAAAGAAGAGCTCTCATTGTTGAGGATGAAGAAGATGAGGAAAACATCACCATTACTGCAATGGCATTGAAGAATCTGAGTCGTTCTGTTCCAGAATCAACGGAATGACAAGAGAAAGACTCTGAACAGAGAACTGGAAAAAGAGAAGATTTGGAAGCAGAAGAGAAAGAAACAGAGGAGAGAGAAGCTGAAGAAAGAAATGCAGAGGAGGAAAGAATTGAAGAAGAAGAGGAAAGAGGAGATCAAGAGGAAGGAGAGCATGAGGAACATTCTTCTCCACCTGAAGGCATGGAAACAAGGGGAGATCGTGAGAAAAGAGGAATGTCCTCATATCCTGCTACCAGTGAAGGAGTCATCCGCTCTCCAGCAGATCCAGAGGACATCTATGCTTCTCAATTTCCTGAGGAGGGACATGATGTTTCATCGCCCAATCTGCGTGGCTATGCTGATTTGCCATCGTCTGCCTTTACTCCATCTGATCGTGCAGAAGCCAGTACGCAGACTGATAATTCAGCAAATTTTCGCAGAATTCTTAATGTTCTCCTAGAAATGCGGGGTCAGATATATGCTCTGGGATGTGAAGTACAGAATTTGCAGAATGCGAGTCAAGCTTCTTCATTTTCTTTGAATGATCAGATCCAAGCCCTTGCTCTTCATATTCAAGCAAATGCTAAGAGTGAAGAGGTGACTCAACTGAAGGAAGATTTGACAAAGCTGGAAGGCATTGTCCAGTCAATGGGAGATTTCCAGCTTGTTCGTATTCCCAAGCATTCTTGATTCCATCTCAACCTTTTTTATGATGACAAAAAGGGGGAGAGATGTGATTTGAACTTTGAACGAACTTTGAACTTGAACTTTTGATTTGTTTTGATGTTTGACTTGACTTTTGTCTGGGGATTTTGGATTGACTGCTTATATTAAGTACTATTGATATCTTATAGATGGCTTTACTTATATGCAAGACTAACCTATTTTCTGTGGTTGCAGATTCTAGTGTTATCAATAAGCCATTTATCTTTATGAGATATCCATATTTGCTTGAGTAATGTTTTGCAGGTCAAAGTTATCCAAATCTGTAGGAAAGTTTTGTCACTATCAAAAAGGGGGAGATTGTTGGAGAAATCTTCCTGGAGTATTTTGAAGCTGACAAAACGTTTCCATCAGTCTAGTCTGAAGATTTGCAGACTCTACTACTTAAAGTCTGAAGACCTCCGGACTGCCAGACTCAAGACTCAAAGTCTATTCTCATTGACAGTTTCTAATCCGTCGAAGAAGGGCTATCCAGGACTGGATGTTTCGCTAAGGATTTGACCTTATCGACTAGAGAATATCTCTTGGCTGGATATGACATAACGGAATCCTTTATTGATTCAAAGATTGAGGATCCGATGATTGGCGAAGTATACTTGGAAGGTTCTACTTATGGAAACCAAGATCCTGATTGTATGGGCTAGCGGGATTGATGGGCTATCGACATGTTCCTTAAATAGCTTGAATGATCTTCCTAATTGATTCTGTCCAACAGGAAGATTGGAAGAATTCCTTTGGTAAGTGCCAACGGGTATGATGGCATAAATGAGTATAAAAGGAAGACGTTCCAGTTGTTCGAGTGTGTGCACGATAGAAGAATTCCAAAGTCTGAAGCTCTTTGTTCTTAGTCAATTCATTTTTTGAGCGAAATCTTGTACGCAAAAGAGAGTTCATATTATTGAGAAACCTTGAGGAAGTGTGGTAGAGTATTTACACTGTGGAATCAAGGGAGAACCTTGCTGTAACATCTCTTTTGTTCATAGTGAAATCCAGCCGGTGGGCTGTCAGTGCGGAAGAGTGGACGTAGGCTTGGAATAAGCCGAACCACTATAATTTCTATGTTCATTTTCTCTTCCCTACTCTCTGCTTTACTTTGATCATAATTCGCCTTGTTAACAAAAGGAGAACTTCCTATCTATTGTCTGCTTAGTATTGCTCTCTTATCTCGAGAAAATATTTATACACCTATTCACCGCCCTCTAGGTGCTTATACTAGCTATCTCAATCATGACAGTATTTGCGAATAGCACTAATTGTGGCTTGTGCACGTTGAACAGAATACTTTTCCATTATTTTCTTTGTAGCAACAATATCCACAACGATCAATTGAATTTTGAAATTCGAGGCAAAAAATTATTTTCTTCAATCAAGCTCTTCTCGAATTCAACCTGCATCAACTTAACAAACTTTTTGCACAAGTAAGCTATAATAATATCCACATAATATATAATGCCCTTTCTTCAAATAAATAAATTGAATAGCATATATAAAATTAAAATTCAGAACTACTAAACCTTCCGTACGACACATAAGGGATTTCCTCAACAATTTGCAAAATCTTTGCACAAGGAATATAATTTTTGAACCTTCAGAAGATAGTATAGAATCTCCATATTTTCAAATTGAGTTTTTCAAAATTCATATGGAAGATTCTATTGTCACCTGCAAAATCTTGTATAATAGATAATCATCTTTGCAAAAATGTCATGTAAAACCTTCCTCCGATCTGCTAATCAAACTTGCTAGATATAAGATAACTTCTAAGAATATAGTAAGAATATCCATAAATATGCAATAATATCTTTCGAGATCAAAGGATTTCCTTGAGCATAAATATCAAAATATTATTGATGCACATCGCAAAAATAAAGCGGATATTTCTAGTACGTGCCAAATCAAATAAAAACTTGCAATGCCTTATATTTATGACAAAAGATATTTGCAATATAATAAAAAATCATCCAAAATTATGATAAATGCACGTAGAAATTTATAAGGCGGGATGATAAAAAATATTCTCTTACCCATGGTATATGTTTGAAATATACCATTGATTAAAAAAAATATCACTTCCAAACTTCGCAGGAGATACTTTTCTGATTGCACCAACGTAAACTTGCAATCATTCTTCCCTTATAGAATTTCCTTCAATCAACTCATTTCCTTTTTGGTATCCATCAATTTGGATCCTTCCATTTTTGTTAGAGCAAAATATAAAATCTCCATGAATAATCAAATATTCTCATCATAACAAAGCATTTAAAAAAGAATATTATGCACAATGATATTTTGAAAAATAAATTCTCACTTAGTCATAGCTCAATAAAATAAGGGAGAATGAAATCCTTGAGTATCTAGGAAAATCTTGTATAATAATTTAATATCACGTAAAACAGATTTTCACTTTGCAAAATATGATTAAATCTGATAGTATAAAATCAATCCAAATAAATTCATTTGATTCTAAAATGATCACACGTATCAAATCAAATCTCGAATCACACAAACAAATCACACGATTCTTTCTTCAATAAAACAAATCAAGGAATATGATCATTATAAAATCTCAATCAACCAAGAATGTATCGAATATCAAACATAATGAGAATTATGTGCCCAAATAAAAAATACATTCCTTACCAAACTCTCATTCTTCTCTTCCTTTATTTCTTGCAAAAATAACTCATCTTTTCTTTGGTACCAATTTTTTCTTGGGTCCATGAGAGTTAATAGAGTATGCTGTTTTTACCCAATCTTTCTTAATAGGTCTCCAGACTTTAGGACATTCTTTCTCAAAGTGTTTAGAATCTCCACAATTTGAACACTTGAGGGCATTTCCATCAACAGGTTTTACAAATACTTTTTGAAAATGATTTTTATAAAATGCCTTTGGAGGTCTTTGTCTAAGTCTCTCATTGACTTTAGGAAAATCAATTAGAGAATCACTTTCCTTATTGAAACCAAGTCCCGACTTATTATAGTAAGGTACTTGTATAGAAAGGATATGCTCTAATGTTTTTGAACTATTTGAAAATCTTGTCGAAATACTTGAAAATTCTTTTTTCAAATAATCATTTTCTTTGACAAGTAAATCTCGACTTTCTTTTATTTGTAGAAAATCTTTTTGCAAAATTTCAAAATTTTCTTTTTGAGAAAGATCATGTTGCCTAAGCCGAGAATTCTCCTTTCTAAGTTCGAAGATTGTTTTAAGAGAAGATTTGAGATTTGAGCAAAGCTCATTTATATACTTAAGAACTTTGATAGGAATTTTTGAGTTGCTCACCTCGATTTTCTCATCGGACTCCTTTCTAAGTTCGAAGATTCTTTTAAGAGAAGATTTGAGATTTGAGCAAAGCTCATTTATATACTTAAGAACTTTGATAGGAATTTTTGAGTTGCTTACCTCGATTTTCTCATCGAATTCTGAGTGTGTGTTTGAGTCAGACTCTGATTCTGAGTCTGTGTCTGAGTCAGACTCAGATTCTGAATCTACCATCAAGCATATATTTTCTTGCTCATCATCTTCTTTCATTGTTCTTTTCTGCCTATTCTGCTTGTATTGTCTTCTTCCATCGAATCTCCTTCCTTTCTACTCAGCTTTTTGAATTTCTTGATCATAAAAGCAAGTTCTTCGTCGTCCTGTCATTTTATGAGTTTGTTTCATAAAAAACAGCGGTAGATACTAAAGCGATGGACTTCTTACCTTCCGGATCTTCATCGTTGACTTGTTCCACTTTGTAGGATTGAAGAGTGCCGATCAATTCATCAACGGAAATTGACATAATCCTCTGAGTCTCCCGGATTGAGGTCTTGACATGGTTCCATTCTTTTGAGAGACCTCATAAGAGTTTGTTGACCTTCATTGGGGCAGAAATTTGCTGACCTTGATATGCTAAACCATTTACAATTTCTGTAAAACGATTGAACATATCTCCAATCGATTCTCCTTGCTTCATCTTGAAGGATTCATATTTGCTGAGCAGGAAGTTTACTTTTGTCTCTTTTACACAATCAGTCCCTTCATATGTAACACGAAGTCTATCCCAAACTTCTTTTGCTGTTTCACATGAAGAGATTCTGTTATATTCAGCAGGAGACAATGCACAATATAAAGAATAAATAGCTTTTGCATCAAGCGCTTCTCTTTTGGACATCTCCGTCCGAGACATAGGAGCAGGGGGTTTGGTTTCTTTGTCTTTGCCATTCTTATTTGATGTAGATGCAGTAGTGGGATTGATTCCTTTTTCCACAACATCCCATTGCAAGGGATCTCTAGATCTTAGGAATGTCTTCATTTTGTTTTTCCAAACGTTGTATTCATTTCCATCAAAATATGGTGGCCTTGTGTTACTTTGTCCCTCCATAAGTCCTGATGCCAAGATACTAGCCATAAAAGATCTTTAGCTCAAAAGTAAAAACACTTTTATAAACTGAGCACTTGGCTCCGATACCAATTGAAAGTGCTAGTATGAACACCTAGAGGGGGGGTGAATAGGTGTAAGAACAGATTCTGCAAAATGTAGTGAAAACCTTTACTTTTAACCTGAGTCTGAAGAGCAACAGGCTTTGAGCGAGATCAGACTTTAGCAGTTAAATAGAACTACGAACAAAATAAAGAGATTCTGCGAAGAGAATAAGAACACAAAGTTTATAGTGGTTCGGCTTAATCCAAGCCTACATTCACTCTCCCACGCTAACAGCCTTCTTGGCTGGATTCCACTATGCAATCAATAAGAGATTACAACTTTGAGTGCAAACACTTAGTAGTAGATCACACTATCTCACTAAGTCACTCTTTTGGTATTTCTCTCACGATCACAAACGTTTAAGCTCACAAGAGACAAGTGTATGATCGAAGATGGCTCAGACTTTGGAATTATAAATTCTACGTTCCGTCTCTTACTTGTTCATCGGTCCTTGATCTCCTTAAATACTCCTCCACTTCCAAACTAGCCGTTGGACAATATCTCGAGGATCGTCTTCCAATCTACCCATTGGACAGATCTGTATCTAGAAGATTTGGTAGCCGTTGAGTGACAAAGGTAGAATCCCAAATTGATTCCGATCGCCCATACAAACAGAATCTTAGTTTCCATAAGTAAAGCTTATTCGTATAGAAAGTTCTTGTCTTCAAGATCTAATTGCCAATCAATTAGATTGAGTCAATCAAATCAATCTTGATGTGGAATCCAAACCAGATCACTAGCCGTTATATGTTTAGGGCTTGTATTACGTTCTGTCGAATTGTCTCGTTCTGAATGTAAAGTCTGAGAGCAATAGACTTTACAATCTGAGTCTGAGCATATTCTGCTTCTAAACAGATTTAGCTTTAAGGTCTGAACATAGTCTGAATAAGTTCAGCTTCAGCATAGAGTCTGTCTTCTGGTTCTTCATTCACGTTCAGTCTGGAATTTGTTAGAGTGAGCAGACTTCTGATGTAGAACAGACTTTGACACTAAAGTCTAGGAGTCTTCAGACTTTGACACAGAAGTCTGGAAATTTTCAGAATAGACTTTGGACATGTGTTACGTTCAGTCTTCTGGCCGTCTTCAGACTTTGACAATATCCTTTAAATGTTCTATCATCTGCATGGTCTATTACTTAACCAATAAACACGTTAGTAGCCTTTGATTTATTTTGTCATCTTCAAAACATCATAAGAGATTTCCCTAACATCGACATCCATGTTCGGCAGTCTAATGGCATAGCCAGGCGTTGTCTCTTCCCCATAGAGCACGGCTACGTCACATTGACGGCTATCTCGAATGAGCTTAGGTCCAGAATCTACTACGACCTGCTGTCCTAATGCATGGGTAACCCGAAAGTGGGATTTAGTAACGTCCGGCATAAACGCTAGGACGGGTTCACTTTAACCAACACATGACCACTCAATCTCGGCCCAGGATACTATGCATTGTACACAAATGCCTCGATTAAAATAGTGATCCTGACCTATTTTCTTCGTATTAAAAACATCTCGGAAAATAGTCGTGTGTGGGTAGACGGTCAGATTGGACCTGGAAAATTCATAACATTCTTTTCAAAATCCCACTGGTTTATATAGTATGTAAAACCATTTTTGGTATTTAAAACCTGACACCCGGAATTTTCTGAATAAATAACGAATTTTATAAATTTTTGGAATAAATGTCCAAAAATCCAATCAACACTCAATTTGCGTAATTTAACACTCGATTACAGAAATTGACCACACCATTGCAATCATCACGAAATTCCGGTCATCGGCTATCCCGGGCTAATTTCTGAAAAATATTTAATAATTAATTTACTTCTAAAATTAATTAAATAAATCAATTTAAATACTAAAATGCCAACCTAGGCCAAAATCACTAAATTAAATACCAATACGGACCCGGAAAATTCCCGAGCCCTTCTAGATAAATAACACAATTTATCTAGGCCTCACTTAATCTAATCTAACCACCTAACATATAATTAAATCACTAAATTAATCTAACTAACCACCTAATTCCTAATTAAATAGATCTAAACACCCCTTAGACGTCATTAGCCTACTAAGAAGAGTTTAATGAATAAACTCATTGGTTTATTGCGGAAACCGGTTCATTGCGACGACGGCGTGACGGCGGCCGAAATCCGAATTTTCGGCGGTGTCGATGGACACACAGACCAGGCCCAAAGGCCTTGCAAGCCCACAGCAAATGCTGGGCTTGGCTTCGGGCTTGGGCTGCTTCGAGGGCCTTAAGACTGGGCTGATCTTGTTTGGGCTTCAAATTGCTGGGCTGGGCTTGATCTGGTTTCAAGATGGGCTGCTGAACCGGGCCCAAATCGCTGGGGATTGGGCTGCTGTAGGCTGAAGAAAACTGAACTGGGCTGGAATTCTGCTGGGCCGAATTGCTGGGCCGTTGATGCAGCCGAAGATGGGCTTCGATGGAGATGGACTTGCGGGCAGCAGCTTCAGCTGACTGGGTTCGTGCGGCGAGGAGAGAAGACACGGACGAACTGGCAGGAGGTCTTCGGTAGAGCTGCTCGGTTGAAATCGTGAGAATTGGGCGGTCAAAGATGGCTTCGTGGGTTGTTGAAGTTGACCGAACAAGGAAGCAGCTTCGCTGGCGTTGGATTTGCTGGCCTTCAACAGGCTGCTGGAGTTGACCGATCCAGTGGAACACGCAAGGAAGCAGGGGGCGAGCTGACACGCGGGCGTGGAGGAAAGCTTCGTTGGCGAACTGAGAGGGGAGCAGGGAGAATGAAAGCTTCGGTTCGGTGGAAAAAGGCCACGTGAAGTTGGGGTCAACCGAATGCTTCTTGTTGACTGAAGGTGGGCGAGCTTTGGACAAATGGCAGCGGCTTCGATGGAGAATGAAAGAAATGGGCAGAAGAATTCGGTGGTGTTCCACGAAGTGGAGAAGATGGGATGGAGTTTCGAAGAATAATGAAAACAAGAGCAAGCAGCTGGCTTCGGTCTTGCTCGCAGGAAAAAAAAAAGAATAAAGGAAAGTAGAAATAGAAGAGATAAGAATGAGAGAGGTGCCGTGGAGATGGGGTCAGCGAAACTTGCTGGAGAAGCCGAAGAAAAGGAAAAAGGGTCAGAAAGATTATCCACATAAATTTAAAAGCTTGCCCCTAATACTTTCTTGATTTTTAATCCACCAATAACCCAAATTGAAGCCAAAATTGCATCCCCCTAAGCCAAGGCTCCGAATTTAACCAAAATGAACTTCAACTTCATCACTCAATTCCCCAAATTGAGGTCCGATTTCGATGGAGAAAAATCCCGTATAATTTTCTACAAGTCCCCAACACTCAAAGGCTCGGCTTGGAAGTCCAAATTTCCTTTAATTTGGCCCGTTCGAATTTCCATTGATTTTCCGCAACGTCACAATCGATTTTCCATAAAAATCTAGGAATCTCCGAAAATTCTTTAGAGGATGAGTCGACGTTCCTAAAATAGATTGTGACATGACCGAACTTTCAATTTCTGAAATCGAGTTCAAATTCACGATTAATTTCAATCCGGCGCGCTTTTAGCGTGACCTAGTCTACTGGGTAACTTTTAAGAATTTTTGGTGCAATTAACCCGTGATCAATTTATCTCGAGTCACAATGTACATCTTCGACACATTGACGACTTTCGGTTGTTGAGAAAATCTCGAGGTTTCATTTAAGGGCATTAGGTACCAAAACGATAGAAAAATCGGTCTAGTGCCGATCGACGAGTATTTGCAATCAGGTGGAATCACCCACACTCTGATCACATATCTCAGTCGAATCGACCTATTTCCGATCTCTAGTCGATTTCTGACGGTGCCATAATGACCCTTGTAGATCAACACGGTCGAGCAGTCGATTCTTGGTCGAATTCTCAAATCCATTGCATTTAGATTCCTTAGTTGCTTCCCCAGATAGTCTAGTTATCCCGTGAGTGGCCAACTCAGGGAATAGAACTATCAGCGCGTTGATGAAAAGTCCGATTTAATTAATCGAAAACAAAATCTGAAAATTTAGGATGTCACACAAGAAGTGTAACAACCCTGTCTGACTAGAGCTAGGTGCAACAACCCGATCCGACGAGAGCAGGAGTAATCGTCGGCGCTCGAAAGGGCTTGGATAAGGTGCGACTCCAATTGTAAGATGGCATGAGGACAAGAATGGACCAAATCCCACATCGCCTGAATGTGGTGAGGTGAAGCACATTATATGAGATGATACTTGTTCTAACTTGTAATGAGCCTTTGTCTGGGCAAAATTCAGAAGTACAAAACCATGCGGGCTTTGACTCAAAACGGACAATGCCCTTATGAGCAAGATTTGGGCTTAAGATTATAGTATCAGAGTCAATGACCCAACGGAATCTGGTGGGCTTCGACTCAATGGAAAATGCGAGGTTAATCATGCGGAAGTTGGTAGGCCTATAACAACTAGGTCCTAGGTCCGTTGAGGGCAAGAGTGATCACTAGGGTCAAGAAGGGCCTGAACAAGGTGTCCACGTGTCCGTATTGTGGGACTTGATTCATGGCAATGTCTTGGCCACGCTCGAAGAGTAGGAATCCTTGAGGCGGTTTCGACATCATGTATTAAAGAGAGTTTGCAAGGATTACAAGTACGATCCCCCACAGAGTGTTCTCAAAGGCCCACATGTCCGTACTTTGGGACTCGGTTCGTAGCAATGTCATGGCCACGCTTGAAGAGTAGGAATCCTAATGGCGGTTTAGACATCATATATTAAAGAGAGCTTGAGAGGATTACAAGTGCAATCCCCCATTGAGTGTTGTTGTCAAAGGCGTGAGGGACCCTCACCGTTTTCACAGCATGTGTCACTCGAATCTGCTAAAACATTACGGGCAATAAATTGTTGACACCTAAATTTTTGCATAAAAAATGGGTTAATTTTTACCCATATATATATAAATTGCACAACATATAGTTTAGAAACATTTATCTTATTTTGTTTTATTTTATTTTATTGGACCGACGTTGAGCACGAGATTTTTCACATATTTCGCTGAGATTTTTCACATATTCAGGTAATATGAACATATTTTTTAGCAGAAAGGAAATTTTTGGATGGAATATTCGAAAAATATAAAAGAGAATATTGCGTGGGGTGCAACGATATATTCAGGGGATTATGCACAGGTAAAATTGGAAATAAAATATGCTGCAAAGGTTTAAACTTTTCCCTTATAAAAGGTGTTGTTCGTGTACGGACACGAGGAGGGAGGATTTCGAAAAAAATTGAGAAAAAGTGAGGGCCCTTCTTCGGTTTTTGGAGAGAAAGAGAGAAAAAGAAAAAAAGAAAGGAAGAGAAGTGACCGGTCTGTAGTGAGGGAGAGAGAGAGGACCGGTGAGGCAACGTGTGAGAGGACCGGTGAGGTGACGTGAGAGAGAGAGAGAGAGAGAGAGAGAGAAAGCGATGCATTGTCGTCGTCTTCCTTGCGACGAACCGCCCCCGGCGGGCGTGCTAGCAGCTGTCGGCTCTCTTCGCGAGCGCTGCGCTCAACACCACTTGTGCCGGCAGCCGAGCCATCGACCACCGCTGCTCTGCTGGCGACCTACGAGCCCTCTCTGCTCAACCGCTGCTCCGCCGGTCTCACCCGCGACCCTCGTCGCGCCATAGAGCTCCTCCGCTGCCGATTTACCGCTGCCTGAGTGACGCCCCCCTGCTCTGCTCACGATCTGGCCTAGCCCCCTCGCTGATGCCTGCCGAAGTCGCGTTGATCCTTGCCACACCATCACGATCTTTAAGGCTTAAGATCAATTTATCAATTTTATTAGCGAGATATTATCCCTGATCTGAACGATATATGATATCTTTGATGATTTTGAATGGTCTGTCTTGTCTTGATTGCTTTATTTATCTTGAAATATGTTTGAGTTAAAATATTGCATGCTTTAGGGTTTTTTGCATATTTAGACTAAGCATTTAATTTATCATGAATTTTCAAAATAAAAAATATAAAAAAAACATAAATTTAGGATGTTAGATTTTCGTTTCATTAGCTTAAATTGTATGTTTAATTATTTGACATTATTTTTTTAATTTCGAGATTAATAAAAAAAACAAAAATCATCATGTATATGTCATGTAGAATTAGGGTATCCTTTGTACGTCATTGCACATTAGGATAAAATTGCATATTTCATTTTAAGTTTAGATTGATTTAGATAGACTGCATCTTATGTTAGAAATTGCTCAGTTAAGATAATATCTTGGTTTAAATTAGGGTTTAGCCTGACCTAATCCTTAATATAAGTTGGATGGAATCTTAATTTAGCTAGATAATTTTCACATTTTTCTAATTTCGAATTTCATAAAAAAAATACAAAAAATGTCTTAGGATAAGTTAATTCCATTCTCTAGGATATATTGCACATTTATTAAGAAAACACAAAAAAAATGTCATTGCATGTCATATAGAATTAGATTCATGAAATGCATGTCATATAGAATTAGATTCATGAAATGCATGTCATTTAGTAATTGTTGCTAGGTCCATTTAATTAGAAATTGTCTGTCATTAGAATTAGGTCATTTAGTTATATTGCATTGCATAAAGCATGATTCTCATTAATTAAATGAAAACAAAAAGAAATTGCGTGTTAATTAAAAATCATATCTAGGGTTGATGATGTGAATTCTGATTTAACATTACAGATGCTCTCGTTGCTATGAGGTAAGTCTTGCAATTTATTCACCGTTTTATCTGGGTTTGCGCACTCGCATGATCACCTTACATATTAAGGAAATAGATTTAAAATCAATCCAAACTGTCTGCAAATTTTTTTTTGAAAATAAAAAGAAATGGTACCAAAAGGGCATTAGAGAAGTCTAGTGTAACCAAATCCCCGTACCAAAAGTCTCTGGTTCATAGGAGTAAAATAATTCTCCCATTATTTTACTTAGGTGTCTAATCGACCTAACATAAAATGATTAGTGGCGACTCCTAGATAAAATTCATTTGCATGTTAAAAATTTGAATCTAAGTCGCGAATTGGTATGGGCTTGGGAGAGCCCGAGCTAAGTTTAGGCTTAGTAATCTATTAGCCAAACCCTAGGTGGTTCATCCCGAAAATTTGGTCGCGACAGCTTGGCGACTCCGTTGGGGACTTGAGTGGAAACTCTTAGT
This sequence comes from Eucalyptus globulus, assembly GCA_014182545.1. NCBI lineage: Eukaryota > Viridiplantae > Streptophyta > Magnoliopsida > Myrtales > Myrtaceae > Eucalyptus > Eucalyptus globulus. The sequence continues at coordinate 29,060,738 of CM024725.1, forward strand.
GGATTTAGGCCAATTTTTCTTTTTGAAAAAATATTTTTGTTTGGCAGTAAGGATCCTAGGTACGTCCTTAACGTTTAAGGTGTTACATGTTTTTTCAGGATGTGAGGTATAAGAGGAGTAGTGATTGCTAACCCTTATCTTGTAGGTTGGAGTTAGGGGTGAATGTTTTGAATTCAAACTATTGAAGTGTTGTTTGATATAAACTGTCATGCATGCCCTACATTTAGCACTACACTCTTGCACACATAACCTGCCACTGGACTTGGGCCGCACTAGGATATTTAAGATGGTATTGAGTTGGATACGACTTCGACCGCGAGGCCGTGTAGTAGAGGTTGCCCAACTCAAACCCGAAAGCTTCTTTCTTGGTGTCAAGAATGTTTACCTTTGCCCGTGAGGCTGCGCCGCATTGGGGGTATCATTCTTGATTGAGCCGAAGTTAAGAGGACTTGACTTAGTACGCGAGGCTGTGACTAGTCATCCCACCCTTTTAGCTCCACCTTGCTAAGCCTGTCTAGAGCAGAAATCGAGCCTCACATCCTATGTGCATGTCTATGTGGTTGCCATTGATTTTCCTTGGTGAAGTAAGTCTTTTATCCCTATACCATGCAACTTATTTTGTCGTACTTTTGGTCGGTCCATGGCAATCTAGGTCAGTCATTAATTTAATTCTTTTGTCAATTAGAAATGAAATGAGGAAATTGCCATACAATGAATCATTTGGAAAATAAAAAAACTTTGGAGAATTTGTTTTCAATTCATATCTAGGAAATTTGGTCTTGTTAGGGTGTCTATTTTTCTAGCTCTCTTTAGGAAATTCCCTTCTTGTACAAACTTTTCATGAAAAAAATGAAAAATTGATTAGATCATTGTCATGGATTGATTCTCTATTTATACCTCGTGCTTACATATTTTCATTCATTTGAATTAGGTGACAACGTATCCTTCACGTTCGCCCATAATTATGCGATTAAGAGCTAGAATGGCCGACCAAACTGAAATGCGTGATCGTATCTCCACAATGGAAGACCAACTCCAGCAGTTGCTCGCCTCTATGCAACTTATGTCAGCTCAAATCCAATCCCTCTAGGTGAATCTGACTCCACCACCCGCTCTCCCTGAGATAGTAATCCCAAAGTAGGCAAATAGGAGTGATGACGACATGCCTGAGCTGGAAGATGACCCGCCGCCGGCCACTGCTGAAAAGGCTAAGCTTGACAACGTCCCTAAGACGGAGCAAGATGAACGCTTCACAAAACTAGAAAAAAAAGTGAAGCAATTGCAAGAGTCGCAGAGTTCACTCCCGTTCGACTTGTCCGTATATGAGAAGGTTAAGATGCCGAAGAAGTTTAAGATGCTAGAGTTTGATAAATATGATGGTACTTCCTGCCCAAAAGCTTATTTACAAATGTACCACGTACGCATGGCCCAATATGTCAAGAATGAGCCCCTTATGATTCAATCATTCCATGCAAATCTGACTGGACTCGCGCTGAACTGGTATATAATGAAGAATGTAAACCTTCTCGACACCTAGAATGAAGTGGTTGACATGTTCCTAAAGCAATATAAGTTCAATATGGACATTGCACCTTCCCGAGAGGATCTTGAGCGGATAGAGAAGAAGAAAAGCAAGTCGTTCAAAGAGTATGCTGTGAGATGGCAAAATATGGCGGCTCAAATCACTCATGAGCCTACGAAAAAGGAGTTGATGAAGTTGTTCGTCAAAACTCTCCCAGTTGAGTTTCGTAACCGGATGGCTAGTACATACTTGGAGAATTTCAACCAACTTATCCTGGTAGGTGAACAAATCGAGATTGGGCTGAGAGATGGGTGGTTCAACGAACCGATCCATCAAGGAAAAAGGTCCACCATGAAGAAAGACAAAGAACCAAGCAAGGAAGTCAATGTTGCATATGCACAATCTAGCAAGCCTCCAATTGTTCATGTCCCTAAGAATCAACAAGACGGAGTCCGTCCGACCGCGCCTCGGCAGTTTACTAGAAGGCAGTTTTGTGACAACCTGAATTTTCAGATTTCGTTTTCGATTAAATAAATCGAGCCTTTCATCGACGCACCGATAGTGCTATTCTCTGAGCTGATCACTTATGAGATAACTGGACTATCTGGGGAATCAATTAAGGAATCTAAATGCAATGGACTTGAGAATTCGACTAGGAATTGACTGCTCGACCGTGTTGATCTGCAAAGGTCATTATGGCACTGTTAAAAATCGATCAGAGACGGGAGATAGGCTGATTCGATGGAGATATGTGATTAGTGCGTGGGTGATTCCACCTAATTGCAAAATTCTCGTCGAACGGTACTAGACCGATTTTTTTGTCATTTCTGTATTCGGTGTCCGTATTTGAAATCTCGAGATTTTCACGACAACCGAGAGTCACCAATGAGTCGAAGATGTACATTGTGACTCGGGATAAATCGATCACGGGTCAATTGCACCAAAAAATTTCTAAAAGTTACCCGGTAGACTAGGTCAGACTAAAGTCGCGCCAGATTGAAATTAACCGCGACTTTGAACCCGATTTCAGAAATTGAAAGTTCTATGGTGTCACGATCTATTTTAGGAACGTTAACTCATCCTCCAAAGATTTTTTGGAGATTTCGAGATTTTTACAGAAAATCGTTTCGGACGTTGCGGAAAAATAGCGGAAATTCGAACGGGCCAAATTAAAGGAAATTTGGACTTCCAAGCCGAGCTTTTGAGTGTCAGGGACTTACAGAAAATTGTACGGGATTTTTCTTCATCGAAATTGGACGTTGATTTGGGGAATTTAGTAAAGGAATTGAAGTCCAAATTTAAAGAAATTCGGAGCTATGGTTGAAGGGCTGCATTTTGGCATCAATATGGTGAATTTATGGGTTTAATTTGTTAGAAAGTAACGGGGGACAAGCATTAAATTGAAGAGATAACTTTGCTTGACTTTGGAGGCCTCCTCTTCAAGCTTCTCTCTTACGCCATCTTCCACCGCCCCATCTGTTCCTGTTTTCTTTCATGTTTCCGTCGAAGACCACAGCCGCTTTACTTTCATTTTTCCCTTAGTTCATCCCTTCGATGCTCCTGTTTTTCTTTTTCATTTCTGGGCTGCTCAACTGTTTTCTTTCCTCTCTCACCACTTGCAAATTCCACCGCCTGCTTCTCTCTCTCCGTGCGCGAGCAGCTCCACTGAGGCCACCCGTCCACATGCCAGCATCCCCTCATTTTCCTTTCTTCTCTGCAGCTGAACGCCGTCTTCACCAAAGCCATTTGTCCAGCGTGCGTCCCTCAACAAGTCAACTAGCAAAGCCCATAGTTGACTCCCCCAAAACCGTTAGCCCCATCTCCACTAGCCCTTGCCAGCTCGCACTCTTCTCCATGTCCGCGTCTTTAGCTCCATCGGTCAACCCTTTGCCCGCTGAGCCCCGTCGTTGACCCCTCTCCACAGATTCTCGACGTCAGCTCGCTCTGTTCAGCCCATTTCCTTCGGAGCCCAGCAACTCACGAAGTCGCTGGTTCATCCAGCGTCTTGGGCCCGTGTCTTCAGCCCAGTGGTGAGCCAAGGCCAGCCCATCTCAGCTCGTGGATTTCAGTCCAGAAAGTTTCGCAGCAGCCCAGCCCAGATTTGAAGGCCATCCTCAGCCCATTCCCAGCTCACTTGAGGCCCAAGAAGCAGGCCCAAGCCCAAGTCTAAGCCCAAAAATTTATATGTGTTTGCAAGGCTTTTTGGCCTGGTCCAAGTGTCCATCAACGCCGCCGAAAATTCGGATTTCGGCCGCTGTCGCGTCGTCGTCGCAGTGAACCGGTTTCCGTGATTAACCTGTGAGTTTATGCACTAAACTCTTCTTAGTAGGCTAATGACGTTTAAGGAGTGTTTAGTTTAATTTAATTAAGAATTATGTGGTTAGTTAGATTAAATTAGTGATTTAATTATGCAATTATGCATGTTAGGTGGTTAGATTAGATTAAGTGAGGCCTAGATAAATTGTATTATTTATCTAGAAGGGTTTGGGAATTTTCCGAGCCCGTATTGGTATTTAATTTAGTGATTTTGGCCTAGGTTGGTATTTTTAGAATTTAAATGAATTATTCAATTAATTTTTTAGAAATATTATTTATTAATTATTTTTCCAGAAATTAGACCGGGATAGCCGGTGACCGGCATTTCGTGCTGATTGCAATGGTGTGATTAATTTCTGTAATTGGGTGTTAAATTGCGCAAATTGAGTGCTGATTGGAAATCTAAGTGTTTAATTCCAGAATTTATGAATTTTCAATATTTATTAAGAAAATCGCGAGAGTTGGATTTTAACACCGAAAATGGTTTCATAGACTATATAAAACAGTGGGATTTTAAATTGGAAGATATCAATTTTTCTGGTTCGAGTTGACTGTGTACCCACACACGACTATTTTACAATGTATTTCTAATACGAAGAAAAAAGCCAGGTTCACCATTTTAATTGAAGCATTTGAGTGCAATGCATGGTGCCCTGGGCCATACTTGAGTGATCATGTGTTGGTTAAGAGAACCCATCCCGGGCTGTTAAGCTGGATGGTAACCCCTATATGGGACGCCCCTAGACAACGGGAAGTCAGTCGCCATAAATTTTGGACCTATGCTCCTTCGGGAAAGCCGTCTGATGGAGACGTGCCGTGCTCAATGGGGGTGAGATGATGCCTGGCAATGCTAGAAGACCGCCAAACAGAGAGTAGGTCGTGCTATATGCCGAGATCAAAACTAGGAACGTAAGATGAATTGAGTTGAATGTGTCGGATTATGAGACAAAATTGTGTAGCACGGTATGGAACGTGTCATAACAATTTGGCCCTATAATCAGGACCCCGTTGCTTGTTTGAAATTTGAGTATGGTGTTCCAATTAATTGAGCTTGGTTGTTGCTCGTACTCTCGTGCTATCTATGTGACTGTGTGGTTAGGGCGCCTTTGAGCATATTTCCCTCCTAATCGGGATTTAGAGCGTGAACTCGCTGAGATTTATATCTCACCCCGTCGTGGGTTAAATTTTCAGAGTCGTCGAGTGGAGGACTTGGAGCCGAGAGAAGGTGATTTGAAGTATAGGTCAGTTAGGACCACTTCTTTTTGGAAAGCCAGTTTTTGTAGTCTTTTGGTCATAGACCTTGTACATGATTCTATGTGAATATAAAAGCCTGTTTGTTGTGAATATGTTGTCCTGCTTTTCTATCCTGAGATGATTACTATCAAGTGATTTATTTTCGCTTCCGCATGTGCAATAAAACAAAAAGGGTCGGTGACTCGGCCTAGGAAGTCGCAAAATGTTATCGACTAGAGAGGGATGGGCATGCGCTCGGGGTTCGGGACGGGACAAGTTCACTCCTCTTCTCGGCCCTTTGTCCCAGGTCTTGAAGGTCCTACGAAAGAAGGGGTTGCTGTCTTATGAGCCAAAGCGACCCAATGCTAAAAAAATTTCTAACTACGACCCCTCCAAGAAATGCGAGTACCATATGGGGGAAGTAGGACATTCGACCGATGAGTGCATGACCTTCAAGCACAAGGTCCAAAACTTATTAGACACCAAGGCATTTGCCTTCAATACCGCTCAACCAAATCCTCTACTTGAGCATGAGGATAGGGTGAATGCTATTTTCGAACATGACGCCGATTGAATCAAGAACTTGAAGGTGCACGTGATGGACACCCTGGGGCAGCCAAGTGATGGACGGGATGGTATGGACGATCTGACGTCTCCAAACACAGAGAGCTCTGATGACGCCCTGGAAGGAATCACAAGTCTGTTCGATGACCTCTTCATAAGAGCCATTAACGAAGGACCTTCGAAAGACATGGGTGTTGGCCCACAAGAGTAACTTATTGCTTTTACACATTCCCCTGGGCGGGAATTTTTATCGCTTTCTAGGAATTTTTATTGCTTTCGATTTCTTCTTTTTCACTTTCTTTTTAGGGATTAGGAATTGCAATTTACATTTAATAAATGTAATTGATTAATGAATTTCAATGAAATTACAAGTTTTATTTTGAGGGCATGGTGAGGTACACCAAACCAAACCGGTGATGATATCTAGCCGATAAACAAAAAGAAAATTCCAAGGAGAATTCTGAGGCCTGGGCTTCATCATGCTTTCTCGTGTCAAAATATTTCAAAAAAAAAAAGTTTTCCCAATTGCTTTTCAAAAAAATTTTCAAAAAAATCTTTCAAATGTTTTACCTTGTTTGTCTTTTTCTACTTTCTGTTTCAAGGACGATCATATAGCATGTAAATGTGTGGAAATGGTCCAATCTAATGATGATCCCGAAGACTCGATCGCAGATTCCATTGAGGTGCAGCGTAGCGGGGAACAACATGAAAGAGCCAAGGCTCATACATCTGAGCGGACCGTCACTATTAATTTAGGTGACACTGAAGAAGCCGAGGAGGTAAATGATCTTGTTCTAAGGAAGCTATTGCCAATTTTTTCAGATCCTGCGGGGCAAATTTGCTCCGAATTACAGTGGTCCATGTGTGGTGAAGAAGGTACTTCCTGGAGGTGCCATGATCTTTGCAAAAATGGATGGTCGTAAGTTTTCCACTCCAGTTAATTCTGACGCTGTCCAGAAATATTACCCATGATAGAATTTGCTGTGTCATGTTTTGAATTGCAAGCATTTATGCGATGAATAAATTGCCTCAATGAGTTGCAAATTCAATAGTCCAAGTTTGTTACAAATCTTGCATGTTTTCCTTGATGAATTGTGTGAGATAAATTGAATGTGTCAAATGGGATACTTTGAAATGACGAAAGAAAAGCCTGAATCCATACATTGTTTCATACACTAATCCTTGGTGAGTTGTGTGGAAAAATTCCATGCCTTTGAGGAAAAAGGTGATATCACAAAGGGTATGTCAACCAAGGTGATGAGAGGCAATTTCTGTGAAAGCTAGTACGAGCACCTAGAGGGGGGTGAATAGGTGCAAAAACAAATTTCCCCGAGTGAAGTGTGCAACTCTAATCAGCAATAGATTATGAAAAGGAAATTAGACTCTTGTAAACAAATTGAGTTATGATCAAAGTAAAAGAGCGTAGGGAAGAGAATAAGAACACAGAGTTTATAGTGGTTCGGCTTAGTTCAAGCCTACGTCCACTCTTCCGCACTGACAGCCCACCGGCTGGATTTCACTATGAAACAAAAGAGTTGTTACAATAAAGCTCTTCCTCGATTCCACAGTGTAGAGACTCCGCTACACTTACTCAAGGTCTCTCAAAGATATAGACTCTCTTTTGCGTACAAGATTTCGTTCAACAATTTAATTGACTAAGAACAAAGAGCTTCAGACTTTGGAATTCTTCTATCGTGCACCCACTCGAACAACTGGAACGTCTTCCTTATATGCTCCTTCATGCCATCACACCCGTTGGCACTTACCAAAGGAATTCTTCCAATCTACCCGTTGGACAGAATCAATTAGGAAGATCTTGAGTTATTTAAGGAATATGACGATAGCCCACCAATCCTGCTCGCCCATACAATTAGGATCTAGGTTTCCATAAGTAGAACTTCAATCCTGCTTGCCCATACAATCAGGATCTAGGTTTCCATAAGTAGAACCTTCCAAGTATACCTTGCCAATTAACGGATCCAAAATCCCTGAATCAATCTCAATTTGAATAATGGATTCCGACATGCTATATCCAGCAAAGAGATCTTCTTTAGTCGACAGAATCAAATCCTTAACGAAATACTCAGTTTCGGATAAGCCTTCTTCGACGGTCTAGAAACTGTCAATGATGATAGACTTTGAGTCTTGAGTTTGGCAGTCCGGAGGTCTTCAGACTTTGATGGAAGAGTCTGCAAGTCTTCAGACTAGACTGATGGAAATGTTTTGTCAACTTCAAAACACTCAAGGAAGTTTTCTCCAACAATCTCCCCCTTTTTGATGGTGACAAAACTTTCCTGCATATTTGGATAACTTTGACCTACAAAACATTACTCAAGCAAACATGGATATCTCACAAAAGATAAATGGCTTAGTAAAGATAACATTAAAATATGCATCCACAGAAAGTAGGTTAGTTCTGTAAATGAGCAACTATCTTTGCCATGAGATACCAATAGTGCTTAAGATAAACAATCGTTTAAACAGTTAAACCAAAATCCAGTCCAAATCCAAACAGCCAAACACAAAAGTAAAGTCAATCAAACATAAATGTCACAAAAGTCAAGAGTTCAAGAGTCAAGAGTTTAAAGTCAAATCTGCACCACATTTCTCCCCCTTTTTGTCAGCATTAAAAAAGGTAGAGATGAAAAGAGTATGGAGTTATGATTGCTTGGGAACACGAACAAGCTGGAAATCTCCCATTGACTGGACAATCCCTTCCAGCTTTTTCAAATCCTCCTTCAGTTGAGCCACATCTTCACCCTTAGCATTTGCTTGAACTTGAATAGCAATGTCATGGAGTTGATCATGCGAAGAAACTGAAGAGGCTTGACCTGCATTTTGCAAATTCTGTACTTCGTATTCCAGAGCATAAATTTGACCTCGCATTTCCAAGAGAACATCAAGCACTCTGTGAACGTCTGCTGAATTTTCAGTCTGAGTACTGGCTTCTGCTCGATCAGATGGTGTATTGGCAGATGATGGCAAGTCAGCACGATCACGCAGATTGGGCGATGAAACCTCATGGCCTTCCTTAGGAAATTGAGTGGCATAGATGTCTTCTGGATCTGCTGGAGAACGACTTACTCCTTCACTGGTGGTAGCAATTGAGGACGTACCTCTTTTCTCAGGATCTCCCCCTGTTCGATGCCTTCAGGCGGAGAGAAGTACTCCTCATGGTCTGCTTCTTCTTGTTCACCTCTTCCTTCTTCTTCTTCTTCTTCTTCTTCAATCCTTTCTTCCTCTACTTCTTTCTCCATTGATTTTCTTCCTCCAATCCTCTATTCGAGCTCTTCTTTGTCTTGTTCCTCTCTCTCCTTTGTCTCTGGAACAGAACTACTTAAGTTCTTCAATGCAAGAGCAGAAATTGTGATATCATCCTCATCCTCTTCATCCTCCAAGATGAGTGCTCTTCTTTTATTGGATGGAGCAACCATGGGCTCCTTCCCTTTTCGTTTTGCAGCCGAAGAGACTGGGTGAGTCTTGACAGGGGTTTTAACCTTGAATTGCTCCAAAGCCTTGTTAAGTTCCTTCAGACGCATTTTAGAGACCATTTTCAGTCCTACCACCATTTGATCACATGTTCGAACACAAAGAATCCTGGGAGGCTGAATGTTCAAATGTCTGAATAACTTGGTGACAAGCACTGAGTAAGGAAGTTGGCCCTTGTCCTTCACCATTGTTCTGTACATGTGGAACATAATAGTGTGTGGAAGAGAGAACTTCTTACCAGCATTGATGGCATACATCAGCTTTGCCTCCGAGTTTGAAACATCAGTCTTTGAAGTTGATTTGGGTCTGAGGCAATTGATCACTATCTTGTGAAGCAAAATATTTGAGGCATTCATCCTCGAATATGAAATCTTTCCTTCCGTCGTTCTATCCTGAACAAGCTCTATCGTCGCACGACCAATAAACACACTGATAGGTTGGTATCTCCCTCTTTCAACCCCAATCACATCGGCCAATGTATCCATGTCAACCACATAGTCCTGATCTCGAACACTAAAAGAGAATCTATTCGCATCCAGGAAACTTAGATTCGAATAGAGGTAAGCAGTGAGTTCAGCATGAGCCTCTGTCGATTCAGAACAAAACCGTTCTACTTGAAGAAGATTGAATTTCTCTCGTAGCTTGACATTCAGAGAATCAAGAAAATCAAAGTCCACAGCTCTAGGGTTTATCACACCACGCTTTAGCAACTTAGAGTACAGTTGCTTGTGTTCCTCCGAGCGAAACAAATATGTCCTTTTGTTTCGGATTTTCGCCGCAACACCTATTCTAGGTTTAAACTGAGTGTACATCCGATCATAATCATTCCCATCAGGTTGACTCAGCCCTCCAACACGTGGATCGCTTGGGATATTTGCAAATGCTTCTTCCGCTGACCCCACAGGGGCAATTCCCAATCGTTCCATTGTGCGTAAAAAATAGGTTTCATTTCGATACCCTTTGTCTTTCAGAAATTCATCAATATAGTTTAAGGGAGTACCACTCCTCTTCAAAGCACGATAAAGCTTGAAAGTAAAAGCGGGCTTATGAGTTCTTACGGGTTCTGCATCTTCGATGATTTCTTCCTCTTCTCTTAGTTCAATATTCTGAGGTCTAAAAGGAGGAGATGGACACTGCTGAGAATGTTGTGGGCTCTGCTGCTGTCTAGGAGATTCTTCTTCCTCGGTGAGATCAAAATGCGTAGGCCCCTCACGCATTTGATGTGGTCCCCGGTTCGCGATCCTCGAAGACTTTCTTTGAGATGACATCTTTCACAGTCTTTGAGAGATTCCAAGCTTGTTTCGCAAGAAAGGTGAAAACTTTTAGAGGATTAAACAAGAGAAGAAAACAGAAGTGGAAGATCTGTGCTCTCTTAGGGTTTTTGTGAGTAAAACGAAGAAGAACCAACAATATATAGGGCAGTCGAAGCGAGGCATACGGAACGTCGTAAAAAGGAAATATAAAAATGCATTTTTTTAAAAAATAACTGCCTTTTCAAAAATTAGATAATCGTTATTTCAAAAATAACTTCTTTTTCGAAAAGGAAGGATTGCAATAATCACGAAAACTATGAAATAACATCAATCAATTTCGGATAGATGATCGTACCTTTTTCGAGATTTGATTCGAGAGATAAGTTTCTAAAATAGAAGTAACTTACAGTTGTAAATCTTGATTGTCTGAGTCTGAGTGTCTTTAGACTTTCAGTCCTTAGTCTGAACTTTCTCAGACTTTAAGATATTAAGACTGGAACGAATAACTTCAAATTGATTTTTCTCCAAAGGCTTTGTAAATATATCCGCCAGTTGATTCTTTGAATCAATAAACTGAATTGAAACTTCTTCATTTTGAACATGATCTCTAATGAAATGATGTCGAATCTCTATATGTTTTGCTCCTGAGTGAAGAATCGGATTCTTGGTGAGATTGATTGCGCTGGTGTTGTCACATTTGATCTCAGTGCATGAATCTTCAATTCCAAAGTCTCTTAGCCGTTGTTTTATCCACAAAATTTGTGAACAACAACTTCAAGAGCTACATACTCTGCTTCTGTCGTAGAAAGAGCTACTGTACTTTGCTTCCTTGAAAACCAAGATACTGTCCTGCTTCCAAGTAGTTGACAGGTGCCCGAGGTACTCTTTCTATCAACTTTGCATCCGGCTAGGTCTACGTCTGAGCATCCAAGAAGAGTAAAGTCTCCTTCTTTTGGATACTAGAGACCTAAATTTGAAGTTGAGGCAATGTATTTGATAATACGTTTTGCTGCACTTAGATGAGATTCTTTGGGGTCTGATTGAAATCTAGCACAAATCAAACACTAAACAGAATGTCAGGTCTAAAAGCAGTAAGATAAAGAAGTGAACCAATGATACTCCTATATAGCTTCTTGTCAACTTTCTTTCCTCCTTCATCTTTGTCTAGCTTCAAGGAACTTGACATTGGTATATCAGTCTTTTTGCAATTTTCCAGTCCAAATTTTTTGACAAGTTCTTTAGCATATTTTTCTTGATGAATAAAGATTCCCTCCTTCAGTTGTTTCACTTGAAGCCCGAGAAAGAAGGTTAGTTCACCCATCATGCTCATTTAAAACTCATCCTGCATAGACTTAGAGAATTTCTTGCATATATTTTCATTAGAAGATCCAAAAATAATATCATCAACATAAATTTGAACAAGTAAAAAACTTTTGCTTTCTCTTTTGATAAACAGTGTAGTATCTACTTTACCTTTGACAAAACCATTTTGAATTAAAAACTTACTTAGTCCGTTGTACCAAGCTCGAGGTGCTTGCTTTAAGCCATATAAAGCATTTTTCAGTCTGAATACAGAGTCTGGTTTCCTTGGGTCTTCAAAACCGGGTGATTGTTCCACATAGACTTCCTCTTGGATAAATCCATTTAGGAAAGCACTTTTGACGTCCATTTCGAATAACCTGAAATTCTTATGACAAGCAAAAGCAAGTAATAATCTAATTGCTTCTAACCTTGCCATTGGTGCGTAAGTCTCATCATAGTCTATCCCTTCTTCTTGCGCATATCCCTTGGTCACGAGTCTTGCTTTGTTTCTTACGACTTTTCCTTTCTCGTTCAACTTGTTCCTGAAAACCCATTTAGCTCCTATGATAGATTTACCTTTCGATTTAGGAGTCAATTCCCAAACATCATTGATGCTGAATTGCCTGAGTTTTTCTTGCATAGCTTCAATCCAGCTTCCATCAGTTAAAGCTTCTTCTATGCTTTTAGGTTCTATTTCAGAAATAAGAGCTACAGCACTGGACTCTTCATGCCTTTTGGATCTTGTGCGAATTCCTTCATTAATATCACCAATAATGAGATCTTTGGGATGACTGGACTTATGCTTCCAGTTGCTGGTTGATTTGTCAGACTGTTGATCTTTTCTCTCATTTGAATCTTCGACGATTATTTGTTGCTGGTCTTCTGAAGTCTGAGCTGCTTCTAGAGATTTAGACTTTTTAGAGTCTGGAGCAGGTTCAGATTCTTCAAGTTGAGTCTGAATCGATTGATTTTGCATAAAGTCTTGAAATTTGACATTCATCGATTCTTCCACAGATTGAGTCTTTTTGTTGTATACTTTGTAAGCTTTGCTTGTGATAGAATATCCAAGGAAAATACCTTCATCTGATTTTTCTTCAAACTTACCAACTCGATCATTTGCATTTTTCAATATAAAACATTTACATCCAAACACATGAAAATATGAAACAATGGGCTTCTTTCATTTGAATAACTCATAAGGAGTTTTCTCCAGAATAGGCCTTAAGAAGACTCTATTAATAATATAACATGCTGTAGAAACTGCTTCAGCCCAAAAACGAGAAGATATGTTACTTTCAATTAAAAGAGTTCTAGCCATTTCCTGTAGTGATCTATTCTTTCTTTCCACGACTCTATTTTGCTTTGGAGTATATGGTGAAGAAAACACACGCTGAAAGCCAGATTCATCACAGAATTTTGTAAAGTCTTGATTTTCAAATTCACCTCTATGGTCTGTCCGTATACTTGAAATAACATATCATTTCTCATTTTGGACCTTTTTAGCAAACTTTATAAAATAAGAAAAGGTTTCAGACTTACTTGCCAGGAAATATACCCGAGTGAATCGTGAATAATCATCCACAATTACTAAACAGTATTTCTTACCTCCAATGCTCTGAGTTCTGATTGGTCCAAAGAGATCCATATGCAAGAGCTGCAGTACACGATTAGTGGATACTTGATTTATTGGTTTGAATGAGTTTCTTACATGTTTTCGCAACACGCATGGTGTGCATAGATCAGACTTTTGGTATGTCAGATTGGGTAGTCCACGAACAAGCTTCTTTGCTGAGATTTTGGCTATTTGCTTCATGTTGATGTGCCCAAGTTTTCTGTGCCATAAGTTTGCTTCTTCTTGAATTGAGATTAGACATTGGGTTTCATCTGGTTTGATATCTAAGAGGTAGATATTTCCATGTCTTCGACTCGTGAAAGACTGAGAGGAGTCTTTACTGGTTCCTGAACATATTCCTTCTTGAAAGTTGATTTTGAAACCAGTGTCGCACAGCTGACTGATACTCAGCAAATTGTAGTTGAGTCCTTCCACTAAGGAAACATTACTGATCGTGAGGCTTCCAATCTTTACAGTTCTGTATCCCACAATTCTTCCTTTGCTGTTTCCTCCAAAAGAAACTTTTCCACCATTAACTTGTACAAGTTTTATGAAGCAATTTGAGTCTCTTGTCATATGTCTTGAGCATCCACTATCTAAATACCATTTAACCTTTTTCTTGATAGTGACCTGTATTTAGAAAAGAGACTCAAGCTTTCTTTGGTACCCATACTTTCTTAGGTCCATTGGTGTTAGTGTAATATACGGTTTTTGCCCATACCTTCTTAATAGGTTTCCAAACCATAGGACATTCTTTTTCAAAATGATCTGAGCTATTGCACTTAGAACATTTAAGAGCACTGCGGCCTACAGGTTTTACAAAGACTTTTTGGAAATGATTTTTGTAAGAATCTCTTGTAGGTCTTTGCTTAATTCTTTCCTTTACTTTAGGAAAATCAATTAGAGGAATGGTTTCAGCAGTCATTCCTAAACCTGATTTGTTAAAGTAAGGTCTTTGTGCTGAAAGAATTTTTTCAAGTTTCTCAGATCCTATAGAAAATCTTGTAGAAATACTTGAGATATCATTTTTCAAGAATGCATTTTCTTTTGAAAGTTTGTCTGCATTTTCTTTCAAAGTAGTAACACTTTTGTCTAAACTTTTGACCTTTTCTTTCCAAACATTTTCCTGTTGTTTTAGTGCAGAATTTTCTCTTTTAAGTTCGAAAATCCTTTTGAGAGAGGTTTTAAGACTAAGACACAATTCATTAATGTATCTAGAGACTTTAGTATGGATTTTTAAGTTACTTACCTCGATTTCACTGTCTGAGTCTATCTCGGAGTCTGAATCTGAATCTGATTGTGCCATGAGACATATATTGGCATAATCATCATCACTTTCCTTACATTCAGTATCACTCCAAGTTTCTGCTTTAAGTGCCTTTCGATATTTCTCAGTTTTTCCTTTCTTTTTCTTCAAAAGGGGACAGTTGGGTCTGATGTGTCCCTTTTTCTTGCATTCAAAGCAGACTACATCTTTATTGGATTCATCATCCTCAACTGATTTATTCTGTAGCTTTTGAAAACTTTGTTTCTTTGGATTGAAACTTCTCCCATTTCTGTTCAGTTTCCTGAACCTTCTTATCATAAGAGCAAGCTCTTCATCATCCATATCGTCTTCAGAATCTGTGACATCAGAATCATCATTAGATTTTAATGCAATGGATTTCTTACCTTTAGGATCTTCATCTTCGTTGATTTTCTCCACTTCATAAGATTGAAGAGTCCCAACCAATTCGTCAACAGAGAGTGGCATGATTCTTTGTGTCTCCCTTATTGAGGTCTTTATGTGATTCCAATCCTTAGACAATCCGCGCAGTAACTTGTTTACCTTCATGGGTCCAGAAATTGGTTGACCTTGATATTCAAGACCATTCACGATCTTTGTAAAACGACTAA
Organism: Eucalyptus globulus; assembly: GCA_014182545.1. Classification (NCBI taxonomy): domain Eukaryota; kingdom Viridiplantae; phylum Streptophyta; class Magnoliopsida; order Myrtales; family Myrtaceae; genus Eucalyptus; species Eucalyptus globulus. The sequence continues at coordinate 29,075,925 of CM024725.1, forward strand.
ACATGTCAGTGATAGATTCTCCTGGTTTCATCTTAAATGCTTCATATTGGCTGAGCAGAATGTTGATTCTGGTTTCTTTCACTCGATCAGTTCCTTCATAGGTGATGTGTAATCTATCCCAGACTTCTTTAGCTGTTTCACAGGAAGATATTCTGTTATATTCAGTAGGAGATAATGCACAATACAAAGAATAAATTGCTTTTGTATCAAGAGCTTGTCTGATGTGAATCGTTGCGGAAGGATCGTTCTACGAAGGCCCAGATGGTGCGAATTGCAAACCTCGACCTCCAATCAAACCTGTGATTGGCAACCTCGGTATGAACGTGACCTGTTGACGAACACGTGTCAACCAACCAACGTTATAGACACCACGAGCGAAAGAATTCGCTATCTCGCTCGATAAGTCGAAGAGAATCTTGATTAGGTCAAGTCCTCAAAAGAACAAAAAGAGAACCTCTCAATTCTTTTCCTCCAAAAAAAAAAAAAATATCCCTATCCTCAAAGAAATTTGGCAAATCCTTTATATAGGCTGCCACACAAACCCTAAAAACCAACCCTAAAAATCTAATGCGATATATTCTAAAATATTCCTATTTTAGAATATTCTTAAACAAGAATATATATATAAATTGACTTGGTCAATTATTTGGTGACAAGATAATTAAATTGCACCAAGATTTCCAAGATTCTTCAAGATTTGATCCAAGGTCATCTTCACGCCAAAGATCACGAACCATGACGCCAACAGCTTGCTTGAATTGTTTGGCCCGCGCTCGAGTAATCGAACCAGTAGGAATAGACAATGGGTCCCTAGCACCTCCTCCTCGATATGACTCGATGTCCACATCATTCCCTCCCCGTGCAAAGGATTTGTCCTCAAATCATCACTAGCATCAAAAAGAGTCAAGTCAGAAACATTAAATGTGGCACTAACGTCATACTTACCTGGAAGATCAAGCTTGTAAGCATTATTGTTAACTCTTTCCAAAACCATGAATGGTCCATCCCCTCGCGGTAATAACTTAGAATGTCGCTGCTCAGGAAATCTCTCTTTGCGCATATGAACCCAAACCCAATCTCCGGGTTCAAACACCACTTCCTTGCGTCCTTTGTTGGCTTGCCTTGCATATTGCTTAGTCTTGCACTCAATATTTGTACGTGTCTTCTCGTGTAACGCCCTGACAAATTCAGCTTTCGTCGCTCCATCTAAATCCACACGCTCATCAACAGGTAAAGGGGTTAAATCTAATGGAGTTAACGGATTGAAACCATAAACAACCTCAAATGGTGTAAATTTAGTAGCAGAATGTATGCTCCTATTATATGCAAATTCAACATGTGGCAGACAATCTTCCCATGATTTTATGTTCTTTTTAATAATAGCACGCAACAATACCCCTAAAGTTCTATTAACTACCTCGGTTTGACCATCGGTCTGTGGATGACAAGTAGTAGAAAATAACAATCGTGTTCCTAGTTTTTTCCACAATGTTTTCCAAAAGTAGCTAAGAAATTTAGAATCTCGATCTGAAACAATCGATCTAGGCATGCCATGCAAACGTACAACCTCCTTAAAGAACAAATTAGCAATATGAGATGCATCATCAGTTTTATGACAAGGTATAAAATGAGCCATCTTTGAAAACCGATCAACAACCACATAAATAGAATCTCTACCATACTTAGACCTAGGCAATCCTAACACAAAATCCATAGAAATATCAATCCAAGGATGCGTTGGAATAGGTAATGGTGTATACAAGCCATGCGGTTTAGTTGTAGACTTCGATTGCTTACAAGCAATGCATCTCTCACAAACACGTGTGACATCTCTCTTCATATGTGGCCAATAAAAATGTTCATACAGCACTTCATAAGTCTTATTAATGCCAAAATGCCCCATTAAACCACCACTATGAGCTTCTCGCACCAACAATTCACGCAAAGAACACTTAGGCAAACATAGTTTGTTTTCACGAAAAAGATAACCTTCATGCCTATAAAATTTATCAAATGCAGCGTGTTCACATGCTTCATAGACTCTCCCAAAGTCATCATCATCAATATATAAGCCCTTGATATGCTCAAAACCTAGACACTTTGCTTCTAAAATAGTTAGAATCGCATACCTTCGAGAAAGTGCATCGGCTACCACATTTTCCTTACCTTTCTTGTACTTGATCACATATGGAAAAGTCTCAATGAACTCCATCCATTTGGCATGTCTTTTATTCAACTTTTGCTGTCCTTTCAAGTACTTCAAGGTCTCATGGTCGGTGTGGATCACAAACTCCTTTGGCCATAAATAATGTTGCCAAGTCTCCAAAGCTCGCACTAAAGCATACATCTCCTTATCATAGGTAGGATAATTCAATGTTGCTCCACTCAATTTTTCGCTGAAATAAGCTATGGGACGCCCTCCTTGCATCAACACGGCTCCAATTCCTGTACCAGAAGCATCACACTCTATCTCAAAAGTAGCACTGAAATTCGGCAAAGATAACAAAGGAGCATTAGTTAACTTATCTTTTAGCAGATTAAAGGCTTTCTCTTGCTCTTCTCCCCACGTGAAACCCACGTGCTTCTTGATAACCTCAGTTAAAGGTGCGGCAATGGTGCTGAAATTTCTCACAAATCGTCGATAAAAACTCGCCAATCCATGAAAGCTACGCACCTCTCCTATGGTCTTAGGCGTTGGCCATTCACGGATTGCTTTAACCTTTTCTTCATTAACCTGTATACCATTAGCACTAACAACAAATCCTAGAAATACTAATTTGTTGGTAACAAAAGAGCACTTCTTTAGATTAGCGTATAATTGCTCGGCTCTTAAAACCTGCAAGACAGCTCGCACATGCTCAATATGGTCATCAGGACTTCGGCTATAAATCAAGATGTCATCGAAATAGACAACCACAAATCGACCAATAAAAGCACGCAAAACATGATTCATAAGTCGCATAAATGTGCTCGGTGCATTAGTTAATCCAAATGGCATTACTAACCACTCATATAATCCATACTTGGTCTTAAATGCAGTTTTCCATTCATCACCTTCTTTCATCCTAATTTGATGATAACCACTTTTCAAATCGATCTTAGTGAAAATACAAGAACCATGCAACTCATCCAACATGTCATCTAATCTAGGAATAGGATGTCGATACTTTTACCGTAATATTATTGATTGCTCGGCAATCGACACACATTCGCCAAGTTCCATCCTTCTTTGGCACTAACAAAACAGGGACGGCGCATGGGCTAAGACTCTCTCTCACATGCCCTCGTTCCAATAATTCACTAACTTGTCGCTGAAGTTCCTTTGTCTCCTCGGGATTGCTTCGATATGCGGGTCGATTAGGTAATGGCGCACCAGGAATCAAGTCAATTTGATGTTCTATGCCTCGAATAGGTGGTATCCCTCCAGGAAGTTCATCAGGAAAGACATCTTCAAATTCCTGCAATAAAGACACAATAGGACTAGGCAAACTTGGGTCAAGATCGTTAGTAGAAAACAAAACCTCCTTGTACACAAGTACAAGTATTGGTCGATCTAGAACTAAGGCTCTCCTCACTTCACTTGATTTTGCATAAAAATTATTTTGCCTCTTTTCTTTCCTCTCTTCTTTTCCCTCGTTTTTACCACAATCTTTCTCTCGGCCTCTCCTTTTCCTTGCGTCTCGGACACACCACGCAAGCCCTCGGATTTCTCACATTTTCTCTCTCTCGGCTTCTCGTTGTAACTTTAATTGATCTTGATACACCTCACTAGGTGTCATTGGTACCAAGGTATAAGTCTTTTGATTCATCACCAATGAATAACGATTAGTATATCCATCATGATGTACCTTTCGATCATATTGCCATGGTCTTCCAAGCAAGATATGACCCGCTTGCATAGGTACAACATCACACTCTACCTCGTCCTTATATCTCCCTATCTCAAATGGAATTCGAACTTGCTTCGACACTTTCACCTCACCACTATCATTTAACCATTGAAGTCTATAAGGCCTAGGGTGCTTTGTTGTCTTCAAGCCCAACTTATCCACCATAATACAACTTGCCACATTCGCACAACTACCTCCATCAATTATCATACTACAGATCTTACCATTCACCACACACCTTGTATGAAACAAATTATCTCTTTGTTGGTGATGCTCCTCCTCCTTTACTTGCACACTCAGAGAACGCCTAACCACCAATAAGTCTCCTTTTATAGCCACTTCTCCATCACTACAATCCTCCAATGGTGGCATCTCATCATCATCTTCTTCCCTTTCACTTTCGGACTCAATAACACCATGTCCAGTCATGATCATCACCCTCCTATTAGGGCATTGATTCGCCATATGACCCCTGCCCAAACACTTAAAACATTTAATTTCACGAGTTCTAGTGTTAGGATTTTCGGTTTTACCCGACACCGGATTCGTTCCAACTTTACCGTCCCTCTCCTTCTCCTTTGAGGTTTCGGTTTTGGTGTTGTTTCCTCTCCAATTTGGCTTCTCATCTCTCTTCCAATTGGATCTCCAATTCTGACTTGAACCTCCTCCACTCTTGTGATTTCGGTCCAACTTCAATTGCCGCTCAACTTTGATGGCTTTGTCCACCAATTCCTCCAATTCAACATAGTGTTGCAGCTCTACCACCCTTGCTATGTCTCGACTCAAACCACTCAAAAATCTTGACATTGTGGCCTCACGGTCCTCCATCACATTAGCACGGATCATGGCAATCTCCATCTCCTTGTGATACTCTTCCACGCTCTTATTGCCTTGTGTGAGATTTTGTAGCTTTTGAAACAAATCTCGGTGGTAATGACTAGGTACAAAACGCCTTCTCATCACCGCTTTCATCTCATCCCACGTCTCTATCGGTCTTTCACCATTGCGCCTCCTACTAGTCACAAGTTGATCCCACCAAATTATAGCATAATCAGTAAATTCAACAGCTGCAATTTTTACCTTTTTGAGCTCGAGTATCGTTGGCAATCAAATACCATCTCCATGCGTTTCTCCCACTCTAGATACGCATCGGGATCATTCTTCCCTTGGAAGGAAGGAATCTTCATCTTGATGTTGCCAAGTTCATCATCTCCTCGGTGTCTAAACCTTCGGCCTCCATTCCACCTTTCAAATCGAGCATCTCGATCATCCTCCATGTCGGCCTCATCATCATCATATTGTCGTTGCCTTCTATGTTGTGTTCTAGAGGCATCTCGCTGATGTTGTGGCCTTCCTCGGGGTATCTCTCGGTCACCATCAACCCTCATGCCATTCCCCATCATTCGGCCACTAAGCTCCTCCACTACGACCCTCAATTGCTGGATGCTTTCCACGAGCGCTTCATCCCTTCGTATGGAGTCAACCTCCCGTTGATTCACGCTTTCTTCGCGCGACATATTTTAGACCTGCAAGTAAACGTTAGTCTAAAAAAATCCTCACCAATCGCTCCCTCACGTGTTTCTCTTGAGATGTTTGTCACTCCTCTCGTGTTTAACTCAAGTCTAGGCTTTTTCCACCCTCAATTAAGCTTACACACTCTTGCCTTTTTCCTCTCGTATTCTCTTTTCACAAGCTCTTTATTGGACTCAAAACCTGTCTCTCAACCCCCTCACGACAATCAATCAAACTAATCAAACAAGATTAGATCACTATTGATTTTGTTTCAGCAAGTAACAATTTCAAACCAACAAGTACAACTTTCAAAATTCCAATTGAAACGCAAATCACTACTGATTTTGTTTCAATTTGGTCTACTAACAAACGAGTCGCCTTCTTGATTTTTTTTTTTTTTTGTTCGGCTAATTTTTTTTTTTTGCCAAATCTTTTTTTTTTTTCTTGCACACTTTTTTTTTTTTTGTGCGTTTCCTTTTCTTCTTTTTTTTTTCTCTTTTTTTTTTTTTACTTTTTTTTTTTTTGACGAACTCAGATACAATTTAAGATGCTAGAAAAGAAAATTTAAAACTAACAGCAAACAACTACGTATGGAAGCACAAAAGCAATATGATCCCTAAATTAGCTAGAATCGAAACCCTAACTCAATAAATCTCAAATTGCTGAATATCAACAGAAAAATTAAAGATAAATAGACCTTGTAGAAGCAAGCTCTGATACCAAACTGATGTGAATCGTTGCGGAAGGATCGTTCTACGAAGGCCCAGATGGTGCGAATTGCAAACCTCGACCTCCAATCAAACCTGTGATTGGAAACCTCGGTATGAACGTGACCTGTTGACGAACACGTGTCAACCAACCAACGTTATAGACGCCACGAGCGAAAGAATTCGCTATCTCGCTCGATAAGTCGAAGAGAATCTTGATTAGGTCAAGTCCTCAAAAGAACAGTAAAAAGAGAACCTCTCAATTATTTTCCTCCAAAAAAATAAAATATCTCTGTCCTCAAAGAAATTTGGCAAATCCTTTATATAGGCTGCCACACAAACCCTAAAAACCAACCCTAAAAATCTAATGCGATATATTCTAAAATATTCCTATTTTAGAATATTCTTAAACAAGAATATATATATAAATTGACTTGGTCAATTATTTGGTGACAAGATAATTAAATTGCACCAAGATTTCCAAGATTCTTCAAGATTTGATCCAAGGTCATCTTCACACCAAAGATCACGAACCATGACGCCAACAGCTTGCTTGAATTGTTTGGCCCGCGCTCGAGTAATCGAACCAGTAGGAATAGACAATGGGTCCCTAGCACCTCCTCCTCGATATGACTCGATGTCCACATCATTGTCTCTTGGTTATCTCTTCTTGAGTCATTTCACTAGACTCAACAGCTTCTTTTCCTCTTTCTGAGACCGTTGCAGCTTTAGGAATGATTCTTTTGTCTACCACGTCCCATTCCAGAGGATCCTTTGATCTTAGAAATGCCTTCATCTTGTTTTTCCATATGTTGTATTCTTTTCCATCAAAATAAGGCGGTCTGGTATTGCTTTGCCCTTCAACCAGTCCTGGAGCCAACATACTAGCCATGGATCTTTAACTCTGAAGTAAAACACTTCAACTTAAGTGAGTACACAGGCTCTGATACCAATTGTGAAAGCTAGTACGAGCACCTAGAGGGGGGTGAATAGGTGCAAAAACAAATTTCCCTGAGTGAAGTGTGCAACTCTAATCAGCAATAGATTATGAAAAGGAAATTAGACTCTTGTAAACAAATTGAGTTACGATCAAAGTAAAAGAGCGTAGGGAAGAGAATAAGAACACAGAGTTTATAGTGGTTCGGCTTAGTTCAAGCCTACGTCCACTCTTCCGCACTGACAGCCCACCGGCTGGATTTCACTATGAAACAAAAGAGTTGTTACAGTAAAGCTCTTCCTTGATTCCACAGTGTAGAGACTCCGCTACACTTCCTCAAGGTCTCTCAAAGATATAGACTCTCTGTTGCGTACAAGATTTCGTTCAACAATTTAATTGACTAAGAACAAAGAGCTTCAGACTTTGGAATTCTTCTATCGCGCACCCACTCGAACAACTGGAACGTCTTCCTTATATACTCCTTCATGCCATCACACCCGTTGGCACTTACCAAAGGAATTCTTCCAATCTACCCATTGGACAGAATCAATTAGGAAGATCTCGAGTTATTTAAGGAATATGACGATAGCTCACCAATCCTACTCGCCCATACAATCAGGATCTAGGTTTCTATAAGTAGAACCTTCCAAGTATACCTTGCCAATTAACGGATCCAAAATCCCTGAATCAATCTCAATTTGAATAATGGATTCCGACATGTTATATCCAACCAAGAGATCTTCTTTAGTCGACAGAATCAAATCCTTAACGAAATACTCAGTTTTGGATAAGCCTTCTTGGACGGTCTAGAAACTGTCAATGAGAATAGACTTTGAGTCTTGAGTCTGGCAGTCCGGAGGTCTTCAGACTTTGATGGAAGAGTCTGCAAGTCTTCAGATTAGACTGATGGAAACGTTTTGTCAACTTCAAAACACTCAAGGAAGTTTTCTCCAATAATTTCTTCCTCTACCCGAAACACTATAGGTATACCCATTGTTTAGCTCTTTGAGCCCACACACATGAAGAGCTTTTTAAATTATCCCTGTCAAGGATCATCCCATACTGGGACAAAATTCAAAATCAATGATAGGAATTTTCTTACTCACGCTTGCATTAATCTTCGGGTATTGCTTTCGCAATGGAGCTTATACGGTAATTGAAGTGTCTTAGGATGATGAAGAGTAGTTCTTTCTTTATCCCACACACTTTTATCCATTGCATAGCCCATTTGAGCCTATAAATTCATTTCATATTAAACTCAATTGGTGATCATCCCTCACACTAGGGCAAGGCAAGAAAAAGCAAACCACTCAAGTAGCATGGTTTACAATGCTGATAAAAGATGAAGGCTATGCAAGTCCAAAGAAAGTAAGTGTAGAAAATAAGGGGCATGAAAAATCAGTGTACCTAGTAAAAGCAAGGCCAATGTCCAAAGAGAAAAATCAAACACTTGATGTAGTGAGAAGTATCCCCAACAAGGCGGTACTAAAAAACTCAAATGCTGAGATGTTGCAACCAATGGATTGTTATGTATAGAAAATCTTCGACCGTGGAGAAGAAAATTAGTGGAAATGTCAAGATAATCACCAACTTTGACCCCTAAACACTTTTTGAGCCTAGCAATCCTTTCGATTCTCACCAATAAACCGAGCTTACGTAACGTTCCTTGCAAAGTCTCTTCAGATTAGGGCACTTGAATTAACGTAAAAGTTCTTATGTTTGAGAGCATCGCTCGAAGAAGTGTGAGTAAGGTAATTTCTGTCTCATTTCATATGTTTCTTGACTTGTAAACCTCAAGACAATTGCGAAATGTCATTTTTCAATAGCCTTGACTCAAAGAGTCTCTTTTGTTAAGCCGTTGACCAAGCCCACATTACGGTCCCTGTTAAAGACCTCTCAGATTGGTAAGGTCGTACCACTTGTGAGATTGCTCGGACCCTTCTTTGGCATGGCAATGGTGAGATAGAGTGATTGTCAAAATCCTGCATCAAATGTCATGATGAAATGGCCCTTTTAATGAGGATGAGTAAAAAGTCCTTTCAGACCGAAAGATCCCTCACTTGACACATTCATGACACTTATGTGTTCAGATTGGAATATTCTTCTGAAATCTTTTCTAATGGAAATTAGGTGATGCAAGATTGATAGAAATCATCACGCATGAACCTCACTTGAATTAATGCATGTCTGTGAATGCATGTTGCCTCTCCTATCACTGTGTTTTACAGGAGACGTGTCCCCAAGGATTAGAGATATTACCAAGTAAGTATATCTCTATCCATACCTTAGATACTTGTCAGGTATTCCCCCTCAAGTGCACCGACTCGATTGAGATGTCCCCCAAAGATTTTTCTCCAGATTCAGTCTAATTAAGGCGACCGAAGAAAGGTTCGAGTCCTGGTCGAATGATCTATGCTGCGACGTTAGGCGACTGAAGAAAGGTTTGGGTCCTAGCCAAGCAAAACCTCAGTTCAGGCGACTGTAGAAAGGTATGGGTCCTGAAAAATAAATCCTCGTTTAGGCGACCGTAGAAAGGTACGGGTCTTGGACATGTAAAACCAAATATCTTGAATCACTCTACCATCCTTGAAGGTAAGATATTCCAGGTAGGTTCCTTTGACATCTTAGTCTGGATCTAGATGTCTTCATTTAAACATTTCACTTTGGATGTGAATGTTTTTGATTTTTCTCGTTATACCTTAGTCTAGATCTAGGTATTTCGAGCTTTTGACATCTCAGTCTAGATCTGGATGTCTAAATTATTTTCATTTAAACATTTCACTCTGGATGTGAATGTTTTTCAATCTTTCTCGTTATACCTTAGTTTGGATCTAGGTATTTCAAGTTCAAAATTCTTGACATCTCAGTCTGGATCTGGATGTCTTAATTCTTTTCGTTAAACATTTCACTCTGGATGTGAATGTTTTGATTATACCTTAGTCTGGATCTAGGTATTTCGAATTCAAAAATCTTGACATCTCAGTCTGGACCTGGATAATTATTTTCATCTAAACATTTCCCTCTAGATGTGAATGTTTTTCGACCTTTCTTGTTATACCTAGTCTGGATCTAGGTATCTCGAGTTCAAAAATCTTGACATCTCAGTCTAGATCTGGATGTCCTAATTCTTTTCGTTGAACACTTCACTCTGGATGTGAATGTTCTTCTCAGTCTGGATGTTCTAATTTATCACCTCTTAGACTCTTCAAGGAACCTGAGTGAAAACTGGGTATTTGTGGAGTAAATAAGAATTTATCATGTGCCTCAAGATGCTCTACCGCACTGATTGGTAAGTAATTGTAGGTACGTTCTTTCCTTTCGCATCATGCATTTGCATTAGCATTTCCATGCATCATATAAATTGCATTTTAAAAATGGAATTCATTTTCTAGCAAAAATCATTCAATGCATGTACATGACCAAAATTTAGATCTCAATTTATCTTTGAAGACAACTTCTACGAGCTCACCTTCAAAGAGGGGCAGCTGTTGACACCTCAATTTTTGCATAAAAATAGGTTAATTTTTACCCAATATATATATATATATATATATAAATTGCACAACATATAGTTTAGAAACATTTATCTTATTTTGTTTTATTTTACTTTATTGGACCAACGGTGAGTGCGAGATTTTTCACATATTCCACTGAAATTTTTCACATATTCAGGTAATATACACTGAGAGACATATTTTTGAGCAAAAAGGAAATTTTCGGATGGAATTTTTGAAAAATACAAAAGACAATATTACGTGGGGTGCAACGATATATTCAGGGGATTATGCACAAGCAAAATTGGAAATAAAATATGCCACAAAGGTTTAAAATTTTCCTCTATAAAAGGTGTTATTTGTGTACGGACACAAGGGGGGAGGAATTCGAAAAAAATTGAGAAAAAGTGAGGGGCCTTCTTCAGTTTTAGGAGAGAAAGAGAGAAAAAGAAAAAAAAAAGAAAGGAAGAGAAGTGACCGGTTTGTAGTGAGGGAGAGAGAGAGGACCGGTGAGGCGACGTGTGAGAGAGAGAGAGAGAGAGAGAGAGAGAAAAAGAGAGAAAAAGTGTTGCATCGTCGTCTTCCTCACGACGAACCCCCCCTGCGACACTAGCAGCTGCCGGCCTCTCTCCGCGAGCACTGCGCTCAACACCACCCGTGCCGGCAGCCAAGCCATCGACCACCGCTGCTCTATCGGCAATCCATGAGCCCTCTCCACTCAACCGCCACTCCGCCAGTCTCACCCGCGACCCTCACCGTGCCGCAGAGCTCCTCCACTACCGATCTACCGTTGCCCGAGCGACGCCCCTTGCTCTGCTCGCGATCTGGCCTAGCCCCCTCGTTGATGCCCGCCGAAGCCACGTTGATCCTCGCTGCACCATCGCGATTTTACCATTGCCGCTGCTCGCCGATGCTGTCCCTCATCCACGAGCAGTTGTAGCTTGCCGCGTACCCCTACTCAACGTCCCGACGTTGCTTCTGCTCCATTCATTTATGTAGATCCCACGACGCCACAGAGTCGATGCCAGTCCCTGCTGCGCTTCGCCTCCCCTTCGACTCGTGACCTAGCAACCTCTGCGCCTCTGCCGTCGCCGAGCACCACCAAAGCTCGACGCTGTCATTGCTGCTTCCCTTCTGCCATCGCTCGCTCGCAGTAGCTGCCGAAACCCCTCGCTGGTGACCTCATCCCGCGATGACCCGACGCCGCGACCCACCTACTCCCGCAGCTCTGCCAGCCACCACCGCGCCTCGCCTCGCCGCCGTTGCAACCTAACGCCAGCAGCTGTGCCCTTGCCGGAGTTCCTTGCCGGCGTCTTCCCCTCGCCGAAGCTCCAAACCGGCCAAGATTCTTTTTTAAAGAAAAAAATCAAATTAGGTATATTTGCTTTATTTTATTAGGCAAGTTTATCTTATTTCTTATTTATTTATTTTACTTCTTGTTTTCTTATTTGAAATATTTCTCTATGCCTAATTGGAAATTCCAACATACCACCTAATTTGCAACCACGCCTGGGTTTTTTATTCTATCTATAAGGCTTTAGATGAAATAATTAATCAAGCGGGAATAAAATTGGTATGTTGATCTTTAAGACTTAAGATCAATTTATCGATTTTATTAGCGAGATATTATCCCTGATCTGAACAATGTATGATATCTTTTATGATTTTGAATGGTATGTCTTGTCTTGATTACTTTATTTATCTTGAAATATGTTCGAGTTAGAATATTGCATGCTTTAGGGTTATTTGCATATTTAGACTAAGCATTTAATTTACCATGAATTTTCAAAATAAAAAATATTAAAAAAAAACATAAATTTAGGATGTTAGATTTTCGTTTCATTAGCTTAAATTGCATGTTTAATTATTTGACATTATTTTTTTTAATTTCGAGATTAATTAAAAAAACAAATATCATCATGCATATGTAGGGTATCCTTTGTACGTCATTGCACATTAGAATAAAATTGCATATTTCATTTTAAGTTTAGATTGATTTAGATAGACTGCATCTTAGGTTAGAGATTGCTTAGTTAAGATAATATCTTGGTTTAAATTAGGGTTTAGCCTGACCTAATCCTTAATATAAGTTGGATGGAATCTTAATTTAGCTATATAATTTTCACATTTTTCTAATTTCGAATTTAAAAAAAATACGAAAAATGTCTTAGGATAAGTTAATTCCATTCTCTAGGATAGATTGCACATTTATTAAGAAAACACAAAAAAAAAAAAATGCCATTGCATGTCATATAAAATTAGATTTATGAAATGCATGTCATTTAATGATTGTTGCTAAGTCCATTTAATTAGAAATTGCCTGTCATTAGAATTAGGTCATTTAGTTATACTGCATTGCATAAAGCATGATTCTCATTAATTAAATGAAAACAAAAAGAAATTGCGTGTTAATTAGAAATCATATCTAGGGTTGATGATGTGAATTCTGATCTAATATCGCAGATGCTCTCGTTGCTATGAGGTAAGTCTTGCAATTTATTCACCGTTTTATTTGGGTGTTAAATTGATGGTTTGCGATCCGCATGATCACCTTACATGTTAGGGAAATAGATTTAAAATTAATCCAAACTGCCTACAAAAACATTTTTGAAAATAAAAAGAAATGGTACCGAAAGGGCATTAGAGAAGTTTAGAGTAACCAAGTCCCCGTACCCAAAGTCTCTCGTTTGTAGGAGTAAAATAATTCTCAAATTATTTTACTTAGGTGTCTAATCGACCTACCATAAACTGATTAGTGGCGATTCCTAGATAAAATCCATTTGCATGTTAAAAAATTGAACCTAAGTCGCGAATTGGTATGGGCTTGGGAGAGCCCGAGTTAAGTTTAAGCTTAGTAGTCCATTAGCCAAACCCTAGATGGTTCACCTCGAAAATTTGGTCGCGCTCGGGCAAATCATTCTTATTTGAGCTCCAACGACTTAATGGTGACCACTGTCGCCTTCGAGTCGACCTCGCCGCTCCAGCTCGCAGTCTGCCCGAGCTGCTGCTGCTCGCCGTCGTGCTCCTCCATTGAGTTCGAGCCCTCGAACCCGGAGGAGGAAGAGCTCCTCGCGAATCTCAAGAGCCCGCTGGTCTTTGACGTCAAAGAGGTGGTCGTCAGGCTCAGGGATGAGACGTGAACGAGCGAGCAGAGCCGGGTCTCGCTGTGCATCGCCCGCGTGCTCTCCTTCCTCCGACCCCTCGTCATCTCCAAGTACAGCGCCATCCAGGTCAACTCGACAGCGTCCCTGGTCAACCTGTTGCTCTCCGCGGTCAACAAGGTGAAAATCGTGCGGTCCGGGATCGTCCCCAACCTCATTGACGTGCTCAAGGGGGGCTTCTTGGAGGTGGTGGAGCACGCGGCTGGGGCGCTCTTCAGCCTGGCCCTGGACGACGACAACAAGACGGCGATCAATGCGTTGGGCGCCCTGCCGCCGCTCCTCCATGCACTTCCCGCAGGGAATGAGCGGGCCCAAGGCGACGTCGCCTCGATGCTGTACCACCTCTCGCTGTTGTAGAGCAACCAGGTCAAGCTGGTGTGGCTCGGGTCGGTGCCGGTCCTCTTGGGCATGGTTAGGTCAGGCTGCCTCGTGGGCCAGGCCCTGCTCGTGCTGGTCAACCTGGGCTCGTGTGCGGAGATTCGGGCCGCGATGATGGACGCGGGGGCGGTGGAGTGCCTGGTCGGGTTCCTGCCGCGGGTGGCTGGGTCAACCTAGGAGAACTGTGTGACGACACTATACATGCTGAGCCGGGGTGGGCTGCGGTTCAAGGGGTTGGTGAGGGCGGCGGGGGCGGCGGAGGCACTGGAGGAGGAGGAGGGCGAGAGCTGGCGGGTGAGGGAGATGGCGAGGAGGATGGTGGAGATGATGGGGGAGAGGAGGGAGGAGGTGGAAGGGGAGGACGTGGATTGGGAGAAGCTGCTCGAGGTGAGGACGCTGAGCCGGTGACTCGGCGGCCGGCGAGCTGGCTAGGTATTGACTCGGTCGAGTTGTTGATTTTTCTAATTTTTTTTTCTTTGGACTTTTGGAATTTTGTTTATGGGAGTTGTTCTTTTTCTAGTCCTTCTGAAGTTTAATTATCTAGGCACACTATGCGTTGTGCTTTATGCAAATTTTTTTTTTTTTCCGTTTCATTTTGCCGATTTGGTCTTTGTTTGCGTCATTTTCTATACCTTTTTGTTTTTCTGAAAGAGGGAGAAATGTCAAGGTGTAAATGGAGGCCTTTTTAGGGAAATTGATTCCGGAAGAGAAGGAAGCTGCCATTCTCTTTTCCATCTCGGTTCATACCACCGAAAATTCTGAATTATATCTATTATGATGGCGATACCTGAGACTTCACCTAAGAAGCAGCGACACTCTTTGGAATCCTTCATGTCGTATCTGACACTCTAACACGTGTCTGACACGCTCCAACACGTTCCGACTCGCGGTCAACAAGTGTCGAAAAATCCGACACGTGGTCAACTCTTCCGACATGCTTTCCGACACGCGACTCTGACACGCACGGGGTCAATTTAAAAAAATTTCAATCTTGAGGGGTCAAAATATAAATATATGAAAAAATAATGAAAAAAAAAATAAAGGGGAAAGAAGAAAATTTTCACTCTCAAGTTTCTCACTCATAAGTTTTGACCTTCCCGTGAGTGACGATGGAACGCCCCTCTTCTCGCCGGCATCACTCCGCTGCCTCCGCAGAGTTAGAGTTGTGATTTTTTTTTTTTTTTTTTTGCTTATTTCCACCTCTCGCAGGCGTCGCTTGCGAGTTATCTCTTTTGCTCACATTTTCCATGGCGAATTTAGTTATTTTTTTTTCTTTTGGTCGTACTTTGAGAGTTCTTGTCATGGATTTTCATTTTTCTCGAATCTTGTTTTGCAGAGGAGCTCAAGCGAATCTATATCATAAACTTTGAACTCGGTCTGGGACTATAAGAAATCTCATTAATTTCCGACAAATATAAGAAAACAAGACATGTTCCTTCAAATTTACTCTTTTGTGTTTGCAATTTTTGAATTTCTCATTCAATCTCTGTCAAATTAAAACAATAAATGATATTAACAAATGTTTGATTAATATTTTTAGTATAAATTAATTATATGCTCTTTTTATTATTATATATTTATTTTTTCATTTATATATAAAATATAGATTTAATATATAACGTGTCGGAACGTGTCGGAATTCTCTATTTTTTAAGAAATAACGTGTCGGCGTGTCATGTCGTGTTGCGTGTCGCGTGTCCGTGTCAGTGCTACATTGGACTTCACTGTAATATCCTAAGTTCGCATTCTCTTATTTATCTAGATGAATATCCAAAAAAAAAATTCTAAATTATGCCTATTGTGATTTTAATACCTATGACTTTTTATTTTGTTATAAAAAATCTTAAACTATGTTTATTTTGATATCAAATATTCCAAATCTTTTTTCATATCACCAATACCCAAGCTTATATCCTCGCAACAAAAAAAATCCCTAGCGAAGTTTTGAGTTTCTTGTGGTAGACATTAGACAGTGGTATTTTTGTCACATTGATACAAGTTTGGGGCTTTGGTAATTTGGAATATTGGTATCACAATGGGTATAATTTAAGGTTTGTAATAGTAATTTCCCATTTTAGTTATGTAAGAAAAATATTCAAACATTGTGCAGGACCATAAAAATTAGGAAAATCAATTTATATATAAATACAATACTTCACAATTGACGCAACACGTGTAAATCACTAGAAAATGAATATCTTAATGCTCCTCTACTTTTAACAGGCATACAATTATTTTCTCACGAGCACATCCGTAGTTGCCAACCCCGCATTAGGAGGAGGACCGGGGGCGCCTCCGTCGCGAGCCCACAAAAGATGTGGCTCCGGAGCTGCCTTCTTCAACGGAATATTTAAACATTCTAACACGTGCCGTGTTCGTGGTTGATATATTTAAGCAATGACTCAACCTATAGCGGCTTAGACTAACTTCGGCATGCTCGGTCTTTTAACACGTTTTTGTGGTCAGCAAATGAGGCAATGTACGAAAATTCAGTCGTTTAAATTGACACATATACATAATCACGAGAATAGTAAGCGAATGAATTGTCAAAGGTTCTCTCGATCCTGATTATTATGGCATACACCACCAGACAAAGGAGAGACTGTAGTGTTGGACCGGATGTCGAAGCAAACGACCGGTTCGCAAGAGGGTGAATGATTCTCACATAATCATTATTCGCCCTGAGGAAATAAGGAGAAGATGCCAAGGCTCAGCTCGATTAAACGCAAATGATGGAAGAAGACGCCAATTGAACGAGTCGGATGATGATCATGGGCCACCAACCTCCTCTCCCTCTGTATGTTCATGAAGTCCCATGTTTATTTCAAAGAATGACACGGCTCGAAATCGATCTTTCTGACTAGCGTCGATTTTTCTTGATTTCACAGATTCAGCTGCGGGCTTGATCTGGCAAACTTGGCAGTGGCGTCGGGTCTTCTTGGTCACTCATGGGACGCAGTTTCACAGCTCCAGGGGCAAGTCAATGCCGAGCAGCGACACCTATTGTCACCGCCATCTTCCTCCTCGTCGGTGGCTTTCGAAGAGTTCCAGCACCCGGAGTACACAATCGTTGCTTTCAATGCGTTGCCTATCGGCATTAGCTATCTTCAAGAACAGAGTGATTTGGTTCCCTGGTCGGAGATCCCTCGCTTCGATTTCCTCTGCTCCGAGAATATCCCATCATTTTCCTTGAACAGAGCGGCGATTTCTCTGTTCGACTCCCTCTGCGACGAGCACAAACTCTCTGTCCTGAGAGATCACGTGAAGTCTCCATTCGTCTTCTTAGCTGGTCATACCGTGATCAATTGAATAATTGCTCCTAAAAAATCTGCAATTCTACTTGTTCTATTTCAACCGCAGATCGCAGAATCTGCCAAGTCTACCGCGTACATTATTACCGGACACTGCCTAGCTGGATGCGTGGCCTCTCTATTCACACTATGGCTTTTAGACTCGCTCGATGCCTCGACCACTATATGGCCGCTCTGCATTACTTTTGGCTCGCCTCTCCTCGGCAACAATGGCTTCCAACAGGCCGTATCACAGTTCTCAGCGTGGAACTCTTGCTTCTTGCACGTGGTCCATAAGGATGACTGTTTCCCTAGACTCTGTCTTCGACCTCATGGCGAGCCAAGCCCCTATGTGCCTTTTGGGGCATTCCCCTTGTGTTCTGACTCACATGGCACGTGTTTTAGAGCTCCTGAATCTGTAATGGAGCTGCTGCTTGCGAACAGGAGCAGCACAGAGAGTGGTCGAAATCAAGAATTGCAAGGTTTTCATTACGGTAGCATCATTGAACGTCTCGAAGGCGGATCCTTATGCAAGAACCCAAATTCGTTGGCAGAGGACGAACCTGATTCATTTAAGGCTGGGATAATCGCTCAAGTGACAGCGATCGACCTTGCACAAGTTCAGGTAGCTCGAATTGCATTAGGATGTTACCTTCATTTATTAGTTGATATTTCACAGAATGGAAAGAACGCATCACATTGGTTAGGTTCTCTGATATATAGCTTAAGCTATAGCCTGCGATTGCTTAATTTAGCCCGCAATATCTTGTGACCATCTCTTTGTTCACTGCTACTCGTAGCTTTCACATTGACCATGGCAGCAGAACGTTAATGCTCAGATGGAGAAAGTCTCAAAATCAGAAGAAGAATCTGCGACCCGAATCCGAGCAGCAGCAAGAAGCAATACCTCCAGCAAAGCAAGTGACATGGAAAGGAAAATATTCATGGTCCACCTTGACTGGTATAAGAAAGCGACAGCGTCCGACTGTTTTGGTTATTACGACAGCTACAAGAGCAAGCCAAAGGAGCGCGATCACCGAGTCATCACGTATAAGGAGACCCTCAAGAAATACTGGCAGCGCGTCGTCAAGGAGTCAGAGAAGATGCCTCAGAAGGAGGGGGCATGGCTGCGGCAGGGCTGGCTTTACGGGGGAAACACTTACCGGAGGATGGTCGAGCCGCTCGACATAGCTGAGTACTATGCCGAGGGCAATAGGAATTACCTAACTGAAGGAAGGTCCAAGCACTACATTCTACTGGAGAAATGGCTAAAAGAGAACCCGCAGAGGCTTGCCCCGTGTAATTCGGTCAACTCGAGACGCGAAAAAGTTTCGTCCAACATCCTCACCGAGGACTCTTGCTTCTGGGCGCACGTCGAGGAGGCGATCATCTCGGGCAGGTTGCTGAAGAGCGGAGGACCGGACTCGGCCATGGAGAGAGAGAAGCTGGTTGAGTTCGAGCGGTACGTGATGAGCCTCCTCGAGAGGTACGCGGTGTCGTCCGAGATTTTCCTGGAGAAGAGCAGCTACATGAAATGGTGGAGAGAGTATGATGAGGAGATCCTAGGGAAGCAGATGATCGGAGCTTCCCATGACTCGCGGCTTGCTCAGTCCATGAGCAATGAGTTCTATCGCCAGTATGCTTCAGGGTCCTTCACATTCGATCACTCATCATGGTGATTGATCTCGTGTCCTTTCGCTGAAGATCAGGGAAAGTGTTTTTTTTTTTTATAACCGAGGATCTGCCTGAGCTCCCTTTCGCTTACGCTATTCGGAGTCACAAGGTCCTCTAGCACCCGGTGGCACCTTCGGACTTTAACGGCGACTATATCTCGGGGGAGACTAACACAGGACCCCACCACCATGGCCCCCCACTTATAACGCTAGCAACTGCGAGTTTTGAACTCTCGATCTCGACGATGAAAGAGAGACTCTCAACCAACACAGCTGCCCACCGGTGGGTAAGATCAGGGAAAGTGTTGAGGGCTGAGAGAGAGGGAAATGAGATAGGGAGTGGCAATGCCGAATTCAAGCTCGAGCGACTTTAAAAATGTTTCTAGCTTGTCTTATTGACTAATGTTGTTACGAATCGAGTTATGTTAAGATGGTGGGGGTGGAGTTTAATTGTTATTGTGAAATATGACTTTGTTTCCTATTCCTATGTCCGGGTCAATTTCGTTGGAATGAACGAAATTGAATACATTTCTTAGTATTTTAGAATGGAGTTTTCTTTATTTTTTCTCAACTGGAGCATGGGAGTGGGTCAGGGTGATATGAGGTTTTATAGATTAGGTAACATATAGATATATTTTAGTGATATGGATCGAATAGAGTATAGGTTTGGCACAATAATAGGTTGAATAATACTAAAACTTTTGATACTTACAGTGTCATTATCCATATCATCTCTTTATATCATCTCGGAAGATGTAAGTAATAGAAGATTTCTCACGTGAGCTTTTCCTTCTTATAAAAGATTATAAATACGCTCCCCATATATATATATATATATATATATATATATATATATGTATTATCATGTAGTAAATAATTAATCAATGCAAATCACGTGGTGACTTCCACTTGCTAGATTGACATTTTTTGCTCTATACTATATACTAAACCTTACCCTCGAGCGTTCTTCAAGTTTCACTCTGCTAGTTTCTACACAAACAATGGCACCACCGTTTCCATCATCTCCTCTCATCCTCCTCCTCCTCCTCCTCCCTCCCAATCCAAACTCTCTCCTGACTACTACTCCAAAACCTGCCCACCATTCTGCCACATTTTCCACCAGACTGTCGCCGACCATCAAGCCGCCAAGCCCAACACCGCCTCCGGCACGCTCCATCCGTACTAAGATTTTACAAATGATTAAAAATGAGTGATGTCTTTTTGCTGCGTAAAGATAAACGAAAGAGAACAAGACAATAGGGGGGAGATAACTATTCGACACTTGCACTGAGCGGTTTTGCCAATGAAAAAATCTAATACAAACGCAATCCAATTACCTTATGGTTTCACAATCTGTACCTCCCAAGAAGATATTAGCATAATAATTCCTGTGTAGATATTAGAGAGATATAGGATTTTCCGGAACTTAAGCATGTTAAACTCTCGACTCTGCATTCAGGTAAAGGTAAATATCACAAAAAACCCAAAATTATACCAATTGTGACACATTTACCTGAGTTTTTTTTTGTGACATCAAAACCTTAAACTATGCCCATTGTACATTTCACTGTAATTTTTTTTTTGTGATATAAAAAATCTCAAACTTTTATCTGTGTAACATATTTATTCTCTGTCAATGTTTCATTAAATGATTTTTTTTTTAAATCAATGTCATTTTTATTTCACTTAAATCACATGAAAACCATGTCAACAACATTTGCCTTCTAGCATCCATAGAGGTAGATATTTAATGGTTCCCATTGACAAAACTTTGAAGGAGGGTAATCGTGTTATCCAAGTGTAAGTTTGGAATTTTTAGTGTCACAGAAAAAAGTTTAGGGTAAATGTGTGGCATTGGGTATGGTTTAGAATTTTTGGTGACTTTTGTCCTTCTTTCCGAGAACAAAAAGCATTTATTAGGAAATTTAAGAAAAAGTTGCACTTTAAACCCCGCCCCTACTCCCCCATAAAAATGGTAAACATGCTGAAAAAGAAACGGTATTAATAGGTGCAACAAAATGAAAATTTAAGGAAGTAAAATGGCACTTTCTACCACCAAAACAAAAAAGGGCACTTTTAAAATTTAGGGATTTATTATGCATGAATCTCAAAATTTAGGAGGGTATGAAAAAAAAAAAATTCTACACTACTAATTGCACTGAAAGATTGTTTTCCTTCTATAGCCGAGTATTCGTTGAAGAAGTATTCTCATCAATGTACGTTATGAGCTAGTAATTGACATTACAAGCATGCAACGCATTAACATTCTTGGATGAATATAGCCCGAAAAGAAGAAGATGGATATACTTTGGTTCATTAGATGGAAAACGACACGCTTATCATTAAATCAGTTAAGGAGCTATACTTTCAAAAAACAAAAATATGAATATACTTGGGTTCTTTAGACGGAAAACGACAGGCTTATCACCACTTAAGGAGGTTTACTTTCAAAAAAAGAAGAAGATGAATGTACTTTGGTTCATTATATGGAAAACAACACGCTTGTCCTTAAATTACTTAAAAAGATATACTTTCAAAAAAAAAGAAAAAAGAAAAAAGAAAAGAAGATGAATATACTTTGGTTTATTAGCGGAAAACGACACCTTATCATTAAACTGCTTAAGGAGGTATACTTTCAAAAAAATAAAAATACTTAACTTCATTAGACGGAAAACGACACGATTATCGTTAAACTGCTCAAGGAGGTATATTAATATATGGAAAGCCAAAAATTTACCAATCAAAGAGGGAGTGATGAATTATTTTGGCCGTGAGATCCTATAAATGATCACATTTTTCACAGTTCCACCACACCAGTTGTATTTACATTGATTTTCCAGCGGGCGCCTTAGAGGGCAAGACAACTTGAGCAAGAATGACGAAGGAGGGTGCCAATGCTCGACAAGTCACCTCCTCAGAACGTCGACCTGCGCTATTCAAGAAGGTAAGTGAAGTATGTGCTCTTTATGCTGTTGAGATGGCCATTATCGTTCTCTCTCCGAGAGGCAAGCCCTACTATTTTGGTCACACTTCAGTGGATGCAGTCCTAGATAGGATTGAGCATCCATAGAAGGCTTACATTGATGCTATTCAACAGGCTCAAACTGATAGAGACCAAATCCTAGAGGAAAGGAACAAGCAATATGCTGATGTGCTTAAGCAATTGAAAGTTGGAATGAAAAGAGCTAAAGAACTGGATGACATTAAGCCCCTGCGATTCGAAAACCTTAGCTTCAGCGAGTTTGTGGCAGTCGATGAATGGCTGGATGATGTCGAGAAAGCGGTGGACAAGAGAAGGATGGAGCTTTTGGCCCTAGAGGCTTCAAGTTCAACTCCATGCTCAAGAGCTATTGATGCCTCCGTCGGAAGCGGAACCGACGATGGATGTGGTGATCCTGGTAAGGCAGAAGCTGGAAACGTGTAATCAATTCCAGCAGACTTACGGAGAGATATTTGACTCATCTTAAATTGTATTTGGCATGATTCAGTCAATTTCTCCGATTCAACAACAGAGGCCTCTTGATAATAAAGCATTAAAAATGCTCAATTAAGTAGCGGCTGCCTCTCTCTCTCTATTTTTTTGTTTTTTGGTTTTTTTTGGTTTTCCTCTATGTTGTTTTGGTTGAAATTGCTCGTTTTCATTGTGGTCTTGTGATAGATGTTTTTCAACCGAATATGAACCAGCACTAAGCGGACAAAAATATGAGTAATTCCTGAAGAGGAAAAAACGGAAAGGCAGGGGAAACATAAACTCTTGCCTTCCGAATCAAAATTTTGAACTCGCGATGACCAATGGTCCAATGAGAATCCGAATCAATTCAAGCAAAGCATCAACAAATCGAATGAAACGGGCACACTGTTGCTCTTATGATACACTGTAAGTTACATTCAAGCTACACATTTTTCATCCGTCTTGACAATGCGAAGGTACCTAATTTACACCGGTAATAGTCCACATGCACCATGAAAAGAGCGAGTCGCGAATTGTAAGAAACTCCCATCATTTGCTTTGTCAATATCTCCTCATACTCCCTCCACCATTGCATGTAGCTGCTGCTTTCCAAGTAAATATCCGGAGAAACCGCGCAGTTCTTGAGCAAATTTACGACATACTCCTCGAACCTGACCAATTTTTCTATTTCTGTGCTGTTGGATCCGCTGCTGTTCAGCAACCTGCACGATATTCTTGCCTCCTCCACATGTGCCCAGAAGCACGAATCCTCCATGACGCTGAACATGTTCTTCTTTATTTTCGAATTGTTAGGAACACTATTCTGGGGCTGTTTCTGATGTTCGTCCAGCCAGTGCTCTAATAGCTTGAAGTGCTTGGATCTCCCTTGTGATATGTAATTTCTGTTGCCCCATTTATAGTACTCAGCTATGTGGAGCGGCTCGATCATCCTCCGGTAATCTGTCCCTGCAAAGAGCCAGTGGATCCGCATTGGTGCTCCCGCTAACTGAGGCCTCCTCTCCGCCTCTTCCACCACAGCTTTCCAGTACATCTCAAGCTCTGTTTTGAACTTAACGACTTGATAGTCACGCTTAAACATTCTGCTCTTGAAACTGTCATAGTAACCAGGACCCTGGCCATCGTCTTCACATTTGTTCTTATACCATTCACAATAAGCTAGGTATACTTCCATTTTGGTCAACGCCTTAGCAGGATCCAATGCTTGATTCTTTCGTTCTAGGATGTCTTTTTCAGGAATCACTATCTTCCTCCACAGAGCATCAATATCCATATTCTGCAGCTGCCATGACAATGAATGTTCAGTAAATGAAGTTCCAAAGGGTAAAGCGAATGCATTCATAACAAGGGACGGTTCAGGTGGACCAAATATTTCCTGATTAAGTATGTGAAGCTAAAAGTGGGTATACAGTTCCGTTTGCTTTAAATAGCAAAGCACAATTATCCTACTGGTTTCAACAAAAACAAGTGTGAATTTCCTCGTGAGATGTTCTCACAGCATGCACACCAAAGGAGGTACAACAAACAGTAACCTGAATTTGCATAAGGCCAATTGCTGCAACTTGTGCACTTATCCCGGCTTTAAATGAATCAGCATCAGGCACGCTAAATGCAGAATAGTTCTTGCAAATCAATCGCCATTCGAGACATTCAATGACGCTCTTATAATTGAAAATTTGGGAATCTGCAGTGCCACTATTACATTCCCGGCTCATCAGGGTGAGCAACTCAATAATGGTATCAGGGGCTTCGAAACACGCAGCACCCGATTCAGAACACAAAAGAAATGTACCAAAAGGCTTGTATAGACTCTGCTCTGTGGTTGACAGGAGAAAGAACCTGGGGAAACAGTCATCCATATGAGCCACATGCAAGAAGCTAGAACTCCATGTCGAATATTGTGATACGGCTTGTTGGAAGCCAACGTCCCCAATGAGGGGCGAGCCGAATGTGATGCAAAGTGGACGGTTTTTGGTGGCTGAATCGAGTGTTCTTAGGAGCCATAGCATGAAAAGAGAGGCAATGGATCCACCCAAACAATCTCCAGTTATAATGTATGGAACAGACTTGGAGGAAGTTGCAACCTGCATCAAAAGCTGGATAAGCATGGACAAACACAAGTCTATGGGGGGCCGGTCAGTTTTTTAACTTGCAGCACCAGTTTTTAGTCAGTTTCGCTGACATAAATACACTCTTTCCCTTTGATACTGTTGCGAAAAACAGACGAATCAATAATAAAATAAACAAAATAAGGAAATAAATTGGACATTAGATTTATACGGTTCAATCGATGTGATCATCCCCACGGAGAGGGCAGCATAAGATTCCAATATAGATCAACTGATATGACAAAGATTACAACTGTGCTCGAGTTAGTTTAACAATTTCCAGCAGTGAATTACACTCAATAAGTCATATGTTATTTAATCATATAGTATTTAATATCACAATTTCTTTCAAAACAATCCATAGGAATTCACAAATCTTACATAAGATTTATTAGTTTCAAAACACTTATAACTTCTTCAGTACGCAATTTAGGAGCATACTGTACAAATGATTGTTACAGACAAAAGCTCCTCTGCTCACCAATGGGTAAAAAACTAAAACCTACCTCATATATATATTTTGGATGCAAAATAGAAAACCATTTTAGCAGGCTCAATTTAGGAATCCAACTCCAATGAGGATTTGTTGTTACTTCATATATTTTGGTGAATCAAATGTCCAGTCAAGGCTTTTCTAATTTAAATCTCAAGTCCTATTGGGATATGGAATTTTCATTTGGATCGGATTTCTTCCTGGAGACATATATTCAAAATTATTGTGATTAGATCAAACAAAATCTCGAACCGGCTTTTGCTCCCACTAGGCTTAGGGGATTCGCAACGGATCACTTCCTTATAATCTAGCGAGCTCTGATGAGTAACTTTGATTAAGATTCAGAACTAAGACCTCAGGCCTCTTAAGACGCAAAGCCTAATTACTTTACCAACTCAGCCAAACTCCTTCCGTTCACGCACATTCAATAAATCAACAATATTTCTAAGGGCCAGATGTGAATTATCAAAACGCAGAATTTAATTTGCTGTCATATCTTGATTCATTCAGACCTGCATTGGTACGCTAAAGTCCTACTGGAAACAATATATTCCTTTTTCTCTTCTCGGCCAGGAATAGGATTATGTTTGACTGAACTGAAAAGAATGGAAAAGGCAATGGTCCATCAATGCCAGAGGAACTGTTCAGACAATTGACTGACTGTTTATCATCAACGATTTTGCCAGAAGATGCAATTCACACTCCGAAAGAAGCAAAAAGAGGAATGGTAATTGTCAGAAAAGGAAGAAGAAGAAGGTATTCGAAGAACAGATGATAGGCGAAGAAGCAATTATCTTCTTTTTCATTGAATGATTCTGTACATGTAACATTGTATTTAATTACAATGAAGGAAAGTAATAAAGGAAATTCTATATTTGCCTATCTTCTTCTATCCTAAAGTATATTTGATTTCCTATTACAAGAAATTACAGAAACATATCTTCATATCTTCCAACACTCCCCCTCAAGCTGGCGGTCTGTATATGTCTAAGACTCCTAGCTTGTGTAGAAGATATGCATGTTGTCTTTGACAAAGAGGTTTAGTAAATACATCAGCAGGCTGTTCGAAGTCCTTATTCCTCTTGTCTCGACAATTCCTTCTTGAATCTTTTCCCGAGTAAAATGACAATCAACTTCTATATGTTTTGTCCTCTCATGTAGTACAGGATTTGCTGCAAGCTTGAGTGCTGAATCATTATCACAAAAGAGTAAAGTTGGTCCTTTAACAGGAGCTCCGAGATCCAGAAGTAGACCCCTTAACCAGACTATTTCACATACAGTCTTGGCCATAGACCGATATTCAGCTTCAGCCGATGATAAAGATACAGTAGACTGTTTCTTTGTCTTCCATGAGAGTAACGATTCTCCAAACTTGATGCAGAAACCAGTAATAGACCTTCTACTCATTGGGCATGTGGCATAATCTGCATCGCAATAAGCTGTCATTTCCATGTTACACTTTCGGGAAAGAAGTATTCCCAAACCTGGACAAGTTTTCAAGTATCTCACAATCTTCGTGGCTGCATTCATGTGAGATTGTTTCGGACTGTGCATAAACTGACTAAGAGTCTGTACTGCATAACAAATATCCGGCCTAGTCATTGTGAGATATATCAATTTCCCTACTAGTCTCTGATATCCTGAGGGATCTTGCAACAGAGGATCATCAGAAGAAGAGGATATGCCGGTGTCATAGTCGACAGAGGTCAGTTTAGCATTTTGCTCAATAGGAATGATCGATGGTCTACAACCTGATAAACCTGCTTCTGATATAATCTCCATCACAAATTTCCGCTGACTTAATGAGATGCCTTGATCTGAGCGAGCTATTTCAATCCCAAGAAAATACTTAGGCGACCCTAAGTCCTTGATATGAAAGGTCGAATGCAGATACTCTTTAAGTTTTCTAACAGCAGAATAATCATTCCCCATAATCAGGATATCATCAACATAGATCATCAAGTAAATGGATGAGTTACCTTTTGTCCAGGTGAATAAGGCATAGTCATACTTGGATTGCTTGAACCCAGCAGCCAAGAGTGCACTTGTGAATTTAGCATACCCTTTGTCGGGAGGCTTGTTTCAAACCATAAAGAGATTTACGGAGACGACATACCTTCGACTCCCCCTGTCTCCGTAATCCGGGTGGAAGCTCCATATATATTTCTTCATCCAGATCACCATGTAAGAAAGCATTATGGACATCCATTTGGTGTAATGGCCAATCACGAAGAGCAGCAATAGACAAAAAAGTACGAACCGTCACATCCTTTGCTACAGGCGAAAAGGTTTCATGATAATCAAAACCTTCTCGTTGGGTGAAGCCTTTTGCCACTAATCGTGCTTTGTATCTTTCCACGTAACCATCTGCTCTATATTTTATTTTATATACCCATTTGCATCCAATAGGTTTGCGATGAGCAGGAATAGAGACAACATCCCAAGTGTGATTGTCAATCAATGCATGTAATTCAGATTCCATGGCCTTTTGCCAACGAGGATCATCTTTGGCTTCATTATAACTAGAAGGTTCTTGACTTTCGGAAATGCGACTTATGCAACATAGATGGTCTGCCGACAATCTATCAAAGGAGACATAAGAAGAGATGGGGTATCGAGTACCGATAAATGTGAAGAACCGCAGATATAATCCTTTGTCCAAGTTGGTGGACGAGTGATTCGATGAGAACGCTCTCGTGGCTCCTCCGGTGTGGTGGATACTGCCTCGGTAGTGGTTGTTTCTGAAGTATCCTCTAACCGTGCTGGTTCTTCATGTAATGATTCTTCTATATATGGCTGCTCAATGAAATTGTCAGCAGGATTTACAAGAGGTGTTGTAGGCAAGACATCAACTTCTCTTGGAGCGGGGAGGGATAATAAATGTTCCGCAAAGTGGAGGAATCTTCCTCTGATAGGAATTGGCGATTTGTGTTGTCTTCTTCCAATAAAGATGTTAATGAAAAGGGAAAAACATCTTCATGAAAAACAACATCCCTGCTGATAAAGAAATTTCCCGTTGATGGTGCATAAAGCCTATATCCCTTTTGCAAAGTAGGATAACCCATGAAAATGCATTGAGTAGCTCGTGGCGCCATTTTATCTCTATGGCCCACCGTAGTGACATAGCACAAACATCCAAAAACTCTGAGATGAGATAAATCCGGCTTTCTCCCATATAATAATTCAAAAGGTGTCTTTCCCTTTAAGATGCGTGATGGCATACGATTGATCAGGTATGCTGCAGTAATTACACAATCTCCCCAAAATTTTTCAGGAATAGATCCTTGAAATTTAATTGCACGTGCCACTTCTAAAAGATGGCGATGTTTTCTCTCAACAACTCCATTCTGTTGAGGTGTGTAAACACAAGAGCTCTCATGCAATATCCCATGCATAGTGAATAAGGAATTACATTCAGCATTAAAAAATTCTTTTCCATTATCAGTACGTATTTTACGGATTGGTTTTTGGAATTGAGTTTTGGATAAGGAAAGGAATGTCTTTAAATGAGAAAAGACTTGGTTTTTTGATTGCATAAGGAAAATCCATGTAGCACGAGAATAGTCATCCACAATAGTGAGAAAAAACCTAGAGCCATCATGATTTGAAGTATGATAAGGCCCCCAAACATCAGCGTGAATAAGAGAGAAAATATCCGCTGCTCGAGAATTGCTATTCTGAAAAGATGCACGTGTTTGCTTTGCCATGGGACAGATAGGACATTTGGGATATGGAAATAATGCACTATGACCCAAACGTTTATGATTAAGGAAATTAATGCCATTGGCAGTAGCATTACATAGATATTTATTGAATTGAACAGAAGATGACTCAAAAAAGTGTGGAAAATCCAACCAAAAATATAAGCCATGGCTGACTCTACCCAAGCCCATCGGTGTGCGTCGAACGGGCCCGAAAGAAACATTTATCAGAATGGAAAAGAATATTGCATGAATTTTCTTCACAAGGCTCGAGCAACCGAGATCAGATTGAAATGGAAATCGGGTACGTAAAGCACGTTTTTAATAGTAACAAAAGAGCTAAGCTTTACGGTCCCAGTCATTGTGACTTTGGTGGTATGACCATTTGGAAGTTGTACCTGATATAGGAAAAGATAATTTTGTAATATCTGAAAGTAAATTCCTATCACGACTATGTGATCACTAGCACTGAATCGATAATCCATGCATTCTTTGGAATCGAATTCATTAAACAATAAGATGTACCTGTGAAGCTGCCTCCACTATCCGAGGGATCCAATTTCTTCAAAGTTTCCATCAGCTCGTGATATTGTTCATGGGTAATTGATTTTCCCATGTGCTGGCCTGTTACTTGAAAAACTGAGGAAAATTTCCCCTTTTCTTTTTCTCCTGGCTTTCCATGTAATTTCCAGCAATTCTCAATTGTATGGTGCGGGCGCTTACAATAATCACAGTACATCTTACCTCTTCCTTTCGGCCCATTATTTTTTGAATTTGGGTTGGGCCTAAAAGTTTGGGCCGAAATAGGCCCATATGGACCGTCGGATCCTCCAAGAAGTGGGCCGCGCATGCCATCCAGCCCATTCATGCCAGTAGATCGGTAGCCGTCCGATCCGATTAGGTAAGTGCTACGGGAGCCGTCCGATGGAGCAGGACGTGAGCCGTCGGATGAAGCGGAGATGATCCCACGCGGACCGTCCGATCCTGTCGCCCCCACGGATTGAGCGCAAACCGTCGGATTGGTAGTGGAATTGATCTCCACCGTCCGCGCCTCTCTTTATAAGGCCCCTAGGGTTTTCGCCCTCAAGAACGAACCCTAGTTCCGCCTCTCTCCTCCCGAACCTCTCTCGTGTCGCACGAAAATGGGTCTTCGCGGCGTGCAATTCCATCTCCTCCTTTGCCATGGTCCGCCGATCTCGTTGGCTCTCCTCCCGTATGGCGAGTTGATAAATCCGGCCGAGACTTGGTAGAGGCTCCATGGTGAGTATATGAGATCGGAAAGACATGTAAGTTTCGTTGAGGATGAGGAGAAATCTTGTTGCTTTCTCCCTTTCTCGCATCTGCTTGTATTGTTGTTGAATGTTATCGGGCCAATCGAATTTTTCCTCGGCCGCCTCTAACTCATTCCGAGGCTCGATAACTTGTTGTATACTGTTGCGATGCTCATGTTCCCCTGTTTCAGATCTGAAATTTGCTGTGTTAGGTAAAAAATTTTCACTTGATCGAGTTTTCCATACATCTCCCTAATGTTTTCCCACATTTTTTTCGGATCCTCCGTCGGGGGAAGCCCGGACGCGATCTCGGGTGCGATGCAGTTCCCAATCCAGGTTCTTACCAGTTGACTGCATCGCCTCCAGATTCGTGCCATTCTCTCGTCGGACGGAATCGGGAACGATCCGTCGATGAAAACCTCCTTGTCTTTTGTTATGAGTGCCCGCCGGAACTCGCGCGACCAACTTGAATAATTATCTGCACCTGTCAATTGTTGACTTATAATCTTCACCCGGGCCGTCGCCGTTTGTTGTGTATAATGGATCGCCGAGGTTCCGGCCGGCCACTATTATTGAGAAATTGAAACGGAAAGAAACCCGGCGCAGGAGTCGGGTAGGGATTCGTTCCCTGACCCGAACCCCCGAGGCCAAATCCGTATCCCGCATTCTGAAACCCCTGTCCTGGCATAGGTGATCCGCCCGTCTGCTCCGGGTTGATGCTTGGGTTTGCCCCGTCGCCGGTTGGTAGACCTGCTTCAGCCCGCGCGCTGCCGTGGTAGCCAGGCAATGATGCGTTGGGGATAGGCCCAGGATACCATGGATAAGGCATCCATTGGTAAGGGTGACCTGCGAATGGTTGCCCTGTAATTGCCTGAGCCTGTTGTTGCCACGGCACGTGCGAAGGTTGGCCCTGAATTTGTTGTTGCCTTTCTGTTGCAGGGACTATAGCAGCTGGATCTTGGTCTCCCAAGGCTCGCGTCGAAACATCTGATGAAGATTCATCAACGGGAGTAGAAGTTTGTTCTGGTGGTATAGACATATTGAAAAAGAATTTTGATTCCTCTTTTATCTCTTCTTTGCAGATGCAGTTCCTTCAGGCAATCAAGAACTTTGATTCCTTTGGCAACGCTTTTTCTGAAAATTCGAGATTGGAGTATGAGGCAATCGAAGCGGAAGCAAAAAACAGTTCAGAACCGAGAGGCTCGATACCATGTCGAAAAGGAAGAAGAAGAAGGTATTCGAAGAACAGATGATAGGCGAAGAAGCAATTATCTTCTTTTTCATTGAATGATTCTGTACATGTAACATTGTATTTAATTACAATGAAGGAAAGTAATAAAGGAAATTCTATATTTGCCTATCTTCTTCTATCCTAAAGTATATTTGATTTCCTATTACAAGAAATTACAGAAACATATCTTCATATCTTTCAACAGTAATCCACTTTTTCCATCAGATGAAGCTAACCATATGCGAAGAAACAACTCAAAATGGTCATCAATGAAGGTATCAGGGCAGATGCAAGCATTCCCCAACCCACTTCAACGAGACCTGATTCCTAGATCTGAGACCAATTCGTGTGATCTTTCACAGCGACTAATAAAATCTCATAAATAACTCGAAAAGAAACGAAAGATAAAAGGGCATTACCTGCGCTTTCAGGGGGGAAAGCTTATTATCCCGGAGAGAGTTGAACAGAGAAATCGCAGCTTTGTTAATGGCAAAAGACGGGTTGTCCTCAGAGCAGAGAAACTGAAACTCGGAGGTCTCTGATGAAGAAGAAGGGATCAAATCGCCCTCTTCTTGGAGATGACTTGTAGCAACTGGTGCGGTCACGAAAGCAATGATTTTGTATTCCGGGTGTTCGAATTCTCGGATTTTCACGGTTTCCGAAGATGGTGGGCTTTCGTGATTGCGGTCAATCTGGGACTGGAGTTCAGAGATTGCAGCCCTCGAATTGCAAAGAATATCGGAGGACACGATCAAGTTCCCCAAATTGAGTCCGTTGCTAAATCTGCAAAAACAAAAGAAAAAAATCATCAAGAACAAGAGACCAACTGAGGACAAGAAACAGGAACACGTCCTCTAGGAAGCGAAACGGGTCAAACGATATGCGTAGGGCGTGCTTTATTCGCCGAATCCGAAATTGGGTCTCTTCCGCTTTCGGTAGAAACTATAAAGTTGAGAAAGATCGAAGAAGCCTTCTCTCTTTTGTTTCAACACGTACAGAGGTTTAGCAGCTCGAAGAGAGTCCATTGTCGGAGCTTCTGTATTGGGCTGCTGCTGCTCTTGCGGAACCGGCGAGTCGACGATGATTGAGTCGACGTCAAACCCAAGTCTATGGCTGTTTTTTTTTTTAGTCTTTTTTCTTTTTATAAATTCATAATACGTCCATGTCACCTTTCTCCGAATAAGCAGAATAAGCATGCGTTCCCATCTGATGGAGAAAAACATATTCTTTCTTAAATGGCCAGGAAAACATATTCTCCTGTATTGGGCTGCTGCTCTCGCAGAACCGGCGAGTCGACGATGATTGAGTCGACGTCAAACCCAAGTCAATGGCTGTTCTTTTTTTTAGTCTTTTTTCCTTTTATAAATTCATAATACGTCCATGTCACCTTTCTCGTAATAAGCAGAATAAGCATGCGTTCCCATCTGATGGAGGAAAACATATTCTTGTTGAAACCAAAAGGACTTGGAGGGAGAGAGTACACACACAAAGAGAGATTATATTACACAATATGCCTTTGTAAAGGCTTAAGAGAGTACACACACTAACTTTGCTAAGCTTAAAACTCTCTCTAAAATCTCACTCTCTCACACACACTAAACTAACGTAACCCTATATCTAAAAGCACTTCACCGCATGGACTTCAAACGTGCAAGAGTTAAAGTTGAACTTTTCTTCTTGGCAGTCAAAAAACGTGGGCTGCGTATCTCTTCTTCTTGCTGTCTTCAGAGACAATAAAATATTGCTAGCCAAGACTAATATTTTATTGTGTGCCCAAGATACTTGTACTTTCTTCATGATTTTTCTTCTCCGGCGGCTTAGAGAGACGTGGTGATGTAGCACACGTTTCTTTGACGGTTTACAAACCGAATAACTCTTGCTTACACACACATAGCCAAAAAACAATTAAAAGACAAATAAGCCAATCAAAACACAAAACCAATTTTACTATTTTCTAACAGCCTCCCTTAAAATTGATTTTGTAAGACTACGACACCAAGCATTGTCTTCAATTTCTCGAACAAATCTGCCTTCAATGGTTTTGTCAAAATATCTGCAATCTGGTCTTCGGATTTACAGGAATCAAGTTCAATCTCACCTTCTTTAATCAGCTCACGAATATAATGATACTTGATGTCGATATGTTTGCTCCTGCCATGAAATACGGGATTCTTGGCCAATGCAATCGCCGACTTGTTATCACACATCAATTTAGTAGGACCTTTTTGTTCATGCATAAGCTCAAAAAGCATCCTTCGAAGCCACATCGCCTGACATGCTGCTGAAGATACTACAATGTATTCTGCTTCAGCTGTTGAGAGTGCAATAACTTGTTGTTTTTTTGATGACCAAGAAATTATTCCTGATCCAAGAAAGAACGCATATCCGGAAGTGCTCTTTTGTGTTTCAGTATCACCTGCCCAATCACTGTCTGTATACCCCACTAAACTGAAGTTGTCAGTGTAAAAATATAAAATTCCATGATCACGAGTTCCACTGACATACCTTAAAATTCTTTTTGCTGCTTGCAAATGTGATTGGTATGGTTTCTCCATAAACCGACTAATAATTCCCACGCCATAAGTTATATCTGGCCTAGTGGTAGCCAAATATCTTAAACTGCCAACAATACTTTTAAAATAAGTGGGATTTACTAGTTCACCGGTTCCTTCTTTCTTCAACTCCAATCGTTCTGCTACAGGAGTTCGAATTGATTTGAGCGTTTCCATATTGAATCGCTTCAAAATATCATTAGCATACTTCTGCTGTGAAACAAATATGCCTTCATTTGTCTGCTTCACTTCAAGGCCCAAAAAATAGGACATTAATCCCAAATCTGTCATCTCAAATTGACTTGTCATGGCCTCCCTGAATTCAGCAAACATCTTCTCACAGCTTCCTGTAAATATCAAATCATCAACATAAAGGCAAACAATTATAATATCGCCGTTAATATTTGATTTGATATACAGTGTATGCTTATAAGGGCACTTTTGAAAGCCATGCTCCAACAGGTAAGTATCAATCCTCGTGTACCAAGCTCGAGGTGCCTGTTTTAGCCCATACAACGCTTTCTTCAGTTTATAAACTTGATTTTCACGCCCTTTCTTCACATAACCTTGTGGTTGCTCCACATATACTTCCTCATCGAGAAAACCATTAAGGAATGCCGATTTCACATCCATTTGATGGATTTTCCAACGGTTCTGAGCTGCAAGTGCCAAGATCATTCGAATGGTATCCATTCGAGCCACTGGTGCAAATACTTCAAAATAATAAATACCTGGCTTTTGCTTGTAGCCTTTCACCACCAGTCTAGCTTTGTAACGGTCCACCTGACCGTTGGGTTTGCACTTCGTTTTGTACACCCACTTGACACCTATAGGCTTCTTACCAGGTGGTAAAGAAGTTAGCACCCACGTGTCATTCTTTTCAATGGAGTGGATTTCTTCATCCATTGCTTGGTTCCACTTCTCATCTGCTGCTGCATCATCATAGGATATGGGGTCACATTCGGTAAATAAACAAAAGTTTACCATTGTTTCATCAGTGATTCGTCACTGTCATTATGATCAACTCTTGTGACCACATAATCCTTGAATTTTACTGGCGTCTTCTGCGGTCGTTGTGAACGACGAATCAATGGTTCTACAGTCTTTGCTGGTGAGGAGGATGAACTACCAGGTGAAAGTGATGGATCTTCAATTGAAGATTCTTCGGTCTCCCTCACTAATGGTTCATCTTCCATAGTAATGTCTTTCTGGTTAGCCTTTTGATTCCAGTCCCAGGCTTCATCTTCAAAAAATTGGAAATCCCTGCTAATAATTACCTTCTCCGTGACAGGATTATATAGCATATAACCCTTAGTCACATTACTATATCCAATGAAAATGCACTTCTCGCTTTTATCATCCAACTTTTTTCTTCGTTCGTCCGGTATATGGGGATATGCTACGCACCCAAATACCCGTAGGAACGAAACATCTGGCTTGTTGCCGCTCCAAGCCTCTTCTGGAGTTCTTCCAAGAACACTCCTTGTTGGACACCTGTTCATCACAAATACAACACAAGCAACGGCTTCTGCCCAAAACTTCTTCGGTAATGCTTTAGCCTTTAGCATACTTCTTGCCATTTCAAAAAAATTTCTATTCTTTCTTTCTGCTATACCGTTTAGCTGAGGAGTATAGCTAGCAGCCAACTGACGTTTCACTCCATGAATTTTACAATAATTGTCAAATTCATTGGAAGTAAACTCTCCACCTCTATCCGATCTCAATGACTTTAAATTAAAGCCACTCTATTTCTCAACATAGACTTTGAATTCTTTAAATTTGCCAAAAGCTTCGGATTTTTCTCTCAAAAAATAAGCCCATGTTTTTCTAGTAAAATCATCGACAAAAATTAGCGTGTACCTTTTTTGTCCAAATGATTCCACCTCAACGGGGCCACGAGATATCTGTATGTACCAACTCCGGTGGTTGCTTGGCTCTTCTAGCTCTCCCAATTGGAAAAGATTTCCGATGTTGCTTTCCAACGAGACATCCTTCACATGAGCGGTCTGGAGCGTCGATCAAGGGCATGCCAGTCACCATCTTTTTCTGGACTAGTAATTTAAGTCCACGAAAATTTAGATGACCAAACCGAAGATGCCATAGCCACTTGCTGTCTTTTATCATTGCTTGGAAACTCAATAGAGTCTTCGTTTGAAGGGATAAAAGAAACATCCGGTTCTTCGTCATCTGTGTCGTTGTAATCAACTTATTGTTTGCGCCTCTAATGGTGCACACACCATTTTCAATGTTAACTTTGTGGCCTTTTTCGGACAGTTGCCCAACACTCAGCAAATTCCAAAAGAGTCCCGGCACAAAGTAAACGTCTGCAATAGTAACATTAGTACCATCTTTTGAGTTGATATCAATGTTACCTTTGCCCATCACGAGAATTTTGGATTTATTCCCAAAGTTGACTTCACCACGAACCGTCTCATCTAACTTCGAAAATAGCTCCTTTTGACCACACATGTGATTGCTGCACCCAGTATCAAGGTACCAAATTTTTGTGTCCATGGTACTTGAGTCATCCATTTGGCATGCTAACACCACGCCTTCATTTGCATCGATAGTGTGCACATATTCTGGCTGCTCTTGCCTCATGTTTGCTCGACATTCGGATTTGTAATGTCCGAATTTGTTACAGTTAAAACACTTGACTTTTGATTTGTCACGTGTTTTATATCTTTTAGTGGAATTCATATTTCCACCTCTACCTCCGGCACCTCCACGACCTCCACGACCTCGGCCACCATGATGACCTCCTCGATTTGATTGAGTGACCCGACTCTGCAGTGCTTGCTCAGAATTCGAACTGATAGACTTCTGGTTCATTCTTTGCTCATGCGAACATAATGAACCCATCAACCTCTCCAACGTCATGGTTGATATATCTTGGCCTTCTTCGATCGCCGCAACCACGTAGTCAAATCTTTCAGTCAAAGACCTCAAGATTTTTCTACGACTCGTACATCTTGGAGCTCTTCACCATTAACCCTCGTTGGTTAACGATGGTTTGTACACGATCAAAGTAAGCCGAGATAGATTCTGAGTCATTCATGCGTAAAGACTCAAAATCTCCTCGAAGTGTTTGGAGCCGCACCCGCCTGACACGATCATCGCCTTTGTAGGATTTTTGCAATATATCCCACGCTTCTTTCGCTGTCTCCGCACTCGATATTTTTTCAAATATCGTCTCCTCCACAGCTTGAAAGATCGCATATAATGCTTTCTGATCTTTCTTTCGAGATTCCACCAACGCTTCTTTCTCCTCCTTCCTCAAAGCATTGAATTCTTCAGCATCAGCTACTTCGGTGTAGCCGTTCTCCACCAGGTTCCACAAATCTTGGGACTTGAATAGAACCTTCATCTAGACGGACCAGTTGTTGAAATTCTTTCCGTTCAACTTCGGAAGTTGCATCTGAACAGAACTAGTGGATGCCATTGCTGGCTCTGATACCAATTGTTGGAACCAAAAGGACTTGGAGGGAGAGAGTACACACACAAAGAGAGATTATATTACACAATATGCCTTTGTAAAGGCTTAAGAGAGTACACACTAACTTTGCTAAGCTTAAAACTCTCTCTAAAATCTCACTCTCTCACACACACTAAACTAACGTAACCCTATATCTAAAAGCACTTCACCGCATGGACTTCAAACGTGCAAGAGTTAAAGTTGAACTTTTCTTCTTGGCAGTCAAAAAACGTGGGCTGCGTATCTCTTCTTCTTGCTGTCTTCAGAGACAATAAAATATTGCTAGCCAAGACTAATATTTTATTGTGTGCCCAAGATACTTGTACTTTCTTCATGATTTTTCTTCTCCGGCGGCTTAGAGAGACGTGGTGCTGTAGCACACGTTTCTTTGACGGTTTACAAACCGAATAACTCTTGCTTACACACACATAGCCAAAAAACAATTAAAAGACAAATAAGCTAATCAAAACACAAAACCAATTTTACTATTTTCTAACAATTCTTTCTTAAATGGCCAGGAAAATATATTCTTTCTTAAATTGCCATAGGTCGTTCTCGTCTTCTTCTCCGCAGCCCTCCAAAACAGCCAGTGAAAAAGCCGGATTGGGTATAAACCATGAAGATTTCCGCGGGAAAATA
The DNA here is from genome assembly GCA_014182545.1 of Eucalyptus globulus. Lineage (NCBI taxonomy): Eukaryota > Viridiplantae > Streptophyta > Magnoliopsida > Myrtales > Myrtaceae > Eucalyptus > Eucalyptus globulus. The sequence continues at coordinate 29,113,906 of CM024725.1, forward strand.
ATGTTTTATTTTTGCAACCAAACGGTGAAAAGATCGATATATTCTTTGGCTAACCGTTAACTTTCTCGTTAGTAATAAATTCTTTTTCTAAGATGCTACTATAAAATGTTTGTCCTTTCCTTTCTCCTGCTAAAGTCATTGCCGCTTAGTCGTCGGTGTCTTGTTGGCAAGTAATAACTTCCTCCGGTCAATTCTTGACTGGGAGGTTTCTCTTTTTTTAATTAGATTGATTCGAAGTTGAGTAGGGCTGAATTTTTCAGTCTAATTGCGTTCGACATGTCTATATACTTGAGTAGAGCCTTCTATCTCGGATGCTACTCGAACTTGATTCGAGCTCAATTGAGTTTATGGCTTCAGCCTCAGCTCGATTCCGTAATGTGTGTTCCGTGCTTGAGTGATCGCTTGACAACAAGAAAAGTAGACTCCCATTTAGCTTGCACTGGAGATTAAAAACACAACAAATTTAAATATACCAAATGAACAAAAAATCCGAACGTATGAATAGATCGGGCTGAGGAGTTTTCATTTCATGTTCAAGCTCGACTCTATTTGGACGTTTCAAACTCCAGAAGAACCTAGATGTTAGAGTAATTACATATTAATTAGTCTAAAAGCTTAAGATTTTAGAACAATTGGTAATGGTCCCACAAAATCTTACATAATATCAAAACTGTAGGTCTTGAGTTTGAATCATTTTATACTCCATTTGCTTCAAAAGACTAGACTAAGTATAAATGGAGTGTTAAGAGTAATTATATATTAAATAAGGCCTTCGTCTAAAAGTTTTAAGTTTTTAAAACAGTTGGCAGTGATCTCAGAAAATCTCACATTAGTCTTAAAGAAGAAAATTTCTCTTTAGCTGGTCGTGCTCTACCTTGTATACCTAAGATGGAACATAAACGTTGCAGTGAGTTGCGTCATGTTGTTCAAGTCGTAACTATGACTTTCTTTGACAATTGCTTGATCTTCGAATGGGTCTTTCTCTTTTTGAAGCGTTAGAAAAGTCGTTGAGTGCGGTCGTCCATTCGAATGAATTAGCGGATCCTTTTATCGTGGGACAACGTAAAAGCTGGACAAGGTAAATTGCCAAGACCTTTCCCAAGCGTTTACCTTCAAGTGGGCGTACACCACAAATATAAGAGATAGTCATGTGAAAACCATCTCTGCCATACAAGAAGTGTAACAACCCTGTCTGACGAGAGCTAGGTGTAACAACCCGATCCGATGAGAGCGGGAGTAATCGTCGGCGCCCGAAAGGGCTTGGGTAAGGTGCGACTCCAATTGTAAGATGGCATGGGGACAGGAATGAACCGAATCCCACATCGCCTGAATGTGGTGAGGTGAAGCACATTATATGAGATGATACTTGTTTTAATTTATAATGAGCCTTTGTCTGGGCAAATTTCAGAAGTATAAAACTGTGCGGGCTCTGACTCAAAGCGGAGAATGCCCTTATGAGCAGGATTTGGGCTTAACATTATAGTATCAGAGTCAATGACCCAGCGGAATCTGGTGGGCTTCGACTCAAATGAAAATGTGAGGGAAAATGTGAGGTTAACCATGCGGAAGTTCGTAGGCGTATAACAACTAGGTCCTAGGTCCATTGAGGGTGGAGTGATCACCAGGGTCAAGAAGGGGCCTGAACAAGGTGCCCACATGTCCGTATTGTGGGACTTGATTCATGGCAATGTCATGGCGACGCTCGAAGAGTAGGAGTCCCCGAGGCGGTTTCGACATCATCTATTATAGAGCTTGCGAGGATTACAAGTACGATCCCCCACAGACTGTTCTCAAAGGCCCACATGTCCGTACTTTGGGACTCGGTTCGTGGCAATGTCATGGCCACGCTTGAAGAGTAGGAATCCTAATGGCGGTTTAGACATCATATATTAAAGAGAGCTTGCGAGGATTACAGGTGCGATCCCCCTTGTCAAAGGCGTGAGGGACCCTCACCGTTTTGACAGCATGTGTCACTCGAATTTGCTAAAACATTACGGGCAACAGATCATGCGCTATATAGTACATGTGCTTTAGTGGCCACGTATGCGGCCGATCGAAGCAAGTTCTTAAAAGATTTTGCTATGGCAACGGAGTAGCTCGGCACCCATGGAGTGACAACCGGGAGACGAGGCAAGAGCCGGTGCCAATGTGTTGTGGTCAATTAGCTGATAAAGAAAATATCGGTATCCTCTAAACATAACGAGTAAAAATAACAAGATTGTAAAAGTTGCCCTTTTTTTTATAGTAAAATTATCGTCTTTTCTTTAAAGTAAGGTCTTTGAGAGGCCTGTAAAATCAAATCTTCCCATCCAGTTATACTAAGATTTTACAAATTGTTAAAAATTAGTTTCTTGCTGTGTAAATAATAAGTGAAAGAGAATAACACGATAGGGAGGAGATGGCCACAAGCACATTTTCACTGAGCGGCATCGCCAATGAGAAAATATAATACAACTGCAATCTGACTACATTATAATTTCACAATCCGTACCTTTGAAGAAAATTAGCATAATAATTACTATCTAGATATAAGAGATATATAGGATTGTCCGAAGCCTAAGCGTGTTAAACCCTCAACTTTGAATTTGGGGGACGAAAGGAATATATTATAAATTTTAAGAGAAGGTTGCGATTTAAAATGCCACCCATCCTCCAATAGAAAAAAAGAGGTCGGAAAAGAACCCAAAAAAAAGAGTCATAAACTTATTATACTGGTACAAATACAATTTTATACATTTCAATCGAATCAATTTAGATATAAACCTTCTACGTCGGTATCAATTCAGTCAATCCGACTAATTTAGGCAGGAAAGGATGCCGGTGGTCTTCCATGGCACGGCCGGCACTAACATTGCCATTTCTTAAATTTTTTTTCGAAATTGTTAACTTTTGATTAATTTTTTCATTTCTTATTTTTCTTTTTCTTCTCTTTGGCTTGTGGCTGATTTTTAGCTATGGCTGGTGACTGGCCACAGGCTAAAGGCAAGAAGAAGGGTAAAAAAAAAAGAAAGGGGAAAAATTAATAAAAAAAATGTAATAATTTTATTTAAAAATTAAAAATATTGTTTACATTAAAAATGTTTAGGACTAAATTGGTTTAATTAAAAGATTTAGGATTGAATTTTTACTTATGCAATAAGTCTAAGACTTTTTTAGTGCTTTGCCTAAAAAAAAGGTATCTATGCGGTGTATGCTAACGGAAAAAATAATGGTGTTATTAGACGCAATAAACTGCAAATTCAAAGAATTACAGTGATACATTTAAAATTATGGGGATTTATCGTACATCGATTTCAAAATAGGTGGGTATCAGAAAATTAAAATCCAGACTACTAATTGCACTGTAGGATTGTTTTCCTTCTTTAATTGAGTAGTCGTTGAAGAAGTCTGTTTAGGATTCTTATCCATGTATGTTATGAGCTAGTAATTGACATTACAAGCTACAACTTATAGACATACTAAGATGAATGTTCATTAGATGAAAAATGGCAGGCTTATCATTAAACTGCTCCAGAAGGTATGTTCATATATGGAAAGTCGAAAAGTTATCAATCAAAGACGGGAGTGATGAATTATTTGGCTTGTGAAATCCTATAAATGGTCACATTTTTTCACTGTTGCAACATATCAGTTTCCAGTGGGCCACAGAGGGCAAAACAACTTGAGTGAGGATGACGAAGGAGGGTGCCAATGCTCGACAAGTTACCTCCTTGAAACGTCGACCAGGGCTACTCAAGAAGGTAAGTGAAGTATGTGCTCTCTGTGCTGTTGAGATGGCCATTATCATTCTCTCTCCCAGAGGCAAGCCTTTCTGTTTTGGTCACCCTTTTGTGGATGCAATCCTAGATAGGATTGAGTATCCAAAGAAGGCTTACATTGATGCTCTTCAAAAGGCTCAAACTGATGGACACCAAATCCCGGAGAAAATGAACAAACAATATGTCGATGTGCTCGAGCAATTGAAAGTTGGAATGAAAGGAGCTAAAGAGCTTAATGACATTAATGGTGCGCATGACAAAATTTCTGGAACATAAATTGTTTTCTGACCATAAATTGATTTCTCAATTTCTATTTCAGAAATTGAGAAGTTAAAAATTTTAGCTTCTGATTTCTTTTTCAAATCTATTTCTGGAATAGAAATCTGTTCTAGAAATAGAAAAATCAAATTGCGTTACCAAACGGATTTCTGTTCTAAACCTGTTCCGGGGAACAAAGAAACAGAGAAATAGAGAAGTAGAAATTTTATCATGCGCACCCTAAAGCCCTTGTGATTCGAAAACCTTAGCTTTAGCGAGTTTATGATAGTCGATGAATGGCCAGAAGATGTCGAGAAAGTAGTGGAAAAGAGAAGGATGGAGCTTTTGGTCCTGGAGGCTTCAAGAACTCCATGCCCAAGAGCTATTGATGCCTCTACAAGAAGCGGAATCGATGATGCATGATGTGATCCCAGTAAAGCAGAAGCTGGAAACGAGTAATCAATTCCAAACTTACAAAGAGATTGTTGACTCATCTTAGACTCCAATCGTTTCACGGAAAATATGGCTTTTTTGGAAAATGTTTTCCAAGAAGCCATTTTTCAGGAAAATAAACATATTTTTTGCTATTCAACTAAAACCTGAAAATGAGCTATTTTTTTTTTTGTAAAGGTAATTATATAAATAGGGAAAGCCAAAATACATAGAATTCGGCGCCAAGAACTTTCACTCATAATACGAACATGCAGGATGAGCGGAAGGGAGCCGAAATAAAAGAAAGAGAACATAGGAACAAAAAACACAGTTGAACAAACAGCAATACAAGCCTAGGCAAAACGCCACAAGGCAAAGAAACAACACAACAAACCACCTAACTAGGTAAGATGAGTGTTGGTTTCGTCAAAAACAAAAGGGTCAAAACCCCATCCACGCTGAAGCTGCCTGTTCCTATGGTTGTCCGGCACCTTGCCGAAGGTAAGAACTTTATCCTTAACGACTTTGATAAGGTGCTCCTTCAAAGCAAAGACCTCCAGCGCTTTGCCACGAAAGATGATGCTATTCCTTTTCTATCAGATTAAGTGGTACAAGGCTCCAAAAGAAAACCGGGCAATGGAGTAGAAAAACTCCTTACCATAGAGGAATCTCAAGGCCCAACGGATGGTCTCCGCTCAAGGCCTATTACGCCAAGGAAGATTACACCGCCCAGCCCAAAAAAAAAGCAAGAGTTGCAGGGACATGGTATTCAAAAAAGAGATGATCAATTGAGTCTGGAGTGGCATTACAATAGGCACATAATTCATAGCTGATTCTGCCATAAGATAAGAGAAGAACCTGAATAAGTAGGTGATTCCTGGTAATTAGCCAAAGGTTAAATTGAAATCTAGGTGCAATGGACATGTTCCAGATAAGGTGGGCCCAGGGAACACGGTCCTTCTTGGTTCTTAGAACCTCCCAAGCTGAAGCCACCGAGAAGATCTCGGAAGATTATCCCCTCCAAGAGAACCTGTCAGGGGCCCGAGCAAGGGTCGGAAGGGAAAGGTCCCAACACTCCAGAAGAGACCTGAAATGCTGACCCACCGGTGAAAGAAATTCAGCAACCGTCGCTTGTTGAGAAAGGCCCGAATTAGCAATAATAGACTCTGGAAGGAAAAGGCTCAGCAGGCCTTTCTGGTGCCAATTGTCATGCCAAAGTGAGACTGACCGACTATTTCCCACTTTCCAATAGAAGGATAGCCTAAAATTCCTTCTCAATTTTAGAATATTCTTCCACGCTTAGGAGCACACGGTAGGAGTGGTAGAGACCCAAAAATTAACCCTCTTTAAGAAGTTAGAGTGGATCCAACGGCACCAAAGGGACTTTTTATCTGTAAACAAAATCCAAATATATTTAAGAATGGCCGCTTTGTTGCATTCTCGCAACCTTTGTAACCCGAGACCACTCTCATCCTTAGGAACACAGACATCCTCCCAAGCAACCTTGGCGCCTCCACGGCCAAGGGAAGAGCCCTTCCAGAGAAATTGCCTCAAAATACGCTCAATATGGTCTATCACCGAATAGGGGAGGTCAAAAACACTAGCCCAAAAGACTTGAATAGAATGAAGCACTGACCTGATCAATTGAAGTCTTCCCACAAAGGAGAGAAACCAGTGGGTCCAAGACCGAACCCAAGCCATGATTTGGTCAATGAGAGCAATGCAATCCGTTTTCCCAAGCCTAGAGGAAATGATGGGCACTTCTAGGTACCGCACTGGAAGTTTCCCTTCCTGGAAACCAAAAGCCATAATAATATTTCTCCGCACGGGAGGAGGTCCCCCTATAAGAAAAACCTCACTTTTGTTCTTATTAGGAAGTAATCCGCTCCAACAGGAGAAGATATCAAGACCTTTCTTGAGGAGAGTCACCGATTTCAAATCAGCCTAACAAAATAGAAAAACATCATCGGCAAAGAAAAGGCGAGAAAGATTAACGGCTTTACACCTCCAATAATACTTAAAACCCTCTTGAGCTGTGCGGGAACTCAAAATCCCAGAGAAAACCTCCATGACGAGGGTAAAGAGATAGGGGGACATAGGATCTCCTTGCCGAAGCCCTCGTCCCCCTGGGAAAAAGCCATGTAGCTCGCCATTTACGGAGATGGAATATTTCGGTGTGTGAACGCAAACCATAATAAGTTTGATCATCCAATTAGGAAAACCAAAAGATGACAGGGTGAGCTCAATAAAATCCAAGTCAACTGTATCATAAGCTTTCTGGAAGTCCACCTTAATAGCACACTTTAGCAGGTAAGGATAACGGTGGAAACCTGCAAACAACTCCTAGGCTAAGAGAATATTGTCCCTAATTCTCCTACTCTTGACAAAGGCATTATGGGAGGAGCTTATCAGATCATCCAACACAGCCGCTACTCGATTGGCCAAAATCTTGGTAATTATTTTATAAATAGTGTTGCAACAAGTTATGGGCCTAAAATTAGATTCAGCACAAGTGTTAGGAACTTTAGGCACCAAAGCTAAAATCGTGTTGTTGACCTCCCTTAACAACCGACCCATGGAACTTTTGCTACTCGGTAAGTAAAATCTTTCCTATATACACCCCTTTCGATATTTTTTATTTTTATTTTTTAAATCGATTTTTTAATTTTTTATTCTTTTTCTTTTTCTTTCTCTTTCTTCTTCTTCTTCATTGGCTAGTAGCTAGCCACAGCGGCAGTCGGCAGCCGACCAGAGGCGAGCTGGAGCCTTGCTGGCCTGTGGCTAGGCCGAGCAATCAGAGTCTAAGAGACAGTTAAACTTTAGTGATATCAGACGGGGTAAGAGACCCTATCTTGATCAAGGTCAGACCTGGGAATCTAAGAAAAAGAGTAATTTTGGAAACTTTGGAAAAGCCAGGGATGGCCTGAATTTAGGAAAAGGACCCTATCAAAATAATGCTTGTCGAAGATGCGATGGGCAACATGGCCCAGGACCTTGCAATGGACGGCTGAAATGTTATGGTTGTGGACAGGTAGGTCACCTCAAGAAAGATTGTCCACAAGAGAGGTCGCAGCCGAATGTCAACCCGATGCGACGAGTACAACAACGTATTGTTGGACCATATCCACAAATGAATCCACAGAGACCACCAGCACAAGGAAAAGTGTATGCGGTCACCCAAGAGGAAGCAGAAGCTTCCAAAAACGTTATCTCAGGTACGATTTTCATAAATGGCAAGAAGGCATATGCATTGTTTGATACGGGTGCTACACATTCATTTGTATCTGAAAGAAATAGGCAATTGAGTAAAATAGAAACTACATCTCTTGAGACGCCTCTTTGTGTTTGCACGCCATTAAAGAATATGGTATTATCTACAATGATATGTGCAAAATGTAAGTTAACTATAGGGGGACGAGATATGGAAATAGATCTAGTCGTGATGGCTATGTATGACTTTGATGTTATCATAGGAATGGACTGGCTCCATAAGTATCGGGTTAAGGTGGATTTCTATAGGAAAGTGATCCAGTTCATGTTACCTGACCAGTCTAGTTTTGAATTTTTTGGAGGTTAGACAAACCCCTCTATAGCCATCATTTCAATGGTAGAAGCTCGTGAACTACTTGATGAAGGATGTCAAGGATACCTAGTAGTAGTAAGAGATCTTACTAAGAAAGAGACTAAAATCGATGAGATTCAAATAGTCAGGGAATTTCAGGATGTGTTTCCTGAGGAGTTGCCTGGATTACCATCGGAACGAGAAATTGAATTTGAAATTGAACTAATGCCTAGAACGGGACCAATATCGAAAGCCCCGTATAGAATGGCCTTGATGGAGCTGAAGGAATTGAAGGTGCAACTACAAGAGTTGCTTGATAAGGGATTTATTAGGCCAAGTGCTTCACCTTGGGGTGCACCAATCCTATTTGTGAAAAAGAAGGACGGGTCAATGCATTTATGTATTGATTATAGACAGCTGAACCAGGTGACTGTAAAGAATAAATATCCCTTGCCTAGAATTGATGATTTATTTGATCAATTGCAAGGAAGTTCAGTCTTTTCTAAAATTGACTTAAGGTCAGGATACCATCAGTTAAGGATAAAGAAAGAAGACATTCCTAAGACTGCATTTAGGACTTGTTATGGACATTATGAGTTCTAGTTATGCCTTTTGGATTAATGAATGCACTGGCCACATTCATGGATTTAATGAATAGGATATTTAAGCCTTATCTGGATCAGTTTGTAATTGTCTTCATTGATGATATCCTAATATATTCTAAAGGACCTAAAGAACATGAACGACACCTGAGGATAGCATTGCAAACACTAAGAGATCATAAGTTACACGCCAAATTCAGTAAGTGTGAATTCTGGCTAGACCAGATAATATTTTTAGGACACGTGGTGTCGGGAAATGGAATTGTAGTAGACCCTGCAAAGGTTGAGATGGTAGTGAATTGGCTGAGACCGACAACACCAACCGAAATACAGAGTTTCTTAGGGTTGGCCGGCTATTATAGGAGGTTTATCGAAGGATTCTCACAACTGGCAGGCCCTTTAACGAAATTGACCCGAAAGAATGTAAAGTTTGAATGGAGTGGAAAATGTGAAAGAAGTTTTCAGGAACTTAAAAGGAAGTTAACTATAGCTCCAATTCTAACTATACCATCTGGATATGATGGATTCACGGTGTATAGTGATGCATCTCATAAAGGACTAGGATGTGTTTTGATGTAGCATGGCAAGGTCATAGCCTATGCATTGAGACAGTTGAAACCTCATGAGTTAAATTACCCAACCCCTGATTTAGAATTGGCAGCTATAATGTTTGCTTTGAAAATATGGAGATATTATCTGTATGGAGAGAAGTTTGAAATCTATATAGATCATAGGGGCTTGAAGTATTTGTTTTCGCAAAAAGAGTTGAACATGAGACAGAGAAGGTGGATGGAATTATTAAAGGATTATGACTGTGGAATATGGTACCACCCGGGGAAGGCAAATAAGGTGGCAGATGCCCTTAGTCGAAAGTAGGCTATGGACATGGCTAGTCTAAGGATAACATAATGGAATATGTTAAAGTCAATAGCAGATTCAGACTTCAAGTTGGAAATAGACCACCTTACCAGTATGCTCACTGCATTAAGGATTGAGCCCGAAATTATTCAGAAAGTTAAGATTCTACAGGAATATGATCCGGAGATTGTGAAGATACGAAACGCTGTGTCTTTAGGGAAAAGACCAGAGTTTCAAGTCTCTAAGGATGGAGTAGTAAGATGCCAAGGACGGCTCTGTGTTCCCGATAATGAAGAAATAAAAAGAGAAATTCTGTTGGAAGCACATAAGAGTAATTATAGTATTCATCCGGGAAGCACAAAAATGTATAGAAATTTATGACAGCAATTTTGGTGGAATGGCATGAAGACGGATATAGCTAAACACGTTTCTCAGTGTTTAACATGCCAGCAAGTGAAAGCGGAACACCGCAAACCTGCAGGACTATTGAGACCATTAGATGTACCGGAATGGAAATGGAAACATGTGACGATGGACTTCGTGCAAGGACTGCCAAGGACATTGTGGCATCCTAAAATCTCATGACAACCTCTGGAGTACCATGAACCATGATTAGGTAATGGAAGTGCCATTGGATTTTGTATTAGCCATTGAATCAATGAATTTCAATTAATTTAAGGCCGAGCATTGTAATGGACGATTGTTTGGATGGAGATATGTCTGCAAGTGACCCAAGGATTTTATTAAGGTGCAAATTGATATAGAAATCTTATTCTTGGTGGTGCACTTTATAAGTAGAATTTTATTAATTTAAATTACAAAGTTTTGTGGGCTTATAAGTTGAAATTAGGTGTTTATTTAAATGAGGATTAAATGGAATAGGAATAGGAGAGGGCGGGCTGATTTTTAGGCCCAAAGACCATCCAACCAGCCCACGCAGCCCCCTATTCGACCGGCCCATGAAGGCCCAAGACTGGCCCAACATTGAAGCCCATCAACCCTTGCATGTGAGTTGCCAAGTGGCAAGGAGGTTGAGCCAAGTGTGGCTGCCCCCATTGGCTCCTTTGGGTGGCTGCATGCAATCAAATGATTGCTAATGATTGAAGGGAAGAAATTAGGGGGAAATAGGGGGCGGATTAGGCGAGGAAAGGGAGAGAAAGAGAGAGTGTCGTCCGAGAGAGAGAGGATAGAAAGAGAGAAAGGAAAGGAAAGGAAGAAAGGAAGGGAGAAAGGAGAGGCCGTGCGTGCGAGAGGAAGGAGGAGGTCTGTCCGCTGTTCGTTCGCCGCTTTGCCCGCCATCTTTGTTGCTGTTTGTGCTTAAGTTTGAGGCAAGTAGAGTCCTAAAACCTACCCTTTGCATTGCTGTGATGTGTGTGTAGAAGATGGTGAATTTTGGTTGTGGTAGATGTGATGAAAGGTCGAAGTTATGGGGAGAAATTCGTTGGCCTAGCATGCTGTTTCTGGAAAAACCAGTCCGACCATCCATGAGTTTGTGTGCTGCATGCGACTTTTTAGTTGGAATCGTGTTTCGATTTTTTCATGAAAGTTGTAGAGAACATCTTGAGGAACAACATACTAAATTTGAGGCAAAACAAACATGTAATGGTTAGTGAAATGATTTTTCCTTGGAGAAATTAGATCTGGAATTCGTTGTGCTGACCTTTAGGAATTTCGTGGTCTGTAAAGTAACTTTCTTGTGAAAATATCACTTTGATCTCTTAATGAAAGTTGTAGGTAATATCCTGAGGAATAACATAATGAAAATTTAGAAGAAACGAACATATGTAGGTCGGTGAAATGAGTTTCTTTTGAAAGATGATAATCTGGGAAAAGAAGACACCGAGAACAGAGGGAATTAATCGTCTATATATATTAATATAGAACGATTTGGGTTTTTATTTCTTCATGAGATATTTAAATTTAGGACTTTTCTATAACATGTCAAAATTTCAGAATTTTTGGAGTTCATTTGGGTATTTAATTTAAATTACTTCCGAAACTGTGCAAGCTGAAATATTGAACTTTTGAAAACTGTGATGCATGGACCGTGCTGTTTTGTGTGAGGTTCTTTTGGTATGGAGTTATTCATGAGATATCTGCCTTTAGATCTCGTCTATAATGTGTCAAGTTTTCAGAATTTATTAATACCATTTACTAAATTTTCTAGAGTTTTAACTAGAGGAATGCATTCTGATTTATCCGAAACATTGATGTGTTTTGAAAAATAAATGAATTTATCCATGTGATGTAATACCTTGAGTGGTTGATTTTGCTGCATATGTGATGACATATGACATGTTATATGGCATGAAAATTTGGTTGAGACCCTTGGTATTATTGCATCAAATGCCATGTTGAAATTGAGATACATGTGTGAATGTAAATTGAGAAAATAACGAGACCGTCGGAGGCGTGAGCCGACGATGCCCTAGGAGTGTCGGGATGCCTGGAGTGTGTGTGCCGGATGCCCCGGGAGTGTTGGGATGCCCGGAGTGTGTGTGCCGGAAGCCTCGGAGGTGTGTGCCGGGGGGATACCTCGTGATGCTAGTTGGGGTACGAGATGCCCGGAGTGTGTGTGCCGGATGCCCGGAGGTGTGTGCCGGAGGTTCCTCGCGATGCCAGGTGGGATGTGAGCGATAAATTGTGGGATGCAAATATTGGTCCCTGGGAAGAAAATGATGTGATCTAATTGAAATATAAAGATCGAGAATCGAATCACACGCATGGATATGTTCATATGGCATGGTGATACATGCATGGCTATTTAATGATAAGTGCATGGTGGAATATGCACATTGCATGGTGATACATGCATGGCTGTTTAATGATAAGTGCATGGTGGAATATGCACATTGCATGGCTATTTAATGATAAGTGCATGGTGGAATATGCACATTGCAAGGTGATACATGCATGGCTGTTTAATGATAAGTGCATGGTGGAATATGCACATTGCATGGTGATACATGCATTACTATTTAATGATGAGTGCATGGTGGAATATGCACATTGTATGATGATGATATGCAATGGCTGCTTGATGACACATGTATAAGTACAAGTGCATGGTGATTTATGCACGTTGCATGATAATATGCATGGCTGTAAGGTAAGGTATGCTTGAATGCATGAATGATATGTGTTTTATTCTTGATTGTTCTATTTGACGCATTGAGTAGTTTGGTGGATCTTTACTGCTGAGTGGTTGTACTCACCCCTTTTGGGGATTAACATTTCAGATTAGAAAAATGCCTTTGTTGCCAGTTGCACGCGGTACTTACTATGGCATACCTCCCGATGTTGATGTGGAGTGTACGGAGCACATCTGTGTCGGTGCCCCTGGTTTAGTGTTTGTTCGAGTCCGTGTTTTGGTGATGTATGATGTGGGTCGAGCTGATGGCCTGGTTATCCAGGAATTTTTGTCTGTCCATGTCCGGCATGATGGAGTGATGTTAGGGATGTTACTGCCGCCGCCGCCCGATGCACCGGATTGGGTGTGATGGCGTGTATAGCTGTTGGGAGCTGACACTTTTTGGAGATAGCCGACGCTTGTTGATGGAAGGTTGTACATGTTCGATGTAGGGTCGAGTCCTCTTTTGGGTGGTAGCCAAGTATAGTTAAAAATCTTGGCCTTTTTGTTGTATCGACCTTGATGTCCATCATGAAAATATAAATAATAGTGAATCGGCTTTATCTTTTCTTATGGTGCGTAGTTGGTGTGCATTGCATTATGGTTATTGGAGTAAGGGATGGTGAGACTTGTTTATGCTTCCGCTAATAAGCTGCACTAGGACCGCTTTCAAAAAAAAAAAAAAATCTCTAGTCAAAGGGTATCGGTCTGTGAAGTTATATGAGATCGAGTAATTAAGAGAGATCACCTGTGGCGACCTCAAGCGAATCGGGGGTGCCACAACCTGGTTTTGGTATCAGAGCAATGGTTATAGATTGGAGTGATAAGGAGCCTCATTTGGAAATTGAGGAACATGATGACAATGCACACCATAGGATATTAACTGGAATAATTGAGTAACTTTGAATAATGGGTGAAGGGTATTCACTCGTAGATCCCTAGTAGTTATTATGAGTTGTCTTTATGTTCCAGTAACATGTTTATGTTACTTATATAGTAGTAGTGCTTTTAAATGGAGACAGTGAGTCTCAGATTATTCCTGAGGCAATGCTTGGAAATTGCAGGAAAGTCATGGTGCTAGCTGGAAGTGCTAATCCATCGAGGGATGAAGCCTCTGCTGCAAGGGCTGAACCCCGAATGGAAGACATCCTGCAGGCATTGGCCAATATTGGAAATCTGATGGATAGGCAAGCGTAGCAACAACCTGGAATGGAACGTCGCCCTCAAGGACTGGTGGAACAATTTCTGAAGTTGAAGCCACCTAAGTTTAGTGGAATGGGAAGTCCTGAGGAGGCGGAACATTAGATTGATGGGATAGAACAGATTTTCCGGTTGTTGGACTGTAGTGATGCTGAGAAAATAGTTTTGGCAGAGTACCGGCTGGAGGGAAATGCAAAGTTTTGGTGGAGAGCTTCGAGGGATACAATCTTTCCACCAGGTACTGATGTGAACTGGGAAGAGTTTGTGAGAGCTTTCAATTGGAAGCATTTCTCTAATTGTGCTAAGGATAAGAAAATCACTGAATTTGTTTAGTTGGAACAAAAGGAGCTGACAGTGGATCAGTACGAGGCAAAATTTTCTGAATTGTCTAGGTATGCTCCCAGATTGATTGAGGATCGTGAGGAAAAAGCTAAGAGATTTCTGAAAGGGTTGAGGACTGATATTAGGAAACAACTGGTGCCTTTGAACATAAAGGATTATCATGAGATTTATGAAAGGGCACAGTTAGTGGAGCAAGAGCTGGTAAGAGAGCGATCAGAGTTTAAGAGACAGTTGAGCTTTAGTGATATTAGAAAGGGTAAGAGACCTTATCCTAGTCAAGGTCAGACTTGGAATGTGAAGAAAAAGAACAATTTTGGAAATTTTGGGAGAGCTAAGGATGGCCTGAATATAGGGAAAGCACCCTATCAGCCTGATGTTTGTCGAAGGTGTGATGGGCGGCATGGCCTAGGACCTTGCAATGGACGACTGAGATGTTATGGTTGTGGACAAGTGGGTCACTTTAAGAGAGATTGCCCACAAGAAAGGTCGCAAATGAGTGTTGGCTCGGTGCAACAGGCACATCAGAGTGCTGTTAGACCAAATTTACCAAGGAATCCTCAGAGGCCACTAGCACAAGGAAGGGTGTATGCGGTCACCCAAGAGGAAGCGGAAGCTTCCAGAAATGTTATATCAAGTACGATTTTCATAAATGGCAAGGCAAGAAGGCATATGCATTGTTTGACACGGGTGCTACACATTCATTTATATTTGAAAGATATAGGCAATTGAGTGAAATAGAAGTTACGCCTCTTGAGACGCCTCTTTGTGTTTCCACGCCTTTAAAGAATATGGTATTATCTACGATGATGTGTGCAAAACGTAAGATAACTATAGAAGAGCGAGATATGGAAATAGACTTAGTCGTAATGGCTATGTATGACTTCGATGTTATCATAGGGATGGACTGGCTCCATAAGCATAGGGCTAAGGTGGATTGCTATGGGAAAGTGATCCAGTTCATGTTGCTTGATCAGTCTAGTTTCGAATTTTTTAGAGGTCAGATAAACCCCTCTATAGCCATTATTTCAATGGTAGAAGATTGTGAACTACTTGACGAAGGATGTCAAGGATACCTAGCAGTGGTAAGAGACCTTACTAAGAAAGAGGCTGAAATCGGTGAGATTCAAGTAGTCAGGGAATTTCAGGATGTGTTTCCTGAGGAGTTGCCTAGATTACCACCAGAGCGAGAAATTGGGTTTGAAATTGAACTAATGCCTGGAACAGGACCTATATCGAAAGCCCTGTATAGGATGGCCTTAGTCGAGTTGAAGGAATTGAAGGTGCAACTACAAGAGTTGCTTGACAAAGGATTCGTTAGGCCAAGTGCTTCACCTTGGGGTGCACCAGTCTTGTTTGTGAAAAAGAAGGATGGGTCAATGTGTTTGTGTAATGATTATAAACAGTTGAATCAAGTAACTATAAAGAATAAGTATCCTTTGCCTAGAATTGATGATTTATTTGATAAATTACAAGGAAGTTCAGTCTTTTCTAAGATTGATTTGAGATCGGGATACCATCAGTTAAGGATTAAGAAAGAAGACATTCCTAAGACTGCATTTAGGACTCGTTATGGACATTATGAGTTCTTAGTTATGCCTTTTGGATTGACAAATGCACCACCTGCATTCATGGATTTAATGAATAGGATATTTAAGCATTATTTGGATCAGTTTGTGATTGTTTTCATTGATGATATCCTGGTATATTCTAGAGGACCCGAAGAGCATGAGCAACACTTGAGCGTAGTTTTGCAAACTCTAAGAGATCATAAGTTGTATGCCAAATTCAGCAAATGTGAGTTTTGGCTGGACCGGATAATATTTTTGGGACACGTGGTGTCAGGAGGAGGAATTTCAGTGGACCCAGCAAAAGTTGAGATGGTAATTAATTGGCCGAGACCGACAACACCTATTGAGATACGGAATTTCTTAGGATTGGCTAGTTATTATAGGAGATTTATTGAAAGGTTTTCACGACTAGCAGGCCCCTTAACGAAATTGACCCGAAAGAATGTAAGATTTGAATGGAGTGGGGAATGTGAAAGGAGCTTTCAGGAACTTAAAAGAAAATTGACTTCAGCTCCAATCCTGACTATACCGTCTGGGTCCGATGGTTTTACGGTATATAGTGATGCATCTCACAAAGGACTGGGATGTGTTTTGATGCAACATGGCAAGGTCATAGCCTATGCATCGAGACAATTGAAACCCCATGAGCTGAATTACCCAACGCATGATTTAGAATTGGCAGCTATAGTGTTTGCTTTGAAGATATGGAGACACTATCTGTGTGGAGAAAAGTTTGAAATCTATACAGATCATAAGAGCCTAAAGTATCTATTTTCACAAAAGGAATTGAACATGAGACAAAGGAGGTGGATGGAGTTATTGAAAGATTATGACGTGAGATACGATACCATCCAGGAAAGGCAAATAAGGTGGCAGATGCCCTTAGTCAAAAGTCGGCTATGGACATGGCTAGTCTAAGAATAACAGAGTGGAATCTGTTAAAGTCTATTGTGGATTCAGACTTCAAATTGGAGATGGATCGCCTTATTGGTATGCTTACTACATTAAAGATTGAACCCAAAATTATTCAGAAAGTTAAGATCCTGCAAGAATCTGACCCGGAGATTATGAAAGTAAAAGATGTAGTGTCTTTAGGGAAAAGGCCAGAATTTCAAGTCTCTGAAGATGGTGTGATAAGATGCCAAGGACGACTTTGTGTTCCCGACAATGAAGAAGTGAAGAGGGAAATTTTGTCGGAGGCACATAGGAGTAATTATAGTATTCATCCGGGAAGTACAAAGATGTACATGAATTTGCGTCAGCAATTCTGGTGGAATGGCATGAAGAAGGATATAGCTAAGCATGTTTCTCAATGTTTAACGTGTCAGCAAGTGAAGGCAGAACATCGCAAACCTTTAGGACTATTGAGACCATTGGATATACTAGAGTGGAAGTGGGAGCATGTAACGATGGATTTTGTGCAAGGACTACCAAGGACATCAAATGGTCACGATTCGATTTGGGTGATAGCGAATCGTTTGACGAAGTCTGCTCATTTCCTAACTGTCCGTGTAGACTACTCGATGAGTAAACTTGCTGAGATGTATGTAAGCCAAGTAATACGCTTGCATGGTATTCCTGTAACGATCACCTCTGATCGAGACTCTAGGTTTACTTCAAATTTTTGGCGAAGTTATATGAGATCGAGTAATTAAGAGAGATCACCTGTGGCGACCTCAAGCGAATCGGGGGTGCCACAGACATGAAGTGGTCACGATTCGATCTGGGTGATAGTAGATCACTTGACTAAGTCTGCCCATTTCCTAGCAGTCAGCGTAGACTACCCGATGGATAAACTTGCTGAGATATATGTAAGCCAGGTAATATGCTTACATGGTATTCCTGTAACGATCACATCTGATCGAGACTCTAGGTTTACTTCAAATTTTTGGCGAAGTCTCCAAAATGCCTTAGGGACAAAGCTTCAATTTAGTACTGCTTTTCATCCTCAAACAGATGGACAAACGGAAAGAGTGATCCAGACTCTGGAAGATATGCTGAGAGCTTGTATTATTGATTTTAGGAGAAGTTGGGATGAAAAGTTGCACTTAATAGAGTTCGCCTATAACAATAGTTTTCAAAAAAGTATAGGCATGGCTCCGTATGAAGCATTATATGGAAGAAGGTGCAGGACCCCTGTTTGTTGGAATGAAGTAGGTGAAAGGAGATTGACAGGACCTGAACTGGTACAAATTACCACTGAGACTATTGAAATTATCAGGAAAAGACTTAAAACAACCCGTAATAGGCAGAAAGACTACTCAGATAAGCATAGAAGACCTTTAGAGTTTAATGTGGGGGATCATATATTCCTTAAAGTATCCCCTATGAAAGGAATATCTCAATTTGGAATGAAGGGTAAGTTGAGCCCTAGATTTGTTGGACCTTTTGAGATATTAGAAAGAATAGGGGATGTAGCCTATCGACTAGCTTTACCTCCTAAGCTAGAGAACTTGCATGATGTATTCCACGTATCGATGCTGAGGAAGTATCATCCCGACCTAGGACATATACTCGATCATGAAGCCATCAAAGTGGATGAGAAAGTGAGATACATTGAGGAGCCTGTGCAAGTACTTGATCGAAAGGAGCAAATTCTTAGGACCAAGAAAATTCCATTCGTTAAGATATTATGGCGACATCACGATGTGGAGGAAGCCACATGGGAAAGTGAAAACGAGATGAGGGAAAGGTACCCTCACTTATTTATAGAGACATAAGTGACGTCTAATTTCGAGGACGAAATTCTCTAAGGAGGGGAGAATTGTGGCATCTGAAATTTTGTAACGATCCTTAGATATATGATGGTCCATGACTAAGTGACGAGAGTGTCGTCAGATTATAACATTGGCTCGTATCATCGTTGGATCGATGAGTCACATATGGAAATAGTTTGATCATCGAATAAACTATAGATTTATCAAAGTCTCCTTAAGGTCATTAGTGAGACCCATCTCAGTCATGTCTAGCTGACCAAGGAAAGGAAGTACCAATGTCACGGATTGACGAAGTGTTATCCAATTTTGTCATCGACATCAAGGATTGAATTTTGTTATACCATCATCATCATCGGCACTACCTTGAACCCTGCTGATTTGTGTATATATTTTTTTCTTTTGGAGATACTACGCGACTTTATCACTTAAGTGTCTATGGAACAAGAAAAGAATTTGAGTCATGAAAGAGTACATTTGAACCATGAAACCATAGGACCGAAAATGCCCCAGGAATGTACAAGATTAAGGATCAAATTGTGAGAAATTGGGCCACTAATCACCGGCCCAAAACAGCCCAAAACAGCCCCATATTAGTCGACACTTAAGTCAACTAATGGAGGAGGGATTGACTGGAGCTTGGCCGAATGAGGCCACATCAATGCATGTAATTTAACAAGTGGCAAAGGGACTCCTCATGAGAAGACATGGCTGCATGAGGTGTCACTGTCTCTTGCTGCCACCAGAGATTATACATGCAAATCTCATGATTACTAGTTAATTAAGAAAACAAAAAAGAAAGAGAAGGGGGTGGAGTGAATGCGAAAGGGATCGAGAGAGAGAGAGAGAGAGAGTAACCGAGAGAAAAAGAAAGAGTGACCGAGAGAAAAGAGAGAGAGTCCGAGAGAAAGATAGAGTTTGAGAGGGTGCATCGGTGAGGGAAAGAAGGAGACCAGCCCCGCCGTGAGCACACCTGCTGCTGCCGTCAACGCCGCCTAGCTTCACCGTTGATTGAGCCGCGCCGGAAGCCCGCAAGTTGCCGTTTTGCTTGCTGTGGTTGCATCGGACTTAAGGCAAGTGAAGTCCATTGATCTACATTATGTTGTGCTGTGGTTGTCTAGTGAAGTGTAATATAGATTTGGAGATGCTTGAATTTTGATGCTGGATGCTGGAATTCGAAAGAATAGAAGTAGTTCTCTAGGACTAGCAAACTGTTTCATTGAAAAACAGCTTGACCTTTGGCGACTCCGTGAATTTTATGCAATTATATAGTTGAAATTTGACTTCATGTCCTTGATGAACGTTGTATATGACATCTTGAGTAGTAACATACTAAAATTTGAGAAGAAACGGACAATTATTGGTCGGTAAAACGATTTTTCTTTGAAAATGTTAAACCTGGAAACTGTTACAGAGGGTTAGGGAGAGTTATAGTGATTATAGCTCTTGATATAAAATGAATTCGACTTAGAGTTCTTCACGAAACTTTTACCTATAGGTTTTATCTATAACATATCAAAATTTCAGAATTTTCTGAGATCATTTAGGGGTTATACCGAAATTGTTATTGAAACTGTGTAATAGTGATGTTTGAAGTTTTATGGCTGTGATGCACGGACCATTGCGATTCATACGAAATTTTCTTAACTTGGTATTCTTCATAAAACCTTTTTCCTGTAGACCTCATTTATAACATGTTAAATTATTGGAATTTATCAAGATCGTTTACTGATTTTTCCAGAATTTCAATTGGTGGATGTCGCGACCAAATTTTCGGGGATGATCCACCTAGGGTTTGGCTAATGGATTACTAAGCCTAACTTAGCTCGGGCTCTCCCAAGCCCATACCAATTCGCGACTTAGGTTCAAATTTATAACATGCAAATGATTTTTCAATTAGGAGTCGCCACTAATCTATTTTTGGTGGGTCGATTAGAAACCCAAGTAAAGTAACGGGAGATTTACTTTACTCCTACAAACCAGAGATTATGAGTTCGGGGACTTGGTTACGCTAGACTTTTCTAACGCCCTTTCGGTACCTCTCTCTTTTATTTCAAAAACATGTTTTGCAGGCAGCTTTGATTGATTTTAAATCTAATTCCCTAACATGTGAGGCGATCATGCGGGTGCGCAAACCACCAATTTAACACCCAAGTAAAGCAGTAAAAAAATTGCAGGACTTACCTTAAAGCAACGAAAGCATCTGCAATGTTAAATTAAAATCCACATCAACAACCCTAGATATGGTTCCTAATTAACACGCAATTTCTTTTTTTGTTTTCACTTAATTAATGAAAATCATGCAATATGCAATGCAGTATTAACTAAATGACCTAATTCTAATGACATGTAATTTCTAGCTAAATGGACCTAATAACAGTCACTAAATGGCATGCATTTCATGAATCTAATTCTAAATGACATGCACTTGATTTTTTTTTTTTTTTGTATTTTTTATGAAAATCACTTAAAATAAAAATCTAACTAAAGTGAAATGCTATCTATTCTAAATGCCTTCTAAAAAAACTAATCTACCATGCAATCAATTCTAATCTATATGGAATGCAAATGCAATTTTTTTTTTGTGTTTTCAGGATAAATAGAACAATTAAAAGATAAACACCAAATCATCCATGGTCATCAAAGGTATTATTCATTATTCGAGTTTGGAAACGATATCTATCAAACCTGATTGCTTCGCTAATAAAATCAATAAATTGATCTTAAGCCTTAAAGATCAAGATATCGATTTTATTCCCGCTTGATTAATTATTCCATCTAAAGCCTTATAGATGGAATAAAAAATCATAGTGCGGTTGCGAATTAGGAAATAAATCCTAATTGAAAGTTATGTCTATCACTCACGGATATGAAACTAGATATAAATAGACATATATTTGGCAATAAAATATCCAAATATATTAAAGGTGTGCACCTTACCTAATTTGATGATATTCTTCCCAAATTTGGACCAAGTGCAATCGGACCGAGATCGCGACCGATTTTTTGACAGCGAACGGCGGCAAGGTTATGTGCATGACGACGATGCTCCATGGCGGTGTGGTTGGCGGGGGTGCTTGGCAACGTATCGTCTATTCTTCCCTCAAAATACGTAGCCGCCACCTTCCAACCTCTTCTTGGTCTACTCGCCAGAAACTATTCTTTTGCTTGCATGAAATAAAATTATAACACCCGTAACGTTACTAGCAAATCTGGAAAAACACCTAAAAGAATAAAAATCCACCGAAATTCTTATGACTCCTCTTTGACCGTAGACTTCGGGGCGAGTGGTGATGTCCAGAGAGCACTTTTGCGCATGAGTTGGCTTTTGTGGATGAGCCTGGTCAACCATAAACTCCACTGTCCCTCTGCTACGTCCACATATATGTGTCCGTGTGTTGTAGAATGCAAAAGTGGAGAAGACGTTAATATGGTGATGATCAAAATGTGGGATCATCCATGAGACTATGCTTAAATAAATAAATAAAAGACATATGGCGAGATTTTAATCAAAGAAGAAGCCAAGGCGTGAATCGCATATCCCGTTCTGCATGTGTCGTGTTCCCTTCACGTCTCTCTGCTGAGCGGGGGTTCATCAGGAAGCAGCAAGCGTCTCATGGGAAAATTGCTGGCGCCAATGTGCTTGGTTCGTCTCAAGGAACACCAAGCTTCGTCAATGGGGGTTAGATCAGATCGGATTTCGCCGAGGAGGGACGTGGCAGCTCTTCGCGTTGTTGATGTTGTGGGAGTTCGGAATTAAAACATACGTCTTCCACTTGAAGGGGCTTTGAAACTGGTGTGTGGCAGCAACAAGGGCACAGCAGCAATCGTGGGGGAGCGTGATGGCTAATCCAAATATTGATTTCCAAACTTGAATCTACAAATGTTGGCTTGCGGATCAAAATCGGGGCTCAGCGTGGCAGTGCACGGCTTGCGGTCTACGCTATCGGCAATGGCGGGCGTCTCGGCGTGGTGCCACGGATGGCGTTGGGAAGCAGCGGGAGGCAGCAACTCGAACTTGGTTCAGCAACAGTAACGGCTCGGGCTTGCAGCGGTGATGGAGATGCTGGCATCGCGGGCAGCAAGCAGCAACGTCGTCGTCGGTGTGGGCGTGACGATGGCAAGGCTACTCTCTCTCTCTTCCCAATTGTGGCCTTTAGAAAAGACAAAGAAACTCTATTTCTCTCTTTTTGGTGCCGCCCCCATTCTTCTCACGATATTTCCTCTCAATGTGCCCACTCACGATATCTCTACACAATAGCCGTGTTTTCAATTGTGTGGCCTCCCAAAACCCTACGCAAATTAATCTATTTATAGGCCACGGATTAGGGTTTTTAAATTTTCTAAAATCATATCCACAAAATTTTTTTTCCAAATGCAATATTTGAATTTCCAAACGCAATATTTTCTTATGAATTGAAATCTCACAAAGATAAATCCGTAAAATCTCCCCAAGGATACGGGCTTGGGCCAATTTGCTCTCTTCGTGGGCTTAGCTTGACTCATCAAATTAAAGTTTCTGAAGCATTAATTCGAACCCATCCGTCACCGGCCCAATGTAAATGCAAATTAAAATAAATGCACCTAAAACTATATGCTATGCAATTAACTATTTTTTCAGGGATAAAATTAACCCCTAATTTTTTAATGCAATAAATGACTAAACGGGTCGCCAAAATTTAGGTATCGACAACTGCCCCTCTTTGAAGGTGAGCTCGAAGAGGTTGCCTTCAAAGACAAATTGAGACCTAAATTTTGACTATGCACATGCAATGAATGATTTTTTTTTAGGAAAATGAATTCCATTTTTTTAATGCAATTTATATGATGCATGGAAATGTTAATGCAAATGATAAATGAACCTACTTGGAATAACTTACCTTCAAAGAGGATAGAGTAGTTCGAGGTAGTTGGTGTTACATGTCCAGGACCCGTACCATTCTACGGTCACCTAGAATAGTAACATGACTTTATGAAGAGACTGCTTTCCCAGGACCCGTACCATTCTACGGTCACCTAGAATAGTAACATGACTTTATGAAGAGACTGCTTTCCCAGGACCCGTACCATTCTACGGTCGCCTAAACGAGGATTCATTTTTCAGGACCCGTACCATTCTACGGTCGCCTAAATAAGGAATAGGTGTTGTTGAGGATACGTACCATTCTACGGTCGCCTTGACGGAAAATTGATTTTTTAGGACCCGTACCATTCTACGGTCGCCTGAATGAGCAATAAATATTGTTTAGGACCCGTATCATTCTACAGTCGCCTAAACGGAGATTTTGCTTGGCTAGGACCCGAACCATTCTTCGGTCGCCCAGCGTTGCAACGCAGATCATCTGACTAGGACCCGAACCATTCTTCAGTCACCTTAATCAGACTGAATCTGGAGAAAAATCTTTAGGGGACAACTCCATCGAGTGTCGGTGTAAGGGACTCTGGGCTACGAAAGCACGCCAGGTCATGAAAAGGAACACCGGGCTACGGAAACATGCCGGGTCGATGAAAAGGACACTGTGCTACGAAAGCACGCCAAGCCAATATAGAGAAAATCTTGACCGAGTCAAGTGTCGATGCACTTGAGAGAAAATACCTGCACAATGACAAGTATTTAAAGTATAGGTAGAGATATACTTACTTGGTAATATCTCTGATTCTTGGGGATATGTCTTCTGGAATTTAGATATCCTGTGGAGGTCTTTCACCTCCTGGTAGAAAATAAATTTTGGGAACATCAATGATGCACCTTGAATGTTCGTGAATGCTTCACGAAGGATTCTGAAAGGAACCTGAATGTCAGGACCTCTTGGGTCCTGTCAGACATGATTAAAGCAAAAGTACATTCACCAAAGAAATAAGCAATTAAGGTTATTTTGGAATGCACACTTCAAAATCTACTGAAGTTTTTATCAATTCAATCAAGATTCATGCATAATGACTTTTGCATCACCCAAATTTCCATTAGAGAGATTTATTGTTCAAGACAATTTTCACTAGTGACATGGATTTCCTAAGAATACTAAATGAGAGACTTTCAGTTAGAAATGACTTTCACTCACTCTCATTTAGAAGGCTATTTTATGAGAATCACTCCATCTCACTATCATCATACCAACAAGGGTCCGAGTATTCTCGCAAGCAGTACAACCTTACCAATCTGAGAGGTCTTTAACAGGGACCGTAATGTGAGCTTGGTCAACGGCTTAACAAAGAGACTCTTTGAGTCAAGGCAATTGAAAGAACAATTCTATAATCATCTTCGGGTTTACAAGTCAAGAACCCTGCAAAATAAGAAAGAAATAATCTTGCTCGCACTTCTTCGAGCAATGCTTAAAAACATATGAATTCCTACGTTATATCAAGTGTCATAATCTGAAGAGACTTTGTAAGGGACGTAACATAGGCTGGGTTCATGGGTTGAGAAACGAAATAATCATTAGGCTCAAAATATGTGTGAAGGGTGAGAGTTGATGATCATCTTGGCATTGCCACCAGTTTTCTTTTTCACCATCGGGGCTTGTCTTCATGAAGTGCCCCATTGATTGTAAAAACTCAGCATTTGAGTTCTTTGAGTATTGCTCCATTGGGATTCAATTCTTGTAATTGACAGTCACCTATCTTGACTCTCTTTTTCATCTATGGGCATCGGCCTTGCTTTTACCAGGCACAGTGCTTTTTCATGCCCTTAGTTCTTATTCATTTTTTCTTCACTTTTTTTTATGGGCATTGGCCTTGCTTTTACCAGGCACACTGCTTTTTCATGCCCCTTAGTTCTATTTTGAATTCAATTCTTGCGCACAATACATGCGTCAAGCAAATACATTTTGAATGACACTCGAACTTTTCAAGAGTCTTCATCTGCCCTTTGCCTTGCCCCAGTGTGGGGGATGATCACCAACTAGGTTTGAAGAAATGAAATTGCAGGCTCAAGTGGGCTATGCAAAAGATGTAAGTGTTTAGGATAGAGAAAGAAATGCTCTTCGTCATCCTAAGGCACTTAAATTACCACATGAATTCAATGTAATAGCATGACTAGAAGATTGATGCAAGTGAGAGCAAAAAAATTCCTTTCATTTTCCTCACCTCATGATGCTGTCTTACCGCCAACTTGCCCCAATGTGGGATGGTTCTTGACATGGGTAATTTAAAAGAATTTCCACAAGTGTATAAGGCTCAAAGGGGTTAAGCAATGGATCATATGAAGTGTTAGGGATAAAGAAATGAATTGCCCCTCATCATTTCGGTCATCGTACCTTTCGCGAGAGAACTCTTTACCTTGCGGATATGTAACTTCCTACACTCATCTCACAAGTGTATAAGTAGGGGACTGTGTATAGGATAAAACTTGCCTTTCATCATCTTGACACGTCTCATTCAGCATTCTTGATGTCACTCCATTAAATTGGCTATCTTGACAAATCTCCATTTGAAATTGGTGAGTTAAATAGACAAAATCATTACCAAAATTCTCTTTTGAGAAAAGTCCGACAATTTAAGCATGTGAACCTTTTGTTACTTCAAAACAAACAATTTATCTCACTCAAAAATGTTTTCATAAGCACGATTTTGGCCATTCATTCAAAGAATTGTCTTACGAATGCACCATCTCAATAGTAGGTGTTCCTGGATTGCCCCTATCGAAAGGGAACACACACATTAATTGATCAATCGAGACTAAAAATATGGTATTCAGTTTGATAGACGCTCCATTCTCGCTTTTGCCCCTGATGTGCTTTTTCAGATTCTTTCTCATCAGGCCAAGAAAGTAATACTCTGAAACATAAAGTAAACGAGTCAGAAAATTAAACAGGGCTAACATAATGCATGTTTTTGGAAATGGCTTGAAAAAAAATATGATTTTTTTTGGGAATTTTTTTGGATGAGGAAGCATGAAGAAGCCCAGTCCTCAGAATTCTCCTTGGATGATATTTTCTTTTCATTGTTGGATATCGTCATCGGGCTGGTTTGGTGTACCCCAGCATGTCCTCAAAACAAAACTTGTAATTTTATTGATATTCATCAATCGAATTACATTTATTGAAATGTGATGTTCAAGCACAGAAGAAGTTAAAATCAATCCCTAAAAAGCGATAAAAATTCCCACGCAGGGGAAGGTGCAACTGAGCATGCCCCTAATTAAATAAGGAAATCAAACTACTTAGAATCATGTATGCTTGAGTTCTTCACCCTCCTTGGTCTTGTGATGCAAACCCTCCACGTCAGATATTTTTCCTTTCAGATATGCCACTAGTCTCTTCATGATGGCATCAAATTCGGCTACATTAGGAAAATGAGACGGTTCAAAAAGTCTTCTTGGCTCTCTTCGAGATAAGCTCTTTTTCACTTGCTTTGATCCATCATTTTATCTCTTGACCATGTATGGATGGGTGAGTGAGATCGCTCCATAATCACCTAATGTAAATGAACGGGACCGTGTAAGCATGAGGTGTAAATAGAGAGTCAATCCATGACAATGATCTAATCGATTTTCATTTGTTTTTTTTTTTTTTTTTTTTTTTGGTTTTTCATTTGTTCATGAAAAGTTCATATGAGAAGGGAATTTCCTAAAAAGGAGCTAGAAAATAAAAATAGACACCCTAGCAAGACCAAATTTTCTAGACATGAATTGAAAACAAATTCTTCAAAGTTTTTTTTTTTTTTTTTTCAAAATGATTCATTGCATGTCAATTTTCTCATTTCATCTCTAATTGACAAATGAGTTAAATCAATGCTTGACCTAAATTGTCATGGATAGACTAAAAGCACGACAAAATAAATTGTATGGTATAGGGATAAATGACTTACTTCACCAAGAAAAATTGACAGCAATCACATAGACAAGCACATGAAATGTGGGGTTTGATTTCTACTCTAGACAAGCTAAGCAAAGTGAAGTTAGCAGGGTGGGATGACTAGTTGCAGCCTCGCATACTAAGTCAAGTCCTCCTAACTCCGGCTTAGTCAAGAATGATACCCCAATGCGACGCAGCCTTGCGGGCAGAGGTAAACATTCTTGACACCAAGAAAAACTTCCGGGATTGAGTTGGGCAACATTTACTATGCGGCCTCATGGTTGAAGTCGTATCCAACTCAATACCATCCTAAATATCCTAGTGCGGCCCAAGTCCGGCGGCATGTTGTGTGTGCAATAGTGTAGTGCTAAATGCAAGGCATGCACAACAGTTTAAATCAGGCAACACTTCAATGACTAGGATTTAAAACATTCATCCCCAACTCTAACCTATAAGACAAATGTTAGCAAAGACTACTCCCCTTATATCTCCCAATCTGCAAGAACATTTAACACCTTAATGTTAGGAACGTACCTGGAATCCTCGCAGCCAAACAAAAATATTTTTGAAAGAAAAAGAAAAATTGGCCTAAGTCCACTAAGTGTTTTAACACAAGTCCCCAGTGGAGTCGCCAAGCTGTCGCGACAAAATTTTCGGGGATGATCCACCTAGGGTTTGGCTAATGGATTACTAAGTCTAACTTAGCTCGGGCTCTCCCAAGCCCATACCAATTCACGACTTAGGTTCAAGTTTATAACATGCAAATGATTTTTCAATTAGGAGTCGCCACTAATCTATTTTTGGTGGGTCGATTAGAAACCCAAGTAAAGTAATGGGAGATTTA
This sequence comes from Eucalyptus globulus, assembly GCA_014182545.1. NCBI lineage: Eukaryota > Viridiplantae > Streptophyta > Magnoliopsida > Myrtales > Myrtaceae > Eucalyptus > Eucalyptus globulus. The sequence continues at coordinate 29,141,969 of CM024725.1, forward strand.
CTTTACTCCTACGAACCAGAGATTATGAGTTCGGAGACTTGGTTACGCTAGACTTTTCTAACGCCCTTTCGGTACCTCTCTCTTTTATTTTAAAAACATGTTTTGCAGGCAGCTTTGATTGATTTTAAATCTAATTCCCTAACATGTGGGGCGATCATGCGGGTGCGCAAACCACCAATTTAACACCCAAGTAAAGCAGTAAATAAATTGCAGGACTTACCTTAAAGCAACGAAAGTATCTGCAATGTTAAATTAAAATCCACATCAACAACCCCAGATATGGTTCCTAATTAACACGCAATTTCTTTTTTTGTTTTCACTTAATTAATGAAAATCATGCAATATGCAATGCAGTATTAACTAAATGACCTAATTCTAATGACATGTAATTTCTAGCTAAATGGACCTAATAACAGTCACTAAATGGCATGCATTTCATGAATCTAATTCTAAATGACATGCACTTGATTTTTTTTTTTTGTATTTTTTTATGAAAATCACTTAAAATAAAAATCTAACTAAAGTGAAATGCTATCTATTCTAAATGCCTTCTAAACATGCATTTAAAAAAACTAATCTACCATGCAATCAATTCTAATCTATATGGAATGCAAATGCAATTTTTTTTTTTTTTTTTTTTGTGTTTTCAGGATAAATAGAACAACTAAAAGATAAGCACCAAATCATCCATGGTCATCAAAGATATTATCCATTATTCGAGTTTGGAAACGATATCTATCAAACCTGATTGCTTCGCTAATAAAATCGATAAATTGATCTTAAGCTTTAAAGATCAAGATATCAATTTTATTCCCGCTTGATTAATTATTCCATCTAAAGCCTTATAGATGGAATAAAAAATCATAGTGCGGTTGCGAATTAGGAAATAAATCCTAATTGAAAGTTATGTCTATCACTCACGGATATGAAACTAGATATAAATAGACATATATTTGGCAATAAAATATCCAAACATATTAGAGGTGTGCACCTTACCTAATTTGATGATATTCTTCCCAAATTTGGACGAAGTGCAATCGGACCGAGATCGCGACCGATTTTTTGACAGCGAACGGCGGCAAGGTTATGTGCACGACGACGATGCTCCACGGCGGTGTGGTTGGCAGGGGTGCTTGGCAACGTATCGTCTATTCTTCCCTCAAAATCCGTAGCCGCCACCTTCCAACCTCTTCTCGGTCTACTTGCCAGAAACTATTCTTTTGCTTGCATGAAATAAAATTATAGCACCCGTAACGTTACTAGCAAATCTGGAAAAACACCTAAAAGAATAAAAATCCACTGAAATTCTTATGACTCCTCTTTGACCGTAGACTTCGGGGCGAGTGGTGATGTCCAGAGAACACACTTGCTTATGAGTTGGCTTTTGTGGATGAACCTGGTCAACCATAAACTCCACTGTCCCTCTGCTACGTCCACATATATGTGTTCGTGTGTTGTAGAATGCAAAAGTGGAGAAGACGTTAATATGATGATGATCAAAATGTGGGATCATCCATGAGACTATGCTTAAATAAATAAATAAAAGACATATGGCGAGATTTTAATCAAAGAAAAAGCCAAGGCATGAATCGCATATCCCGTTCTGCATTTTTCGTGTTCCCTTCACGTCTCTGTGCTGAGCGAGGGTTCATCAGGAAGCAGCAAGCGTCTCATGGGAAAATTGCTGGCGTCAATGTGCTTGGTTCGTCTTAAGGAACACCAAGCTTCGTCAATGGGGGTTAGATCAGATCGGATTTCGCCGAGGAGGGTTGCGGTAGCTCTTTGCGTTGTTGATGTTGTGGGAGTTCGGAATTAAAACACACGTCTTCCACTTGAAGCAGCTTTGAAACTAGCGTGTGGCAGCAACAAGGGCACAGCAGCAATCCTGGGGGGCATGATGGCTAATCCAAATATTGATTTCCAAACTTGAATCTACAAATGTTGGCTTGCGGATCAAAATCGGGGCTCTGCGTGGCAGTGCACGGCTTGCGGTCTACGCTATCGGCAATGGCGGGCGTCTCGGCATGGTGCCACGGATGGCGTTGGGAAGCAGCAGGAGGCAGCAACTCAAACTTGGTTTAGCAACAGTAACGGCTCGAGCTTGCGGCGGTGATGGAGATGTTGGCATCGCGGGCAGCAAGCAGCAGCATCGTCGTCGGTGTGGGCATGACGATGGCAAGGCTACTCTCTCTCTCTTCCCAATTGTGGCCTTTAGAAAAGACAAAGAAACTCTATTTCTCTCTTTTTGGTGCCGCCCCCATTCTTCTCACGATCTTTCCTCTCAATGTGCCCACTCACGATATCTCTACCCAATAGCCGTGTTTTCAATTGGGTGGCCTCCCCAAAACCCTACGCGTATTAATCTATTTATAGGCCACGGATTAGGGTTTTTAATTTTCCAAAATCATATCCACAAAAATTTCTTTTCCAAACGCAATATTTGCCTTTCCAAACGCAATATTTGCTTCTGAATTGAAATCTCACAAAGATAAATCCGTAAAATCTCCCCAAGGATACGGGCTTGGGCCAATTTGCTCTCTTCGTGGGCTTAGCCCGACTCATCAAATTAAAGTTTCTGAAGCATTAATTCGAACCCATCCGTCACCGGCCCAATGTAAATGCAAATTAAAATAAATGCACCTAAAACTATATGCTATGCAATTAACTATTTTTTCAGGGATAAAATTAACCCTTAATTTTTTAATGCAATAAATGACTAAACGAGTCGCCAAAATTTAGGTGTCAACAGTGGAGTGCATTATGTTTTGTTGGAAAACTGTTTTATTTCAAGACCAATTGATTTGCTCTAAGTTGTGATGTCTTGGGTCGTTATTTATACAATGGATGCGGTGACATTTAGCATATCATATGACATCAAAAATTGATGAGGCTTTATAAACTCATTGAAACTTTTGACATTATTGCATCAAATGTTATTTTCAAAGTGAGACATATATGTATATATCATGATGTTGATGATACCGTTGGACGGCTGTGTCGACGATGCCCCGGGAGTGTCGAGATGCCCATAGGGTTGAGTGAGTCGACGCCGATTGCATGCCCGGAGGTGTGTGCCGGAGGTCCTCGGGAGTTTCGAGATGCCCGGTTGTAAGTATTGTACGTAAATCCGGATGGAAGGGGCAACCATTTTCATGGCAAGCCCTGGCTGTGCCTCGTGATGCCAAGTGGGGTGCGAGATGCCCAAAGATGTGTGCCGGATGCCCGGAGGTGTGTGCCGGAGGTCTTGCGATACCGGGTTGGATGTGAAAGCCTGGAGGGATGCAAACACTGGTCCTCGGGAAAATGAGATTCTTTCGAATATTAAAATGGGAAATAAATCATGTGCATGTGTGTGCATATGGCATGGTACATGAATTGTCTATGAATTTTGAGTTGGTAATATTTGGCATTGAAAATGTGGTTATTAAGGCATGGAATAAACCTTATGGATATATATGCATGGTTGCATAGATGATATGTGCATTTCACTTGAAACCTTGGTTGTCTTGGTTGTTGCATTGTGTAGTTTGATGGATCTTTTATTGCCAAATGGTTGTACTCACCCCATTTGGGGATTAACATTTCAGACTATGAGATATGCCTCTGCTACCAGTCACCCGAGGCACATTCTATGCTATACCGACCGATGTCGAGTGTGAGTGTACGGAGCATCATCACCCCGAGATACGGGGGTTAGTCTTTGTTCGTGTGCGGGTTATGGTCTTGTATGACGTTGGTTCACCCGCCGGCCCAGTCATTCAGGAGTTTCTGTCTGTGCATGTCCGCCGTGATGGGATCATGCTGGGGATGCTGCCGCCGCCAGCTGACGGTTCGGGCTAGGTGTGACTGAGCATGACGAGTAGCAGATGAAGCTTTTTTTTGGGACTGCCGACACTTACTGATAGACTCATGTATAGGACTTTTGGGAAAGAAAGAAAAAGGGAAGTCGGTTATCTTTTGGTATATAGCCGAGCTTAGAAAAGCCTTAGCCTTTTGATGTACCGACTCATGACATCCATCAAGTTATGTAAATAAAAGTGTTCGGCCCTAACTTATATAAAATGTGTAGTTGGTGTGCATTGCATTATTTTGTCGAGTATGGGATAGGGAGATTTTGAATATGCTTCTGCTATATGAATTGCGCCGGGACCTATCTAAATGATATAAACCCCCAGGACTTATGGACCCATTATAATTCTATGGTATCAGAGTGAAATATTATCAGGTCAAGTGAAAGGTAAGTGAACTATGGTGACCCTAATGGATTGGGGGCCGTTTCGGGGGTGCCACAAATGAACATATGAAAATGCAGAAAACGTTTTTCTAGAAGTTATTTCCTATGAAACAAACGCAACCTTAAATTGTTTTTGGCATGATTTCGTCAATTTCTCTGCTTCAACAAGAGAGGCCTCTTGATAATAAAGCACTAAAAATGCTCAATTAAGTAGCAACTGCTTTTTTCTTTTCTTTTTTTATCAATGCTATTTTGTTTAAAATTGCTCGTTGTCATTATGGTCTTGTGATAGATGTTTTTCAACCGAATATGAACCGGCTCGAAGGGGACATACATATGAGTAATCCGGCAGGGGAAAAAACAGAAAGGCAGAGTAAACATAAACTCTTGCCTTCCGAATCAAATTTTTGAACTTGCGATTACCAATGGTCCCAATGAGAATTCGACTCAATTCAAGCAAGGCAAAATCAACATAACGAGCGAGACCAGCACAATCTTGCTCTTTTGACACACTTCAGATTACATTCAAATTACCCAGTTTATTCATCTGTCATGCGAATGGATACTTGATTTATACCGGAAATGATCGCCATGTGTCATGAAAACAGCGACTTGCGGGTTGTGAGAAGCTCCCATCATTTGATTCGCCAATATCTCCTCATACACCCTCCACCATTGCATGTAGCTGCTGTTATCCAAGAAAATATCAGGAGAAACCGCGTAGTGCTTGAGCAAATTCATGACATACTCCTCGAACCTGACCAATTTTTCTATTTCTGTGCTGTTCGACCCTCAGCTGTTCCACAACCTTCACGATGTTCGCGCCTCCTCCACATTTCCCCAGAAGCATGAATCCTCCGTGACGCTGGACATGACCTTCCTCATTTTCGAATTGTTAGGAACACTATTCTGGGGCTGTTTCTGATATTCGTCCAGCCACTGTTCCAATAGCTTGAAGTGCTTGGATCTCCCCTTAGATATGCAACTTCTGTTACCCCTTTTATAGTACTCGTCTATGTGGAGCGGCTCGACCATCCTCCGGGAATTTGTCCCTGTGAAGAGCCAGCGGATCCGCCTCGGTGCTCCCGCTAACTAAGGCCTCTTCTCCACCTCTTCCACCATAGCTTGCCCATACATCTCAAGCTCTGTTTCGAACTTAACGATTTAAGTTCATCGTCCCCTCCAGCCATTCCTTCGAGCGCGCCTCCATCGAGGCCTGGAAGTCCCTCGGCTTCGTCCCGCCGGTTCTGGCAGGAGATGCCGCCGCACCGGATTTCCCCACGTTGATCCCTAACCGCGCCCCCAAGTCCACCATTCTCAGCTTATGCAGGAACCGTTCTCTGCCTCCCCCGAAGCCTCTAGATTTGGTGTCCGCTAATAAGCTCGTCGCTGATCTAATGTCCACGCAAACCCACAGAACGGAAAGGAAACTCGCCCGCGACACGGTTGAAGAACGACGAGACTCCATCCGCGAAGAACGAGAGACGCGGTGCAAAAGCAGAGTCTTCTTGGAGCCATCATCAGGACCCACCGACGGCAAATCATTCCTATTCGAGCTCCAACGACTCGGTGGCGACCACCGTCGCCTTCGAGTCAACCTCGCCGCTCCAGCTCGCGATCCGCCCGAGCTACTGCTGCTCGTCGTCGTGCTCCTCCTCCGAGTTTGAGCCCTTGAACCTGGCAGAGGAAGAGCTCCTCGCGAAGCTCAAGAGCCCGCTGGTCTTCAACGTTGAAGAGGCGGTCATCGGGCTCAAGAATGAGATGCAGACGAGCAAGGAGAGCCGGGTCTCGCTGTGCACCGCCCGCTTGCTCTCCTCTCTTCGGCCCCTCGTCGTCTCCAAGTACTGCGCCATCCAGGTCAACTTGGTGGCGTCCCTGGTCAACCTGTCGCTCGCGGCGGTCAACAAGGTGAAGATCGTGCGGTCTGGGATCGTCCCTAACCTCATCATCGTGCTCAAGGGGGGCTTCCCGAAGGCGGCGAAGCCCGCGGCCGACGTGCTCGTCAGCCTGGCCCTGGACGACCGCAACAAGACGGCGATCGGCGCACTGGGCGCCCTGTCGCCGCTCCTCCACGCGCTCCGCGCGGGAACAGCGGGCCGGGCGACGCCGCCTCAACGCTGTACCACCTCTCACTGGTGCAGAGCAACCGGGTCAAGCTGGTGTGGCTCGGGTCGGTGCCGGTCATCCTGGGCATGGTCAGGTCGGGCCGCCTCGCGGGCCGGGCCCTGCTCGTGCTGACGCGGGGGCGGTGGAGTGCCTGGTCGGGTTCCTGCCGCGGGCGGCCTGGTCGACCCAGGACAACTGCATTACGGCGCTGTACGTGCTGAGCTAGGGCGGGTTGAGGTTCAAGGGGCTAGCGAGGGTGGCCGGGGCGATGGAGGTGCTGGAGGAGGCGGAGGGCGGGAGCTGGCAGGCGAGGGAGATGGCGAGGAGGATGGTGGAGATGATGGGGGAGAGGAGGGAGGAGGTCGAAGGGGAGGACGTGGATTGGGAGAAGCTGCTCGAGGCGGGGATGCCGAGCCGGTGACTCGGCGGCCGGCGAGTTGGCTAGGTATCCACTCGGTCGAGTTGTTGATTTTTCAAATTTTTTTTCTTTGGACTTTTGGAATTTTGTTTATGGGGGTTTTTCTTTTTCTAGTCCTTAAGTGTAATTATCTGGGCACAATATACGTTGCGCTTTATGCAATTTCTTTTTTCCATTTCATTTTGCCGATTTGGTCTTTATTTGCGTCATTTTCTATACCTTTTTGTTTTTTCTGAAAGAGAGAGAAATGTCAAGGTGTAAATGGAGGCCTTTTTAGGGAAATTGATTCCGGAAGAGAAGGAAGCTGGCATTCTCTTTTCCATCTTGGTTTGTCGGGACCTAAATTTCGGGTGGATTTGGCTAATGGATTACTAAGCCTAAACTTAGCTTGGGCTCTTCCAAGCCCATACCAATTCGCGACTTAAGTTTCAATTCTTAACATGCAATTGATTTTTAATTAGGAGTTGCCACTAATCTATTTTTGGTGGGTCGATTAGATACCCAAATAAAGTAATTGGAGATTTACTTTACTTCATGAGTTCGGGGACTTGATTACGCTATATTTTTCTAACGCCCTTTCGGTACCTTTCTCTTTTATTTTGAAAAAAAATGTTTTGCAGGCAGCTTGAATTGATTTTAATTTCGAAAAAAAATGTTTTGCAAGCAGCTTGAATTAATTTTAATTTACCTCCCTAACATGCGAGGAGATTATGCGGGTGCACAAACCACCAATTTAACATCCAGATTCATGGCAACGAAAGCATCTATTAGATCAGAATTCATATCGATAGTCCTAGATATGATTTCTAATTAACACATAATTTCGCAATCTTTTTTTAAAGAATTTTCTCTTGTTTAATAAAATCTAATATATATGCAACGCAATATAACCAAATGACCTAACTCTAATGACGGACAATTTTTAACTAAATGGACCTAGCAATAACAGCTAAATGACATGCATTTCATTAATCCAATTCTATATGATGTGCACATGATTTTTCTATTCTCCTAAAAAAAGCATGCAATCTATCGTAGAGAATGAAATGAATTCACTCTAAGACAATTTTTTGGTATTTTCATGAAATTTCAATTTAAAAAAACTATTTAGCTAAATTAAGATTCTATCCAACTTATATTAAGAATTGGGTTAGGCCAAATCTTAATTTAAACTAAGATATTATCTTAACTTAGCAATCTCTAGCCTAAAATGCAATCTATCCAAAAAAATCAATCTAAACTTAAAATGAAACATGCAATTTTATCCTAAGATGCAATGATGTATAAAGAATGCCCTAATTCTACATGACATATGCATAATGATTTTTTTGTGTTTTTTATAAAATTCGAAATTTAAAATTGCCAAATAATTAAACGTGCAGCCTAAATTGATTTTTGATTTTTGATTTATGATTTATGATTTTAAAAATTTGAAATAAAATTCCTATTCTAAATATGCAAGATAACCCTAAGACGAGAAATATTCTAAAACGAACCTAATTTAACTCGGATTTTTTTTTATTTTTTATATTTTACGAAAACAAAATCGATCAAACAACATGACAGCAAATCAGGCAAGAAAAGATCGATAACCATAAATTAATGAACCATATCTCGTGTATGAGATCGGGTTGGTCAATTTTAAATAAATTACGAATCGAATCTCAAGCGTGAGATCATATTGGCGATTTTCCAAGTGATTGCGAGTCGGATTTCGGGCGCGAAAATCGGATTGTCAATCCCTAATTTAAGAGGCTACTTCATATCGGGAGTCTCAATCTTATATCAAGGATTATTTCAAGTAAAGAAATAAAAAGTAAAGTAAAATAAAATAAAAGTAAAAGTAAAATAAAAAAAAATCTACCTAATCGGGATCTTGGGCCTCTAAACGAGGTTTAGCAAACAACGGCCTGGAAGACTCGAAGATGGAATGCTATGGTGGAAGGCAGCCACAGGCGGAGGAGCGCGGTCGTCGGAGCTTCGGCGAGGGAACCGGCAGCGGACCAGCAGCGAGCAAGGAGGTTATGTGGTGGCGTCGCTCGGAGGGCAGCGCAGGCGAGGGGTTGCAGCTAGCGTTGGGTTGCACGGTGTTGCTGATGTCAGGTCGCGGGGCGGTGTCAACTTCTGGTGAAACGGAGCAGAGCAGAAGCGGCTCAGGCGTCGGTGCTCAGGATTTGCTGCAGAGGGCTTTTGGCGTCAGCGCGGTGGAGCAGGGATCGAGCTTCAAATGCTGGGCGGTCTAGCGTCGCAGGGGAACAAGTGGCGGGGGTGCAGGCGCGAGATCTGCTGCCGAGGGGTGCTGGTGTCGGCGCAGTGGAGTAGGTAGGCTGAGGCAGGCTCGAGATCTGCTGCCAAGGGGTGCTCGGACGACAAGCGGGGACAGTGGGTCGCGGCGAGGGGGCTGATTCGCGAGCAGCTGAGCATCGGGTTGTCGCGGATCGGCACGGTGGGGCGGCGGTGCGACGGCCGCTCCGGATCTGCTAGCATCATGGGCTGCTCGCAAAGGAGGCGCGGCGAGGCGACGGTGCTGGCGTTGCGTTCGGGCTAGCCGTAGGAGCTGTGGTGGGAAGCAACGGCCTTGGGAATGGAGCGGCGGCTACTGAGGGGCGTTGTTGATGACAGTGGCTTGTTGCGATCGCGGGCTGCTGTGATGGTTCGGCGATGAGCGAGCGGCACTGCAACGAAGGGGCAAGCGGCGGTGGCCGGCGAAGGCGGAGGCGTGGCGGTGCGGCGATGAGCGGCGCGGGCGCAGCAATCGGCGGCTGCGCAGGGGACTGGCTACGGCAGCTGAGACGTCCGCAAAGAAGATTAACAGTCCACGTCTTTTCTTTTCTTTACACTTTTTTTTTCAACTCTCTGCCGCCTGTCCTTTCACGCGTCCCTCTCTCTATTCACGTCTCCCTCACTACCCTCTCTTTGCTCTCTTTTGCTTTTGTTGACCTTTTTTAAAAAAAAAAAAAAAGAAACAAGAAGAAACTTAAAATCTAAAGAAATGAAAGTCCCCCCAACGGAAGAGCCCTTGTTTTCGACCTTTTTGTTGACCTTCTTTTGTGTCTTGTTTTTTTTCGACCCCCTGTTTTCTCCGTACTCGGCTCTTTTATAGGTGAAGAACTTGATTTTCATTGATTATTTCACTTTCTTTTTTAGCTTACGCACGAAATCGCCTTTTATTATGAAATATTTTTTGTCTTGAGACATAGAATATATCGCTCAAAATATGCCCCACGTGCAATATTCTTCTTGATATTTCATGCTTAAACTTCCAATCATCTGTAATATATCGCATTGAGGGGACCAAGACTTAGAACCATGGAAGGAAGAGTCAGTTTCCTATAGGTATGCCTTCCCACATTGGGTGAACAACTCTCGTTCAAGCCTTTTAGAGACAGCCTTTTAACAGAAAATCACTCTGCCTTTTAGTTCAAAGCCTAGAGACACTCAGATAGAACCAGGATGGTAACATTTCTAATTATCCGAGCTGCATTTCTCAGATGATCTTACTAGGCTAGAGAAGAAGAGGAGTTTAGAAAGCTATAGAGAGGTTTCACAAAACACTCACTTTACTTCAAGGGACTCCCCCCAACACATTACATCCTCCTCGCCTTTTATAGGCAATAAGAGGTCACACACAAATAATGACCAAGGTCACGGGTCCTAAAACAAACAGAGGCTTTGAAAATTTCTAGTGGGGAATTATTCGCACGGTATGAACAGTGACTGTGAACAGTGATTTCCTTAGTTTACTGCTACAGTAAAAGTGAACAATAACTTGCTACAATGATCTTGTACGGACAATAGTCAGCAGTTTCGTCCATCACGAGCATTGTAGTCATAGTCCAAATCATCTGAATTGTGCCTCAGAAGATTTTTTTTATATTTTTACTCGAATGCATCAAGTGAGTCTGGTAAGAGGATCTGGTTTGACGAGGATGCTTCTTCTTGATTCAGTGAAAACCCTGTAATGTCGACAGGAATGCTTGGCTGAGGCCATGGCTAAGCATAGTATGATGTGTCCATACTTTGAGATGAGGACAAAGGTCCTTGATCATAAGGGTCCTGGGAAAGAGGACCTCCCCATTTAGCATAAGGGTCTTCAGAGGACTGTGCAATGTCATCCATGTTTGCCATTTCATGCTCCTGTGATGATGCAGCTTGTCTGAATTGCTCGAGTGCTTCCTTGGCTTCTAGTGCTAGGCTATAATGATCCTATGCAGTGGGTATATTATAATTCTATGCATCTTCAAGGATGATTTTATTCTCTTGGCATAAAACCCTTTGGAGTTCTCGGTACTGGTGCTCACAGCAACCAACAGGTCCTTAATAAGATTTGTGAATTCGAGCTTCTGCAATGTGTGGTAGAGGTTTATAGGATGTGGTACCTATAATTTGGGGAGTATTGATGATGTTGCCATTATTGGTGATACAAGCCCATTGTCGTCGAAAAAACAAAATAGTATGAACCTCAAGATTTGGTTGTGTGGTCCTCAATTCCTTTTGCTAGAGATGTTTCCAATTAGTAGGAGGATAAAATCAATTAAGGAAATTTAAGAGGTTTTTGTCACGCTCCTTTTCAATTTTTCCTCTGCCGAGTCCAAATATCCTGGTGAGGTTAGCAATGAATCTTCTGGTTGGAATTTCAATAGCTATTAAGCACTTATTGGTTAAGTACCATAATAACCATCGAAGTTAGTCAGGAAAATCATCTTTCTTCCAAATAAGAGGATGTATGAACGGATAGTCTGTATTTAATCCAAAAGGATAAAGAATCGAACTTCCATTAAGTCTGAACAGATCTGTGTGGCATTGCCACATGAGATTATCCAGATTTTCAATAAAGCTGTCATTCTGGATTTGCTCAATGATTTCCTGGGGGTATCAACAGCTTGGCCAATCTTTTATTCTCTCAATCTTGTACTTTTCATTATGGTGAAGCATATGAAAAGCATGCCTCATGATGTATATGTTGATTTTTGCTGGTGGTTTTGGTCTTGACACGAAATCAGCAAGCACATTCTTTTTCCTGGCAATATGTTTGGTTTCAAAAGAGTATTTTAAAAACCATTCAGTCCATCGAAGCAGTTGAGAATTTGGAACCTGTTTCTGTTTGAATTTGGTCATTTGAGGGAAAGATGCCATATCCAATTCTACGAGGAAGTGATGGCCAATGAGATGGAATTCGAACTTTTTTATCCCATTCTTCACTGCCAAGATTTCTTTGAAAGTGGAAAGATAATACATTTCAGATGGAGAAAACTTTCCACTTTTGTAAGCACACAGGTGACGCTTACCTTCAATTTCTTCAAACAAGATGGTGGCTCAGTATTCATCACTGGCATTAGTCTGGAGAATTCTCTTCCCTGTTGATGAAATTTGTAATAGAGGAAGAGCTTGCATAATCTCCTTCAGTTCGGCAACTACTTTAGTCTGAGATTTTCCTCAAGGTGGGGGATTCTTCTTTAGCATTGATTGTAATGGAATTAGCAGCTTTGCGAGATTTGGAACAAAGTCTCTGAGATAATTAATTATCCCAAGAAATTGCTAAACTTGCTTTGTCGTAAAATTTTCTTCAGGAAATTTCAACAATCCTTGAGTAATATGTGGCTCTAAATAGTATGTTCCTTTGTTAATGTGCATACCAATAAATTCAATTTATGTCTGGGCTATGTTCATCTTTCTTTGTGAAAGCATGATTCCGTGCTTTTTCACGATTTCAGCAAACTGTTCAAGAAGTTGGCAGTGCCACTGCTCATCAGGACTGTAGAGCAAGATATCATCAATGTATATTGCTGCACTTGACAAAATTGGTTGGAAAATTTGACACATGGCCTTTTGAAAGTGGGATGAGAAGAACTTTCAATTGAAAATGTTGGTTCGGGATACAGAACCTTGTCTTGGGTCTGTCTTCAGGATGAATGCCCAATTGCCAAAATCCGGCTTTGAGATCGAATTTGGAATAGATATGGGCCTTGGATAATCTAGCAAAGAGGGAATTTCTGGAGGGTAAAGGGAATTTATCATCTTGGAGAAAAAGATTAAGAGGCTGATAATTGATTACCAATATCATTTTTCCTCTGTTTTGCTCAGCACACTTATTGACGTAAAAAGCTTCACAAGCCCATTGAGAATTGGAAATTTCAATAAGGCCTTGCTGCAATAGTTCTGAGCATTCCCTTTGAGCCAAAACCAGGTGTTCTGGGTTCATTCCCATATGAATCACCTTGGTTGGATTGATATCTTCATTCTTCTTGAAAGGAAGGCGAACAAAGAACTCTAGATTTTTCCATAAAGGATGGGAGCACTTCTGAGCAAACTCAAAATGAGATTCCGAACATAATTCCAACAACTTTTGCATGATTGGATCTAACGGACTCATCTAGATAGAAAAAAGTCTTTGGATATTGACAAATTCAGAGAATTGGTCCTTATACTTAAGACCCTTTCCAGGAATGATGCAAAGTTGAGAAATCTGAGTCATGATATCCCAACCAATGATCAAATCTTTGTTGGGAAGACTGGAACCAAAGATTTTTGTGGTAATGGAACATTGTGGAAAAAATTGGACAGTTTTCGGGGTGGTTCTCACATTTGTAGAAAAAGTATCTCCCGAAGTAGAGTTAAAATATCGAACACAGGAAGTCCAATATTCTTCAGGAAGAACTTTAGTGTCCAAGATTGAAGAACTTGCTCCAATGTCTATGAGAGCAATAACAGTGATAGGCTTGACAAACTTTGAAGTGAAGATTTTTACAGGAAAATGGGGACAATGAATTTGACTGGAAAATATATCAGGATGTTGTTCCAAAGAAGTGAGAGATATATGAAAAATATCTTCAGAATCTGATTCCAACTCAATCTCACTAGGAGTTTGGTAACAAGGAATGACACAGAGAGTTTGTTCAGATGGTTCTTCATCTGCAGAGAATAAAGATTCGATATCATCATTTTCAAGAGAAATACCAGGTTCATTCTCTACATGATGTATAAGATGATTTTGACCTTTTTTTGCGTAGGGACAACTTTTGGCAAAATGTCTTTTCTAATTGCAGATGAAGCATCTATTTGATTTCTTGTGGCCTGAGCGATCTTTCCTTTTGCGTAGGTATCGCAATTTCTTCTTTCTTCAGAAGTGCTTAGAGCCATGCATGGATTTCTTTATCCAGAGTTTTTTGAAGTGTTTATTTTTTCTGGAAGATTTGCCACAAGATCCATCACAGTCTTTCTTAGAGCATTTGATCTTTAACTTATGGCGAGAACAGGCTGCCATAAGTTCTCTGTTATCATTGACATAAGTCTGGATCATTTGGCATTTGATGCACAGTTCTTCAAGGTACAAATGGATTTCTTGTTGGATTTCTCTCAATGGAATATCCTGAATTCTTCTTTGTTTGGTAAGAAAAGTTCTCTCAACCTATTGGGATAATTCTCTGAGAATGGAGGTTAGGAAGACATGCTTCAAATTTGCATTAGCACCAATTTGATAGAAGAGCTTAAGCATTTCTCGATAATGCTTATCAAGGTGTTTTTTCTGGAGAGAGTAGCATCTTCTTTCGAAAAATTCTCTTCTTTTAAGCTCCACCAGGTCAGTAGGTTTTCCCACAAAGAAATGATATAGGAGGGTAATGGCATGACCAAAATCAGGTGAGAGTAAGAAGTGAAGCTGGTCTTGTTCTAACACAGATTGCCACCAATGTTTGAGGCTTCCTGTAAACCTTGTGACGAAGCCAAAAAGGACGTCATACTTGTCCTGATTGGTAAGAGCTTGAGCATTTAACCATGTATGAAATCCTCAAGTCTTTCTGGCCATTTGTGATAAGGAATATCATCAATGGTAAAAAATTGCTTTGATGCAATAGACACGGGCTGTGAGGAATTATTTGACTGAACAACCTTTGATTCAAAGGGGTTTGATTCCATATCCTGGTCCTGAGGGTTGGCCATAAATATTGATGAAGTTACTGGCACAATAGGAAATGAATCAATGGTGGATTGAAAAGGATGATGATGATGAAAGGGATACGGAATCTAATTTAGTATCAAAGATGTTTGCAAAAGCTAGTTCTGTTGGAAATAGAATCTGGTCTGTCGGAATGACAGGATCAAGCTGTGGAGGCTGTAAAGTAACAGGATCAGGCTGTGGTTCCTGATTACCCAAATCTCTTAAAAAGGATTCCAGCGGATTGGATAACATTATATGATCTGGCTTTTCCCGAATAACAATGGAGGATTCTTTAGTCCTCTTCTCTTTTCCCTTTTCTTTCCTTATTCGATCAAGTTCTTTGAGACGATTTTGCATCTCAGCTACATCTATCCTATCTTGTCTGAAGGGAGCATTCCTGAGAGCAACAAAGATAGACGTCTGGGGTGGTGGAGGAGGGGGATGCTTTGTTCACAAAGTAGTCGGAAACAGATTGAGTCTTCCTTCTTCAAGGATCTGGATCTGCCTTTTGAGCTTTTCTATTTCCGCCTTGTGATTTTCGAGATAATGATACCCCAAATGTTGTCCGGATTCTAAGGCATGAAGCCTCTTTTGGAAATCCATAAGCATCTTCTTGGTGGTTTCATCATATCTTCGAAGATCTTGTTGCACATTTACAATCTTGGAATCAATTGCTTTGAACGTGTTGTTATGTGCTAAAAGAGTTTTTGATTGCTAGTTTAAGACGGCTTCAGCAACAGGAGTTCTTTTTTGTCTTCTACGTTCATCCACATCAGTAGGGGCAGGTATCATGGGGACATGCCGATATCTACTTTGTGGGTCAATGAACTCTTCTGGAGCAGGGAATGAAAGCTTGGAACTTTCCCGAACAAGAGGAGGAAAGTCTGTCTCATGGAACGTGGTGATGGAATTACTTGGTGGTGCCTCAAGTGGGTAGGAATGCTTTTTCGCCCACTTCTGGATTGACTTATAAAAGGGGGAAAGAGCTGGTTTTTTCTGAGGAGGAGATGGAGGAGGTGATGGTGGTGGAGTTAGTGATATATAGGGTGGAACAGTAAACTCTGGTGGTGGAGTTGGTGCATATTAGACCATAAATTGGAATTTATCACACTCACCAAGAGTATTAATGGAGGGATCTCCGGGTCTTTTGGCTTCTTTTTTCGTCGAGGTGGAGGTTTTGCAAATGGGTCCACCTCGTCAGGAGAGTTTGTGCAATAAGAACATTGGCAAAAAGGATCCCAAAAACAGTTACCATATTGGTCTTTGTAGTAATGGACAGGATGTCCATCACTTTTGAAGTATTTGACAAGCTTTTTTGGATCTGACTCGGAAATTGATTTAGGAACACATGGTTCAATCATAAAGAGGGTCTGGAAGATAGAAGGACTTTCTTTCTTTTCCTTGCCAAATTTGATGGAAACAGTTCCATCTTTCTTTCTGACAAACTTGGAGTTTGAAGACTGGAAATGCTTGTTGTTCTAGTACAACTTTTCATAATTGGTGATCCAAGTCTCTGGAAGGAGCTTGGCCAACTTTTCCTTTGGGATATGTCTGGGAACATGAATGTAGGATGCTTGATTATTCTGCATGGAAATGAATAAAGCATCTTCATTTCCATTATGGAAATTCAAGTCAAGAGCATGGTTCTGCACTTGATAAACCATCTGGTAGTGCAGTGTTGCAGCATCAGAATCAGCAGTTTGAGGAGCTCAAGTGAGTTGAACTTGGACTTTCAAAAAGGAAAGTAACTGGGGATCTGAAAGGGCAATATTGAAGTTTGAATATAGAGTCACAAAGACTGTTCCAGCATTCAGGGTGGTTTGGACATTACCAATGCAAGCATGCCGGTATTCTAGGAATCTAGTATCCAACAACGCAATTCTTGCCACAACTGGCAAGCCCTTGCGACCATGGAAAGTAAGAGCAAGAAGAATAGCTCCATAATGGACATGAGAATATCCTTGTTGAATCCACTGCCTGGGAAACTTTGGAGGAATTTGAAGAGTAACAAAATATTCATTTTCAGTGGCAGGAATAGGATGCTGATCAAACTTGGGGATTGGACGTACTCCTTTACTTCCTTTGGAGTTTGCCGAATAAGTTGACGAATGGAGCGGATGGGAGAAAATGATGAGGTGGGTTTGGCAAAAATGGAGTAAGGGTTCATCAGGGGAAGTTGAGTTTTAGAAATCTTGGTTTCATCGCTAAGAGAGACTTCATAGAGATAGTCTATCCTGGAAGCATTCGAAACACGAAAATTTGAAGGGGTTGAAGAAGATGGAGATGCAGCAAGAGAAACAGGTGCTTCAAGTATTTCTGGATCTGTCATGATGTAAAGAGGTCTTCTCAGCACTAGATTCACCTACTGAGTGATATGGCTAGTAATAGCACCTAGAGGGGGGTGAATAGGTGTTTAAATAATTTCTCGAGATATGAAAGGAATACTAGGCAAACAATAGAAAGGAAGCTCTCCTTTAGTTAACAAAGTAAAGCAGAGAGTAGGGAAGAGAAAATTGAACACAAGGTTTATAGTGGTTCGGCTTATTTCAAGCCTACGTCCACTCTTCTGCACTGACAGCCCACCGGCTGGATTTCACTATGAACAAAAGAGATGTTACAGCAATGCTTTCCCTTGATTCACAGTGTAGATGATCTATCACACTTCCTCAAGGTATCTCAAAATATAGGCTCTCGTTTGCGTACAAGATTTCGCTCAGCAAATGAATTGACTAAGAATCAAAGAGCTTCAAACTTTGGAATTCTTCTATCGTACACACCTCGAACACCTGGAACGTCTTCCTTTTATACTCCTTTGTGCCATCATATCCGTTGGAACTTACCAAAGAAATTCTTCCAATCCTCCCGTTGGACAGAATCAATTAGGAAGATTATTTGAGCTATTAAAGGAACATGTTGATAGCCCATCAATCCTGCTCGCCCATACAATCAGGATCTTGGTTTCCATAAGTAAAACCTTCCAAGAATACTTCGCCAATCATCAGATCTTTAATCATTCTTGATTTGAATAAAGGAATCCGTTATGTCATTTTCAGCTAAGAGATTTTCTCCAGTCGATAATGCCAAATCCTTAATGAAGTAGATCTGGATAGCCTTTCTTCAACGGATTAGAAACTGTCAATGAGAATAGACTTTGAGTCTTGAGTTTGGTAGTCCGGAGGTCTTCAGACTTTAATAGTAGAGTCTGCAAAACTTCAGACTAGACTGATAGAAACGTTTTGTCAGCTTCAAAATATTCCAGAAAGATTTCTCCAACAATCTCCCCCTTTTTGATGGTGACAAAACTTTCCTGCAGATTTGAATAACTTTGACCTGCAAAATATTACTCAAGAAAATATGGATATCTTATAAAGATTAATGGCTTAATGATAACACTAGAATCTGCAACCACATAAAATAGGTTAGTCTTGAATAAGGGTAAAGCCATTCATAAGATATCAATAATAGTTAATATAAGCAGCAGTCAAATCCAATCCAAATCCACGTTCAATCAATCCTCATCCAGACACAGACATATAAGTCACACATCAAAACAAATTAAAAATTCAACAAGTTTAAGTTCAAAACATTTCAAATCTCGCATCTCTCCCCCTTTTTTTCATCATAAAAAAGGTTGAGATGGGAATAGAATGGAGTCGAGTTTGCTTGGGAATGCGAACAAGCTGGAAATCTCCCATGGACTGGATGATGCCTTCCAGCTTTTTCAATTCTTCCTTCAGTTGATCCACCTCTTCACCTTTAGCATTGGCTTGAATTTGAAGAGCAAGAGCTTGGATCTAATCAGATAATGAAATGGAAGAAGCTTTTCCTGCATTCTTCAAGTTCTGAACTTTGCTTTCCAAAGCATATATCTGACCCCGCAATTCTAAAAGAACATCAATGATTCTGCGAAAATCTGCTGAGTTATCAGTCTGCGTACTGGCTTCGGCATGATCTGATGGAGTAAAAGCAGACGATGGTATATCGGCATAATCACGCAGATTTGGCGATGAAACAGCATGTCCCTCCTCAGGAAATTGAGAGGCATGAATGTCCTCTGGATCTGCTGGAGAGCGGCTGACTCCTTCACTGTTAACAGGATATGAGGACAATCCTTTGTTCTTACCACCTCCCCCTGTTTCCATGGCTTCAGGTGGAGAAGAGAGTTCCTCATGCTCTTCTTCATGTTGATTTTCTCTGTCTTCTTTTTCTTCAAACCTTTCCTTCTCTGCTTCTCTTTCTTTAGCTTCTCTCTCCTCTTCTTCCTTTTCCTATGCTTCTTGCTCCTCTGTTTCTGCTTCTTCTTCTTCTTCTTCTTTCTTCTGTTCTTCTCTCTCCTCTGCCTCTTTCTCCTATCGTTCCTTTGATTCTGGAATAGAACGACTCAGCTTCTTCAATGCTATAGCAGAAATTGTAAGGTCATCCTCATCATCTTCATCAGTAATGAGAGCTTTTCTCTTTTTGGATGGAGCAAGCATGGGCTCCTTCCCTTTTCTTTTCGCTGCAAAAGAGACTTGATGAGATTTGACAGGGGTTTTCTCCTTAAATTTCTCCAACTCCTTGTCGAGTTCTTTCAGACGCATTTTGGACACCATTTTTAGTTCTACCACCATTTTGTCACATGGTCGAACGCAGAGAATTTGTGGAGGCTAAATATTCAAATGTTTGAATATCTTTGACACAAGACTTGGATAAGGAAGTTGGCCCTTGTCCTTCACCACTGCTCTATACATGTGAAACAGAATAGTGTGAGGAAGAGAAAACTTTTTCCCAGCATTGATGGCGTACATCAGCTTTGCCTCTGAATTAGAAACATCAATCTTGGAAGTTGATTTCGGTCTGAGGCAATTAATCACAATTTTGTGAAGCAGAATATTGAACGCATGCATCCTTGAGTAGGAAATCCTTCCCTCTGTCATTCTGTCTTTAACAAGTTCCAATGTGGCACGAGCTATAGAGACACTAATGGGTTGATATCTCCCTCTCTCAACCCCAATCACATCTGCCAACATATCCACATCCACTACAAAGTCCTGATCTCGGACACTGAAGGAGATTCTATTCGCATTCAAGAAACTAAGATTTGAATAGAAATATGCAGTTAATTGAGCATAGGCTTCTGTGGTGTCAGAACAGAATTGTTTAAGTTGAAAAAAACTAAACTTTTCCCTCAAATTTACATTCACAGCATCAAAGAAATTAAAATCCACACACTTAGGGTTTATCACCCCACGCTTCAACAATTTGGAGTATAGATCATTCTGTTCCTTCGATCTAAACAACTCTGTTTTTTTTCCTCGAATTTTCGCCACAACACCCATTCTCGGTTGAAATTCTCTGTACAATCTGTCATCATCATTTCCATCTATCGGATTAAATCCCCCAACACGCGGATCACTTGGGATATTTGCAAGGGTTTTTTCTACCAACCCCTTAGGAGCAATTTCCAAACTCTCCATTTTTTGCAAAAAGATGTACTCATTCCGATATCCCTTGTCCTTATCGATGTAGTTCCATGGAGTACCAATGCTCTTTAAAGCACGGTAAAGGTTATAAATAAAAGAGGGCTTTTGAACTCTTACAGGATCTGCGTCTTCGACGATTTCTTCCTCTTGTTGATGAACAGCATTCTGTGGACTAGATGGTGGAGAATGACGCTGCTGAGAATGTTGTGGGCTCTGCTGCTGACTTGGTGACTCTTCTTCCTCGGTGAGATCAAAGTGAGTAGGCCCCTTACTCATTCGCCGTGGTCCCCTGCTTGCAATCCTCGAAGACTTTCTTGAAGACGACATATTTCTCAGTTTTTGAGAGATTCCTTGCTTGACTTTCCCAAGAAAGATGACAACTTTTTCGAAGATTAAACAAGGGAGAAAGACAGGAATGGAAGATCGATGCCTTTTAGGGTTTTGGAGTTAAGTGAAGAGGAACCGACTGTGTATAGCTTAGTCGAAACGGGGGAATGCCAAACGTCGTAAAGGAAGGTTAAAAGATACATTTTAAAAAAATAACTGCCTTTTTAAAAAAATAGATAACTGCTATAAACTCTTTTGAAAAGGAAAAATTGCACTTTTCACGGAAATTGAAGATAGCATAAATCAATTATGAATGGATAAATGATCGTACCTTTACGAGATTTAATAAAAGAGAAAATGAAATAACTTACAGTCAAGAACCATGATTGTCTGAGACTAAGAGTCTCTAGACTTTAACTTCTTCAAGCTTCAAGATGTTGAGTCTGGAACAAATGATTTCAAATTGATTTTTCTCCAAAGGCTTCGTAAATATATCCGCCAGTTGGTTCTTTGAGTCAACAAACTGAATCGAAACTTCTCCATTTTGAACATGATCTCTAATGAAGTGATGTCGAATCTCTATATGCTTTGCTCTTGAGTGAAGAATTGGATTTTTGGTAAGATTGATTGCACGGTGTTGTCAGTTAATCTCCGTGCATGAATCTTCAATTCCAAAGTCTCTTAGCTGTTGTTTTATCCACAGAATTTGTGAACAACAACTTCCAAGAGCTACATACTCTGCTTCTCCTGTAGAAAGAGCTACTGTATTTTGCTTCCTTGAAAACCAAGACACTGTCCTGCTTCCAAGTAAGCGATGGTACCCGAGGTGCTCTTTCTATCAACTCTGCAACCGGCTAGATCTGCGTCTGAATATCCAAGAAGAGTAAAGTCTCCCTTTTTAGGATACCAAAGGCCAATGCTTGAAGTTGAAGCAATGTATTTGATAATACGCTTTGCAGCACTTAGATGAGATTCTTTAGGGTCTGCTTGAAATCTGGCACAAATACAAACACTAAACAAAATGTCAAGTCTAGAAGCAGTAAGATAGAGAAGTGAACCGATGATACTCCTGTATAGCTTCTGGTCAACTTTCTTTCCTCCTTCATCTTTGTCTATCTTCAAGGAACTTGACATTGGTATATCAGTCTTTTTGCAGTTTTCCAGTCCAAACTTTTTGACAAGATCATTAGCATATTTTTCTTGATGAATAAAAGTCCCTTCCTTCAATTGTTTCACTTGAAGTCCAAGAAAGAAGGTTAGTTCACCCATCATGCTCATTTCAAATTCATCCTGCATAGACTTAAAGAATTTCTTGCACAAACTTTCATTAGATGATCCAAAAATGATATCATCAACATATATTTGAACAAGCATAAAACTTTTGCTTTCTCTTTTGATAAACAGAGTAGTGTCTACTTTACCTTTTTCAAAGCCATTTTGAATTAAAAACTTACTCAGCCTGTCATACCAAGCTCGGGGTGCTTGCTTTAATCCATACAAGGCCTTTTTCAGTCTGAATACTGAGTCTGTCTTCCTTAGGTCTTCAAACCCAGGTGGTTGTTCCACATAGACTTCCTCATGGATAAATCCATTCAGGAAAGCACTTTTGACGTCCATTTGGAATAACCTGAAATTCTTATAACAAGCAAAAGCAAGTAATAATCTAATTGTTTCTAACCTTGCTACCGGTGCGTAAGTTTCATCATAGTCTATCCCTTCTTTTTGCGTATATCCCTTGGCCACGAGTCTTGCTTTGTTTCTTACGACTTTACCTTTTTCGTTCATCTTGTTCCTGAAAACCCATTTAGCTCCAATAATAGATTTACCTTTTGGTTTAGGAGTTAACTCCCATACATCATTAATACTGAATTGTCTGAGTTCTTCTTGCATAGCTTCAATCCAGCTTTCATCAGATAAAGCTTCGTCTATGCTTTTTGGTTCTATTTCAGAAATAAGAGCCACAGCACTAGACTCTTCGCGCCTTTTGGATCTTGTGCGAATTCCTTCATTAATGTCGTCGATAATGAGGTCTTTGGGATGACTGGACTTATGCTTCCAGTTACTGGTTGATTTGTCAGGTTGATGATCACTTCCTTCATTTGAATCTTCAATAACCATTTGTTGCTGGACTTTCAGAGTCTGAGTTGCTTCTTGAGATTTAGACTTTGTAAAGTCTGGAGCAGGTTCAGATTCTTCAAGATGAGTCTGAGCAGATTCATTTTGCATAGAATCCTTGAATTTGACATTCATTGATTCCTCCACAGATTGACTCTTCTTGTTATAGACTCTGTACGCTTTGCTTGAGGTAGAATATCCAAGGAAGATGCCTTCGTCTGATTTTTCTTCAAACTTACCAACTCTATCATTTGCATTTTTCAATATAAAGCATTTGCATCCAAACACATGAAAATATGAAACAATAGGCTTCTTTCCTTTGAATAACTCATAGGGGTTTTTTTCAAGAATAGGCCTTAGAAAAACTCTATTGATAATGTAACATGCTGTTGAAACTGCTTCAGCCCAAAATCGTGAAGAGATGTTACTTTCAATTAAAAGAGTTCTAGCCATTTCTTGAAGTGATCTATTCTTTCTTTCCACAACTCCATTTTGCTCTGGAGTATATGGAGAAGAGAACACATGCTGAAAACCAAATTCATCACAGAATTTTATAAAATCTTGATTTTCAAATTCACCTCCATGGTCTGTTCTTATACTCGAGATAACATACCCTTTTTCATTTTGAACCTTTTTAGCAAACTTTTCAAAGTAAGAGAAGGTTTCAGACTTACTTGTTAGGAAATATACCCAAGTAAACCGTGAGTAATCCATCCACAATTACTAGGCAATATTTCTTACCTCCAATGCTCTGAGTTATGGTTGGTCCAAAGATATCCATATGCAGAAGCTGCAGTACACGATTAGTGGAAACTTGATTTATTGGTTTAAAGGAATTTCTTACATGCTTTCCCAATACGCATGGTGTACATAGATCATACTTTTGGTATGATAATTTGGGTAGACCTCGAACAAGCTTCTTTGCTGAAATTTTGGCTATCTGCTTCATATTGATATGCCCAAGCTTAATGTGCCATAAGCTCGCTTCATCTTGAATTGAGATTAGACATTGCGATTCATCTGGTTTCACATCCAAGAGGTAGATATTTCCATGTCTTCGGCCCATGAATGACTGAGTAGAGTCTTTCTTGGTTCCCCTGAACATATTCCCTCTTGAAAATTGATTTTAAAACCGGTGTCACACAGTGACTAATGCGAGTGGATTGTAGTTGAGTCCTTCAACTAGGGAAACATTGCTTATTGTGAGCTTTCCAATCTTTACAGTTCCAAATCCCACAATTCTTCCTTTGTTGTTTCCTCCAAATGAGACTTTTCCACCATTTACTTGAACGAGTTTAATGAAGCAATTTGAGTCTCCTGTCATATGTCTTGAGCATCCACTATCCAGATACCATTTTACCTTTTTCTTGATAGTGACCTGCATTTAAAAAGACTTAAGCTTTCTTTGGTACCCATATTTTCTTGGGTCCATTGGTGTTAGTATGATATGCGGTTTTTGCCCATACTTTCTTAACAGGTTTCCAAACCATAGGACACTCTTTTTCAAAATGATCTGCACTATTACATTTTGAACATCTAAGAGCATTTCGACCCACTGGTTTTACAAATACTTTTTGAAAATGATTTTTGTAAAATGTCTTTGAAGGTCTCTGTTTAATTCTTTCATTCACTTTAGGAAAATAAATTAAAGGAATGGTTTCTGCTGTCATTCCTAAACCAGATTTATTGAAATAAGGTCTTTGTGCTGAAAGAATTTTTTCAAGTTTCTCAGATCCTATTGAGAATCTTTTTGAAATATTTGATAAGTCATTTTTTAAAAATGCATTTTCTTTCAAGAGATTATCTTCGTTTTCTTTAAGAGTAGAAACATTCGTGTCTAAATGTTTCAACTTTTCTTTCAAAATATTTTCTTGTTGTTTTAGTGCAGAGTTTTCCTTTTTAAGTTCGGAAATCCTTTTAAGAGAAGTCTTAAGACTAAAACACAGCTCATCAATGTATTTGGAAACTTTAACAGGGATTTTAAAATTACTTACCTCAAATTCACTGTCTGAATCTTAGTCTGTCTCGGAGTTTGAATCTGAATCCGATTGTGCCATTAGACATATGTTGGCATAATCATCATCACTTTCTTTACACTTTGTATCACTCCAGGTTTCTGCTTTAAGAGCCTTTCGATACTTTTCAGCTTTTCCTTTCTTCTTTTTCAGAAGAGGACAGTTGGGTATGATGTGTCCCTTTTTCTTACATTCAAAGCAGACTACATCTTTGTTTGATTCATCATCATCAACAGACTTGGTCTGTTACTTTTGAAAACTCTGTTTCTTTGGATTGAATCTTCTTCCTTTTCTATTCAACTTTCTGAATCTTCTTACCATGAGAGCAAGCTCCTCATCATCCATATCGTCTTCAGAATCTGTGACATCATAATCATCATTGGATTTTAATGCAATGGATTTCTTACCTTTAGGATCTTCGTCTTCATTGATTCGTTCCACTTCATAAGACTGAAGAGTTCCAACCAACTCATCGACATATAGTGGCATGATTCTTTGTGTCTCTCTTATTGAGGTCTTTATGTGATTCCAATCCTTAGAGAGTCCACGCAGTAACTTGTTTACCTTCATGGGATCAGAAATTGGTTGACCTTGATTTTGAAGACCATTCACGATTTCTGTAAAACGACTAAACATGTCAGTTATAGATTCTCCTGATTTCATTTTGAAGGCTTCATATTGACCGAGGAGAATGTTGATTCTAGTCTCTTTCACTCGATCGGTTCCTTCATAGGTGATATGTAATCTATCCCAGACTTCTTTTGCTGTAACACACGAAGATATTCTGTTATATTCAGTAGGTGACAAAGCACAATATAAAGAATAAATTGCTTTTGCATCAAGAGCTTGTCTCTTGATTATCTCTTCCTGAGTCATTTCACTTGACTCAACAGTTTCTTTTCCTCTCTCTGAGACAGATGTAGCTTTAGGAGTGATTCTTTTTTCTACAACGTCCCATTCCAGAGGATCCTTTGATCGTAGGAACGCTTTCATCTTGTTTTTCCAGATGTTGTAATCCTTTCCATCAAAGTAAGGTGGTCTAGTATTGCTTTGCCCTTCCACCAACCCTCGAGCTAGCATACTAGTCATGGATCTTTAACTCTGAAGTAAAACACTTCAAACAAAGTGAGTACACAAGCTCTGATACCAATTGATATGGCTAGTAATAGCACCTAGAGGGGGGTGAATAGGTGTTTAAATAATTTCTCGAGATATGAAAGCAATTCTAGGCAAACAATAGAAAGGAAGCTCTCCTTTAGTTAACAAAGTAAAGCAGAGAGTAGGGAAGAGAAAATTGAACACAAGGTTTATAGTGGTTCGGCTTATTTCAAGCCTACGTCCACTCTTCTGCACTGACAGCCCACCGGCTGGATTTCACTATGAACAAAAGAGATATTACAGCAATGCTTTCCCTTGATTCATAGTGTAGATGATCTATCACACTTCCTCAAGGTATCTCAAAATATAGACTCTCTTTTGCGTACAAGATTTCGCTCAGCAAATGAATTGACTAAGAATCAAAGAGCTTCAGACTTTGGAATTCTTCTATCGTACACACCTCAAACACCTGGAACGTCTTCCTTTTATACTCATTTGTGCCATCATACCCGTTGGCACTTACCAAAGGAATTCTTCCAATCCTCCCATTGGACAGAATCAATTAGGAAGATTATTCGAGCTATTAAAGGAACATGTCGATAGCCCATCAATCCTGCTCGCCCATACAATCAGGATCTTGGTTTCCATAAGTAGAACCTTCCAAGAATACTTCGCCAATCATCGGATCTTTAATCATTCTTGATTTGAATAAAGGAATCCGTTATGTCATTTACAGCCAAGAGATCTTCTCCAGTTGATAATGCCAAATCCTTAATGAAGTAGATCTGGATAGCCTTTCTTCAACGGATTGGAAACTGTCAATGAGAATAGACTTTGAGTCTTGAGTCTGGTAGTCCGGAGGTCTTCAGACTTTAATAGTAGAGTCTGCAAAA
This sequence comes from Eucalyptus globulus, assembly GCA_014182545.1. Classification (NCBI taxonomy): domain Eukaryota; kingdom Viridiplantae; phylum Streptophyta; class Magnoliopsida; order Myrtales; family Myrtaceae; genus Eucalyptus; species Eucalyptus globulus. The sequence goes on from CM024725.1 coordinate 29,168,573, forward strand.
CTTCAGACTAGACTGATAGAAACGTTTTGTCAGCTTCAAAATATTCCAGAAAGATTTCTCCAACACTGAGCACATGGGACGGATATCATTACAAACGAAACCATGGCTCTGATACCATTGAGGGGACCTAGACTTAGAACTAGGGAAGGAAGAGTCAGTTTCCTGCAGGTATGCCTTTCCATATATGAAATATTTACCGAATATTGGAAGAATAATATGAATCCTTTCTGAAAATACCGAATTGTCAACTCATAAAAGTGAAACTCATCTGCCGCTGATCAAATGCAAAAGTGATAAACAAATAAATAAAATAGAATAATGTAAAATAAACTAGATGTTTCTAAACTATATGTTATGTAATTTTAATTTTATTTTTTGGGGTAAAAATTAACCCATTTTTTATGCAAAAATTTAGGTGTCAACACAGTTCATACCACGGAAAATTTTGAATTATATCTATTATGATGGCGATACCCGAGACTTCACCGTAATATCCTAAGTTTGCATTCTCTTATTTATCTAGATTAATACCCAAAAAAATTCTAAGTTATGCCTATTGTGATTTTAATTTCCGTGACTTTTTATTTCGTTATAAAAAAATCTTAAACTATGCTTATTGTGATATCAAATATTCCAATTTTTTTTCATATCACCAATACCCAAGCTTATATTGGCACAAAAAAAAAATCCCTAGCAAAGTTTTGAGTTTCTTGTGGTAGACATTAGACAATGGTATTTTTGTCACATTGATACAAGTTTGTGGCTTTGATAATTTGGAGTATTGGTATCACAATGGGCGTAATTTAAGGTTTGTAATTGTAATTTCCCATTTTAGTTATGTAAGAAAAATATTCAAACATTGTGCAGGACCATAAAAATTAGGAAAATCAATTAATATCTAAATACAATTCTTCACAATTGACGCAACAGGTGTAAATCACTAGAAAATGAATATCTTAATGCTCCTCAACTTTTAACAGGCATACAATTATTTTCACACGAGCACATCCGTGGTTGTCGACCCCGCGTTAGGAGGAGGACTAGGGGCGCCTCCGTTGCCGGAGCCCATAAAAGATGTGGCTCTGGAGTTGCCTTCTCCAACGGATGCGGTAGTTCCACTGATGATGACTATGGCGTTAGAATATTTAAACATTCTAACATGTGCCGTGTTCATGGTCGATGTATTTAAGCAATGACTCAACCTATAGTGGCTTAGACTAACTTCGGCATGCTTAGTCTTTTAACATGCTTTTGTGGTCAGAAAATGAGGCAATGCATGAAAATTCAATCATTTAAATTGACATACTGTCGTGACCTAACCTCGGGTGCACCATCTAGGGTTTGGCTAATGGATTACTAAGTCTAAATTTAGCTTGGACTCTCCTAAGTCCATACCAATTTGCGACTTAGGTTCAAGTTTTTTCTTTTTAAATGAATTTTATCTAGGAGTCGCCACTAATCAGTTTATGGTAGGTCGATTAGACACCTAAGTAAAATAACAAGAGAATTATTTTACTCCTACGAATCAGAGACTTTGGGTACGAGGACTTGGTTACACTAGATTTGTCTAATTCCCTTTCGGTACCATTTTTTTTTTTCAAAAATGTCTTTGCAGGCAGTCTGGATTGGTTTTAATTTGCGTCCCTAACATATGATGTGACCATGCGAATGCGTAAACCACCAATTTAACACCCAAGAAAGCAATAAATAAATTACAGGACTTAACTCGTAGCAACGAAAGCATCTGTAATGTTAGATCATAATTCACATCAACAGTCCTAGATATGATTTTTAATTAACACGCAATCATTTAAATTTTTCAAGATGTTCTCTTATTTAAACGAAGTCTAGAAAACTACGTGCAATGCAATGCAATGACGTACAAATTTTTTAACTAAAATGACATGCAACGCGCAACCTAACATGCAAACTATATGTCACAACATTTATTAAATGACCTAATCTAATGATAGGAAAAGCTTAATGCAGCTATTCTAACATATACACATTTAGATGACGTGCAATGGATGATCTAATTCTACATGACATGTGCATGATAATTTTTATGTTTTCTTTTATTTTTAATTAAATTTCGAAATTAAAATTACCCAATAATTACACATGAAATTTAAGTTAATGAAAGGAAAAACTAACATCCTAAATTAATGCTTTTTTTTGGGATTTTTATTTCAAAAATTCGAAATAAATAAATTTCCTATTCTAGACATGCAAAACTACCCTAAAATAGGTAATATCCTAGCATGAACCTAATCTAACTCAATTTTTTTTTTTTTGGGGGGGATAAATGAGACAATTAAAGCGAGATGAACACCAAGTCATTCACAGTCATCAAATATATTATTCATTGTTCGAATTTAGAAAAGACATCTAATCAACTTGATTATTTCGCTAATAAAATCAATAAATTGATCTTAAGCCTTAAAGATTAAATTATCGATTTTATTCCCGTGTGATTAATTATTCCATCTAAAGCCTTAAGGATGGAATAAAAAATGGACGTGGGGTTGCGGATTAGGCAATAAATCCTAATTGGGAAATATTTCTATCACTTATAAATGTGCACATTAGATACTAATAAACATATATTAGGGTGTAAATATATTAGATACGTGTATCTTACCTAATTTTGAAGATAATCTATCCAAATTTGGGCCGAACGCAATTGGACCGAGATCACAATCGGCTCCTCGGGCAGAGGGCATCGATGGCAACGATGATGGGGCTTGGGTTGCAGGTGTCGGCAACAACGGCGCGCGAGTGCTACAGGTCGCGTTCGGAGCTGGGATCGGGTTGTTGGCGTTGTGGATTGCTACAGCAAGAGGTGCGGGGACCAGCGGAGTGGTGGCGTTGGTAGCAGCAGCGACTGGTGCTGCAGCAGGGGGGCGGAGACCGGCTCGGCAGAGGGCTGCTGGTGTCGGCGCGGTGAAGGCTGGCGTGTGAGGGGGAGCTCCGGCGATGAGCGTAATGGCGTCGCGAGGGATGAGCGGTGGTGCTAGCGCGGTGGCTGGCGCGGGTTGCTACAGCTAGTCGCGGGTGAGGGGTGGCTAAGACGTGGTGGCCGGCGCGGGGGATGGGCGGTGGCGGAGGTGCGGAAAAGGCCTGGCTACTGGAGCACCGATGAGGGAGATCGGGGCAATAGCAAGCTTCGGTCTCCTTTCTTCTTCTTTTGTCTTCGTTTTCCCTTTTTTTTTTCACTGCACCCCACACGTCTCTTCTATCTGCACTTCTTTAGCAAAAGGACATCACTTTTTGTTGACTTTGACCTCTCCCCCCAAAAAAACGAATTTTTTTTTTCCACCTTCTCTTTTGTGTTGAATTTTGACCTCAAAACCAAATAAAAGCCCCCCTCCCTCAGTGCCATGCCCCAATCCTTGGGCACGCACCCATCCCTCACCTTGGTTGATTAAATAGCGACGTCCCAAGACGCATCGCCGACCCTTTCTTTTTAATACGGATGTGGAAGCATATAAACTAGGGGTGTGCATGGTCCGGGCGGGCGGTTCCCGACCTAGAACCGGGAACCGCCGGCTAAGGACTGGTTCGGAAAAATTGGAACCGGGATCCACCCGTTTGTTGTATGGATTCACCCGGGAACCGAACCGTCGGTCCGGTCCGGTTCCCGGGTGGATCCATGGAACCGATCTTGACGCGAAACAATTTTGGTTTTCAACATAGAACGACTACGTGACATCAAAGCAAGCCAAAGAAAGAAAAACCAAATTTAAGTACGTGGAAATGCGAACGGCGGGAGAAGTAAACGCAGTAAAATGGTGATAGGAATAGGAGTCGAAGACGAAGGGAGTGAGATGAGATCTAAGGTTTCTTTTAGTAATTTTTTTTTAATATTAAAAAGGTTCCGGTCCGGTCCGGGTGGGCAGGTGGGCGGATCCGCCCATGGAACCGGGAACCGGACCGGTACCCACCGGTTCCCATAAATTGGAACCGGGAACCGGACCGGTTCCCTCAAGAACCGCCGGGTCCGAGCGGTTCCGGTCCGATTCCGGGCGATCCGGGCGGTTCCCGGGTATTTTGCACACCCCTAATATAAACAATCCCTAGACAATAAAACAACGGGATAGGAAAGTAGAATTCCAAATTTTCACACTTTAAAAGTAACTACACTTATATACATTGCAAATCATAGTGCAAATATATACAAGGCAAATTGTTAAGTCAAGTTCTAAACCACTGATTCATAAAACAAAGTCTGCAGAAAGGAATCAACTTCCATCAAAAGAGAATTGTCTTATGACTAACTAGTCAGACAGGACTATCAATTCTTCAGGCTTCACCTTCTACTCTTCGGGCCTCTTGTCCTTCACCAACGCCATTTAAGGACCTAAAAATGATTATACAATAACTAGTAAGACAATGTCTCAACGAGTTCTACTTCCTAAGACCCGATTAGGAAGCCAATACACTCTAGAGGCTGCCTAAGCACAACACGAGTCAGAGGACTTACCTTGGCCTCAGTTCCATCATGCAAATCAGTACATATCAAACATGCATGATCACATCACATCACCCAATCAGATCGAATTATCAATCAATCGACTTAGTTGATTACATGTTACCACAACCTTCCCCTAGTCGGTACATTTAATACTATTTATAAAGTCCTATTAATTCAGGACTGCTCACCCAAAGCTGATAGATTAGGGCCCCCAGGCCATCATAGTATACTATATATGCTTGCACAAAGCTGATAATATGTGCTCACCCAAAGTTGATAATATGGTATACTATTTATATGCTCGGCCAAAGCTGATAACTATTGCTCACCCAAAGTTGATAAATTAGGGCCACCAGGCCAAGATAATATACCATTTTTCCACCATATAACAATTCATCATTTTTATTATACCTGATAAAAATAGCCATGTGTGGGTACACGGTCAGCCTTAGCTAAAATATCATAATTCCACTTTTAAACAACCCACCAGTTTCAACAACCCATTACATATTTTTGGCACTGTAAACCAATGCCCGGTAATTATCCAATCAATTACCAAATTTAATTAATTTAGGAATAAAATCCTAAAATCATAATTAATTCAATTCAGCACGATTTAGCACTCAAATAAATAAACGGACTGCACCACAATAATCAACATAAAATTCCGGTTGTCAATTATCCCAGCCTAATTTCCAGAAAATAAATAAATAATTAAATAATTATGAAAATATTAAATAAATGCAATAAATTCAATTTTGGCCCATAATGCCTAATTGGACACTGGAATGGACCCAAAAAATTTCCGAGACTCATTCAATAAATAATATAGTGTGTCTACTTGCTAAGTACACTAACCATTTGCCTAATATGCATTGCTAAGGCACTAATTTAATTACTCTACTGTAATCTATCCATCTAATCACACTTAATTAAATCTAAACAACCCCTAAGCATTATTAGTCTACTAAGTAGGGATTAGTGAGTAAAACTCACTTGATTAACGAGCGGGTCGGATCAAACCGACGGGAACGTCGCAAGGGACAACTTTCCTCAAGGTGAGCCAAGCAACCGAGGCTCAGGACCACCTCAAAACAGGCCTAACAGCCACTGTGAAACCCACAAAACTTATGTTCTATTCTTGCTAAAACAGAGAGGAAACAAGCTCGGTTAGGCAAAGCAAGACTGGTGGAGGGCTTAGTGAGGCAACCAGCGGCCGAACGGGGGTCTACGGCGGCCAAATGGCCTCCGGCTTGGCTCGACCAGCAACTGAGGTAGCGGAACAGGTTGCTGGAATGAGCAAGGGATGTCGGCTAGGCGGTGGCGTGGAAGTGGAAGCAGCAAACGATGGTTGGCGATGGCGATCCGGCGTTGGTGGATTCGTGCGGCATGGACGACAGCTTCTCCTTGGCTATTGGTGTGCAAAATGAAAGGGATGGAGGGGGAGTGGTGGCCGGTTGGCTTCGAGAAGAAGAGAGAGCAAGAGGGGGGGTCCCATGGCCAAGTTTTTTCCAATTTCTTGTCTCCTTTGACCATCCATGGCCACCAGCTGCTCCTTGGTTGACAATCTCTAAAATGGTCCAAAACCATAGGAGATGGAGGGGCGTACGAATTTGCACGGTTTCTCCTCAAATTGGTCACTTATCGATTCTCAAATCAACTCAATTCGGTCTCAATAAATCCCGTTGTCGAGTCCTCAATCAAATTGATATTTTTCCTTACCAATTGATCCACCTCGCATCCCAATTTCGCGATCAAAAACGGTCCCCGGCTTTTTCTGAACAAAAACAGCCCTATGACGACTTTTTCCCGAAAAGTCTCGGGTTGCAGAAAAATCTTCTGAGATTGAGTCGACATTCCTAGAATTTATTGTGACATGACAGAACCTTCAATTTCTGAAATCGGACTCAAATTCGCTGTTAATTTCACTCATGCGCATTTTTAGTATGACCAAGGCTACCAGGTAGTTTTCAGGAATTTTTAGTGCAAATGACCCGTGGTCGATTTTCTTCGAGCCACAATGAACCCACTCGATACATTGGCGACTCTCGATTGTCGTGAAAATTTTGAGGATTCAAATACGGACATAGGGTACCAAAACAATAAAGAAATCAGTCTAGTGCCGGTCGACGAGAATTTTCCAATTTAGTGGTGTCACCCACGATTAGTCACACATTTCAGTCGAATCGACCTATCTCTGATCTCAAATCGATTTTATACTGTGCCGTAATGGTCTCTAAAGATGAGTACGGTCGAAAAGTCAATTCCTAGTCGAATTCTCAAGTCTATTGCTTTAAAATTCCTTAATGGCTTCCCTGAATAGTCTAGTTATCTCAAGAGTGATCAGCTCTGAGAACAGCCTTATAGGTGCGTCGATGAAATGCCCGATTTATTCGATAGAAAACAAGACTGAAAATTTGGGATGTCACACTCAGTACGCGCACAACCTTTTTATAAGGGAGGGAATTAGGTTTTTGTAGCATATTTTATTTCCTTCTTCAATCAACTTTTGCTCGCACATAGCCTCCTGAATATATTGTCGAGATATATGCACTCACGTGCAATATTCTCTTTTATATTTTTCTAATATTCCATCCAAAACCTTCTTGCTGCCCAAAAAAAATATATATATATCCCTCAATGTATATTGCCTGAGTATATGAAAAATCTCCATCATATCATTGAATATTGGAAAAATTAACACTCATCTATCGTCAATCAGTCCAATGCAAATGTGAATAAAAAAAATGCTCCTAAAGCTATATGTTATGCAATTTAATTCTAATATTTTTATTTAGGGGTTAAAAATTAATCCCTAATTTTTAATGCGATAAATAAATGACCGGGTCGCCAAAAATTTAGGTGCCAACAATTGCCCCTCTTTGAAGGTGAGCTCGTGGGGGTTGCATTCAAAGATAAATTGAGACCTAAATTTTGATCATGCACATGCACTAAATGATTTTTGATTTTTTGTTGGAAAATGAATCTCATTTTGAAATGCAATTTATATGATGTATGGACATGCTAATGCAAACGATAAGGGAACATACTTGGAATGACTTACCTTCAAGGAGGGTAGAGTAATTCAAGATAGCTGGTGTTACATGTCTAGGACCTGTACCTTTTTACGGTCGCCCAGAATAGTAACAAGGCTTTGTAAGGAAACTGCTTTTCTAGGACCCGTACCTTTCTACAGTCGCCCAGTATGGTAGTATTTGGTTGTCTAGGACTCGAACCTTTCTTCGGTTGCTTTAACAGAAAAAATTCTTTTCAAGACCTGTACTTTTCTACGGTTGCCTATTAAAGCAACAAATATTGTCTAGGACCCGTACCTTTCTACGGTCGCCTAAATGGGAAATCAATTTCCAGGACCTGTGCCTTTTACGGTCCCCTAAATGAGAAACAGCTTTTCCAGGACCCATACATTTCTACGATCGCTTGTTAGAGCAACAAACATTGTCTATAACCCATACCATTCTACGGCCGCCTAAAATGAAGTTTTGCTTGACTAGGATCCGTGTGGCACCCCTCGACGGCCCCCGATCCGCTAGGGTCACCACAGTTCGCTTTTCCTTTTTCTTTCCCAAATAACAAGTCACTCTGATACCATTTTTAGTTGCAGCAGGTCCATACAACCATGGGGGTTTACATCTTTTATTAACGGTCCCTTGCGCAATTTACGTAACGGAAGCATATCCAACAATTCCCTTCCCTACATTCAGAAATCGATGCACACCTACTAAACATTTATAAGTAAAAGCCGTACACTTTTATTCACTTAACCCAGATGGACATCATTCATCGATACATCAAAATGCCATAGTTTTCTATACTAGGCTATAATTCAAAAGATGACCGACATCTCCTCCCACAATCGTATGCTTAAAGTCCATCAACCAGTGTCGGCGTCCAAAGGTTCCCTCCTTTGCTATCCTTCTCCTCGCGGTCATATCCAACCGTTTAAACCATCTACTAATCTGAAATGTTATTCCCCAAAAGGGGTGAGTACAACCACTCAGCAGATATGGAAATCCAATAACAACTCAATGCATCATGCATATTATCATACATTGCAGGCATTACTTACCTTGAAGCCATACGCATACTATCATGTATCATCATATCAATTCATAACACATTCACGTGTATTATCATTGTAACATACATGTCATGACATCATTACATCATACATGACATCGTCATCATAGCATCATCACATCTCACATGTCTTCGAGCCATATCATATATCATCATCATTATCATTACCATGCATATTATCATGCATATCCTATTTCACATTACATATCATCATCATCATCATCGTCATCATCATCATGCATATCATCATCATCATCATCATGCATATAATATCATGGGTGATCATCATTATTTCACATCACATATCATCATCATCATCATCATCATGTATATCATCATGCATATAATATCATGGGTGATCATCATTATTTCACATCACATATCATCATCATCATCATCATGCATATCATCATGCATATCATACCATAGGTGATCATCATATCACATCACATATCATCGTCATCATGCATATCATCATGCCATGAGTTTATTTTCATCTTTATCTTTAAATTTGATCACCACATCACCCATTTCTCAAATCATCAATTTCATCATCCCTTCGGGCAAAGACCTCCGACAGGGTTCCCAGCATTCAGCCTCCCAGGCCACTGGGCTTTCGGCCCCCCACATTCCGGGCATCTCGCATCTCAACTAGCATCACGAGGCATTCCCTTCGGGCAGAAACCTCCGATAGGGCTTCCGGCCTTTACCCTTCTAGCCAGGCATCTCGCACCCCAATCCTGGCATCGCGAGGCATTCCCCTGGGCACAAATCTCCAGGGCTTCCGGAATTATGTACCGACATACCACCAGGCCTCCCCTGGAATTACGTACCGTATACCACCGGGCATCCCGACACTCCCGAGGAATCTCGGCAATGTATCTCTATACATTCTGGCCATCATCCTCCACCACAACCATCTCCTCATTTCCCATCATCCACATTTGCCAATATTTTAATCTCAATTTAACATGGCATATGGCGTGACATCACACAAGTCATACTTGGCATGGATTCACACATGCATCTCAATTCAATGTCATACATACACCAAGACTTTATCACACATGCAACATGATAAATTTATTTATTTATTTATTTATTTATTTATTTTTATTTAATATCTATAAATTCCCAAAATTACAAAAAATTCAAGAAATCATTTAACAAACCAATAGGATGATAATTACATGCAAAATTCATGGCCAAATTGAATTTTACACAATCTCACAATTTTCACAAAACATCCTATGATTCTCGGACTAAACCAGAATGCACGGTTTCCGAATAAATTCAATTAAAATATCCATATGGCCTCCACAAATTATGCAATTTTACTGGGATATATTCAAGACGTTTTCGTACAACTCTCATGAAGAACTCCAAGCCAGATTATTTTTATATTATTTTATACAGTCTCACGAAGCTTCTGGATCCATTACCGCATCGTCCAGTTTACACATATCCGAAATATTGAGATTTCACCTACCTATTCTCTTTTCTTTTCTCTGAAATTTGGATATGTTATGAATAAAGATATCCTCTACAAGTTTCATGAAGATATCTAGGTCAAATAACCAGATTATGGTCATCATTTAGGTCCTTGAAGTCTCGGGTGTCTCGGAACACATCACCAGAATCATCGTCTTCAAGATCTAGCCGATTTACTAGGCTATACTTGTTCATTTCACTTAAAATTTGATTATGTTGTAGTTCAAGATGTCCCCTACAACTTCCATGAAGACATCGAAGTGATATTTTCAACAAAAACCAACATGCAATCAAGAATCCAGCAAGAGGTCAGTAAAAAATTTCCAGATCTGGGGTCTCCGTAGAATAAAAGTTTAACCCCTTAAATCTCCATCATTTTCCACAAAATTTTAGTATGTTTTATTTCAAGATGTTAGCTACAACTTTCATCAAGATATAGAATCCAAAATATAAATCTAAACATGCATGAAAGCTCTCACAACATTATGACTCGAGCGGATTCATGCGAAAACATTCCAGATCTGACACCTCCGTAAGATGAGAGTTTGACCCCTCAAATCTCCATAATTTTCCACCAAATTTTTTTATGTTATATTTTAAGATGTTAGCTACAAATTTTATGAAGAAATCGAAGCCAAAATCGGAATCCAAACATGCATGCAAGCTCACACAACATTCTGACTCAAACCGTTCGAACGAAAACAGCCATACCATTCAAGAATCAAGCCATCAATACTTCGGTTTTCCTCACCTAAACACCCAAACTTGACACTATATCAACCATACATGTAACAAACACACATGCAAGAGCAGCAAAGGACCCCCAACTTGCCTCTAGACCACACGAACGGCGGCACACCGGCGACGGACGAACAGCGTGCGGGCGGCAACGGGTGGACTCCTTCCTCTCTCGGCCTCCCTCTCTCGGCCGTACCCTCTTCCTCTCTCTCTCGCACGGTTCTCTCTCTCTCTCCCTTTCTCTCTTGGCCGAATGGCTAACCAGCCATTCTCTCTCCTTTCTTGGTGGCTTTTATATTGCATGTGGCCGCCCAAGATGGCCAATGGGGGCAGCCACACCTTGCACAGCCTCCACGCCACTTGGCAGCTCGGAGGAAACACATGGCCTCCTTCATGCAAGATGGGCCTCCATCTTCGGCTGGGCTTGGGCCAGCAATGGCCGGCGGTTTCTCCTCCTTCTTTGGGCTCCGCAACTAGGCCCAAATGGCCGAAAATGGGGTGAGGTTATGGGCTGGTTTTAAGCTAATGCTTTGGCCCATATCTCATCCCAATAATCCTCCTTAAACCTAAATTTTATAAACACCTAATTGAAATTTATAAATCACAAAACTTTGTGACCTATCTTAATAAATTTCAATCCATAATCCCACATGGCCAAAACTAGAATTTTTTTTGTCAATTAATTATTCACTAAGAGCTTGGCCAAAGTCTAAATGCAAGACATTAATTTGAGCACCCCTAATGACCGGCAAGGAATTCTAGGATGCCACAATCCGAACCTTTTTTCGGTCGCCTAGCATTGCAGCATTGATCATCTGACCAGGACCCAAACCTTTCTTCGGTCGCTATAATCAGATTGAATATGGAGAAAAATATTTGGGGGATAGCTCGACCAAGTCGAGTGTCGGTGCACTTGAGAAAGAATACCTGCACAATGATAAGTATTTATAGTATGAGTAGAGATATACTTATTTGGTGATATCTCTGATTCTTGGGGATATGTCTCCTATAAAGTCTAGTCATAAGAGAGGTAACATGCATTTGTGATCATAGACAACACACGCATTAATTCAAATGAGGTTCATGTGTGATAATTTCTATCAATCTTGCATCACCTAATTTCCATTGGGAAGAATTTCAAAAGAATATTCCAATCTGAACACATGAGTGACATGGATGTGTCAAATGAGGAATCTTTCGATTTGAAAGGACTTTTTACTCATCCTCATTTAAAAGGCTATTTCATGCTGTCCTTTGATGCAGGAATCTAACAATCACTCTATCTCATCATGCCAAACAAGGGTCTGAGCAATCTCGCAAGTAGTACGATCCTACCAATTTGAGAGGTCTTTAACAGGGACCGTAATGTGAGCTTGGTCAACGGCTTAATAAAGGGGACTCTTTAAGTCAAGGCTATTGAAAAATGACATTCCGCAATTATCTTTGGGTTTACAAGTTAAGAAGCATACGAAATGAGGTAGAAATTGTCTTACTCGGACATTTTCGAGCGATGCTTTCAAACATATGAACTTTTACGTTAATTCAAGTGCCATAATCTAAAGAGACTTTGCAAGGGACATAATACAGGATTGGTTCATTGGTGAGAAATGAAAGGATTGTTAGGCTCAAAATGTGTTTAGGGGGATCAGAGTTGGTGATCATCTTAACATCTCCACCAATTTTCTTCTCCACCATCGATGATTTTCTTCATATCAAAACTCCATTGATTGTGACATCTTAGCATTTGAGTTTTTTTTTTTTTTTTTTAGTATCGCTTTGTTGGGGATACGACTTACTATAACCAATGTTTGATTTTTCTCTTTGGGCATTGGCCTTGCTTTTACCAAGCACACTACTTTTTCATGCCCCTTATTTTTCACACTTATCTTCTTTGGACTCACAAAGTCTCCATCTTTTATCACCATTCTAGACCATGCTATTTGAATGATTATTTTTCGCCTTGCCCAAGTGTGAGCTATACAATGGATAAAAGTGTATAGGATAAAGAAAGAACTGCTCTTTGTCATCCTAAAGCACTTAAATTATTGTATAAGTTACACTGCGATAGCAATACTCGAAGATTGATGCAAGTATGAGCAAGAAGATTTCTACCATTCATTTCAAATTTATCACAATATGGGATAATCCTTGATAGGGATAATTTAAAAAAACTCTTCATGTGTGTGGGCTCAAAGGGCTAAACGATGGGTATACCTATAGTGTTTCGGGTAGAGTAAGAAACTGCCTGTCATCACCTCGGTTGATGTACCCTTTGCGAGATCACCATTTTGCTTGTGGGCATGGAATTTTTCCACACAACTCACAAGGGATTAGTGTATGAAATAGTGTATAAAATAAGGCTTATCTTTCATCGTTCCAAAGTATCCCATTTGACACATTCAATTTATCTCACACAATTCATCAGGGAAACCATGGCCATGCAAGATTTGCAACAAATTTGAACAGTTCAATTTGCAAGTCATTAAGGCAATTTATTCATCATAGAAATGCTTGCAATTCAAAACATGATGCAACAAATTCTGTCATGGGTAATATTTCTTGACAGCATTAGAGTTAACTGGATTGGAAAACTCACGACCATCCATTTCTGCTAGGATCAAGGCACCTCCAGGAAGTACATTCTTCACTACATATGGGCCACTATAATTTGGAGTAAACTCGCCCCTAGGATCCGGAAAAATTGGCAACAACTTCCTTAGGACTAGATCATTTACCTTGAAATGTCTCGATCGTACCTTCCAGTTGAAGGACCTAGCCACTCTCTGTTGATATGTTTGGCCATGGCAAAGAGCTTTCAATCTTTTCTCATCAATCAAGTTTAATTGTTCAAATCTTTGTTGTGACCATTTCACCTCTGACAACTCCACTTGGGATAAAACTCTCAGAGAAGGAATTTCCACTTCCTTAGGCAGAACTGCCTCCATGCCGTACACTAGAGCAAAAGGGGTTGCCCAAGTAGAAGTGCGGATCAACGTCAAGTATGCCATTAGTGAGAAGGGTGGCCTGTCATGCCAATCTCGATAATTCTCGGCTGTCTTAACCAGGATCTTCTTAATGTTCTTATTGGCCGCTTCAACGGCCTTGTTCATTTGAGGGCGATAAGGGGACGAATTTAGATGCTTGATCTTGAACTCGCTGAACAACTTATCAACAAGTTTGTTTTTCAAATTTGTCCCGTTGTTAGTGACGATTGCTTCGGGGACGCCATAGCAAGCAATTATGTCTCGTCTAATGAACTTCGCAACATTACGAGCTGTGACACTTGCAAAGGATGTAGCTTCAATCCATTTGGAGAAATAGTCTATTGGCACTAAGATGAACCGATGCCCATTTGAAGCCTTAGGATTTATTGGGCCAATCACATCAATTCCCCACATTGAGAAAGGCCATGGCTCGGAAAACTGGTGCAGCTCAGTTGGAGAAACATTTATCTTATCTCCATGAATTTGGCAACGGTGACGACTTCGAACATGCTGAATACAGTCACTTTCTAGTGCGAGTCAGTAGTAGCCTAATCTCATAATTTTCTTGGTTAACATATGCCCATTCATGTGTGGACCACACACTCCTTCATGCACTTCTCACATGATTTGGGTAGCTTCGGCTGCATCGACACACCACAACAAAACTGAATCATAAGATCTCTTGTACAAATTCTCACCACTAACGAAGAATTTTGAGGCCATCTTCGTGATGTATTTCCTATCAGCTAGAGTACTTCCTTCGAGGAATTCCTGCTTTTGAATGTAATTCATGATATTGTAATACCATGGTTTTCCATCAGGTTCTTAAGTCACAATCATACAATAAGCCGGCTTCGCCAAAATTTCTATTTTCAATGGCTCAACTTCTAATCCGTCAATAATTTGCAACATAGATGATAAAGTTGCGAGTGCATCTGCAAATTGATCGTGATACCTCGATAAGTATTCAAATGAAATTTCATCAAATTCCTTCACTAGATCCTCTAGATACTTGTGATACGGGAGCAATTTGGCATCCTTAGTCTTCCATTCTCCTACGGTTTGAAGTATGATTAATGCGGAATCTCCGAATACTTTTATCTTAGCCACTCTCATCTCAATTGCAGCTTGGAGCCCGAGGATACAAGCTTCATACTCGGCTACATTGTTAGTACATGGGAACATCAATTTTGCAGCTATTGGATGGTGTTGTTCATCTGGGGATATCAGAACTGCTTCGGTTCCAGAACTAGACAAGTTTACTACTCCATCGAAGAACATTGTCCATGAATCTTCACTTACATGCAAGACACGGTCATCTAGGAAACGGTGATCATTATTTGAGACTCCTGGATTCTCGGCCAATATATCAGCGATCACTCGACCCTTAACTGACTTTTGTGGCATGAATTGCATATCAAATTCTGAGATTAAAATTTGTCATTTAGCCAACTTACCCACCAAAGTTGTCCGATCAAGTAAGTACTTGATAGGTTTGTTCTCAGTCATGAAAAACGTCTGGTAATGCAGTGTGTACTGTGGTAATCTATGCAATACCCACACTAATGCAGCACAAGTCTTTTTAGCATCAGAATATTTCATTTCTGATGCAATGAACTTTTTACTCAGGTAATAAATGGCTCGTTCTTTTTTATCGACGGGACTTTCTTGAGCCAACATTGCACCTAATGATTCACTATGAATGGTGAGGTAGAGAATCAAAGGATGCCTCGGCAAGGGCGGGACAAGAATTGGTGGATTCATCAAGTATTGCTTTAGCTTGTCAAATGCTTCTCGACACTCATCATCCTAGTTGACTCGTGCATTTTTCTTTAAGAGCTTGAAGAACGGCTTGGCAGTTTCAGAAAGTTGGGAAATGAATCGAGCAATGTAATTCAATCTCCCCAAAAGGCTCCGAACTTCTTTCACTGTTGACGGAGGTTGCAACTCGCATATGGCCTTAGCTTTAGATGGGTCAATCTCAATCCCTTTACTGCTCACAATGAATCCGAGTAATTTACCGGATGTTGCTCCGAACACGCATTTAGCGGGATTTAGACAAAGCTTGAACTCACGGAGTCGATCGAACAATTTCTTCAAGGTTTCGACATGGCTTCTTCCAGATTGGGTCTTTGCAATCATATCATCAACATAGACCTCAATCTCCTGATGCATCATATAATGAGATAGTGCTACCATGGCTCGTTGGTAAGTTGCCCCTGCATCCTTATCTGATTGTACTCGGAAAAACCATCCATAAATGAGAACAGTTCAAATCCAACAGTACTATCCACAAGGACATCTATATATGGTAACAGAAAATCATCCTTCAGGCTAGCCTTGTTCAAATCCCGATAACCAACACAAACCCGGACTCGACCGTCTTTCTTCATCACCAATACGATGTTAGCCACCCATTCTAGGTATTGTGAGACTTCGATGAATCCCACCTTCAAAAGCTTCATTACTTCTTCCTCTATCTTCTTCGGGAGCTCGGGTTTAGTTTTTCGTAGCCTCTACTTCTTAGGTGGCATGTCCGAATTAGTAGGCAAGCAATGCTCAACGATTGATGGGTCTAAACTAGGCATGTCAACATAGGTCCATGCAAAGACATCTTGATATTCTTTCAGCAACTGAATTAGGCACTCGACCTCATCTTTGGGAAGATTTGCCCCAATTTTCACTTCCTTAGCTTCTTTTGTGTCACTTAAATTAATTGTGACAATTTGTTCGGATGTAAGAGCCTTGGCTTTTTCATGTTGTTCCCAGCTATGTTGCACCTCAATGGAATCTTCAATCGAGTCTGCGGGATCATCATTATCATTACTTGTTGCATTGGATTGGACCATTTCCACACCTTTGTATGCTATAAGATCGTCCCTGAAACAGGAAGTAGATGAATCAAAAAGACAAACAGGGCAAATTATACTTTATTTGTTGTTTTTGTTTTTTTAAATCCTTTTGAAAAACCTTTTTTGAAACATTTTGACACGAGGAAGCATGATGAAACCCAGGCCTCAGAGTTCTCCTTGGATTTTTTCTTTTTCTTTTATCGGTTGGATATCATCACTGGGCTGGTTTGGTGTGTCTCATTATGCCCTCAAAATAAAACTTGTAATTTTATTGAAATTCATAATCAATTACATTTATTGAATGGAAAATGTGATTCTCAAGCCCTAAAAAGAAAGCGAAAAAAGAAGAAATCGAAAACAATTTCTAGAAAGCAATAAAGATTCCCACCTAGGGGAATGTGCAAAAGCGATAAATAAGTTACTCTTGTGGGCTAGAGCCCATCTCTTTTGGAGGTCCTTCATCAATGGCTCCTATAAGGAGGTCATCGAATAGACTTGTGATTCTTTCCAGTGCATCATTAGAGTTCTTTGTTTTTTGAGGTGTTGGGTTGTCCATGCCACCCCTCCATCTGGGACAATATCCCAAGGGTCAATGTAAGAGCTGGGAGGAGCCAAATACTTCACCAAATAGTCGAATTTGTCGCTTGGCTGCCCCAGGGTGTCCATCTCTTCTAGTTCATCTTGCATCATTCTCGAAGGGCCAGGAAATGTCTCGCGAATGTTGGGAGGTAATGAGTTTTGCCTTTCTCGTCCTTGCTCAGGTGGCGAGTTTTGCCTTTCTCCAGAACTTTCTCCACCTCTTCCATGGTACCCTAATCCAGCAGTACGGGACCTCCGAGGGGTTTCAATAAGGTTTCGAATGCCTTGACCCCTTCTTCCAAGACCATGGCCAGGAACAAAACCATTTCCAACCATCACCCTTCCCACCATAAGGGCAGCATCTAAAACTTCAGAAGTGGGTGGCAATGAACCTCGAGAAGCATGAATGGTGGACACTAACTCAAATGAGTGGTAACTTGATTTGAACTCGAAATCTGGCTCTACATAAGGGATAGTCATTTCATGATAAATCCGATGGTCTTCTTCGCCATACACAGTGACCAGTTTCCCTTTGATCACGAACTTCACACTTTGATGTAGACTTGATGGCACCGCTCCAACAGTATGTATCTAAGGACGACCTAGCAGAAAATTAAATGTGATAGGATGTCCATCACTTGAAAGGGGATGTTGAAAACGACCGGCCCTATTTGCACATCAAGATGGATTTCCCCATTCACCTTATTCTTTGTTCTATCAAAAGCTTGCACAGAAGTCTTCGAAGCATGTATTTTGGATGGGTCTATCTTGAGGCGATGAAGAGTGGCCAATGGACATATGTTCAGAGCGGACCCATTATCAATGAGCACCTAGGACACATGAGAAGACTTGTGTTTGACAGATATATAAAGTGCCTTGTTATGCCCCTACCTTCAATAGGGAATTCTTCATCGGAAAAAGCAATCAAGTCTTTGAGAAGAATCGATCCCACGAATTCCTCTAACTTGTCCACCTCAATCGTTTTTGGTACACGGATTTCACTCAGCACCTTTATGAAAGACTTTTGATGCACAGGGGATGTTCGTAAGAGTTCGAGCAAAGAGATTTGAGTGGGCATCTTTCGCAATTAGTCGACCACATTATACTCACTTGCTTTGATCACAGCCAGAAATTCCTTAATCTCTTCATCAGTGATAGGCTTTACAAGTTGGGTGCTGCTTGAGCATAAGTCCGACCAAACCTTGTAACCAGGTCAACATCTGAGTCATAGGACCAAGGCACTGCCTTATTGTTGACATACTCAAAAGGTTGAGGCATCTCAATCACTATCCCTTCATTGGATGCGGGGATCTTGATAGCCAATTCTGCATCTTCTAGTGGAGGCATATCCATGAGCAAAGGATTTGTTTCATCCTTATTAGCATCGAGCATAGCCTACTCTTCCTCCCAATCGATAACAATATGTGAAATAGTATAGACTACGCGGTTATGGTCAGCATACACGATGATACCATCATCCACCATTTTGGCAACTCTTTCTTTCATCAGTGAAAGGGGAATGTCCTCGTGGTCTGGATAATATCTAGCTCTCACCAATCCATTGTAGGCATCTGCCACATGCACCTTCAAGTTCTTGGTCCGACTGGCGTTAGGTTCCAGAATAGCATTCACCCTACCTTCATGCTCCAGTAATGGATTTTTTTTGGACATTTGGCCAAGCAGTTTGAAATGAAAATGCCTTCGTGTCCAAGAGGTTTTAGATCTGGTGTTTGATGGTGAAACATTCATCAGTTGAATGTCTCAATTCACCGCTGTGATAGTCACACTTCTTTGTCGAGTCATAACCGCGAGTATGCTCACGATTAGGACACTTCAGCTCGCTAGTAAGCAAACATTTCTTCCGGAGGATTGCCAATACTTGGGACGGAGATCCAGCGAGAGGAGAGAACCGCCTTCTATTATTTGACTGGACAAATGATTGGCGGCCAGCAATTTGTTGTTGCTTTCCATTCACCTGGATAGCTGGGGTGTGATTGGTATTTTCTTGGCTGTAAGCCACATTCACAGCAGCCTCTTTCTCCTTCTTGGTAGAAAATCTTTTATTAAATGGCTCAGTAAACCATCATTCTCTTATTACCATCTCAATTTGTTCTCCCACAGGAATAAGTTGGTTGAAGTTCTCGACGTATGTGCTGGTCAATTGGTTACGGAACTCAAACGGGAGAGTCTTGATGAACAACTTCATCAATTCTTTGTCAGTAGGCTCAGGATTGATTTGAGCTGACAGGTTCCGCCACCTCACGGCATAGTCCTTAAATGATTCGCTTCTCTTCTTCTCCATTCTCTCAAGATCTTCTTGGGAATGTGTAATGTCCATATTAAACTTATATTGCTTGAGAAACACATCGGTCATTTCATTCCAAGTGTCGAAAAGGTTTACATTCTTCATGACGTACTGGCTCAATGCGGACTCGGTCAAACTTGCATGAAATGATTGGATCATGAGGGGCTCATTCTTGATATGTTGGGTCATGCGTACATGGTACATCTGCAAATGAGCTTTTGGGTAGGAAGTACCATCGTATTTCTCAAACTCCGGCATTTGAACTTCTTCGGCATTTTGACCTTCTCATAAATTGACAGGTCGAATGGGAGTGAGCTCTACGACTCCTGTAATTGTTTCACTTTCCCCTCGAGTTTTGCAAAGCGTTCATCTTGCTCTGTCTTAGGAAAGCTGTCAAGCTTGGCATTTTCAACGGTGACTGGCAGTGGGTCATCTTCCAGCTCGGGCATGTCGTCATCACTCATTTGGGCCTTGTTTGCCTGCTCTGGGACTACTATCTTAGGGAGAGCGGGTGCAGGAATTGAATTCACTCGGAGGGATTTCATTTGGGCCGTCATAAGTTGCACAGAGGTGAGCAACTATTTGAGTTGGTCTTCCATAGTGTCAATACGATCACGCATCTCGGTTTGGTCGGTCATTTTAGCTCTTGACCATGTAATAACGGGCGAACGTGGAGGATCCGTTATCACCTAAATTTGAAGAAATGAATACACATAAGCATTTCATATAAAACATGCTAGTCCACGACAAAAGTATAACCGCTTTTATTCATTAATGGAATTGTTTGACATTAACAATAAAAAAAAACTTGAAAGGCCCTAAACAAATAAACTAATCAAGTAAATGACTCGACTTCCTAAACATTAAGCTAAAGTAGAAAAACTAAATAGATTCAAGCCACTTTATTTGGCCCAATCTATAAACAAATGGGAAGCCAACACTCGACGTAATTGTCTTTTCTCCTTAGTGTCCTTCTTGGCTTGCTTTTCAAGTTCTTCAATCTTCCTCTTGTAACGACTAATCTCTGCTTATCGAGTGGGCTTTTCAGTCACATCTGGCACTTTTTGGAGAAACTCGGTCGGGATCTTGTGCTGACGGATGTAACGAGCCGTGCCATAGTAAGTCTTTCCCTTCCCCTCAAGCTCATCTTCAGGCAAGTTCAACTTTTGTTCGCGACATGCGCGCCAAGCTTGTTTGATACAGCAAAGCTCTTTTTTGTGATCACCATCCTTGGCAGTGAATCGGACTTGGAACAAACGTGGCTTAAAAGGAGGCGATAGATCCTGCACAACTCGATAATGACGGGCCACTCGAAGTGGGTAGTAGGAAGTGGCACTAGTGATCCCCAATAATGGGATCGGCTCATTATCACCATGAGAGAGACATGCCTTGGAGACTCGGAACCATTTAGCATGCCATAGGAAAATCTTGGTATTTGGGTTTTTCAACAATTTGACCCATTTTGAGAAAGAAAGATTCGAAGTTCTATCTCGATGATTTTTGAATACCTCAATGGGATGATGGGACTCGGTGATGCTAATAATTTTCATGCGAATATCAATCCTACTCATATGAGAAAAGAACCAGATTTGTAAAAGTTCGATTGGTGCACGAAAAGTTTTATCTTCATCTTCCTTAAATCGGGTGAGTGACAGAAATGTTTCAGCTTAAATAGTGTCGACAAAATTAATTTTAGCACACACTTGTTTGACTACCCATGTGACAAAAGGATCGATGGCACTTTTTTTTTTGGTTAAGTAAAGCTGAAGTAGAGTAAAAGGATCGATGGCACTTTTACGAAGAGGAAAAACAATAAACCCGAAGAAGGCTAGAAGGAAGATCTTATCTTTTAAAAGAGTGTTAGCCTTAGCAAAACTCTAATCTAGGAAGGAAAAAGGACATGCATGACAATTATCTTTTAACACTCTTTTTATCTGATTCTTATCCATCTTAAGAAAGTTAGACAAAATTGATTCTGGTTCTAATCCAAGGGGAGGTTTTATTAACTCCAATTCCAAAGGTTTTCCTATGGTGATGCTATATTCTTCTAGAGTCGGAGTCAACTCATGCTTATCAAATATGAACATTGATGTTTGGTTGCACCAGAAATGAGCAAGTGCTTGCATGACGCCACTTTGGACATCGATGTCGAGGAGGGGAACAAGGCAACCAAGTTTGCTTTCCACATAATTTTGGCTGTCGTGGCCCAAGCGATCCCACCATGATTTGAGTTCAACCTTTGGTGCGGGCACGAATCGAATGTTGGACCTTCCCATTGTTTATAGACCAATACTTGACCAACCTAATTGTCATGGACCGACCAAAGACATAATAAGGTAAGTAAATTGCAGGAGTAAAGGGTGGAGAACTTACTTTACTAGACGATTAAAGCAACCACATAGATAAGCACATGAGATGTAGGGTTCGATTTCTAACTAGGAAGGCCAAGCAAGGTGAAGTTAGCAGGGTGGGATGACTAGTTGCAGCCTCACATACTAAGTCAAGTCCTCCTAACTCCGGCTTAGTCACGAATGATACACCAATGCGGCGCAGTCTCGCGGGTAGACGTAAACATTATTGATACCTAGAAAAAAGCTTTCGGGATTGAGTTGGGCAACCCCTACTACGCAGCCTTGAGGTCGAAGTCGTATCCAACTCAATACCATCCTAAGTGTCCTAGTGCGGCCCAAGTCCGGCAGCAGGTTGTGTGTACAATAGTGTAGTGCTAAATGCGAGGCATGCACAATAGTTTATATCAAGCAACACTTCATATATGAAAATAAACTATACATTCCTACACCTCCTTGCAAAACGAAGGTTAGTAAACACTTCCCCTTATACCTCCCATCCTACAATAACATTTAACACCTTAAACGTTATGGACATACCTGGGATCCTCGCTGCCAAACAAAAATATTTTTCAAAAAAGAGAATTGTCTTAAGTCCACTAAGAGTTTTAACTCAAGTCCCTAGCGAAGTCGCCAAGCTGTCACGACCTAATCTTGGATGCACCACCTAGGGTTTGGTTAATGGACTACTAAGTCTAAACTTAGCTCGGGCTCTCCCAAGCCCATACCAATTCGCAACTAAGGTTCAAGTTTTTCTAAAAAAATGAATTTTATCTAGGAGTCACCACTAATCAGTTTATGGTAGGTCAATTAGATACCTAAGTAAAATAACAAGAGAATTATTTTACTCCTATGAACCAGAGACTCTGGGTACGAGGATTTGGTTATACTAGATTTTTCTAATGCCCTTTCGGTACTATTTTTTTTTTTTCAAAAATGTCTTTACAGGCAGTCTGGATTGGTTTTAATTTACTTTCCTAACATATGAGGTGACCATGCGGGTGTGCAAACCACCAATTTAACACCCAAGAAAGCAATAAATAAATTACGGGACTTACCTCGTAGCAACGAAAGCATCTGCGATGTTAAATTAGAATTAACATCAACAATATTAGATATGATTTCTAATTAACACGCAATCATTTAGTTTTTTCAAGATTTTCTCTTATTTAAATGAAGTCTAGAAAACTAAGTGCAATGCAATGCAATGACGTACAAATTTTTTAACTAAAATGACATGCAATGTGCAACCTAACATGCAAACTATATGTCACGTGACATTTATTAAATGACCTACAAAGAACTTCTTCTACTCAAGATTGTAAAGTCTTTTTGTGAAATTGCAATGGGGGAGCAAGAGCTCTATCTAAAATACGAAGACACTGGGTCCCCAGATAAACTAATAAACCATCCCTTATTTGAATCCGCCAAGGATGTACTGCATAGTTCTCTTCGAAAGGGCATAGCTCAAATTATGACCAAAGAAATCTTGGCCCTCCCCGAGAGTGAACTAATGATAGGAAAAGATTAATGCAGCTATTCTAACATATACACATTTAGATGACGTGCAATGGATGACCTAATTCTACATGACATGTGCATGATAATTTTAATGTTTTCTTTTATTTTTAATTAAATTTCGAAATTAAAATGTGGCATCCTAAAATTTCATAACAACCCCTAGATACATCATGACCCATGAATAGGTGATGGAAGTGCCATCGGACTATATTATGGTCATTAGACTAATGAAATTACAATAAAACAAGGTTGAGCATTGAATGGATTATTGCTTTGTTGGAAATCTATCCTATGTCCATGTGTGATCAAGGATTGTACTAAAGGATAAATTGATAGGGAAATTCCTTAGCCGTGTACTCTATAAGTCGGATTTTTATCGATTAATATTGCAAAATTTTATGACCATGTGAATATTTGTGATTAAGTAATTAGGAGTGGGGATTAAGGTGGAAAAATTAAGAGCAAGTGTGGGTGATTTCTTAAGGCCCGAAACAGCCCAAACCAGCCCACCCTTTCCCCCATTTGGTCGACCAAGGCTGGCCCAAGCCCGGCCGGATGAGGCCCATCATCTTTGCATGAAGAACTACAAGTGACGTGAAGGGTTCACCAAGTGTCCAATTCCATGCAAAACCTCATGATTACTAGCTAATCATGAGGGTGAACGAAGAAAAAGAGAGAGAGGGGGCGGAATGGTCGAGGCAGCAACCGAGAGAGAGGGAGAGAGTGTTCGCGAGAGAGAGGGAGACCGAGCGGGCAAGCGAGAGAGAATCCGAGAGAAAGAGAGGAGGGTTCGAGCGGGAGTGAGGGTGCTTCGCGAGGGAGGAAGGAGACCGGCCCCGCCGTGCGTGCACCAGCAGCCACCGTCGACGCCGCCTAGCTCCGTCGTCGATCGAGCCCGCCGAAGCCTCGAGTCGCCGTTTTGCTTGCTTGATTTCGTTGAACTTAAAGCAAGTAAAGTCCATTAGCCCACATTTTTCTTGCTGTGGCTGTGTGTGAAGTGTAATGGGTGTTGGAGATGCTTGAGTTGTGATGTTGGATGCTGAAATTCGAGTGAATGGTAGTAGTCTTCCTAGAACAAGCAAGCTGTTTCATGTAAGAACAGTCCGACCCCTTGCGACTCTGTGAATTTTATAAAATTACCCAGTCGAAATTTGATTTCGTGTCCTTGATAAAAGTTGTATATGACATCTTGAGGAGTAACATAATAAAATTTTAGAATAAATGGACAAGTATTGATCAGGGAAACGATTTTTCTTTGAAAGGATTTAATCTGGAAAACTGTACCGAGAGTAGGGAGAATTAAATCGATTATAGCTTTTAATACAGAATGAATTTGACTTAGATTTATTATTCAGGAGAATTTTACCTCTAGGTCTTAAATATGACATATTAAAATTTCAGAATTTTCTGAGTTGATTTAGGGTTTATACCGAATTTATGAATAAAACTGTGCAATGGTGATGTTCCGAAATTTTAAGGCTGTGATGTATGGACCGTAGCGACTCGTACGAAGCTCTTTTGACATGGTGTTCTTCATGAAACCTTTTTCTCTAGATCTCTTTTATAACATGTTAAATTTTCAGAATTTATTAAGATCGGTTACTAATTTTTCCAGAATTTTAATTAAAGGAGTGCATTCTGTTTTATCCGAAAATTGTTTTATTTTCAAGAACCAATGAATTGCTCTACGAGATGTGATATCTTGGGTTGTTATTTATACAGCATATGTGGTGACATTTAGCATATCATATGACATCAAAATTTGATTGAAACCTTTGACATTATTGCATCAAATGCTATTTTGAAAGTGAGACATATATGTGAATATATATTATGATGATGATGATACCATCGGAGGTGTGAGCCGACAATGCCCCGGGAGTGTCGGGATGGCTGGAGGTGTGTGATGGATGTCCTCAGGAGTTTCAAGATGCCTAGAGGTGTGTGCCAGATGCCCGGAGGTGTGTGCCGAATGCCCGGAGGTGTGTGCCAGAGGTTCCTCACGATGCCAGGTTGGGTGCGAGCGATATGAGGGATGCAAACACTGGTCCTTGGAAGAAAGAAGAAATGAGATCCTTTTGAAAATTAAAATTGGGAATTGAATCATGCGTATGTGTGTGTGCATATGGCATGGGATATAATTGCCTATGAAATTGAGTTGGTACTATTTGGCATTGAGAATGCGTTCATGAAGGCATTGAATGAATCTAATGGGGATATATACATGATTGTGTGGATGATATGAATCATGCGCATGGATGTACATATGGCATGGAACATATATTGCCTTAATGAATGGATCTCATGGAGACATATGTATGATTGCATGGATGATATGTGCATCTCACATGAAATCTTGGTTGTCTTGTTTGTTGCATTTTGTGGGTTGATGAATCTTTTACTGCTGAGTGGTTGTACTCACCCCTCTTGGGGACTAACATTTCAGATTGAGAGATGCCTGTGTCACTTGTCACACGTGGTACCTTTTATGGCTTACCGTCCGATGTCAAGGTCGAGTGCTCGGAGCACCCCTGTGTTGGTGTTCATGGACTGGTGTTTATCCGAGTTCGAGTTTTAGTTATGTATGATATTGGTCTACCTGATGGCCCTGTAGTCCAGGAGTTCCTGTCCGTACATGTTCGATGCAACGGGATGATGATGGGGATGCTGCCGCCACCACCGGCCGATGCACCTGTCGCAACCCGATCTCGCCGCCCTCAAATGTCAAAGGAGGAAAAAGTCAGGTTTAGGGGTACTTGATCTCGAGAGTTCCCTCACGAGATCGCGAGCTCTCCCAAGCTCGTACCCCGCGTGATAGCGAGCTTATTTATGCAGTTTAATTGTTTAACAACCTAAGAATATACAGGAGTCGCCACTAGCCTGATTCTTTGGGGGTCCGCTAGAAAACCCAATCGAGGGTCGGGAGAGTTCCGTCGATTCCTACACAACCAGATATCTAGGTTCGAGGACTTGGGTTACGCTAATATTTCTATTAACGCCCTTTCGGTACCTAAACAGTATGTTGTGTTTTTTCCTAACATGTCCATGCGTTTCTTTTTATATTTTCAGGATCGTTATTTCTAGACTAAGTGATCATGCGTGGTGGATTACTTTCATTCTATTCTATTCTATTCTATTCCTAAGAAATGAAAGGAAAACAATCAATGAAAATGAAATTGCAGGACATGAAGTAAACAATCAAGAAAAGCAATTAAACCTAAGCATGCAAATCTAAAAATATAAAAGATAAAACAATTGGGAAAGAAAGGAAACCCGCAACTCGTCGGGTTTTATAAAATGCATGGAACCCGAGACATATGTCGGGAAAACAAATAGTACATGACAATGGTCGGAATGGACATCGACCTCCACCATCTTCACGCTTTATCCATGTTCAGGATCCTATTCTAAACCTAATCTAAGAAATCCGGATGACTAGATGCATACAAATGAAAGAAACAATCATCACGTATCAAAACAATCAAAAGCAAGACATCTCTTGTGCTCACAAATGGTGACTAAAGTCATGAAGTCCCTGAATCAAATTCTAGGTGATATCCTAAGGTTCAACATTATTATGGGTTGCACCTAAATCATTCATCTAACGATCACATGCGAAGCATATAACATGACAAGCATTCAACCCATATGACCTTGGTTCTTAATCAATCCAGACCAACGAGTGAACCAACTAAGGATCACTTATTCAAACACATGCACCATTGAATTCGCTCAACACATGGATTCAAGGGGAATGAAGCAGTCAATATGTAACCCACATGATAACTAAAACCGTTTTATAGACAATTGACAAAGGACATCATTTTAAAAGATTTGATGAAAAGGGAGATATCAGTTCATCAAGTCATGGAATGTATCTAGTCATCAAGGTAAGCTTAGGTGCATCATGGGCACAACTGATCAAGCTTCAAAGACGTTCTAAACATGTTTCAAACCTCAGATAGCATTGATGTCAAGCCAAAAGCATGATTCAGAAATTTGGAAATACAACATGAAAACTTGGAAATTTTATGCATTGCGAACCAAATCATTTAGTAAGTGACACAATTGGGATGTAAGAACACAACGTTTCATAGACACTGAAGCATAAGAGAACATAAACTTTTGAAAGCAAAGGGAAACAATACATGGCAGCAAAATCTTGCGAACAGATAAAATCCCACCCAGGTTATATGGTAGCAAAGGAAATTTGCTTCTTTGTACTACAAAAAGCTTTGCTATCTAACATCAGTTAACACAGCAAATGCACACATGAACATCAAACATCAAATGCACGATCGAAAAATTCCACATACCAGGGCATATGAACAGCAAGCATGCATAGAATAGACATAATCTGTAACATAACACATTGGTACGAACACAACAATTTTCCAGAATTACTCCCTAACTGTTAAAGAAGGTTTCATGTGGCTAATGATATCGGATCAGGGTGTGTTATAGCTTGTTGGAAAGCTAGTCAAACCATATTCAACTCTTATGAAGGCATCAAACACAGAAAACCACAGCAACCAGATCGTATCAGGTCATTTGTACAAAAGGTCATCCAAAACAGAGAACCAATCAGAACAGCAAAATTTCAAACAAAGTCAGGGATATTCTAGACATATTCGACCTAGGTAAATGATCTTCAATTATCACGAAATTTTTATTTGATATAGATTGGAACCTACTGAACAACTTTCATTTCGGCATCAACTTTAGAATCTAATCACAAAAAATCATGTGAAAATGGCAAACAACACAGGTCATTAACATAGAGCATGAAAACAGAACACTTAATCATTTACAAATTGTAGCTCCATTTGTAACAATTGTCGAATCTAGTAAATGATGACCAAATCCAAGAGCTCACGGCATCCATTACAAAATATCAAGAGGGAAGCAAAATCTATTCAGACATACCCTTGCAACACATTTTCTGCACCCCTGTGCCTTCTGTTTCTACATTATGAACATTGTTACAATAGTTGAGAATGAATAGTTCTAGTCTAGATGGAATCCATGAAGTGAATATGACATGATAGATTAAACAGAATCCCATAGAACCATATCCCATTTAGAGTCTCACATACAGTCAATGCAATTCAAACATCAAAGACATGATTAACTATAACATTGCAAATTCAAGAATGCAGCATGTACCAATGAGTAACAACACATTCAGTCATCAAATCCGTTTCAGATATGGTCTTAGCTAGCCTAAAGTCTCCAATTTTAAGGTCACAATTTGCATTCAGAAACAAGTTGCTTGGCTTTTGATCGACACAGGACTCACATCGACAATCTCGGATCATCACTCAAAGACAGAAAAAGAAACAACACATTCAGATTATATCGACATTAAGTTTTAAACAAGCAAACATGAAGACGATGAAGTAACTGATCAGGACATAAGGATCATCAATGGTAAAACCTAATCAATGTAAAGCACCCACTGATCAATCACACCAGGACTTCATTGACACAGGCTTCACACAAGCATCAATGACAACTGGAATCAGACATATGAAAATAGTAATAGTAACCTGATCAACTTCCAGTCCATAATGCTTGACAATCACTTCTAACAAAGTCTGCCAACCAGATTCAGAATGATACCTTGTTTGTGAAACTTTGATGCTTGATCGAGTGATCTAGTCTTTGTGAACACCAGCAGATCTACTCTTTGGTTCTGCCCTCGGAGCCGAGTTGAGACCTCCAAACTCGGCACAGGTCCGAATCCCTGCACCTCGAGCTCCGGAAGGACGCGATCCGCGACGAGAGCGTCAGATTCAGCCGAGAGCAAGATCACCAGAGAGAGCGATCGAGAGGGAGAAGTCAGAATCCATGACCCGAACGGATTCAAAGAGAGAACAAAAATTGAAACCCTAACGGATCGAGAGAGAGAGAGAGAGAGAGAGAGAGAGAGAGAGAGCTCACGTGCGATCCTCGACCGCCGGTCTTCGATTGATCGAGCGAGCGAGCGAGAGCCCGAACCAGAACAGAGAAATCGAAAAAACAGAACGAGAAGATGATCGGGAGCTATTGCCGCTGCTGTCGAATCCGCTGTTGATCGTCGTCACCACCGGTCAGCTTCGGATCTGAGCCCCACGCCTTGAGCTCCTCAGTCTGACAGTTGCTCTCCTTCTAAGGCGAGAGAAGGCGAGAGCGTCGAAACCGAGAGATCCAGTGAAAACCGGAGAGAATCTTAGCGAAAACAGAGCTTCCGATCTCTAAATCCCGAAAGTGATTGATCAAGAGATCGTCAGAGATTCTCCGATCACACCAATGGAAGAAAACCCTAATTGATCGAGCCTCCTGTCACCACTGCTGTCGTTGTCGTCGTCGCCATCGTCGCCGACGATAGTCCCAATCGACTGGAATCGCGCGCGAGGCGGGGGAAGGAGCGATGGCGATCGATCGATCTTCTTCTCCCGTTCCGCTTTTCGGTTTCCCCCCGATCTCCTCCCGAGTTACCCGCTTGCTTTCTAGAGAGAGAGAGAGACTACAGAGAGTCTTTCGGACGTTTTTTTAGAGAGCGAGCGTTCTTTTTTCGAGAGAAACCGTTCAGCCCTTTTTTCAGAGAGAGAACCCATGAGAGAGAATTCACTCGCAAAAAAAATGAGCGAGCGCGGGAGGGAGAGAGAAAATCTTGTCAAATGGCCTCCTTTTTTTTTTTTTTTTTTTTCCCCGCGCCAAAAAAAATGAGCGAGCCTTTATATATATATTTTTTTCAGCATTTTTTTCCTTTTTTCTCTTTTTGTTTTCTTTTTATTTCTTTTTTTCCTTGTTTTCTACACATTTTTTTAATGCTTTCATTCTTTTTCATTCATTTTTTTTTGGCTCTTTATTTTTTTATATTTTTCTTTCAAAAAGAATGTTTAAAATGTCGACAAAAAATCGGGTGTCAACAGCACCGGGCTAGGTGTGATTGCGCGTGTGATTGGTAGAGGATGACACTTTTTGGATGGCCAACACTGGATGATGGATTGATGTACATGTCTAATGTAGAGTCGGGTTCCTTTGGGTTATAGCCGAGCTTAGTTAAAGCCTTGGTCTTTTGTTGTACTAACTCGCGATGTCCATTATAGTTATGTAAATAAAAATGGTTCGGCTTTAACTTATCTATAAAATGTGTAGTTGGTGCGCATTGCATTGTATTATTTAGTTTGAGTATGGGTTAGGGAGATGTTGAATTTGCTTCCGTTATATGAACTGCGCTGGGACCGATTAAGATAACATAAACCCCCAGGATATATGGACCTACTATAATTTAAATGGTATCAGAGTGACATATAATTAGGACAAATGAAAGGTAAGTAAACTGTGGTGACCCTAGCAGATCGAGGGCCGATGTCGAGGGGTGCCACATAAAATTACCCAATAATTACACATGCAATTTAAGTTAATGAACGGAAAAACTAATATCCTAAATTAATTTTTTTTTTGGGATTTTTATTTCAAAAATTCCAAATAAATAAATTTCCTATTCTAAACATGCAAAACTACCCTAAAATAGGTAATATCCTAGCATGAACCTAATCTAACTCAAATATATATATTTTTGGGGATAAATGAGGCAATTAAAGCGAGATGAGCACCAAGTCATTCACGGCTAATAAAGATATTATCCATTGTTCGAATTTGGAAACGACATCTAATCAACTTGATTATTTTGCTAATAAAATCGATAAATTGATCTTAAGGCTTAAAGATCAAAATATCAATTTTATTATCGCGTGATTAATTATTCCATCTAAAAAATGGACGTGCGGTTGCGGATTAGGCAATAAATCCTAATTGGGAAATATGTCTATCACTTATAAACATGCACATTAAATACTAATAGACATATATTAGGCAGTAAATATATTAGACACATGTATCTTACCTAAATTTCAAGATAATCTATCCAAATTTGGGCTGAATGCAATTGGACTGGGATCACAATCGGCTCCTCGAGCGGAGGGCAGCGATGGCAACGACGAGGGGGCTCGGGCTGTCGGTGTTGGCAACAATGGCAGCGGGTGCTGCAGGTCGAGTTCGGAGATGGGATTTGGTTGCCGGCGTCGTGGATTGCTGCAGCAAGAGGCGTGGGGACCGGCGGAACGGTGGCGTTGGTAGCAGCAGCGGCTGGTGCTGTAGCAGGGGGCGGAGACCAGCTTGGCAAAGGGCTGCTGGCATTGGCGTGGCGGAGGCTGGCGGGTGAGGGGGAGCTCCGGCGACGAGCGCAATGGCGTTGCAGGGGACAAGCGGTGGTGCTAGCACAGTGGCCGACGCGGGTTGCTGCAGCTGATCGCGGGTGAGGGGTGGCTGAGACGTGGGGGACGAGCAACAGCGGAGGCGTGGCGGAGGCCTGGCTACTAGAGCGCTGGCGAGGGGGATCGGGGCAGCAGCGAGCTCCAGTCTCCTTTCTTCTTCTTCTGTCTTCGTTTTCGCTTTTTTTTTTTCACGGCACCTCACACGTCTCTTCTCTTTGCACTTCTTCAGCAAAAGGACATCACCTTTTGTTGACTTTGACCTCTCCCCCCAAAAAAACGAAAAAGAAGTTTTTTTCCTCCCTCTCTTTTGTGTTGAATTTTGACCTCAAAACCGAAGAAAAGCCCCCCCTCCCTCCGTACGCGCACAACTTTATAGGGGAGGGAATTAGGTTTTTGTAGCATATTTTATTTCCTTTTTTCAATCAACTTTTGCTTGCATATAGCCTCCTGAATATATTGTCGAGATATATTCACTCACGCGCGATATTCTCTTTTATATATTTCTAATATTCCATCCGAAACCTTCCTTTTTACCAAAAAAAAATAAAATATATCCCTCGGTGTATATTGCCTGAATATATAAAACATCTCCCCTCATATCATTGAATATTGGAAAAATTAACGCTCATCTATCGTTAGTCGGTCCAATGCAAATGTGAATAAAAAAAATGCTCCTAAAGCTATATGTTATGCAATTTAATTCTAATTTTTTTGTTTAGAGGTTAAAAACTAATCCCTAATTTTTAATGCGATAAATAAATGACTGGGTCACCAAAAATTTAGGTGTCAACACACACATATACATAATCGCGAGAATAGTAAGTGAATGAATTGTCAAAGGTTCTCTTGATCCTGATTATGATGGCATGTACCACCAGACAAAGGAGAAACTGCCGTGTTTGACCGGATGTCGAAGCAAACGACCGGTTCGCAAGAGGGCGAATGATTCTCACATAATCATTATTCGCCCTGAGGAAACAAGGAGAAGATGCCAAGGCTCAGCTCGATTAAACGCAAATGGTGGAAGAAGACGCCAATTGAACGAGTTGGATGATGATCATGGGCCACCGACCTCCTCTCCCTCTGTATGTTCATGAAGTCCCATGTTCACTTCGAAGAATGATACGGCTCGAAATAGATCTTTCTGACTCGCGTCGATCTTTCTTGATTTCGCAGATTTAGCTGCGGGCTCGATCTGGCGAACTTGGCAGTGGCATCAGGTCTTCTTGGTCACTCATGGGACGCGGTTTCACAGCTCCGGGGGCAAGTCAATGCCGAGCAGCGACACCTATTGTCACCGTCGTCTTCCTCCTCGTCGGTGGCTTTCAAAGAGTTCCAGCACCCGGAGTACACAATCGTTGCTTTCAATGCGTTGCCTATCGGCATTAGCTATCTTCAAGAACAGAGCGATTTGGTTCCCTGGTAGGAGATCCCTCGCTTCCATTTCCTCTGCTCTGAGAATATCCCATCGTTTTCCTTGAATAGAGCAGCGATTTCTCTGTCCGACTCCCTCTGCGACGAGCACAAACTCTCTGTCCTGAGAGCGCAGGTGAAGTCTCCATTCGTCTTCTTAGCTGGTCATACCGTGATCAATTAAATAATTGCTCCTGAAAAATTTGCAATTCTACTTGTTCTATTTCAACCGCAGATTGCAGAATCTGCTAAGTCTACCGCGTACTTTATTACCGGACACTGCCTAGCTGGATGCGTGGCCTCTCTGTTCACGCTATGGCTTTTAGATTCGCTCGATGCCTCGACCACTATACGGCCACTCTGCATTACTTTTGGCTCACCTCTCCTCGGCGACAATGGCTTCCAGCGAGCCGTATCACAGTTCTCAGCGTGGAACTCTTGCTTCTTGCACGTGGTCCATAAGGATGACTGTTTCCCTAGACTCTGGCTTCGGCCTCATGGCGAGCCAAGCCCCTTTGTGCCTTTTGGGGCATTCCTCTTGTGTTCTGACTCGCGTGGCGCGTGTTTTAGAGCTCCTGAATCTGTAATGGAGCTGCTGCTTGCGAACAGGAGCAGCACAAAGAGTGGTCGAAATCAAGAATTGCGAGGTTTTCATTACGGTAGCATCATTGAACGTCTCGAAGGCGGATCCTTATGCAAGGACCCAAATTCGTTGGCAGAGGACGAACCTGATTCATTTAAGGCTGGGATAATCACATTGGTTTAAGTGACAGCGATCGACCTTGCACAAGTTCAGGTAGCTCGAATTGCATTAGGATGTTACCTTCATTTATTAGTTGATATTTCACCGAATGGAAATAACTCATCACATTGGTTTAGGTTCCCTGATATATAGCTTAAGCTATAGCCTGCGATTGCTTAATTTAGCTTGTAATATCTTGTGACCATCTCTTTGTTCACTGCTACTCGTAGCTTTCACATTGGCCATGGCAGTGATAAGATTGATAATATTATTGGTAAACGATCGGAAGATTAGATTAGAGTATAATTTGATTATGATTTGATTCTGCCATCGGAAGATTAGATTAGAGTATGATTTGATTATGCTATCGGAAGATTAGATTAGAGTGGTAGATATGATTTGATTCTGATTATTCCAATTGCAGATAAATTGATCCAATCAATCTGTTAAATTAGATATTCGGAATATATAATAGGAAATCTAGTTGTCTTCTTAATATAAATAGCATTATGTATTGTAGAATAATAGTGAGTATTATGGCTTTTAGTGAAGAACATTCTTCTCTTGGGAAATTTATCTTTGAATCGTTGTTTTTGTGCGATCTTCAACCATCGCTGCCACTCCCATGGGACTTACATGAATGGCAAATGCTCGCCCAACAAAACAAGCCACTCCACACCATTGGTTGCTCCCCTGATCAAAGCTGTTCGTGAATCTTTACCAGTTGTTGTGCTGAAATGTGTTGGAGAAAACTCTCTTATTTTGAAGTTGACAAAACGTTTCCATCAGTCTAGTCTAAAGACTTCAAGACTCAATTATTAAAGTCTGATAAATTCCAAGACTCTGTCGTCAAAGTTTGAAGACTGCAAGACTCAAGAAAGTCTACCCTCACTGGCAGTTTCTTGACCAATGAAGATAAGACTTATTCAGATGCGAGTTTATCTTTAAGGATTCGGTTCGTACGGTTTAAAGAAGATCTTATGGCTGGAGATAGCACATTGTGATCAATTATTCTTATTGGAATCAATTCGAATAATCAAGATCTTTTGAACGGCGAAGTATATTTGGAAGGTTCTATTTATGGAAACCCAGATCCTAATTGTATGGGTGAGCAGGATTGGTGGGCTATCATCACATTCCTTAAACGACTCGAGATCTCCTTGATTGATTATGTCCAATGGGTAGATTGGAAGAACTCCTTTGGAAAGTGCCAACGGATATAGAGGCATGAAGGAGTATATAAGGAAGACACTCAAGTTGTTCGAGTGTGTAGGTGAAAGAAAAATTCCAAAGTCTGAAGCTCTTAGTTCTTTGCATTCTCAATCGCTAAGTTTAAGTTGTACTCAAAAGAGGGATTAAACACTTGTGAGACCTTGAGGAAGTGTAGTAGAGTCTCTACACTATGGAATTAAGGACGTAAGACTGTAAAAATCTCTTTTGGTTCATAATGAAATCCAGCTAGTGGACTGTCAGTGCGGGAGAGTGAACGTAGGCTTGGTCTAAGCCTAGCAACTATAAACCTTGTGTTTCAATTCTCTTTCCCTATACTCCTTGCTTTAATTCATAGCATTATCTAACTGCTTATAGTCTTTTATATATTCAATATGTTATTCTTGAAAGTCGAGTTAACTTGTTGAAAGTCTAGCGTAAAAGTAATAGAACACCTATTCACCCTCCTCTAGGTGTCCTTACTAGCTCTATCAAAATGATATGTATATCTTGCTCAAGAGACTGGATGCATGAACAAAGTTGGACGTGGTGTGGTCCATTATGAGGATGCTATTCGTGATATTGTTATTGGGAACAATCTATTGAGAGAAGGTTGTCCTAGTGTCTCAATTCACTAGGCACAACACGGGCTCATCCTCGGCCAAGATACTTTTGGTGTGACAAGCAAGTTTCTCAAACTATATGGGCGGATGCTAAGAAGAGATCGGTCGCCATGTTCCCTACAAGAAGAGAATCCTTCATTGGTTTGCTGAGATCAAGAGTTGCTGAGATCAAGAGAGGCGTAGTATGCGAAAGAAGTGCTGCTAAGGGAGTTCAGTTGGCCTGGGATGCCACACTTGTCAAGGAGAATACAAGTGACTATAGATTCGTGAACAGCTTTGATTGGGGGAAGCAACTAATGGAGTCTAGTAGCATGTCTGTTGGGTGAGCATTTGCCATTCATGTAAGTCTCGCAAGAGTGGTGGTGATGGTTGTAGAATGTCAGGAAGTGACAGAACAAGTGAAACAAAGTGCTTAGTAGGCAAAAGAAAGTGCTACCAAAGTAGTGCGGTTGGCTTGGAATGCCACACTTGTCGGGGAGAGCGCAAGTGACTAAAGATTCGCGAACAACTTTGATCAGGGGAGCAACCAATGGTGTGGAGTGGCTTGTTTTGTTGGGCAAGTGTTTGCCATTCATGTAATTCCCATGGGAGTGGCGGTGATGGTTGAAGAACGCAAGAAAACAACGATTCAAAGATAAATTTCCCAGGAGAAGAATGTTCTTCATTGAAAGCCATAATACTCACTATTATTCTACAATACATAATGCTATTTATATTAAGAAGACAACTAGATTTCCTATTCCATATTTCGAATATCTAATATCACAGATTGATTGGATCAATTTATCTGCAATTGGAATAATCAGAATCAAATCATATCTACCACTCTAATCTAATTTTCTGATAGCATAATCAAATAATACTCTAATCTAATTTTCCAATGGCAGAATCAAATCATACTCTAATCTAATCTTCCGATGGTTTACCAATAATATTATCAATCTTATCACTAAACATGCTTATTTCTCATTCAAATATGTTTCAGGAAAGTGCTACTTAATCCAGTACTTTCCACCATAGCCAAATGGAACGATCACAGCTTGATGTCACCAGTGCACTTTCCTGACTCTCTATCTCACCTTGGGATGAAGAAATTACACTAAGGGGAAAAAGTCTGCAAATCAAAGGATTCATAATTACAATAATAAGATATAAATTTTCTCACAGAAATTAGCTATCGAAACGTTTGTTGACATCTAGAAACAAAAGATCTACCCAAAAGAAAGAAAGAAAAAGCTCAATTTGATTATTGTGGAGAACTTTAAGAAGTAGACACCCCCACGTCCTACTAGTTATTGAACTGACTAATAATACACAATAAGCCACATTTTGTATTTCGCATTTGAAAATTTATACTAACAGAATGCACTAAGTTGAGAGAGGTGCCTTTATGTGTCAACCCGATCAAGAACCTGACTTAGGTTTTATTTTCCTTTTAGAGTAGCGCCAGTTCCAATAACTAAGCCAGTGATCCAATGATCTAGGACACAGAATTTTAGGCAGTAAACAGCTGCGGAATTTCAGGCAGTAAAGGAGTAGCGTAGAGAGAGAATGCTCGTATAGACATGCAGACATCCAAGAAAAGATGGAACTACAACTTATGGAGGAAATGTTAGTATAGCTCCAATTGGTCCACAGAAACTCATTTGAGGTTAAATCAGTACACATGAGACAATCACCTTTATTTGCTCTGGTAAGAATGTGGCCTTTAGATGGAGAAATAGGGTAAAAGGAGTAAGGAAGACATGGGAAGACACTTTAAGAGAAGACTTTCATCATGGAGTGATACTAAACAAATTAATGGCACAGCAAGATCCATGCAGCCAGCCCCATTGAGGGGAGTAGCCTTGTTTGTTGGCATTTTCGTTGCATGGGACCAATATTTCCCATTGAGGCGTAAACAACGAGCTTTTTGAGTATTTAACCCCCAAATCTTCTCCCCCAAAAAAAAAAAAAAAAAAAACAGAATAAGATTCGATCATTTGCTCGTCAAAAAAAGTTCATTCAAATGAGACATTATTAAGATGTACCCAGTGAGATGGGAACTTATAGTACAAAACTATAATTACACAGACAGTCAACATCACTCTGTCATCCTCATTTTAAATCCCATTTGTCTTTAACGTAATTTTGTCCATAAATATATCGTAACTGAAATTGACAGTATGGCATCACACTACAAAATATGTAGCAGCATGTAGCATGAATCATTAACAAACCAATGTCCAGCTTCATGATCTACTCTGGACAACAGCTAAAAGTAAATCCAAGCGACAAATCTCACCTCATACAAGTAACTTTTGCATTGTGATCATTTAGTGCAATAACAGATTCCCATTGACCGAGAGAGATATCGAACTTCATAAATTGTAAAGTTGAACCCTGAATACAACACCATGTGCAACAAGTGTTACAAGCTTATTTTGCTCAAATATGACACTTAATACATGAAAATAATTTCTACAACAACTAATTCATAATCTTTTAAGACTGTTTCTTCGTAACGAGTAGGTTGGCAACTTAGACGATACTTTGACTAATGTTAAAGAATCTAAAACTAGGACACAAGTATGGAAGAAGGCGCTACTCAAACGGAAGCAAGCTGCGAAATCAACATAAAAAGCAAAAGGAACTGATGCATCATACCTGAGCTAGAGCCACGTTGTTCTTCTCCAATAAGATAGCAATGCATGTAGCCTCTGTCAAGTAGTCCGTAACCAAGGGATCAACAAAATTAAACTACCGCAGCACAGAAAGTCTGTCCAAATATGCTCTCCTAACCCCTGTTGCAAAGCTGGTGGACGCTTGTCGGGGCCACTTCTCCCTATCAAATCAGTTTTAAGCATCACTCAGTAAATCAATTTTCATTGGACAGCGGCCGGCGAACAAATATATACCGACTTAGTCAACTAGGAATACTAAGAAAAGAAATCTCCTTTCGAGATCTTCAGTCATTAAATTCAAGCTCCGACGACAACACAGCATACGATTCTTCCATACCGATTCAATACATATCGCATCATCGACATTGATTCTATTATTCCATTTTCTTAGGCTGCAAAGCCAAGTGGTAACTGATGAGACAGTGGCAATCCGCGAACTTCTGTTCTGTCATTTCCGCAGACACAATTCTCCTATGCGAAGCTTTCCCGCCACTACTACGTCGCAGCACAAACATCTTCAACTGCGCACTGCATTTTCTCCCCTTATCATTGTGTTTTCTAGGAATTTACACGATTTCAATACGGGCACAGTCGATTCGTCACGTACACAAACGGACTCGGATCTTGTTGGAACACAACACCTAATATAATAATAAGAAGCCAAAGAGAAGTGTGCTGCAGCATCACTTCGTAAACCGCCAAAGAAGAGAGTTCTTGAAGAAGCCACAAGCTGACTAAAAAAAGAATGGGCACACAATAAAATAATATTATACTTGCTGCTAGAGATTTCAAGAGCACGAAGAAAGGAAGGAAAGAGAAGCTTGCGGCTGGCAACTTGGACGTGAAGGAAAAGTAGCCCACAATTGTTGACTGTCAAGAAGAAAAGTTCAACTTCAGCTCTTGCACGTTGAAGGCGGTAGAGTTCAGGCGATGGAAGATGCTTATAAATATGGCAGTACGTGAAGCATTTAAGCTTAGGCCAGAAGGCCTCAAGGTGAAGGAGCAGGCCGAAAGGCCTCGAAGAGAGGCTTAACAGCCTCAAGCCACCGCAGGCAGAGTAGGGAGGCCAGGGAGAGGGACTCACGCCACACGCAGGCGGAGAACTTCAGGCCAGCAAGGAAGCCACACGAGGTGAGCTTCAAGGAAAGCCTCCAGCAGTGAGAGCTTCGGAACAGGAAGTCACCAGGTGCAACGGTGAACTTCAAGAGAGAGGCACTGCAGCCTGAGCGAGTTATCCTTCCGTGATCGAGAAGAGAAGAAAATTAGAATAGTTGTTTATGTGCTTGTATTAATTTGTTTGAGTGTGTACTTGTATCAGCTAGTTTGATTTGAGTATTTTAACGCTTCCGTATATTTTATAAGTTGCGCACTCTACAATTAATATTAGTGTCAAGCAAAGGATCGCATATTCTACAGATCTTTAGTCTCGCGAAGGACGCCGTCACCACTGACCTGTACAGGCGGTGCCAGACGGAATCGGAGTAAGCGACTCGCCTAAGGAACCTGCAGGACATTGCCATGTTCAACACCT
The DNA here is from genome assembly GCA_014182545.1 of Eucalyptus globulus. Classification (NCBI taxonomy): domain Eukaryota; kingdom Viridiplantae; phylum Streptophyta; class Magnoliopsida; order Myrtales; family Myrtaceae; genus Eucalyptus; species Eucalyptus globulus. The sequence goes on from CM024725.1 coordinate 29,208,408, forward strand.
CCTGCAGCGTCAAGTAATCCGCGCAGCGGTCCAGCAAGTTGACGTCCACGTCGGTGATCGCCGTCGCCGGCGGTCCCGGAGAACGGCTGTGGCTCGTCGACGGAGGTGGGTCCATCTTTAGCTCCACCTGAAAAGGCTAGCGCGCACGGTTGTTGCCTTGTTCGTGGTGATTCCAACTGATGGTCCGACGACCCACACTTAAAACTATATTGTTCCCACCCCAATCTCCTGAGTAGGTAGGGATTCGAACCCCTCACTTCTTTCTTTCATGTTGAAAGGTGGCTAGTATAGCAAACCCCAATGATTACAGCAGTGCTTTTTTAAAAAAGAAGAATTCAAGAAATATTCTCGTTCACTCAAATAAAAGTCTGAGATAATTATTATTTCAAATAAAAATCCAAAATACCCTTTTTTTTTAAATAATGATTTAAAATAAACTTTATTTAAAATAAGGACCTAAAATGCATATATCAATTTCAAAGAAAAGCTGAACTCACGAATTGTGAAAGGTTATTTCATCTTTTTAACTTTTATTTTTTTAATTTTTTATTTGAAAAAACTAAAAAAAAAAAACACATGTAGGAGGATGTTGTGGCTGCCACCCCCATTGTCAGTGAGGCAGCGACAAAGGTTGATAGGATCGTCAAGCGCCTAGAGGAGGGCTAGCAACTTGGTCGACTAGAGGCAAGAGAGGGTGACGACCCTCTCTCAAATCTAGGTGAGGTTTCCCCGCCCTCACCCGGTCTGGGCGAGGGTCGTTGGCCATCATGCAGGCGCGGCGGCCCAAATCCAGCGCCACCAACCTCCGGGGACATTGGGCGGAGGCTTTCTCTGGTTGAACGAAGTGACATATAACGAACAGCTTCGAAGATGGGCTTGCTGAAATGGGCTTTGGTATTGAATTCATAAGTAGGCTTAAAAATCTTCCCCAGTTGGGCTTTGTGGTTTTGAGTGTTGATTTTCTGGACCCCGGCCACTGCTTGTCACGTGGTTCGTGAGAAGTCACGGTCTTCAAATGGATGCTCGGATCCGAAGCAAGAAGAGTGGAAAGTGCGAGAAAAAATTTTGCTGCAAAAACAATGATCAAAATCTTGTAAGTTACAAATCCCAGGGGTGATCATTAAAGGACACTAATAGGGAGTGTACCTTGTTTTAAATTTCTGCAGACATAAATTAATTGCAGGAATTGATCTATAATACGATTAACATTTCTTTTACAATCGAAATGTAGAACACACCCTTAAACAGAGAAGCCGAATTTCTACAACATCATTCTTGCACAGTGGCCGGCAGCCCCTTCATAAATTTCACGGTAAACAAAATGGTGATTCAATTAGAACTTGAACCGGCTTTTTTAATGGAAGTTGGACACGTTTAAGAACTCAAGAAGGTCTTGGTCGAAAACCCAATTCCAAAGTCTAGGTCTTTGGAAGTTTGGTTTTCATGTACATGGTTCGTCTACACGCTCAAGAGAATTCTTGGCCTTTGGCCATTTCGATGATGCCTGATCTTAGGCCAACGTGAGGGAAACATAAATTGCCCCCATTTTCACTCTTTGATTGACCAGCAAACCTTCAACGAAACAGAAACTATCCTTCAAATATGTAGTAAATGTGCTTATTCATGCCGACAACAACGCATTATTATTCAACGTGCATTCCAATTTTCATAAGAAGAAAAGAGATAAACTGAGATCTTGTAATTGCTTCTCACTCCTAACCAATTGGTCCTTGGGTAAGCTTTTAGCCTACCTAGTATTAAGAAAAGTTCGACAAGACTTAAATTGCACTAGCCCGTATACTTCATATCCGCAACCAAGTTCACCGATTTGCAGCATCATGGCCGTTGCTCTTCTTGTAGGCTTGACGATGTTTCTGTTGATCCACCTTCCCACCATGCATCTCGATTTTTTTCTTGGAGCTGCCCATAGTATGCAGAAAAATAAACGGATGTCCTGTGTAAACTGCCTCTCAATTCTATAGCATAGTATGGAAAAAGAGTTTAACACGACTTAATAAGTTGCAGAAGCCATACATTTGTATATCCTGAGTCGCTTTCACCAAATTGCAGCTTCATTTAATCAGTCTAACTCCTTACTGGACAAGCACTCAATGACCCTAACTCATCGCTTAGTTCCGATGAAGCTTCTGTGGGTCCACCTTCCAACCATGACCTATTATCATCACGGAGCTGAGCTAATGAGATCTCATGGAACGGCCTCGCCGATGGTAACTTCTGAGCTAAAAAAGCTCCCGAGACTTGCTTCATAGTTGGTTGAGACTTTGGATTAGTACTCAAGCAAGCAAGCGCCAGAGAAACTATCAGAACAATACTTCTTGCAATGGAGTTATTTCTTGGAAAAGGCAACCGTGGGTCTAAGATTTTATGTAGCACGATATCTTCTCCACAGGATGTCAATTGTCATGCCCTGATCCTTTGAGCGCATGCCCATCCCTCTACGGTTGATTAATAGCGATGTCCCAGGACGCATCGCCGATCCTTTCGTTTTAATTCGCATGCGGAAACAGATAAACAATCCCTAGACAATAACACAATGGGATAAGAAAGTAGGGCCTCAATTTTTCAAACCAAAACAAGCCTTTTTATAAACATACAGGTTTATATACAATGCCAGGCTGTTTACAAAAATATTGGCTTAACAAAAAGGGAGCTATCCTAGACCCTCTAGTCAAACATGTTCACCGACTCTTCAGTCTCCACCTTCCCAAATTCCGGGGCTTCTGGTCCTCCACCAACACCATCTAAGTACCTTAAAATGAAAATGGTTATACAATAACCAGTGAGACAATGTCTCAGCAAGTTCAACCCCCTAAGATTCTATTAGGAAGAAAATACGCCTTGAGGGCTACCTAAGCACAACACGAGTCAGAGGACTTACCTTGGCCTCAGTTCCTTCCTGTAAGTCAATATAATTCAAACAACCATCTAATCACCAACCAGATCGAATCATTGATCAATTGACTCAGTCGATTACATGTCATCACGACCCATTTCTAGGTCGGCTCATCTCATACTATCTATAAAGTCCGCTCATATCAGGACTGCTCACTGCTAAGCTGATAAATAGATAGTATAGCTCGCTTATGAGATGATCGGGTATACTGCTCTCTATCTAAGCTGCCATATCGCTTGCAGGTTGATATAGTATACCAACATTACTCAATCTAAGCTGATAAAGTATACTGCTCTTTGCTAAACTGACATATCGCCTGTAGGATGATATAGTATACCGGTGCTGACATATCACCAGTAGGTTGATATAGTATATCATCCCAATCATACAACCAATTCAACATTTTTATCATTCTCAATAAAAATAGCCGTGTGTGGGTACACGGTCAACCTTAGCCAAAATATAATAATTTCCCTTCTATAAATCCCACCATTTCATATGGTCCAACAAAATATTTTTGGCGTTGTAAACCGACACTCGGTTATTTTCCAATTAAATACTGAAAATAATAAATTTAGGAATATATCCTAAAATCACAATTCACACTAAATCAATATGAATTTGAGCTCAATTAAATAAATAGATCACACTATCACAATCAGCATAAAATTCCGATCACTGGCTATCCTAGTCTAATTTCAAAAAAATAAATAAATAAATAAATAATTACAGAAAATAATTATTAAATGCAATAAATATCAACTTAGGCCCGTAAAACCTAATTAAACACCGAGACGAACCCGAAAAATTTCCGAATCACTCTAGATAAATACTAGAGCTTGTCTAGGCCCTAATTGCACTAACTATCCATCTAACATGCATCGATAATTAATTAAATTCACTAATCTAATCTAACTAATCACCTAATCCATACTTAACTATAATTAATCAACTCTTAAGCGTTATTAACCTACTAAGCAAGAATTAGTGAGTTAAACTCACTTGATTAACGATCTGCTTGGATCAAAACGACGGGGACGCGATAGGGAATGACAACCTCCAAAGCAGGACCGCCAAGCGGGGCCGGGACGGGCCCAAAAATGTCCCGCAAAGCCCACAACCATTGCTGGAATGGGGCTGCCTTCGTCAACTCTAGAGGGCTTCGTTGATGCTGAATCGGTGAAGACGTGGGCTGGGCCGAGCTAAAGAAAACGTGAGGGTCGTTGTTGCTGCTGCTGGAGGCCACGGCATCCGCGCTAGAGAGGAGTTCAACTTGTTGACGTGCTGACTGAGAGAGGTGGGGGCGTCCGTGGCAGAAAAATGCAAGTGAAATGGACAACAGAAGAGAACAAAAAGGAGAGGGGACCGTGGTCGTTCTATAACTAATTTCTTCACCAATTTGCACAATTTGAAGTCTAATTGAGGATCGAAATAAACCAGTCCCTCAAAAACCTCTGAATTTCCCTCAATTCCGAATTCTATTTTCTTTTTCTCGGAATCCGATTTCTGAATAAACTTCTCCGATTGAGGTCCGGTTTGATGTGGAAAAAGCCCACAAAATTACCTTTCACCAAGTAGCTTATGCTAGAGGCCAGAAATCTCTTCAAATTGGTCAATCCGAACTTCCACTCATTTTCCGAATCGTTCGAATCAATTTTCTGTAAAAATCCCGAACTCGTCGAAAATTCCTCAAAAGGTGAGTCAGCATTCCTAGAATGACTCATGACACGACAATACTTTCAATTTCTAAAGTCGAATTCAAATTCGGGGTTAATTTCAATCAGACGCGATTTTAACATGATCTAGCCTACCGAGTAACTTTTAGAAATTTTGGTGCAATTTGACCCGTGGTCGATTTTCTTCGAGCCACACGTACCTCTTCGACACATTGGCGACTCTTGGTGGTCGTGAAAATCTCGAGGTTTCAAATACGGACACAGGGTACCCAAAACGAAAGAAAATCAGTCTAGTGCCGATTGATGAGAATTTAGAAATCAGGTGGAATCACCCACACTTTGATCACACATCTCAGTCGAATCGACCTATCTCTGGTCTCCGACCGATTTTTAATTGTGCCGTACTAACCCTTGTATACTAGCACGGTCGATCAGTCGATTCCTGGTTGAATTCTCAAGTCTATTGCATTAGAATCCCTTAATGGCTTTACCTGATAGGCCAGTTATCTCATGAGTGGCCATCTAAAAAAAAGCACTATAGTCGTGTCGATGAAATGCCTAGCTTATCCAATCGAAATCAGAACCTGAAATTCAGGATGTCACATCAATAACATCGATAAAATATCTCTAGGATGCTTGCTCATTATTGTTTCCATTGCTACCACTCCAAAACTATATACGTTGCACTTCTCATTGACGCCCAAAGTATATGCGAGCTCTGAAAAAAGAAAAAAAAGAAAGGCATTGTAAGTTCTGATGATCAAGGCTTGCAAAAAATATAAATAAAATAAATACGGGTGGTTGAGCCATGGTGAGTGGGGTGGGTCCCCATGGGAACCTATTGGATAATAATGCACAAGTCATTGACGTGCATGGATGATGAAACTTCAGCCAGTCGTAAATGGTTGCTTACCTGGTGCAATGTATCCATAGGTGCCAGCGATATTTGTAGTGAGGTTAGACAAGGAATCAAGATTGAGAAGTCTTGCAGTGCCAACATCTGATACAAAAGCCTGCATTTTGCTATTGAGTAAGATATTGTTGCTAGATATGTCTCGATGAACCATTGGCCAAGCGCAGTCATGATGCATGTAAGACAAAGCATGTGCCATATTTTGGACAAGATCGACTCTTTTGGACCAATCTAACTCCATCGCTTCAACATTATCTCTCAAAGCACGAAATAGGCTCCCCTTTTCCATGTACTCATAAATCAAGAACATGCATTGCCTATGTAGGTAGAAACCGTGGAGCTTGATTATACTTCTATGCCTTACTTCTATTAAGTGTTTCATTTCATTCCAAAAGCTCTTGTTGGAGGACAAGTCCTTTGCTTCAAAGCTGTGAAGTTTCTTTAGTGCCACGACTTTTCCATTAGGCACTTGTGTTCTATAGACACTACCATAACCGCCGGTCCCAATGCAATATTTGATGTCAAAGTCCTCCGTCGCATTGATTATGTCTTCATATGCAATCCTCCCATCATAGTTCTATATTGACAAGAAATCTCCATTTTTCTCTATAGTATCTGATTGCACGCTCTTTGTACCACCTTGAAATAGGAAACACAATCCAAGAACTGTACAGGAAATGAATATTGTAGCCAGCGGAACGAACATTGTCATGTAATGAACAACGCTAGACCTTCTTTTGTTGGCTTCGTTGCCCATAAAAGAGGTGTCAGGAAAAGCAGTTATGAGATTATCTGGAATTGGGCCCTTGAGATGATTGTATGATAAGTTAAGGTGAACTAAGAGAGTATTGTTTTTAAATGTGGGAATTGAGCCAGAAAGAGAATTGTTGTGAAGATCGAGATGGCTTAACCTATCCAAATTATTCTCAAGTTCAATAGGGATTTTCCCGATCAAGTCATTCGAGCTCAAATCTAGAATCTCGAGATTTATTAAATCTCCTATTTTCGATGGGATAGAAACACCAAATCTATTTTCCCGTAAATTCAACATGCCCAATTGCTCCAAATTGCCTATTTCCGACGGAATAGGTCCATTGAGTTTGTTTTGTTGCAAAAGAAGACAATTCAAGCCCATCAAATTCCCTATTTCCGAAGGAATAGATCCACCAAACTTGTTTTCTTGAAAATAGAGATAAGTCAAGCTTATCAAGTTCCCTATTTCCCGAGGAATATATCCACCGAACTTGTTTTCTTGCAAATAGAGATCAGTCAAGTTCATCAATTTCCCGATAGCCAATGGAATGGGACCTATTAAGTTGTTGCAACTCAAATCAAGATAATTCACTTTTCCGAGGTTACAAAGTTCATCAATTTCCCGATAACCAAGTTGTTTGAGCTCAAATCTAGCAGTTCAATATTTTTTAAATATCCTATTTCCCATGGAATGGTGCTAACAAATCTATTTCCTATAATTTCAGCTTGACCAAGCTTTCTAAATTACCTATTTCCAACGGAATAGATCCACTGAGTTTGTTTCCTTGCAAATAGAGATTAGTCAACTTCACCAAATTCCCTATTTCTAGAGGAATAGATCCAATGAGTTTGTTTTTTGGCAAATAGAGATCGGTCAAGCTTGTCAAATTTTCTATAGATGATGGAATTGGACCAATGAAGTTGTTGCAACTTAAATCAACATCTTCTATTTTTGTGAGGTTCCCAAGTTTTAGAGGGATAGAACTGTTGGAGAAATCTTTCTGGAATATTTTGAAGCTGACAAAACGTTTCTATCAGTCTAATCTGAAGTTTTGCAAACTCTTCTATTAAAGTCTGAAGACCTCCGGACTACCAGACTCAAGACTCAAAGTCTATTCTCATTGACAGTTTCTAATCCGTTGAAAAAAGGCTATCCAGAACTACTTCATTATGGAGTTTGGCCTTATCGACTCGAGAAGATCTCTTGGCTGGATATGACATAACGAATTCCTTTATTCAAATCAAGAATGATTAAAGATCCGATGATTGACGAAGTATTCCTGGAAGGTTCTACTTATAGAAACCAAGATCCGATTGTATGGGCGGCGAGGATTGATGGGCTATCGACATGTTCCTTTAATAGCTCGAATAATCTTCCTAATTGATTCTGTCCAACGGGAGGATTGGAAGAATTCCTTTGGTAAGTGCCAACGTGTATGATGGCACAAAGGAGTATAAAAGGAAGACGTTCCAGTTGTTCGAGGTGTGCACGATAGAAGAATTCCAAAGTGTGAAGCTCTTTGATTCTTAGTCAATTCATTTACTGAGTGAAATCTTGTACACAAAAGAGAGTCTATACTTTGAGATACCTTGAGGAAGTGTGATAGAATATCTACACCTTTGTGGAATCAAGGGAAAATCAAGGTGCTGTAACATCTCTTTTGTTCATAGTGAAATCCAGCCAGTGGGCTGTCAGTGCAAAAGAGTGGACGTAGGCTTGGAATAAGCCGAACCACTATAAACCTTGTGTTCAATTTTCTCTTCCTTACTCTCCGCTTTACTTTGATCATAGTTCGATTTGTTAACTAAAGGAGAGCTTCCTTTCTGTTGTTAGTCCAGTATTGCTTTCATATCTCAAGAAATTATTTTTACATCTATTCACCCCCCTCTAGGTGCTTATACTAGCTATATCAATTGGTATCAGAGCTTGTGTACTCACTTTGTTTGAAGTGTTTTACTTCAGAGTTAAAGATCCATGGCTAGTATGCTAGCTCCAGGGCTGGTGGAAGGGCAGAGCAATACCAGACCACCTTACTTTGATGGAAAGGATTACAACATCTGGAAAAACAAGATGAAAGCATTTCTACGATCAAAGGATCCTCTGGAATGGGACGTTGTAGAAAAATGAATCACTCCTAAAGCTGCATCTGTCACAGAGAGAGGAAAAGAAACTGTTGAGTCAAGTGAAATGACTCAGGAAGAGATAATCAAGAGACAAGCTCTTGATGCAAAAGCAATTTATTCTTTATATTGTGCTTTATCACCTACTGAATAGAACCAAATATCTTCTTGTGATACAACAAAAGAAGTCTAGGATATTACATATCACCTATGAAGGAACTGATCGAGTGAAAGAGACCAGAATCAACATTCTCCTCGGTCAATATGAAGCCTTCAAAATGAAATCAGGAGAATCTATAACTGACATGTTTAGTCATTTTACAGAAATCGTGAATGGTCTTCAAAATCAAGGTCAACCAATTTCTGATCCCATGAAGGTAAACAAGTTACTGCGTGGACTCTCCAAGGATTGGAATCACATAAAGACCTCAATAAGAGAGACACAAAGAATCATGCCACTATCTGTCGATGAGTTGGTTGGAACTCTTCAGTCTTATGAAGTGGAACGAATCAATGAAGACGAAGATCCTAAAGGTAAGAAATCGATTGCATTAAAATCCATTGATGATTCTGATGTCATAGATTCTGGAGACGATATGGATGATGAGAAGCTTGCTCTCATGATAAGAAGATTCAGAAAGCTGAACAGAAAAGGAAGAAGATTCAATCCAAAGAAACAGAGCTTTCAAAAGCAACAGACCAAGCAACAGACAGTGAATTTGAGGTAAGTAACTTTAAAATTCATGTTAAAGTCTCTAAATACATTGATGAGCTGTGTTTTAGTCTTAAGACTTCTCTTAAAAGGATTTCTGAACTTAAAAAGGAAAACTCTGCATTAAAACAACAGGAAAATGTTTTGAAAGAAAAGTGGAAACATTTAGACACGAATGTTTCTACTCTTAAAGAAAGCGAAGATAATCTCTTGAAAGAAAATGCATTTTAAAAAATGACTTATCAAATATTTCAAAAAGATTCTCAATAGGATCCGAGAAACTTGAAAAATTCTTTCAAAGACAAAGACCTTATTTCAATAAATCTGGTTTGGGAATGACAGCGAAACCATTCCTTTCATTGATTTTCCTAAAGTGAAGGAAAGAATTAGCAGAGACCTTCAAAGACATTTTACAAAAATCATTTTCAAAAAGTGTTTGTAAAACCAGTGGGTCGAAATGCTCTCAGATGTTCAAAATGCAATAGTGCAGATCATTTTGAAAAAGAGTGTCCTATGGTTTGGAAACCTATTAAGAAAGTATGAGCAAAAACCGCATATCATACTAACACCAATGGACCCAAGAAAATATGGGTACCAAAGAAAGCTTAAGTCTTTTTAAATGCAGGTCACTATCAAGAAAAAGGTAAAATGGTATCTGGATAGTGGATGCTCAAGACATATGACAAGAGACTCAAATTGCTTCATAAAGCTCGTACAAGTAAATGGTGGAAAAGTCTCATTTTGGAGGAAACAACAAAGGAAGAATTGTGGGATTTGGAACTGTAAAGATTGGAAACCTCACAATAAGCAATGTTTCCCTAGTGGAAGGACTCAACTACAATCTGCTCAGTATCAGTCAGCTGTGTGACACTGGTTTCAAAATAAATTTTCAAGAGGGAATATGTTCAAGAACTAGTAAAGACTCTACTCAGTCATTCATGGGCCGAAGACATGGAAATATCTACCTCTTGGATGTGAAACCAGATGAATCGCAATGTCTAATCTCAATTCAAGATGAAGCAAGCTTATGGCACAGAAAGCTTGGGTACATCAATATGAAGCAGATAGCCAAAATTTCAGCAAAGAAACTTGTTCGTGGTTTACCCAAATTATCATACCAAAAGACTGATCTATGTACACCATGCGTATTGGGAAAGCAGGTAAGAAATTCCTTTAAACCAATAAATCAAGTTTCCACTAATCGTGTACTGCAGCTTCTGCATATGGACATTTTCGGACCTATCAGAACTCAGAGTATTGGAGGTAAGAAATATTGCCTAGTAATTGTGAATGATTACTCACGATTTACTTGGGTATATTTCCTGGCAAGTAAGTCTGAAACTTTCTCTTACTTTGAAAAGTTTGCAAAAAAGGTTCAAAATGAAAAAGGGTATGCTATCTCAAGTATAAGAACAGATCATGGAGGTGAATTTGAAAATCATGATTTTACAAAATTCTGTGATGAATCTGGTTTTCAGCATATGTTCTCATCTCCATATACTCCAAAGCAAAATGGAGTTGTGGAAAGAAAGAATAGATCACTTCAAGAAATAGCTAGAACTCTTTTAATTGAAAGTAACATCTCTTCACGTTTTTGGGCTGAAGCAGTTTCAACAGCATGTTACATTATAAATAGAGTTTTTCTAAGGCCTATTCTGGAAAAAAACCCCTATGAGTTATTCAAAGGAAAGAAGTCTATTGTTTCATATTTTCATGTGTTCGGATGCAAATGCTTTATATTGAAAAATGCAAATGATAGAGTTGGTAAGTTTGAAGAAAAATCAGATGAAGGAATCTTCCTTGGATATTCTACCTCAAGCAAAGCTTACAGAGTCTATAACAAGAAGAGTCAATCTGTGGATGAATAAATGAATGTCAAATTCCAGGATTCTATGCAAAATGAATCTGCTCAGACTCATCTTGAAGAATCTGAACCTACTCTAGACTTTACAAAGTCTAAATCTCAAGAAGCAACTCAGACTCTGAAAGACCAGCATCAAATGGTTATTGAAGATTCAAATGAAGGAAGTGATCATCAACTTGACAAATCAACTAGTAACTAGAAGCATAAGTCCAGTCATCCCAAAGACCTCATTATTGGCGACATTAATGAAGGAATTCACACAAGATCCAAAAGGCGCGAAGAGTCTAGTGCTGTGGCTCTTATTTCTGAAATAGAACCAAAAAGCATAGAAGAAGCTTTATCTGATGAAAGCTGGATTGAAGCTATGCAAGAAGAACTCAGACAATTCAGTATCAATGATGTCTGGGAGTTAACTCCTAAACCAAAAGGTAAATCTATTATTGGAGCTAAATGGGTTTTCAGGAACAAGATGAACGAAAAAGGTAAAGTCGTAAGAAACAAAACAAGACTCGTGGCCAAGGGATATACGCAAGAAGAAGGGATAGACTATGACAAGACTTACGCACCAGTAGCAAGGTTAGAAGCAATTCGATTATTACTTGATTTTGCTTGTTATAAGAATTTCAGGTTATTCCAAATGGACGTCAAAAGTGCTTTCCTGAATGGATTTATCCATGAGGAAGTTTATGTGGAACAACCACATGGGTTTGAAGACCCAAGGAGCTAGACTCAGTATTCAGACTGAAAAAAGCCTTGTATGGATTAAAGCAAGCACCTCGAGCTTGGTACGACAGGCTGAGTAAGTTTTTAATTCAAAATGGCTTTGACAAAGGTAAAGTAGACACTACTCTGTTTATCAAAAGAGAAAGCAAAAATTTTCTACTTGTTCAAATATATGTTGATGATATCATTTTTGGATCCTCAAATGAAAGTTTGTGCAAGAAATTCTCTAAGTCTATGCAGGATGTGTTGTTAAAATATGTCTGCGAAATGGGTTGAACAATGAAATCGGATCGAGTAAAAACAACTCGGACTTTGAGGCGTGATATCACTTTCTTTAAGGATTTATTTGCCCCACAACGTTGCTAATGGTCACCGGCAAAAATCCTCCAGGATACAACAAAGTCTCAAGTGAGAATACTAGATAGCAATTCTAATATTTCTCCAGGGTCTCTCTAAGAAACAATCGAAAAATTGGCTGCTGTTTTTCAGAAAGAGGACTCGAAAAAAATGACAACACACAACTTTCCGAAATGACAAGTATATATATATATGAAACGGTATTGCAACTCTTCGTGAAAATTGCGAACAAACATGTCTTTAGAAAATTGTTCGGATAAACCAACGCGACTCTTCGAAAGAAGTCGAAAAACGAACAATTGCAATCCTTCAGATAAATCAAAAAACCGAATAAGTAATTTTCCAAAGGTTGTCTTGAAAAGGCACAAATAAAATTCGGAATATATATATATTTTAAATAGAATTTCGAATTTTTCATTTATATTTCATTTCCGAAATTCTCAAATTAAAAGGCAACCTTTGAACCAATAAATAAATAAATAAATAAATAAATAAAAAGCAAGGGATTAATGCAAATTAAACCGCGGGCGCGCAAGCGTGCAAAGTGCTAAGTGCGCCAAATAATCGCGCCAAAATCGCGCAATTATCCGCGCACCCGCACGCGGGTATGGTGGGGTCTAGCCCCACCTAATCACTCCTTTAACCACAAAAGGAAATTCCTCATTAATAAACTAATCCTCCTGCTCCCACCTTTTCTATGTGGGACAAAGTAAAGGCACTTATTTTGTTTTAACAAACAAAATTCCAACAATCCCCACTTTGTTTGTAAAACAAAATTTCAAAATAAAATTTTAAAACCATACAGCCAAAGTTTCAGTAAGATTAACATACATACATAAAGGTCTCTTTCGAGTTAAACCTTTACTTAGTGCAAGTATATCAAAGCTCTATCAAAGTGACAAGTAGCTCGGCTTTAAACTTGTACTTTTATGTAATAGAACCGGACATACCACACATACACTAACCTCTTGTTTCAGCGAGAATTTCTATATTACTCCGCACTATTATGGCCTTGTGCTTGATCCTGTTTCATGAGCTCTCTAGAAAGCAACCCTCACTTTCGTAAGAAGCGGCACCACTTCTAAGCTCATATAGGTGAAGTATCTACCATGTGTTTCTGTTACTATCAACACACTACAAACTTGTATCATACTTCATTAAGAATTCAATTCAGCCTACAAAACGTAATGCAGACAATACCTGACTTCTCATATCGGGGCTATGTCGGTATCAAACAATCACATTCAATAACTTGTTCTTACCCATTAAACCTTGTAACTAGTGATGTTCTAGAAAAGGTCGGGTTACCATTATTGGTGATTTTAATTAAAGGGTTTCAGCCCCATTTCTTGTGAGGTCGTTATTACCATATGTCTTGGTAAAGCCTTCGTCAAAGGATCGGCAAGATTTTTACTTGACCTCACATAGACAATTGTTATGGTACCATCTTTAATCAATTGTCTCACATATTCATGTCTTAGACTAATATGTCTAGACTTACCATTATAGGTACTACTATAGGCTCTTGCCAAAGTGGCACGACTATCACAGTGGATAGAAATAGGAGGCATAGGACTAGGCCATAATTTGATATCCAACAACAAATTTCTAATCCATTCAGCCTCTTTCCCAGCTGCCGCCAAAGCAATAAATTCAGATTCCATTGTTGAGTGAGTTATACATGTCTGTTTCTTGCTCGCCCAAGATACAGCACCTCCAGCTAGTGTGAAGATCCATCCAGTAAGTGGAACGCTCATCTCCCACACTTGTAATCCAACTAGCATCGGTGTATCCTTCTAATACAGCCGGATAATTATTGTAGAACAATCCAAAATTTTTAGTTCTCTTAAGATAACCAAAAATTCTAGTAATAGCTCTCCAATGTTCTGTACTTGGATTACTTGTATACCTACTCAACTTGCATACAGAATAAGCAATATCGGGTCTAGTACAATGCATCGCATACATTAAAGACCCTATAGCACTTGCATATTCTAGTTGTGCCACCGCTCTTCCAGTATTATAATTTAATTTAATACTAGAATCAAATGGAGTACTTATTTCTTTAAAACCAAGATGTTGAAATTTATTTAATAATTTTTCAACATAACTACATTGGCTTAAAGAATAACCCCCACTATTTTTCTTAACTTTAATACCTAAGATAGTATCTACTTCACCCAAATCCTTCATTTTAAACATGGAAGTTAGATACTTCTTAGTTTCATTAACTCCAGTCATATTCGTTCCAAAGATAAGCATATCATCAACATACAAGCACACTAAGACACCATAGTCTTTAGTGAATTTAGAGTATATACACCTATCGGCACTATTATTGATGAAACCATTTGACAATATGACCGAATTAAACTTTTCATGCCATTGCTTAGGAGCTTGCTTAAGTCCATAAAGAGACTTAATCAATTTACATACTTTTCTTTCATTTCCAGGAAGAACAAAGCCCTCCGGTTGTTCCATGTAAATCTCCTCATTTAAGTCTCCATTTAAGAAAGCAGTTTTAACATCCATTTGATGAACACAAAGATCATAAATGGAAGCTAGAGCAAAAAGAACTCGAATGGAAGTTATACGTGCAACAGGAGCATATGTATCAAAATAATCTATACCTTCTTTTTGTCTATATCCCTTAACTACAAGCCTAGCTTTAAAAGCTTGAATAGAACCATTAGAATGATATTTTCTTCTAAAAACCCATTTGCTTCCAATAGGTTTTGATCCTTTTGGTAAATCTACTAATACCCAAGTATTATTTGACATAATTGAGTCCATTTCATCATTCACAGCTTCTTTCCAAAAAGAAGCATCTCTAGAAGACATAGCATCATCAAAGCTTCCAGGATCATCTTCTAAATTTAACACTAAAGGGTATTTATTTACCACATTATTATCTCCATCTCCTTCAACAAGAAAAACATGAGTAATAAAATCAGGACCTAAGTCTTTTATTTTCCTAGCTCTAGTACTTCTCCTTGGTTCAATCATGTCTTTAGGATTCGTTTCTTTCTCTTGAAAATCACTTTGAGTTTCCCTAGATCTTGAATTATTTTCAATCATTTCAGAACTTGTAAAACATTTATTCTCAAAGAATTCGACGTCTCTCGACTCTACTATGACATTAGACTCTAAATCAAGAAGCCTATAAGCTTTACTATTTTCAGCATACCCTATGAAAACACTTTTGATAGCTCTAGGACCGAGCTTTGTTCTCTTAGGATCTGGAGCTCGGTAGTACGCTAAACACCCCCACACTTTAAGATATGACAAATTTGGCTTTCTACCTTTCCATATCTCATAAGGGGGTTATGTCATTTTTCTTGGAAGGTATTCTATTATGAATATAGCATGCAGCAAGTAATGCTTCTCCCCAAAGATTAATTGGTAGCTTTGAATTTGAAAGCATACAATTAACCATTTCTCCAAGAGATCGATTTTTCCTTTCAGCCAAACCATTTTGTTGTGGAGTATATGGTGCTGAAGCTTGATGAATAATACCATGTTCTTCACAAAATGAAGAGAATTCATTTAAAAAATATTCTCCACCTCTATCTAATCGTAGAACTTTGATTTTCTTTTCTAATTGATTCTCTACTTCAGCTTTATATTTCTTAAACATGGTAAATGCTTCATCCTTCGATCTCATGAGATAAACATATAAGAACCTACTACAATCATCCACAAAGGTAATAAAATACCTTTTACCTCCACGTGTTAGCATACCATTAAATTCACATATATCACTATGAACCAAATCCAATAAATTCGAATTTCTTTTAACACTAGGAAATGGCTTCTTAGTAAGTTTTGACTTAGCACATATTTCACATTTATCAAATTCGCCACTGAAATTTATCAAGTCTAATTTTTCATATTCTTCAAATAACGAAAATTTATATGTGCCAACCTACTATGCCATAAAATTGAAGACTCGACAGTATAAGCAGAACTAGAAATATTATTATTGATACTCAGTTGATACATGCCATCATTGGCATAACCCTTCCCAACAAACAGCCCATTTTTCGACAGGATAACCTTGTCGGATTCAAACAAAACCCGAAACCCCCTCTTACAAAGTAAATCAATAGAAACTAGGTTCTTCCTAATTTCGGGTATAAAAAACACATTAAGAAGAGTTATCTTCTTTCCAGAAGTGAAGTCTATCTCCACCGTGCCTTTTCCAGCAACCTTTGCAAGAGCATTATTCGCCATCAGGACCTCTTGAACACTTGAGTCAACAATTTCTTCAAATTGCTTGAACATGTATTTGTCCTTACACACATGAACAGTTGCTCGAATCTATCCACCAACTGGATTGGACAGTGGTAGAATTAATTTCAGAAACCATAGCCATAGCATCATTTATTTCAGAAATTTCCATGTTCGAAAACATGTTCGAAATCATGGCTACATAATTTTCTTCAACCAGATTTGCATCTGCTTTCACCACCGGATTGTTCTTGTCCTTTGAAAAGCTCTTACGTTGAAAGCAATCCTTGGCGTAGTGTCCCTGTTTGCCACATACAAAACAGCAACCCTTTTGCTTCTTTTGTGTTCTCTTGAATTTATGCCCCCGCTTTTTACTTTGAAGTTCTGGCCGAGTTTCCGTTTTTATCCACAAAATTCACCTTGGAATTATACAAAACAGAATTATCACGTGAACGTGACTCTTCCTCAATGCGAAGATGTTTCTGTATTTGCTCCAAAGTAAAGTCCTCCGACTTGTGAATCAGCCTTTTTCCATAGTCTTTCCAACTTGGAGGCAATTTCGCAATAATTGCTCCAACTTGAAAAGCTTATGGAATATCAATCTTGAGCACGAATCTTATTCACAATCACTTGCAATTCATGGACTTGTTCCAGCAAGGGCTTAGTATCAATAAACTTGTAATCAAAATACTTTGCAATTAGATATTTGTTGGTACCTTGCTCCTCCGCTTTGTACTTGAATTCCAGTGCATTCCAAATTTCTCTGGCCGACTTCATTTCAGTGAATAAGTCGTCGTACAGACGATCGGAGAGTGTGTTTAGAATGTGTCCTCGACAAAGTAATTCATCCTCCGCACGTTTCTTCTTTTCCTTATTAACCCTCTCAATGGCTTCTGCACTTGGCTGTCCTCCATCGAAAGTAGGCGTAGGATCTTCTATAGGCGCCAAGTTAGGATCCAGAATGTAGGAGATCTTCGGAGCAGTGAGTAAGAACATCATCTTGTCCCTCCAGCGAGCAAAATTGTTCCCATCGAACCGGTCTAGTTTGACCATATCTTGATTCATAACTTTGATTGTCTCCGACTCCATTGCAGCAAAATAAATCCTTAAAATTGTTGTTAAAATATGTCTGCGAAATGGGTTGAACAATGAAATCGGATCGAGTAAAAACAACTCGGACTTTGAGGCGTGATATCACTTTCTTTAAGGATTTATTTGCCCCACAACGTTGCTAATGGTCACCGGCAAAAATCCTCCAGGATACAACAAAGTCTCAAGTGAGAATACTAGATAGCAATTCTAATATTTCTCAGGGTCTCTCTAAGAAACAATCGAAAAATTGGCTGCTGTTTTTCAGAAAGAGGACTCGAAAAAAATGACAACACACAACTTTCCGAAATGACAAGTATATATATATATGAAACGGTATTGCAACTCTTCGTGAAAATTGCGAACAAACATGTCTTTAGAAAATTGTTCGGATAAACCAACGCGACTCTTCGGAAGAAGTCGAAAACGAACAATTGCAATCCTTCAGATAAATCAAAAAACCGAATAAGTAATTTTCCAAAGGTTGTCTTGAAAAGGCACAAATAAAATTCGGAATATATATATATTTTAAATAGAATTTCGAATTTTTCATTTATATTTCATTTCCGAAATTCTCAAATTAAAAGGCAACCTTTGAACCAATAAATAAATAAATA
This sequence comes from Eucalyptus globulus, assembly GCA_014182545.1. NCBI lineage: Eukaryota > Viridiplantae > Streptophyta > Magnoliopsida > Myrtales > Myrtaceae > Eucalyptus > Eucalyptus globulus. Next base: position 29,226,377 of record CM024725.1, read on the forward strand.
AATAAATAAATAAAAAGCAAGGGATTAATGCAAATTAAACCGCGGGCGCGCAAGCGTGCAAAGTGCTAAGTGCGCCAAATAATCGCGCCAAAATCGCGCAATTATCCGCGCACCCGCACGCGGGTATGGTGGGGTCTAGCCCCACCTAATCACTCCTTTAACCACAAAAGGAAATTCCTCATTAATAAACTAATCCTCCTGCTCCCACCTTTTCTATGTGGGACAAAGTAAAAGGCACTTATTTTGTTTTAACAAACAAAATTCCAACAGGATGAATTTGAAATGAGCATGATGGGTGAACTAACCTTCTTTCTTGGACTTCAAGTGAAACAATTGAAGGAAGGGACTTTTATTCATCAAGAAAAATATGCTAATGATCTTGTCAAAAAGTTTGGACTGGAAAATTGCAAAAAGACTGATATACCAATGTCAAGTTCCTTGAAGATAGACAAAGATGAAGGAGGAAAGAAAGTTGACCGGAAGCTATACGGGAGTATCATCGGTTCACTTCTTTATCTTACGCTTCTAGACCGACATTTTGTTTAGTGTTTGCATTTGTGCCAGATTTCAAGCAGACCCTAAAGAATCTCATCTAAGTACTGCAAAGCGTATTATCAAATACATTGCTTCAACTTCAAGCATCGGCCTTTCGTATCCTAAAAAGGGAGACTTTACTCTCCTTGGATATTCAGATGCAGATCTAGCGGTTGCGAGTTGATAGAAAGAGCACCTCGGGTACTGTCGGTTACTTGGAAGCGGGACGGTGTCTTGGTTTTCAAGGAAGCAAAATACGGTAGCTCTTTCTACAGCGAAGCAGAATATGTAGCTCTCGGAAGCTGTTGCTCACAAATTATGTGGATAAAACAACAATTAAGAGATTTTGGAATTGAAGATTCATGCACGGAGATTAACTGTGACAACACCAGTGCAATCAATCTTACCAAAAATACAATCCTTCACTCAAGAGCAAAGCATATAGAGATTCGACATCACTTCATTAGAGATCATGTTCAAAATGGAGAAGTTTCGATTCAGTTTGTTGACTCAAAGAACCAACTGGCGGATATATTAACGAAGCATTTGGAGAAAAATCAATTTGAAATCATCCGTTTCAGACTCAACATCTTGAAGCTTGAAGAAGTTAAAGTCTAGAGACTTTTAGTCTCAGACAATCATGGTTCTTGACTGTAAGTTATTTTATTAAATCTCGTAAAGGTACGATCTTTTATCCATTCATAATTGATTTATGCTATCTTCAATTTCCATGAAAAGTGCAATTTTTTCCTTTTCAAAAGAATAAATGGCAGTTATCTATTTTTGAAAAAGGGAGTTATTTTTTTTAAAAGGTATCTTTTAACCTTCCTTTACGACGTTTGGCATTCCCTCGTTTCGACTAAGCTATATACAGTCGGTTCCTCTTCACTTAACTCCAAAACCCTAAAAAGCATCGATCTTCCATTCCTATCTTTCTCCCTTGTTTAATCTTCAAAAAGTTGTCATCTTTCTTGGGAAAGTCAAGCAAGGAATCTTTCAAAGACTGAGAAAGATGTCATCTTCAAGAAAGTCTTCGAGGATTGCAAGCAGGGGACCACGGCGAATGAGTAAGGGGCCTACTCACTTTGATCTCACCGAGGAAGAGGAGGAGGAGTCACTAAGTCAGCAGCAGAGCCCACAACATTCTCAGCAGCGTCATTCTCCACCATCTAGTCCACAGAATGTTGTTCATCAACAAGAGGAAGAAATTGTCGAAGACGCAGATCCTGTAAGAGTTCAAAAGCCCTCTTTTATTTATAAGCTTTACCGTGCTTTAAAGAGCATTGATACTCCATTGAACTACATCGATGAGTTTCTTAAGGACAAGGGATATGGGAATGAGTACATCTTTTTGCGAAAAATGGAGAGTTTGGAAATTGCTCCTAAGGGGTTGGCAGAAAAAACCCTTGCAAATATCCCAAGTGATCCGCGTGTTGGGGGATTTAATCCGATAGATGGAAATGATGATGACAGATTGTACAAAGAATTTCAACCGAGAATAGGTGTTGCGGCGAAAATTCGAGGAAAAAGAACAGAATTGTTTAGATCGAAGGAACAAAAGGATCTATACTCCAAATTGTTGAAACGTGGGGTGATAAACCCTAGGAGTGTAGATTTTGATTTCCTTGATGCTGTGAATGTCAATTTGAGAGAAAAGTTCAGTTTTCTTCAACTTGAACAGTTAGTTTTTGTTCCGACACCACAGAAGCCTATGCTCAATTAACTGCATATTTCTATTCAAATCTTAGTTTCTTGGATGCGAATAGAATCTCCTTCAGTGTCTGAGATCAAGACTTTGTAGTGGATGTGGATATGTTGGCAGATGTTATTGGGGTTGAGAGAGGGAGATATCAACCCATTAGTGTCTCTATAGCTCGTGCCACATTGGAACTTGTTAAAGACGAGAATGACGAGAGGGAAGGATTTCCTACTCAAGGATGCATGCGTTCAACATTCTGCTTCACAAAATTGTGATAAATTGCCTCGGACCCAAATCAACTTCCAAGGCGATGTTTCTAACTCGAGGCAAAGCTGATGTACGCCATCAATGCTGGGAAAAAGTTTTCTCTTCCTCACACTATTCTGTTTCACATGTATAGAGCAGTGGTAAAGGACAAGGGCCAACTTCCTTATCCAGGTCTTGTGTCAAAGATATTCAGACATTTGAATATTCAGCCTCCACAATTCTCTGTGTTCGACCATGTGACAAAATGGTGGTAGGACTGAAAATGGTGTCCAAAATGCATCTGAAAGAACTCGACAAGGCGTTGGAGAAATTTAAGGAGAAAACCCCTGTCAAATCTCATCAAGTCTCTTCTGCAGCGAAAAGAAAAGGGAAGGAGCCCATGTTACTCCATCCAAAAAGAGAAAAGCTCTCATTACTGATGAAGATGATGAGGATGACCTCACAATTTCTACTATAGCATTAAATAAGCTGAGTCGTTCTGTTCCTGAATCAATAGAACGACAGGAGAAAGAAGTAGAGGAGAGAGAAGCAGAGGAGAAGGAAGAAAATGAGAAAGAAGCTGAAGAAAAAGAAACAGACGAGGAAAGGTTTGAAGAAGAAAAAGAAACAGAAAATCAAGAGGAAGGAGAGCATGAGGAAAACTCTTCTCCACGAAGCCATGGAAACGAGGGGGAGATGGTGAAAACAGAGGAATGTCCTCATATCCTTACCGGGGAAGGAGTCGGTCGCTCTCCAGCAGATCCGAAGACAATCATGCCTCTCAATTTCTGAGGAGGGACATGGTGCTTCATCGCCAAATCTGCGTGATTATGCTGATATACCATCGTCTGCCTTTACTCCATCGAGATCGTGCCGAAGCCGTCACGTAGGCGATAACTCAGCAGATTTTCGCAGAATCATTGATGTTCTTTTGGAATTGCGGGGTCGAGATATATGCTTTGGAAAGCGAAGTTCAGAACTTGAAGAATGCAGGACAAGCTTCTTCCATTTCATTGTACGATCAGATCCAAGCCCTTGCTCTTGATTCAAGCCAATGCTAAAGGTGAAGAGGTGGATCATCTAAAGGAAGAATTGAAAAGCTGGAAGGCATCATCCGAGTCTATGGGAGATTTCCAGCTTGTTCGCATTCCCAAGCAAACTTGACTCCATTCTATTCTCATCTCAATTTCTTTTTATGATGATGACAAAAAGGGGGAGAGATGCGAGATTTGAAATCTTTGAACTTAAACTTGTTGAATTTTTAGTTTGTTTTTATGTGTGACTTGTGTGTCTGTGTCTGGATGAGGATTGACTGAACGTGGATTTGGGTTTGACTGCTATTTATATTAAGTACTATTGATATCTTATGAATGGCTTTACTCTCATGAAAGACTAACCTATTTTTTGTGGTTGCAGATTCTAGTGTTATCATTAAGCTATTAATCTTTATGAGATATCCATATTTGCTTGAGTAATATTTTGCAGGTCAAAGTTATTCAAATCTGCAGGAAAGTTTTGTCACCATCAAAAAGGGGGAGATTGTTGGAGAAATCTTTCTGGAATATTTTGAAGCTGACAAAACGTTTCTATCAGTCTAGTCTGAAGTTTTGCAGACTCTTCTATTAAAGTCTGAAGACCTCCGGACTACTAGTCTCAAGACTCAAAGTCTATTCTCATTGACAGTTTCTAATCCGTTGAAGAAAGGCTATCCAGAACTACTTCATTATGGAGTTTGGCCTTATCGACTCGAGAAGATCTCTTGGCTGGATATGACATAATGAATTCCTTTATTCAAATCAAGAATGATTAAAGATCCGATGATTGACGAAGTATTCCTGGAAGGTTCTACTTATAGAAACCAAGATCCTGATTGTATGGGCGAGCAGGATTGATGGGCTATCGACATGTTCCTTTAATAGCTCGAATAATCTTTCTAATTGATTCTGTCCAACGGGAGGATTGGAAGAATTCCTTTGGTAAGTGCCAATGGGTATGATGGCACAAAGGAGTATAAAAGGAAGACGTTCCAGTTGTTCGAGGTGTGCACGATAGAAGAATTCCAAAGTGTGAAGCTCTTTGATTCTTAGTCAATTCATTTACTGAGTGAAATCTTGTACACAAAAGAGAGTCTATACTTTGAGATACCTTGAGGAAGTGTGATAGAATATCTACACTGTGGAATCAAGGGAAAGCAATGCTGTAATATCTCTTTTGTTCATAGTGAAATCCAGCCAGTGGGCTGTCAGTGCAGAAGAGTGGACGTAGGCTTGGAATAAGCCGAACCACTATAAACCTTGTGTTCAATTTTCTCTTCCTTACTCTCCGCTTTACTTTGATCATAGTTCGATTTGTTAACTAAAGGAGAGCTTCCTTTCTGTTGTTAGTCTAGTATTGCTTTCATATCTCAAGAAATTATTTTTACACCTATTCACCCCCCTCTAGGTGCTTATACTAGCTATATCAAGAACCACCTAATTTGTTTGAGTTAAATCTGAGGGATTGTAAATCGTGCAAGCGACCAACAATCGGAGGGACTTCGCCTCTGATTTGATTATGACTCATATCAAGAACTTGAAGCCCCGTGAGGTTTACGAGATAGAAAGGCAACTCGCCAGTGAAAGAATTGTAGGATAAGTCAAGACGAGTTAGCCTCGACAGAGTACATATTTGAAGGGGGAATTTGCCAGCCAATCCGTTGCAAAATATTTGAAGAAAAGTGAGGTTCGGAAGCAGAGAGAAGTTCATGTTGCTGAAATTACCTCCTATTTGGTACTCAGTTTTCAAGTGAATCTCGTTGACGCTCCCGGAGGCGTCGCAAGATACCCTGGACCACGCACAATGAGGTAAGGAAGTGTTGCCAGTGACGGAAGGAGGCCACACCCGCTATGGAGAAGTGCACTTGCCTCTGACTTCATAAAAGGTGCTGGTGCTGCAACAATTGGATTGTAGCAGGAGTAAGGTATAGTGAACAGTATGAACAATGACATATTGCAGATTATTATGCTCATCATGGGGTGGCCTCTTTCTTCTGCTGTAGTAAGAGAAACTGGGTCTTGTTTAGTCGCATGTTATTCTGCACTTATAAAGTAAAGCAAGAAGACACTATACTGACGCGTAAAAGCAAACGTGACTTATACGATTGACGCGTTTTAACTTTACAATGATTTGTCCGATTCATGTGTCCAAAGAAAAGTGATTTGTACGGTTCCTTCCATTTTCTTTTGAGATGGTCGAGTTACCATCAACTCGTAGGGCTGCAAAATGTAAACTAAAAACAATAAATTGAATTAATTTCTGAATCAATTCAAAATTTGTTTGATTCGTGAATAATGAATGATTTAAAAATATTATCTTAAAAAATGATCACATGTATCGCTTATAAAAATAAATAAATAAATAAATATTACTGTTGTTCATGAAAATATTTAGATATAGATTATTATCGAATAATTGGTATGTGTCAAAAAAACTGATATTAAAATTACCAATCACCTGATTTCTCGATAATTTGCTAATAAATTGTCCATCCTTTGATAAATTACTAATTTTTATTTTTAGTTTACAAATTATCGTATTTTCTTATCTTTCACTGATTTTTATTTGTCTTTCTTATAGCTACCTAAATGACTTACCAACTTTTTCTCGACCAAATTGTCAGGACTAATAACTCGCATTTGAGTTACTTGTGACATTTGTTTATTTATTTTATTTTATCGATTTTTATTGTAATTTGTTGGCTTTTCTTTGTCTGTTTCGCAAATTCTTTAAATTTATCAACACTTATATGAATTACCAACATTTATTATGTGCACTAGTTATTTCTCTTAATAGTTGTCAACTAGTTTTGGTTTGTCAAGTATAATTCGAGTTGCTTGCCAACATTTATTGAGTTTCTTTCTTTAGACTAACTGATTTTTCTATTGAATTACTAACTTTTATTTGCGTTGCTTACCAACTCGTTAACTTTACCAATTCTTTTAAATTTTATCGATAAGTTACTTATAAAAAAGTCATTTACCAAAAAAGGTTTTTTTTTTTTTATAGCTACAGCACTTACTGAAATTTACCTACTCAAAAAAAAAAAAAATCAGCGATTACTACTAATATAGATAAAATCTCGAGTCCGATGTTGTGACATCGTTTGAATCTTGCGCCATAACTTTTTAAGTGATCATTTAAGTCTCGTAATTTTCAAAAGTAGGTCATTTAAGTTACATCACTGATTTTTTTGCCAGAAATTTCTAAATGACATCACCTTCCAGCCAGCCATCTTTGTTGATTTGTAATGCTACAATGTTTCAAACAAATAAAAATCGCTGTTGTAACTTAAGCGATGTCTTTTTAAAAATCATGACACTAATTTCCTGGCTAGCAGACTATTTTGCTCGTTAATTTTCTGGCTAGCAGAATATTTTGCTTGTAAGAATCTTTAATTTCGCTCTTTTATGATTCAATTAGAATGTAAATCAGCATGCATGTATGAATGGAACTTGTGTATCCATCAAGAAGTCAAGGTCCTTGACAAGTATGCAATTCAAGCGAGAAGAATTCGAGGTCTTTTGGGTTTCACGTGTTTTGATTTTTGGATCAGTATGCATTGCAATAGTTCATGGAAAGTGATGGTCTTCGTCGATTTTTTATTTGTGATGGTCGGCCCTAAAAATTTCTAACTCATCAATAATACCAACACGCGGTTTGTCAATATCAAGCCGATTATATTGACCATATTTACTCCAGTCTCACTGGAAAGACAAAAGGAAACGACAATTTCCTGCATAAACTGACTCCTATAACATGGTATGAACAATGTTTAACACAAGACTCAAACCGTAGATGCCATACGATCTTTTATCCTCAACCACCCTCAGCTAGTTGCAGCATCGTTTTAGCAATATACCTCGTCACTATTATTGGGACAAGTAGAAAATGACCCCTTTACGTATCCTTTAGGCTTGACGAAGTTTTTGTTGATCCACCTTCCAACCCTGATCTGTTATAACCTCAAAGATAAACCAAGAACATGCATTGCTCGTGCAAGTGGAAGTCATGGAATGATTATCTGCTAGATTATTCCGTAGGGGTCGTCAAACTTGTGCAAATCCTCGTTGCCGAAAAAAGTGTTTGCGGGAAAAGCACTGAGATGATGTACCACCATGATACAAATGCGATTTCCACAATTAATGATTATCTGCTAGCTCTAGTGACTTGTTATTGTTAAATTTTTTGGACTACGGCATTTATAAAGTAAAGCGAGATACTGTACCGATGCGTCAAAGGAAATGCGATTTCCACAAATCATGTGTTATCTTTTTATTAACTTGACACTTACTGTAACTCTTTTAGTCTTTCCTCCCTTCCTTTTTTCTTTTGAGATGATGGAGTTGCCATCAACTTGTAGGGCTGTAAAAGGGGAACTAATTACTAAAATTTGAATTTGGTTATTTCAAGTATACGAACAGACCATGGAGGAGAATTTGAAAATCAAGACTTTACAAAATTTTGTGATGAATTTGGTTTTCAGCATGTGTTCTCTTCACCATATACTCTAGAGCAAAATAGAGTCGTGGAAAGAAATAATAGGTCGCTTCAGGAAATGGCTAGAACTCTTTTAATTGAAAGTAACATCTCTTCTCGTTTTTGGGCTGAAACAGATTCTACAGCGTGTTATATTATTAATAGAGTCTTCTTAAGGCCTATTCTGGAGAAAACTCCCTATGAGTTATTCAAAGGAAAGAAGCCCATTATTTCATATTTTCATGTGTTTGGATGTAAATGTTTTATATTGAAACATGCAAATGATCGAGTTGGTAAGTTTGAAGAAAAATCAGATGAAGGTATTTTCTTTGGATATTCTATCACAAGCAAAGCGTACAGAGTATACAACAAAAAGACTCAATCTGTGGAGAAATCGATGAATATCAAATTTCAAGACTTTATGCAAAATCAATCAATTCACACTCATCTTGAAGAATCTAAACCTGCTCCAGACTCTACAAAGTCTAAATCTTCAGAAGCAGCTCAGACTTCAGAAGACCAACAACAAATAATCGTCGAAGATTCAAATGAGAGAAATGATCAACAATCTGACAAATCAACCAGCAACTGGAAGCATAGGTCCAGTCATCCCAAAGATCTCATTATTGGTGATATTAATGAAGGAATTCGTACAAGATCCAAAAGGCGTGAAGAATCCAGTGCTGTAGCTCTTATTTCTGAAATAGAACCCAAAAGCATAGAAGAAGCCTTAACTGATGAAAGCTAGATTGAAGCTATGCAAGAAGAACTCAGGCAATTCAGCATCAATGATGTTTGGGAATTGACTCCTAAACCAAAAGGTAAATCTATCATTGGAGCTAAATGGGTTTTCAGGAACAAGTTGAACGAGAAAGGAAAAGTCGTAAGAAACAAAGCAAGACTCGTGGCCAAGGGATATACGCAAGAAGAAGGGATAGACTATGATGAGACTTACGCACCAGTGGCAAAGTTAGAAGCAATTAGATTATTACTTGCTTTTGCTTGTCATAAGAATTTCAGGTTATTCCAAATGGACGTCAAAAGTGCTTTCCTAAATGGATTTATCCAAGAGGAAGTTTATGTGGAACAACCACCTGGTTTTGAAGACCCAAGGAAACCGGACTATGTATTCAGACTGAAAAAGGCTCTATATGGTTTAAAGCAAGCACCTCGAGCCTGGTACGACAAACTAAGTAAGTTTTTGATTCAAAATGGCTTTGTCAAAGGTAAAGTAGATACTACATTGTTTATCAAAAGAGAAAGCAAAATTTTTCTACTTGTTCAAATTTATGTTGATGATATTATTTTTGGATCCTCTAATGAAAGTCTGTGCAAGAAATTCTCTAAGTTTATGCAGAATGAATTTGAAATGAGCATGATGGGTGAACTAACCTTCTTTCTCGGGCTTCAAGTGAAACAACTGAAGGAGGGAACCTTTATTCATCAAGAAAAATATGCTAGAGAACTTGTCAAAAAATTTGGACTGGAGAATTGCAAAAAGACTGATATACCAATGTCAAGTTCTTTGAAGCTGGACAAAGATGAAGAAGGAAAGAAAGTTGACCAGAAGCTATACAGGAGTATCATTGGTTCACTTCTTTATCTAACTACTTCTAGACCTGACATTTTGTTTAGTGTTTGTATTTGTGCCAGATTTCAATCAAACCCTAAAGAATCTCATCTAAGTGCTGCAAAGCGTATTATCAAATACATTGCCTCAACTTCAAATTTAGGTCTTTGGTATCCAAAAGAAGGAGACTTTACTCTTCTTGGATACTCAGACGCAGACCTAACCGAATGCAGAGTTGATAGAAAGAGCACCTCGGGCACCTGTCAACTACTTGGAAATAGGACAGTGTCTTGGTTTTCAAGGAAGCAAAGTACCGTAGCTCTTTCTACAGCAGAAGCAGAGTATGTAGCTCTTGGAAGTTGTTGTTCACAAATTCTGTGGATAAAACAACAGCTAAGAGACTTTGGAATTGAAGATTCATGCACTGAGATTAAATGTGACAACACCAGCGCAATCAATCTCACCAAGAATCCGATTCTTCACTCAAGAGCAAAACATATAGAGATTCGACATCATTTCATAAGAGATCATGTTCAAAATGGAGAAGTTTCGATTCAGTTTATTGATTCAAAGAATCAACTGGCGGATATATTTACAAAGCCTTTAGAGAAAAATCAATTTGAAGTTATTCATTCCAGACTCAATATCTTAAAGTCTGAGGAAGTTCAGACTCAGGACTGAAAGTCTAAAGACACTCAGACTAAGACAAGCAAGATTTACGACTGTAAGTTACTTCTATTTTAGAAACTTATCTCTCGAATCAAATCTCGAAAAAGGTACGATCATCTATCCGAAATTGATTGATTTTCCAGTTTTCGTGATTATTGCAATCCTTCCTTTTCGAAAAAGAAGTTTTTTTTTTTTAAATGGCAGTTATCTAATTTTTAAAAAGGCAGTTATTTTTCAAAAGGCATTTTTATATTTCCTTTTTACGACGTTCCGTATGCCTCGCTTCGACTGCCTTATATACTGTTGGTTCTTCTTCGTTTTACTCACAAAAACCCTAAGAGAGCACAGATCTTCCACTTCTGTCTTCTTCTCTTGTTTAATCCTCGAAAATTTTTCATCTTTCTTGGGAAACAAGCTTGGAATCTCTCAAAGACTGTGAAAGATGTCGTCTCAAAGAAAGTCTTCGAGGATCGCGAGCAGGGGACCATAGCAAATGCGTGAGGGGCCTACGCATTTTGATCTCACCGAGGAAGAAGAATCTCCTAGACAGCAGCAGAGCCCACAACATTCTCAGCAACGTCCATCTCCTCCATTTAGACCTCAGAATATTGAACTAAGAGAAGAGGAAGAAATCATCGAAGACGCAGAACCCGTAAGAACTCATAAGCCCGCTTTTACTTACAAGCTTTACCGTGCTTTAAAGAGGAGTGGTACTCCTTTGAACTATATTGATGAATTTTTGAAAGACAAAGGGTATCGAAATGAAACCTATTTTTTACGCACAATGGAACGATTGGGAATTGCCCCTGCGGGGTCGGCGGAAGAAGCATTGGCAAATATCCCAAGCGATCCATGTGTTGGAGGGCTGAGTCAACCTGATGGGAATGATGATGATAGGATGTACAGTCAGTTTAAACCTAGAATGGGAGTTGCGGCAAAAATCCGAAGCAAAAGGACAGATTTGTTTCGCTTGGAGGAACACAAGCAATTGTACTCGAAGTTGCTAAAGCGTGGTGTGATAAACCCTAGAACTGTGGACTTTGATTTTCTTGACTCTCTGAATGTTAATCTACGAGAGAAATTCAATCTTCTTCAACTCGAACGGTTTTGTTCTGAAACGACAAAGGCTCATGCTGAACTTACTGCTTACTCCTATTTGAATCTTAGTTTCTTGGATGCGAATAGATTCTCTTTCAATATTCGAGATCAGGACTATGTGATTGACATGGATACATTGGCTGATGTGATTGGGGTTGAAAGAGGGAGATACCAACCTATCAGTGTGTCTATTGGTCGTGCGACGATAGAGCTTGTTTGGGATAGAACGACGGAAGGAAAGATTTCATATTCAAGGATGAATGCCTCGAATATTTTGCTTCACAAGATAGTGATCAATTGCCTCAGACCAAAATCAACTTCAAAGACCGACGTTTCAAACTCGGAGGCAAAGCTGATGTATGCCATCAATGCTGGTAAAAAGTTCTCTCCTCCACACATTATTATGTTCCACATGTATAGAACGATGGTGAAGGACAAGGGTCAACTTCCTTACTCAGCACTTGTGACCAAGTGCTTGTTCTCCTCTACCCTATTCAAACATTTGAACATTCAGCCTCCCAGGATTCTTTGTGTTCGAACATGCGATCAAATAGTGGTGGGACTGAAAATGGTCTCTAAAATGTGTCTGAAGGAACTTAACAAGGCTTTGGAGCAATTCAAGGTGAAAACCCCTGTCAAGACTCATCCAGTGTCTTCGGCTGCAAAGAGGAAAGGGAAGGAACCCATGGTTGCTCCGTCCAAGAAAAGAAGAGCACTCATATTGGAGGATGAAGAGTATGAGGATGATATCACCATTTCTGCGCTTGCATTGAAGAACTTGAGTCGTTCTGTTCCAGAGACAAAGGAGAGACAGGAACAAGACAAGGATGAGATAGAATAGAGGACTGGAGAGAGAGAAGAATTAGAGAAAGAAGCAGAGGAGGAAAGGATTGAGGAAGAAGAAGAAGAGGGCAGAGGAGAACAAGCAGAAGTAGAGCATGAGGAATATTTTTCTCCACCTGAAGGCATTGAAACAGGGGGAGATCCTGAGAAAAGAGGTAAGTCCTCATTTGCAGCCACCAGTGAAGGAGTAAGTCGTTCTCCAGTAGATCCAGAGGAAATATATGCCTCTCAATTTCCTGAGGAGGGACATGATGTTTCATCGCCCAATCTGCGTGATCATGCTGATTTGCCATCATCTGCCAATACACCATCTGATCGAGCAGAAGCCAGTACTCAGACTGACAATTCAGCAGACTTTCGCAAAGTGCTTGATGTTCTCTTGGAGATGCGAGGTCAAATTTATGCTCTGGGATACGAAGTACAGAATTTGCAAAATGCAGGTCAAGCCTCTTCAGTTTCTTTGCATGATCAACTCCATGCCCTTGCTCTTCAAGTTCAAGCAAATGCTAAGGGTGAAAATGTGGCTCAACTGAAGGAGGATTTGAAAAAGTTGGAAGGGATTGTCTAGTCAATGGGAGATTTACAACTTGTTCGTGTTCTCAAGCAATCTTAAATTCCATTCTCTTTTCATCTCTACCTTTTTAATGCTGACAAAAAAAGGGGAGAGATGTGGTGCAGATTTGACTTTAAACTCTTGAACTCTTGACTTTTGTGACGTTTATGTTTGATTGACTTTACTTTTGTGTTTGGCTGTTTGGATTTGGACTGGATTTGGATTTGACTGTTTAAACGTTTGTTTATCTTAAGCACTACTGGTATTTCATGGCAAAGATAGTTGCTCATTTACAGAACTAACCTACTTTCTGTGGATGCAGATTCTAATGTTATCTTTACTAAGCCATTTATCTTTTGTGATATATCCATGTTTGCTTGAGCAATGTTTTGCAGGTCAAAGTTATCCAAATCTACAGGAAAGTTTTGTCACCATCAAAAATGGGGAGATTGTTGGAGAAAACTTCCTTGAGTGTTTTGAAGTTGACAAAACGTTTCCATCAGTCTAGTCTGAAGACTTGCCGACTCTTTCATCAAAGTCTGAAGACCTTCGGACTGCCAGACTCAAGACTCAAAGTCTATCATCATTAACAGTTTCTAGACCGTTGAAGAAGGCTTATCCGAAACTGAGTATTTCGTTAAGGATTTGATTCTGTCGACTAAAGAAGATCTCTTGGTTGGATATAGCATGTCGGAATCTATTATTCAAATTGAGATTGACTTGGGGATTTTGGATCCGTTAATTGGCAAAGTATACTTGGAATGTTCTACTTATGGAAACCTAGATCCTGATTGTATGGGCGAGCAGGATTGGTGGGCTATCGTCATATTCCTTAAATAGCTCAAATCTTCCTAATTGATTCTGTCTAACGGGTAGATTGGAAAGAATTCCTTTGGTAAGTTCCAACGGCTGTGATGGCATGAAGGAGTATATAAGGAAAACGTTCCAGTTGTTCGAGTGTGTGCGCGATAGAAGAATTCCAAAGTCTGAAGCTCCTTGTTCTTAGTCAATTAAATTATTGAGCGAAATCTTATACGCAAAATAGAGTCTATATCTTTGAGAGAACTTGAGGAAGTGTAACGAAGTCTCTACACTGTGGAATCAAGGAAGAGCTTTACTGTAACAACTCTTTTGTTTCATAGTGAAATCCAGCCGATGGGCTGTCAGTGCGGAAGAGTGGACGTAGGCTTGGATTAAGCCGAACCACTATAAACCCTGTGTTCTTATTCTCTTCTCTATGCTCTTTTACTTTGATCGTAACTCGATTTGTTTACAAGAGTCTAATTTCCTTTTCATAATCTATTGCTGATTAGAGTTGCACACTTCACTTGGGGAAATTTGTTTTTGCACCTATTCACCCCCTCTAGGTGCTCGTACTAGCTTTCACAATTATTTCCATAAGGGCGACCATGTTAAATGGATCCAATTGCATAAAAACCCCAGAGAAAGAAATTCTTAGAAACTTCAAGTCAGAGGACCAAATTTTGACTTGATGAATGGTACATGTTTCAAACGATTCTCCTAGTAATCACGTTATTGGAGAAAACTCATTTACTGCTTTGAAGGTGACAAAAATTGTCTAGAGTCTAGTCTGAAGACTTCCAGACTCTAGCATCAAAGTCTGAAGATCGCCAGACTTTAGGTTCAAAGTCTGCCCACACTGACAGTTTCCAGACTGAAGAATAAAGACCTATCCAGATGCGAGATTATCTTTATTTGATTCGTATGGTTTATGGATGACCTTATGGTTGGATATAACACCTACATGATTGACTATCTTTATTGGAATCAACTCCGATAATCAAATATTTTGGAAGACAAGCAAACTTGGAAAGTTCTACTTATGGAAATTAAGATTCTGATTGTATGGGCGAACATGATTAATAGGCTTTCATCACAATCATCAAACAACTTGAGATCTCCTTGATTGATTCTGTCCAACAGGTAGATTGGAAGAATTCATTTGGAAAGTGCCAACGGTTGTGAAGGCATGAAGGAGTATTTAAGGCGGACTCTCTAGTTGTTCGATAGAGTGCGTGAAAGAAAAATTTCAAAGTCTGAAGCTTCCTAGTTCCTTGTTATTTCATTCACTAAGCTCAACGTTGTATACAAAAGAAAGAAACACATAGTGAGACTTTGTAAGAGACCAGTATAGACTCTTCACTGAGAAGTCAAGATCACAAGTTGTAAAATCTCTTTTGATTCTTAGTAGAATCTAGCCAGTAGGCTGTTAGCGCGAGAGAGTGGACATAGGCTTGATCTAAGCCGAACCACTATAAACTTTGTATTTTTATTCTCTTCCCTGAACTCCTTTATTTTATTCACAGCTTTATTTAACTACTTAAGTTTGAATTCGTTCATAATCTGTTATCTTCTATAAACAAATTACTTCTGCTAAATCTTGCGAAAATTTTCATTCACACCTATTCACCCCCCTCTAGGTGTTGTTATTAGCCCTTTCAATTAGTATTAGAGCTTGTGTGCTTATTTTATTAAAGTGTTTTTACTTCTAAAGCTAAAGATCTATGGCTAGTATTTTGGCTCCAGGATTGGTTAAAGGCCAAAGTAACACCGAGTCTCCTTACTTTGATGGGAAAGAGTACAATGTGTGAAAAAACAAGATAAATGCATTCCTAAACTAAAAATAAAAAATCCCCTGGAATAGGATGTAGTAGAGAAATAGCTCATTCCCAAATCTACATCAACCTCAGAACGAGGAAATAAAGTTGTAGATGCTAGCGAATTGATACAAGCAGAATTAACCCAGAGACAAGCTCTTGATGCTAAAGCCATCTACTCTTTATACTGTGCTTTATTTCCTATTGAGTATAACCAATTTCTTCTTGTGAAACAGAAAAAGAAGTTTGGGACAGGTTGCATGTTACCTACGAAGGAATTGATCGAGTAAAAGAAACGAAAATCAATATCCTACTCGGATAGTATGAAGCCATCAAGATGAAGCCTAGAGAATCCATCACTGACATGTTCAATCGTTTCATAAAGATTGTAAACGGCCTGGCATATCAAGGACAGCCAACCTTAGGACCAATGAAGGTTAATAAACTGTTGCGTGGACTCTCCAAAGACTGGAATCACGTGAAGACATCAATTAGAGAAACCCAGAGGATCATGCCTCTTTCAGTAGACGAACTAGTTGGCACACTTCAATCATATGAAGTAGAGCAAATCAATGAGGAAGAAGATCCCAAATGTAAGAAGTCAATTGCTTTAAAATCTAACGATGATTCTGATGATACAGATTCAGAAGATGACATGGACGATGAAGAACTAGCATTCATGATCAGGAAATTCAGAAAGTTGAATAAAAAGGAAAGAAGATTCAACTGGAAGAAGCAGAGCACTCAAAAATTCCAAAAGAAACCAACTGAGGACAATGAATTTAACAAAGATGTGATATGCTTCGAATGCAAGAAAAAATGGGCACATCAGACCCAACTGTCCTCTGTTGAAGAAAAAGAAATGAAGAATAGAGAAATACAAAAAGGCTCTCAAAGCAGAGACATGGAGTGCTACCGAATGCGAGGAAAGTGATGAAGAATATGCCAACATATGTCTAATGGCCAATTCAGAATCAGACTCAGACTTTGATACAAATTCTGATTCAGACAAAGACAAAGAAGTTGAGGTTAGCAATTTAAATTCCCTGTTAAAGTCTCGAAGTATATATATGAACTCTGTCTTAGTCTCAAAACATCTTTCAAAAGGATTTCCGAGCTAAAGAGGGAGAATTCTAAACTGAGGCAATAGGAAACTTCTTGGAAAGAAAAGTTTGAAAATTTGGATAAAATTTTTGTTGATCTGAAAGAAAATCTAGATCCTCTTTCAAAGGAAAATGCCTTTTTGAAATAAGATATTTCAAATATCACAAAAATATTTTCATAAGGGTCTGAGAAGTTGGATAAATTTTTTTCTGTATAAATACCTTATTTTAACAAATCTGGTTTGAGAATGACTTCAAAAACTATTCTTTTAATTGATTTTCCCAAAGTTAAAGAAAGAATAAAACAAAGACCTACAAAAATATTTTACAAAAATCATTTCCAAAAAGTTTTTGTAAAACCTGTTGGCCGAAGTGCTCTCAAATATTCAAAGTGTAATAGTTCAGAACATTTCGAAAAGGAATGTCTTAAGGTTTGGAGACCTGTTAAGAGGGATTGGGTAAAGATTGTTTTTAATGCTAACTCCCCTAGACCCAAGAAAATATGGGTACCAAAGAAAGCTTGAGTTCTTATTTTGATCACATATCACTATCAAGAAAAAGATCAAATAGTATTTGGGTAGTGGTTGTTCAAGACATATGACAGGAGATTCGAGTTGCTTTATAAAACTTGTTCAAATAAATGGTGGAAAAGTTTCCTTTGGTGAAAACAGCAAATGAAGAATTGTTGGATGTGGGACCGCGAAGATTAGAAGCCTGACTATTAACAATGTCTCCTTGGTGGAAGGTTTGAATTATAATCTACTCAGCATAAGTCAGCTATGCGATACTGGATTCAAAATTAATTTCCAAGAAGGCATATGTTCGGGAACAAGTAAAGACTTATCTCAATCTTTCATTGGACGAAGGCATGAGAACATTTACCTTCTGGATATAAAACCAGAAAGTTCTCAGTGTCTTATATCCATTCAAGATGAAGCAAATCTTTGATATCGAAAACTTGGTCATGTCAACATGAAGAAGATTGCCAAGATTTCTTCTAAGAAGCTTGTTCGAGGTCTCCCCAACCTAGCTTATCAAAAGACTGAATTATGCACTCCTTATGTTTTGGGAAAACAGGTTAGAAGTTCATTTAAACCTGTAAATAAAGTTTTTACTAATTGAGCTTTGCAACTTCTACATATGGACCTCTTTGGACCAACCAGAACTCAAAGCATTGGTGGAAAAAGATACTGCCTAGTAATTGTGGATGATTATTCTCGCTTTTCTTGGATTTACTTTCTAGCAAATAAGTCTAAAGCCTTCTCTCACTTCTTAAAATTTGCCAAGAAAGTTCAGAATGAGAAAGAATATGTTATTTCGAGCATACGAACAAACCATGGAGGTGAGTTTCAAAATCAAGACTTTGTGAAGTTCTGTGATGAATCTGGTTTCCAGCATGTTTTCTCTTCTCCATACACTCCAAAACAAAATGGGGTTGTGGAAAGAAAGAATAGATTATTGCAGCAGATGGCCAAAACCCTCTTAATTGAGAGTAAAATTTTCTCTCGATTTTGGGCTGAAGTAGTTTCTATAGCTTGCTACATCATCAACTGTGGCACCCCTCGACACGGCCCCCGATCCGCTAGGGCCACCATAGTTTACTTACCTTTCCTTTGTCCTAATAACATGTCACTCTAATACCATTTAAATTATAGTGGGTCCATATGTCCTAGGGGTTTATGTTATCTTAATTGGTCCCAGCGCAGTTCATATAACGGAAGCATATTCAACATCTCCCTAACCCATACTCAAACTAAATAATACAATGCAATGCACACCAACTACACATTTTATAGAGAAGTTAAAGCCGAACCACTTTTATTTACATAACTATGATGGACATCACGAGTCAGTACAACAAAAGGCCAAGGCTTTAACTAAGCTTGGCCATAACCCAAAAGTACCCGACTCTACATCAAACATGTACATCAATCCATCATCCAGTGTCGGCCATCCAAAAAGTGTCATCCTCTACTAGTCACACGCGCAATCACACCCAGCCCGGTGCATTGGCCGGTGGTGGCGGCAGCATCCCCATCATTATCCCGTCGCATCGAACATGCACGAACAGGAACTCCTGGACTACAGGGCCATTAGGTAGACCCACATCATACATAACTAAAACTCAAACTCGGATAAATACCAGTCCATGCTCCGAACACTCAACCTCACATTGGACGGTAAGCCATAGAAAGTACCACGCGTGACCGGTAATAGAGGCATCTCTCAATCTGAAATGTTAGTCCCCAAAAGGAGTGAGTACAACCACTCAGCAATAATAGATCCATCAACCTACAAAATGCAACAAACAAGACAACCAAGATTTCATGTGAGATGCACATATCATCCATGCAATCATACATATGTCTCCATGAGATCCATTCATTAAGGCAATTTATGTTCCATGACATATGCACATCCATGCGCATGATTCATATCATCCACACAATCATGTATATATCCCCATGAGATTCATTCAATGCCTTCATGAACGCATTCTCAATGCCAAATAGTACCAACTCAATTTCATAGGCAATTATATCCCATGCCATATGCACACACACATACGCATGATTCAATTCTCAATTTTAATTTTCAAAAGGATCTCATTTCTTCTTTCTTCTAGGGACTAGTGTTTGCATCCCTCATATCGCTCGCACCCAACCTGGCATCGCGACGAACCTCCGGCACACACCTCCAGGCATCCGGCACACACACTCCGGGCATCTCGCACCCCAACTGGCATCACGAGGAACCTCCGGTACACACCTCCGGGCATCTGGCACACATACTCCGGGCATCTCGCACCCCAACTGGCATCATAAGGAACCTCCGACACACATCTCCGTGCATCTCGAAACTCTCGAGGACATCCAGCACACACCTCCGGGCATCCGGCACACACCTTCGGGCATCCCGACACTCCCGGGGCATCGTCGACTCAAGGGTCCAACGGTATTATCAACATCACAATGTATATTCATATATATATATATATATATATATATATATATATCTCATTTTCAAATTAGCATTTGATGCAATAATGTCAAAGGTTTAAACCATCTTTTTGATGTCATATGATATGCTAAATGTCACCACATATGCAGTACAAATAACACCCAAGATATCACATCTCATAAAGCAATTCATTTGTTCTTGAATATAAAGCAATTTTCGGATAAAACAGAATGCACTCCTTTACTTAAAATTCTGGAAAAAGTAGTAAACGAACTTAATAAATTCTGAAAATTTATCATGATATAAATCAGATCTAGAGAAAAAAATTTCATGAAGAACACCATGTCAAAAGAGTTTCGTACGAGTCGCTACGGTCCATACATCACAGCCTTAAAATTTCGGAACATCACCATTGCACAGTTTTATTCATAAATTCAGTATAAACCTAAATCAACTCAGAAAATTCTGAAATTTTAATATGTTATATTTAAGACCTAGAGGTAAAATTCTCATGAAGAAATAGAAGTCAAATTTGTTCTGGATTAAAATATATAATCGATTTAATTCTCCCTACTCTCGGTACAATTTTCCAGATTAATCCCTTTCAAAGAAAAATCGTTTCCCCAATCAATACTTGTCTATTTATTCTCAAATTTTAGTATATTACTCCTCAAGATGTCATATACAACGTTCATCAAGAACATGAAATCAAATTTCGACTGGGTAATTTTATAAAATTCACAGAGTCGCAAGGGATCGGACTGTTCTTACATGAAACAGCTTGCTTGTTCTAGGAAGACTACTACCATTCACTCGAATTTCAGCATCCAACATCACAACTCAAGCATCTCGAACACTCATTACACTTCACACACAGCCACAGCAAGCAAAATGTAGGCTAATGGACTTTACTTGCCTTAAGTTCAACGAAATCAAGCAAGCAAAACGGCGACTCGAGGCTTCGGCAGGCTCGATCGACGGCAGGGCTAGGCGGAGTCAACGGTGGCTGCTGGTGCACACACGGCGGGGCTGGTTTCATTCCCCCCTCACCGAAGCACCCTCACTCCCGCTCGAACCCTCCTCTGTTTCTCTCGGATTCTCCCTCACTCGCCCGCTCGGTCTCCCTCTCTCTCGCGAACACTCTCTCCCTCTCTCTCGGTTGCTACCTCGTCCATTCTGCCCCCTCTCTCTCTCTTTTCTTCTTTCACCCTCATGATTAGCTAGTAATCATGAGGTTTTGCATGGCATTGGACACTTGGTGAACCCTTCACGCCACTTGTAGTTCTTCATGCAAAGATGATGGGCTTCATCCGGCCGGGCTTGGGCCAGCCTTGGTTGACCAAATGGTGGGAAACGGTGGGCTGGTTTTTGGGCGGTTTTGGGCCTTAAGAAATCAGCCCACTCCTTCTCCTAATAATCCACCTTAATCCCCACTTATATAAATACCTAATTACAAATTCATATGACCATAAAACTTTGTAACATAGATCAATAAAAATCCAACTTATAAAGCTTATGGCCAAGAACAAAATTTCCTTATCAATTTATCCTTTAATACAATCTTTAATCACACATGGACAGAGGATGCATTCCCAATACAACAATAGTCCATTCAATGCTCGGCCTTGTTAAATTGTAATCCATTAGTCTAATGACCATAATATAGTCCAATGGCGCTTCCATCACCTATTCATGGATCGCAGTGTATCTAGGGATTGTCATGAAATTTTAGGATGCCACATCAACAGAGTGTTCTTGAGACCTATTCTAGAGAAAACTCCTTATGAAGTGTATAAAGGGAAGAAGCCAAATGTTTCTTACTTTCATGTGTTTTGCTATAAGTGTTATGTTTTGAAAAATGCAAATGATCGAATTGGGAAGTTTGAAGAAGGATCAGATGAAGGAATTTTCCTTGGCTACTCAACCACAAGAAAAGCATACATGATTTTCAACAAGAAGACCCAATCTATAGAAGAATCTATGAACGTCAAGTTTCAAGACTCTATGCAGAATCAACTAGATCAGACTCAACTTGAAGAATCTGAACCTGCACCAAACTTTATAAAGTCTACTTCCCCCGAAGTGGTTCAAACTTTTGAAGATCAACAACAAGCAGAACTAGAAGACTCAACTGAAGCAAAAGATCAGCAGACTCTCAGACCAACCAGCAACTGGAAGCATAAGTCAAGTTATCCTAAAGAACTCATCATTGGCAACATTGATGAAGGAATCGGCACCAGATCCAAAAGGCGAGAAGAGTCTAGTGCTTTAGCACTTATTTCTAATATTGAACCCAGAAGTGTAGAAGAAGCCCTGTCTGATGAAAGTTGGATCGAAGCTATGCAAGAATAGCTCAGACAATTCAACATCAACGATGTTTGGGAGCTAATTCCTAAACCTAAAGGTAAGTCTATTATTGGGACTAAATGGGTTTTTAGGAACAAGGTGAATGAGAAAGGAAAAGTGGTCAGAAACAAAGCAAGACTTGTGGCCAAAGGATATACGCAAGAAGAAGGGATAAACTATGACGAGACCTATGCACTAGTAGCGAGGTTAGAAGCAATTAGATTATTACTTGCTTTTGCTTGCTATAAAAATTTCAGATTATTCCAGATGGACATAAAAAGTGCATTCCTAAATGGATTTATCCAAGAAGAAGTCTATGTGGAACAACCACCTGGATTTGAAGATCCAAGAAAGCTAGACTCAGTTTACACACTGAAAAAGGCCTTGTATGGACTGAAAGCACCTTGAGCCTGGTATGAAAGGTTAAGTAAATTCGTAACCCAAAATGGTTTTGCTAAAGGAAAGGTAGATACTACTTTGTTCATAAAAAGAGAGAGTAAAGATTTTCTACTTGTTCAAATTTATGTTGATGATATTATCTTTGGTTCTCCTAATGAAAATCTATACAAGAAATTCTCTAGATGTATGCAGGGTGAATTCGAGATGAGCATGATGGGTGAACTAACCTTTTTTCTGGGATGACAAGTTAAACAATCAAAGAAATGTTTCTTTATTCACCAAGAAAAGTATGCAAAAGATCTCATCAAGAAATATGGATCGGAGAATTGCAAAAAGACAAAGACACCAATGTCAAGTTCTTCGAGGCTGGACAAAGATGAAGGAGGAAAGAATGTAGACCAAAAGCTTTATAGGAGCATTATTGGTTCGCTTATTTACCTTATTACATGTAGACCTAACATTTTGTTTAATGTTTGCATCTGTGCTAGATTTCAATCAGATCCCAAAGAATCTCATTTAAGTGCTGTAAAACAGATCATCAAATACGTTGCAACTACTCTAAAGCTAGGTCTGTGGCATCCCAAAGAATGAGATTTTACTCTCCTTGGATATTCAGACGTAGATTTAGTAGGTTGTAAAGTTGATAGAAAGAGTACTTCTGGTATTTGTCAACTGCTTGGCAACAAGCTGGTATCATGGTTCTCAATGAAGCATAGTAGTATAGCTCTATAAATAGCAAAAGCAGAGTATGTGCCTCTTAGAAGCTGTTGTTCTCAAATTTTGTGGATAAGGCAACAGTTAAGAGACTTTGGAATAGAAGAATCATGCACCGAGATAAAATGTGACAACACCAGTGCCATTAATCTCACAAAGAATCCAATCATTCATTCAAGGGCAAAGCATATAGAGATTCGACACCATTTTATAAGAGATCATGTTCAAAATGGAGAAATCAGGATTCAGTTCATTGACTCGAAGAATCAATTGGAAAATATATTTACAAAACCACTGGAGAAAAGTCTATTTGAGTCTATTCACACCAAACTGAATATTATATCTTCTACCGGTTAAAGTCTGAAATTGGTCAGACTTAGAATGTCCAGAAACTACATCTGTAAGTTAATATCTCTTCAATGCAGGTAATTTAATTTTAGCATGAAAATTTTGAAAAGGTACGTTGATTTTTGATTCGTTACTTGCCTATTTTATTTTTAGAAATTATCTTTTTCAAAATTTTGAATTTTTGGCAGTTTTTATTTTCGAAAAAGACAGTTTACTTTTTTCCTTTGTGACGGATCGTATACCCCATTTCACTTGCTTTATATATCATCGAAGTCCTTCTTCCCCATTTACGTTTTCACAAACCCTAGAGTACAAAATTCCTACTCTCTCACTTTTACTCTCAAGTTTGCTCTACAAAGTTTTCACCTTTTTCAACCGAACGAGTTCGAGAAATTCTCCTCGACTGGGAAGATGTCTTTCCAAAGGAAGTCATCTCGGATCGCAAGCAGGGGACCATAGAACATGCCAAAGGATCCTACTCATTTTGACTTGACTGAGGAAGAAGATTCTCCTCAACAACAACAACAACATTCTCAACAGCGTCATTCTCCACAGCGTGCGACTCAAAGTCCTCCACGCCAACCAATGGAAGAGGAGATCGTGGAAGATGTCGAACCTGTAAGAACATTAAAACCTCAATTTCTCTTTAAACTCTACAATCAGTTGGTACTGCGATGACCTTTATTGATGAGTTTCTGCAAGAACGAGGCTACAAGAATGAGACTCTATTTTTACGATCAATGGAAAGGTTAGGCATTGCGTCTAAAGGAACGACAGACAAGACATTTGCTAACTTTCCAAATGATCCCCGTTTTAGTTCTTTTAATCAACCTGAAGTGAAGGATGATGATGAGAGAATGTATGCGAATTTTCAGCCTAGAATAGGCGTTGCTGCTAATGTGCGTGGTGAGGGAACGAGTTTGTTTCATTCTAAAGAGCACAAAAAGACTTACTCGAAACTGTTGAAAAAAGGGGTGATGAATCCTCGATCTGTGGATTTCGATTTTCTGGATTCGATTAAGGTGAACTTGAGGGAGAAGTTTGCTCTCCTTCAACTTGAAAAATTCAGTTCTGAAACTTCTGTTGGTTATACTGAGTTAACTACGTATTTCTATTCAAATTTGTCTTTTCTAGACACGAATAGATTTCATTTTACTGTGAGGGATAAAGATTACTTGGTGAATGTGGACACATTGGCGGATGTTATTAGTGTGGAAAGAGGGAGTTTTCGACCAATAAATGTGACTGTTGGTCATGCTACAAGTTTTATTGTGAAGGACAGACTTTCTGAGGGCGGCATTATTTATGCCAGAATGTCTGCTTCCAACATTTTGCTGCACAAGATTGTGATCAACTGCATTCGACCCAAGTCAACCTCCAAGACGAATGTCTCTTGTTCTGAAGCAAAACTGATGTTTGCCATCAGTAAAAGAATGAAGTTTTCTTTGCCCCACACAATCCTGATGCACATGTACAGAATTGTTGTGAAAGATAAAGGACAACTCCCTTACTCCGCGTGGTCACTCAACTTTTCCGACATTTCCATATTCAACTTCTAGCCTCTTTCTGTGTTCGAATGATTGCTCCCATGATGCTGGGATTGAAGATGGTATCGAAGATGAGGCTCAAAGAACTAAATAAGGCGATTGATCGATTGAAGGAAAAGTCCCCGAGAAAAACAAAACAAGACTCTGTCGCAAAGAAAAGAAAAGGCAAGGAGCCTATTAGTGCACCTATCATGAAGAGAAGAGTCCTTATCCTGTAGGATGAAGAGGGTGAGGATGATCTCACACTCTCTGCATTTGCCTTGAAAAATCTACGAAGTTTTGTTAGTTTTGAACAGCCACAAGACAGAGAGGAAAGAGGACGAGAAGAAACAGAGTAGAGAAGTGAAAAAAGAGAATAGAGAAGGGAAAGAAGTGAAGAAAGAAGAGAAGGAAGAAAAGAGGAAAGAGAAAGAGAAAGAGAAAGAAGAGAAGCAGAAGAAGAGGAAGAGGGTCACGATGACTCTGTTGAACAAACCTTTGCAATATCCTTGTCAGAGGATTCTGAGAAGACTAGGAGTGGAACTGCAAGAGATGCAAGAGAACAAGAACATCACTTGGGTGCTGAAGCTGAGAAAGAACAAGAAGAAGATTTTCCTTTTTCACCCGCAGTCACAAGGACAGGGGGAGCTCACATAGGTACTTCTTCTTCACCTGTTTTTACCAGTGATGACATTAGTCGCTCACCTATTGATCCAGAGGATGTCTATGCCTCTCAATTTCCTGAAGCTGATGTTAAGGCATCCTCTCCAAGTCTTGGTGATCAACCAGCTAATGTTCCCTCAAATCTTACAACTCCTGGAATTAATTTGGCTAGACCTAGTGCACAAATAGAACCAACAGTAGACTTTCAAAGGCCGCTAGAGCTCCTTATGAAGTTGAAGGCTCAGCAATATGGAATGGAGTTCAAGATCAAGAACCTCCAATCAGCTTTGAAGTCCACTTCAGACTCTCTACTCGAACAAGTACAAGCCTTTAAGCTTCAAGTTCAAGACACAACAAAGGGTGAAGATATTGAGAAGTTGAAGGAAACTGTGAAGAAGCTGGAGGAGACTATTCAGTCTATGGGGGATTTTCAGCTCATTCGTATCCCCAAACAGCCCTGATTTCATCAAACCTTTTTTTATTCTTCTCCACTTTTTGCTGTTGACAAAAAGGGGGAGAATGAAGCAGATTTAACTTTACTTTTGAATTTGATCATTTGACTTGTTTGGATTTGATGAATTTGTTTGGATTTGATCAATTTGATGGTTGAACTCTTGTTTTATTGAACTATTGCAGATTCTGTTTGACTTTTGCAGGCAACTTGCAGGTCATGATCATTGTTGGATAGTCATTTGTCTTATCTTTTTAGGATTAATATGTTTTCTGTGATTGCAAAATCGATGCTATCCAGGTCCTAATCAACTTATTTTTATAAGATATCATGTATTGCTTAAGAGTTGTTTTGCAGGTCAAAAGTTCTTAAATCTGCAGGAAAGTTTTGTCACCATAAAAAAAAGGGGGAGATTGTTAGAGAAAACTCATTTACTATTTTGAAGCTGACAAAACTTATCCAGAGTCTAGTCTGAAGACTTCCAAACTCTAGCGTCAAAGTATGAAGATTGCCAGACTTTAGGTTCAAAGTCTGCCCACACTGACAGTTTACAGACTGAAGAATGAAGACCTATCCAGATCGAGATTATCTTTATTCGATTTGTATGGTTTATGGATGACCTTATGGCTGGGTATAGCACCTACATGATTGACTATCTTTATTGGAATCAATTATGATAATCAAATCTTTTAGAAGACAAGCAAACTTGGAAAGTTCTAATTATGAAAACCAAGATCTTGATTGTATGGGCGAACATGATTGACGGGCTTTGATCACAATCATCAAACGACTCGAGATCCCCTTGATTGATTCTATCCAATGGGTAAATTGGAAGAATTCCTTTGAAAAGTGCCAACAGTCGTGAAGGCATGAAGGAGTATTTAAGGCGGACTCTCCAGTTGTTCGATAGAGTGCATGAAAGAAAAATTTCAAAGTCTGAAGCTTCCTAATTCCTTGTTATTTCATTCACTTAGCTCAACGTTGTATACATAAGAGAGAAACACATAGTGAGACTTTGTGAGAGACCAGTAGAGAGTCTTCCTTGAGAAGTCAAGATTACAAGTTGTAAAATCTCTTTTGATTCTTAGTGAAATCCAACCAGTAGGCTGTCAGCGCGGGAGAGTGGATGTAGGCTTGATCTAACCCGAACTACTATAAACTTTGTGTTATTATTCTCTTCCCTAAACTCCTTTATTTTATTCGCAGCTTTAATTAACTGCTTAAGTTTGAATTCGTTCATAGTCTGTTATCTTCTATAAACAAATTACTTCTATTAAATCTTGTGAAAATTTTCATTCACACCTATTCACCCCCTCTAAGTGTTGTTACTAGCCCTTTCACACGTAACATTTATAATCTTAAAAATCATAACAATCTAGGCCGTTAAACACAATTATATTTTTTTTTCCTTTTAGATGCACGAATTTTCATTGCTTGAAATTTAATATGACCTATGAAGCGCTTAGTAATAATCTGTTAATTTTCACAGCTATCATTCCAGATATAGCTAGACATTCTTCTCTCTTAAGGTTAGTCCGTACAATTGTTTTACAAACTAAATCGATCGAGTGCAATTGAGTTTATAAACAGACGGTCCATACCAAACCCTCAATATGAATCGGTAAAGTTAGCTTGTAAATCAATTTCATCTACTGATGTTAATACATCCAGCATTATTCTGTATTTATAGGCAATTATTTTTGAATTTTTTTCTATGTAAGCAGAGCTAGGATCAGGCCGGGGGGGTGTTTCCAAATTTGGTTACAAATCCCCCCGCGGTTAACCCTTCCGTTTTATTTACGTGGAACGGGGGCTCCGATAACCACGGCCTTTGTTTAAGGTTCTTAGGATATTATTCTAATTAGTAATGGCACAATTTTGTTGGATAATTCTTAAATCTTCTATTCTAAACAAAGATCAAATGCTTGGTTACACTTAGGCTCTTGAGATAATGATCTATCACTTAAAAAGTGCGGTGAGGTATCACGATCTTAGAAAAGGAAAATTAACTTGATATGTCCTCTCAAAATTGAAAGTGTAGCCAAATCATGGAATTCTATTTACTTTTTCAAGTTTCTTCCAATTGAAATGGTGTCGGATTGCTTCTTCCATTTGGAATATATTCCTCCAGATATCAATGAATGCGTGATTTCACAACCCTGCGTTGGAATATGTACGAATTTGCCAGGAACGTATAATTGTTCATGTCCAAAGGGATCCCGAGGAGATGGAAAAAAAGATGGCAACGGTTGTACTCCTACAAAGAGGTTTCGCTCAATGGACATCGTGCTAGGTCAGTAAGTCGTACACATTGCTCAAACTTTTTCATCATATAAAAGCTTCTTTTATCTTGTAATTTATTCACATTCTTTAAATGTTGTTATTATGCCATTGTTTCATCTTTTGCTATTAGTTATTGAGATCTTTCGGATGTAAATCTTTCTCTTTGAATTATTTGTGTCCGTGAATTAAATTGATATTATATACATGTGTCGTCATCTCAAGTTATTCAATTCGATATTAACAAAATCAACCACTTGCTCTTCTATTGTTGAAAAAGAATCAAGCACGTTTTATCCACTTGATGCATTGAATCGTTCCTGTTATCATAAGTTACTCTCAGCATAATTATATATTTAGGTTTATTTTGCTATTATCAAGGTTTTTCTTAATGAAAAAGCTTCAAGTTGATGGAGAAGAAGAATAAAATAGGACAGAGAAGTAAATTAACACAAGATTGTTTGAGTAATGAAAAAGAAAGAGTCAAGCAAATTTTGATTCTGTTTTTTTCTTTTCTTTTCTTGGTTGTGAGAACATATGTAGTGTGATAGACAACTAATTTGTTTGTTCACCGAATATAATGTCTTTTACTAGGCGTGAGCATAAGCTTCCTGCTGGTTCTTTTGGGTGCTTCCTGGTTATATTGGGGGCTTAGAGAAAGAAAAATCAGCAGACAGAGAGAGAAGTTCTTCCTAGAAAATGGGGCCGCCTTATGTTGTAGAGACTTCTTTCTGAGCACGAAGGCTCCATTGAATCGGCGAGAATATTCACTGACGAAGAGCTCAAGAAGGCCACGAACCACTACCACGAAAGCCGAATCCTAGGCCAGGGAGGCCAGGGAACTGTATACCGAGGGATCTTAGCAGACAACACGGTTGTCGCCATCAAGAAGGCCAAGATTTTGGACCGAAGTCAGGTTGAAGAATTATCAACGAGCTGATCATCCTCTCCCAAATTAATCACCGCAATGCGGTTAAGCTAATCGGTTGTTGCTTCGAGACGGAGGTCCCATTATTAGTCTACGAGTTTGTGACCAATGGCACCCTTTCTGACCACATACACAAGTGCGGCCACGAGACCACATTATCCTGGAGGGCTCGTCTGCGCATTGCAGGGGAGACCGCAAGTGCGCTTTCGTACTTGCACTACGATGCATCTGCTCAGATTTTGCACAGAGACATAAAGAGCACAAACATATTGTTGGATGAAAACTACACCGCAAAGGTCGCTGATTTTGGAGCCTCCAGGCTAGTCCCCCTCGACGGCACACAGCTGACCACGCTGGTTCAAGGCACGCTTGGGTACTTAGACCCTGAGTACCTCCGCTCGAGCCAGTTGACTGAGAAGAGCGATGTCTATAGCTTCTGGGTCGTGTTGGCTGAGTTGCTGACTAGACTGAGGGCCTTATCCTTTGAGCAGGCCGAGAATGAGAGGAGCTTGTCCTTGTATTTTGCTTCTGCAATAAAGGGCGAGAGGCTGTTCGAAATCATCGACCCGATGGTGCCGAATGAGGGGAACCCGGAAGAGATTACGGAAGTTGCGATGCTGGCAAACCAATGCCTGACAATGAGAGGCGAAGATCAGCCAACCATGAAAGAAGTGGCAATGGAATTGGAGGGACTGATGAGGGTGATGGACAGGCATCCATGGTTGAATCGGAGCGGTGACCTTGAAGAAGCTGAGCATTTTTTTGGTGAGAGATCAAGCGAATATGATGGCATCCTCAGAAGCAATGCATCAGGAAATGATGATAGCATAAGTAACCAAGTGTCCTTCGAAATTGAAAGTGGAAGATGACACGTCATGGCAATGTTGGTCCTTGTACTATTATTCTTTTTTTTTTTTTTGGTGTGTATTTCCTCATCTTTTTTTGGTCTGTTTAGTTGCTTGGTCTATGTGCTTAAAGTTCAGATGCTACGTCCAAATGAAGTAACTGGCCTTACTTGTGTAACATAATCGTTGGAGACAACATAGCACTTGAAGAATTTGATATTTGAAAAATAAAAAAGGCCAAAAACATTCTTGAGCTTTTCTCTCATTCAGCGAGCTACGAATTGGCCAACTTTTTATTGCCTCCATCTTTCTAAGATCTACTCTAACACCATCGTTGGAGACAACATAGCACCGGGCTCCTTGTGCAAAAGTGACACTTCTTCAGGTTGGCATACTAACGTTGTTCCCGTAGCACTTGAAGAATTTGATACTCCAAAAGCTCCACTTGCGCCTTGCTATGCTATAAATCACGATGTCATCAAAGTATACACGACAAACTAGCCAATGAAAGGTTTAAAACCATGATTCATAAGATGCATAAAAGTACTAAAAGTATTAGAAAGGTCAAAAGGGCATCACAATGCATTTAAGAAGACCATTCTTAGTTTTGAAAGCTGTCATCCTTTAATCTCCTACTTTCATCAGGATTTGACAATAGCTGCTCCGAAGATTGATCTTGGAAAAACACACAAGCTCCTTGAAGTTGATCAAGCAAATACCAAGGCAAGGAAAAGGAAAAAACTTGACGGTTATGTTGTTCACCGATCTATTATCAATGCACATTTGCCAAGAACCATTTTTCTTTGGAACTGGAAGTGCCGGGACAGCAAAAGGACTCGAGCTTTCTTGTATTGCTCCCTTGGCCAAGAGTTTATCAACTTGCCTTTGAAGTTCTTTATGCTTCTCAGAGCTCAATCGATCGAACAGAAGCACCAAGCACAAAATCGATATGATGTTGAATCTCTCAAAGGAGGAAGGTTGGATGGAATTTCATTGGCATGACTTCACAGAAATCCTCAAGCCACGGCTGCAAAATGGTTGGGATCTCCTCTTTTGCTTCATTTTCTTCCACTATAACAAAAGCGTAAGCCTCACAAGCATCCTCCGATGCTTAGGAAAACTTTAGACTTGGAAAGAAGATTTGTTCCTTTCCCATGAGGAGGCTTGGGAACTCTCTCCGTCTTGCAAGGGCCCAATGTAATCTTGACGCGGTCTTTGACAAAGGGATAGGTGTTATACATCACACATAATCTCATCTTTATATCTTTTGCCAATAGAGAATGAAATCAAGGACCGGTTATTTACTTTTATCTCACTCCCTTTCTTGAGCCAAGAATGCTTGTAAAGATGTGGATGATCCTCCGTCTTGAGATGCAACTCGTCTCCCATGGTGGTCGACGCAACATTCTCACAACATCCACTATCAATTGTGACATCACGTACTTTAAAATGAGAAGTGCAGTCTTGTATGGAGTATGTTGTTGCAAAGCCAATCATCATCCTCGAGATGAGCAGCATGCAAGCTCCTTTGAATGACGAGCTTCTCCTTGATCTCTGTAAACGATTTCTTCGCGGCACCTTGATCTTCTCGGAGCAAAGGGTTGTGCTGCGAAGGGTTGTGTTGAATCTTCTTGGAGCAAAGGGTTGTGTTGCGACTCTCCCTGTTGCTCATCTTGCACAAGAGAAATGATCTTTCTATTAGGACACTCGAGGCGATGCAACCAAATCCGTGACATTTCAAACAGAGTCTTGATTTATTGTTAGCTTCGTTTGGCTAATTGGTTTTAGATGCTCCTCCTTTGTTCAACAGCTTCCTTCGATCCCGACAAAGGTTTTAAAGTCGAACTCCCAAGATTAGAGGATCCCTCTTTGGTTGATGGCTCCTGACTCAAACTCTCTTTTCTCCTTGAGTTGCTTTTGCACCTTCATTGATAATTTGAAGCCCTAATTAAAAGTCCAATAAGGTTGTAATCGGACAACATCGGCAATTTCAAACGAAGACAGCTAAAATACCAGCTATAGTTTGCTCCTCTGCCTCCACCACATCGCATCGTAACATGAAATGCTCAAATTTGGTGGTGTCTTCTTCTCCGGACAACTCCTCTTGCTTCGTATTGTGAAATTTATCGAAGGCATCTTGCTGATAAGTTTCTGGGAAATGCTTCTTTTTGAGCACCTTCATTTTATCCAATGTTACGATTCACCGCTTTCCTTCAGGAGTTCTTCGACACGTTAGATTTTCCCACCTAATCGAAGCATGCATTTCATACATCTTGGACACAAGCTTCACCTTCGATTCTCCGCAATATTCTTATGATTGAAAATTCGCTTGATTTTGTCGAGCCAATCAACGAAGTCTTCCGAAGCAAAAAATTCCACAATATGAAGCTCACTAAGACAAGTCTTCTGTGGACAACTCCTGTTGCTTCATTTATCTAAGTGAATCGAATGCCGGGAAATGAAGAAAATATTTTCCCGAGAAATGTTTTCCATGAAACGAATGAAGCATTAAATAAAGTAAATTAAGGTGTATGATACACGTGTTGTAAGTCACATTTACACTAAGGTCCAATATGAGACACTATTTTGCTCCTAATTCAATTTGCCTGGTTTCTTCAAAATGACTTTTGGTAATAATGATTGCGTTTTTCTTTGTTAACACGAGGTAGCAAGATGGTGTTTTCCTCAAAATTGTGGAAGGAAAAATAAATTCCTTGGAATGACAACTCTCCATAAATACGTATCGACCACAATCCATATTTTTAATTAGAAATCCTAGGCCAACAACCAAGATACAAAATATAAAAAAAAAAAACAAACCTATGTTTAACGTATCTTGTCTTAATGTAAAAGTATATAATGAAATCTTATCTAAAAATCTTATTTTTCGTAGCACAACAATGGAAAATGTTTATTTTTTTACCTCTTTGAAACTAGTTGATTAATCACTTTGAAGATACGCATTATTCATTTCCAGAATGCAATAGAAATTTCTTACCTAAGAGTATAAACCCCATCACCAATCGCCAGCTCAAAGCAGTATGCTCTTAATGATTTTTCTTCTTTGGCATTCTTCTACTTTTGTGACATCCCAGATTTTCAGTCTTGTTTTCTATTGAATAAATCGGGCATTTCATCGACGCGGCTATAGGGCTGTTCTCAAAGGTGATTACTCTCGAGATAACAAGACTATCCAGGAAAGCCATTAAGGAATTTTAATGCGATAGACCTGAGAATTCGACTAGGAATCGGCTTCTCGACCGTGCTCATCTTTATATACCATTACAACACAGTTAAAAATCGAATTGAAATCAGAGATAAGTCGACTCGACAGAGATGTGTGGCTAATCGTGGGTGACATCACTAAATTGGAAAATTCTCATCGGCCAGCACTAGACTAATTTCTCTATCATTTTGGTACCCTGTGTCCGTATTTGAATCATCGAGATTTTCACGACAACCGAGAGTCACCAATATGTCGAGTGGGTTCATTGTGGCTCGAAAAAAATTGACCATGAGTCATTTGCACTAAAAATTTCTGAAAACTACCCGTTAGCCTAGGTCACGCTAAAAACGCGCCTAAGTGAAATTAACCGCGAAATTGAGTCCGATTTCAGAAATTGAAGATTCTGTCATGTCACAATAAATTCTATGAATGTCGACTTAGTCTCAGAATATTTTTCTGCAACCCAAGACTTTTTGAGAAAAAGTCAGCATAGTACCGTTTTTGTTTAGAAAAAGCCGGGAATCATTTTTGATCGCACAATTGAGATGCAAGGTGGATCAATTGGTGAGAAAAAAAAATACAAATTTGATCATTGAAGTGTCAATTGAATTTATTAATGCCGGTTTGTGTTGATTCAAGGAAGGATAGGTGTCCAATTGGTGATGAAATGTTGCAAATTCGTAACTGGCCCCATCCACCACCATTTTGAACCAATTCAAGAGTTGTGGGTGAGCATTGGTGGCCTAAGGACAGCCAAGGAACTATACTTGGCCATGGATGGTCAAAGGGGACAAAGACTTGGAAGAAATTGGCCACGGTGGCCCCCCTCTTGCCCCTCTCTCCCCTCCAAGGCTGCCGACCAACTTTGCTTCCCCATTCCTCTCCATTTCGCACACGAGCAGGCCAAGAGAAGCAACCGGAGTCCCTCAGCCACGTCGGACAGCCGCCCCTCCACGCCGCACACCGTCGTGACCACCGCGACCGCCACACATGCTCGCCGCCTCACCACTCGACTCCGCCTCCCCCACACCGTCTAGCAGCCTTGTCCGCCTCTGTCCG
Source organism: Eucalyptus globulus (assembly GCA_014182545.1). Lineage (NCBI taxonomy): Eukaryota > Viridiplantae > Streptophyta > Magnoliopsida > Myrtales > Myrtaceae > Eucalyptus > Eucalyptus globulus. The sequence continues at coordinate 29,260,570 of CM024725.1, forward strand.
AACACCCAGGTGGCTGTCCAGCCACCGTGAGTGGCTGAGGAAGCTCACTGGAGCCGCCGTTCAACCCGCCGAACACCCTAGCCGCCTCCACCGGTCTTGTTTTCCCTTAACCAGCTTGTTTCCTCTCTATTTCAGCAAGAACAGAACAGAAGTTTAGTGGGTTTCAAAGGTGCTATTTGGCCCGTTTTGAGGTGGTCCCGGGCCTCAAAAGTGTGGCCCACTTTGAGAAGAATCGACCCCCGCAACATTCTCGTCGGTTTGATCCGACCCGCTCGTTAAACAAGTGAGTTTTGCTCACTAATCCCTACTTAGTAGGCTAATGATACTTATGGGTTGATTAGATTTAATTAAGTATGATTAGGTGGATAGATTAGAGTTGAGTAATTAAATTAGTGCCTTATCAATGCACATTAGGCAAATGGTTAGTGACATTAGCAAGTAGACTCGTGTTATTATTTATTGAACGAGTCTCGAAAAAATTTTGGGTCCGTTTCGGCTTCCACTTAGGCATTACATGCCTAAATTGGATTTATTGCATTTATTTAATATTTTTCATAATTATTTAAGTAATTACTTATTTTCTGAAAATTAGGCTGGGATAGCCGACGACCGGAATTTTATGTTGGTTATTATGGTGCAGTCCGTTTATTTATGTGAGCTCATATTTGTGCCGAATTGATTTAATTATAATTTTAGGATTTTATTCCTAAATTATTTAATTTCAGTAATTAATTGGAAAAGAACCGATCGTCAGTCTATGACACCAACAATATTTTGATGGGCTATATAAAGTGGTGAGAAAGAATGTTGTATTACGTGGCTCGGTGAATAAGTATATCACTTTGGAGAATGCACGTGACTTGTTGAGTTGGTACATCACCTTGGAGAATGCATGTGGCTCGGTGATTAGATACATCACCTTGGAGAATGCACGTGGCTCAGTGATCGAGTATATCGCCTTGGAGAATGCACATGACTCGGTGATTAAGTATGTCATCTTAGAGAATGCACGTAGCTCAGTGACCAAGTACGTCGCCTTTGAGAATGCACGCGGCTCAATGACTAGATACATATAATCTTGGAGATTGCATAGTACGGGTTAAAATAACCAGGACATGGTCTGATTGACATGTAATCGACTAAGTCGATTGATCAATGATTTGAACTGATATTGTGAACTGCTTGATTGATGTGATTTAAGGCATATGTAAATAACGTTGATTTGCAGGATGGAACTGAGGCCAAGGTAAGTCCTCTGACTTGTGTTGTGCTTAGGCAGCCTTAAGGTGTATTGGCTTCCTAATCGGGTCTTAGGGGGTAGAACTTGCTGAGACGTAGTCTTTCCCCATTGTGGCACAACATTCAGGCCCCTAAATGGCACCACCTCTATCTCCTCATTCCCCCATGCATTTTGGTATACCTGAAGAGATCACTGAGATAGGATACCACTTCTCGATTCATCCCCACCCTGAAGGATTATAGTATGTACTAGTGAAGTCCACCCTCTGGGTTGACGTGAATGAACTCGATAAGGTACCCTATAGGTATCGGTCATGGTATCACCACTATCATGATGGCCAAAGGAAGGATCCTGTATCGGAAACTGATGTACCCCGGTTCGTTTTGGAAGCTGCTTTTGGAAAGGGTACAGCAGACCATAGAGATGGATCGGTGGTGGATGCAAAGGATCCCAATCTCAAGGTTGATTCTGATTCTCCAGTGTATTCAGCTGAGGGCGCTAACTGGAGTGATGAAGAATGAGAGATCGTTGAGCAGGACAAGGAATGGGAGGAAGAGCCTCGAGGAGAACCGAAGAAGGAACCGGAAGAAGACCCTGAGGAAGAACCTAAAGAGGAGTCGGAGGAGGACCCCGAGGATGATCCGGAGTATGATCCTGATGAGGATTGAGACCCCACTCCTGTTGGATGACTATTTCTGTTGAACCTGTTTGAGTAGAAACTGACTTTCTAGGGTGGCTTGTATATGTATATATATGACTGAGTTGAAGTGTGTTGGTTTTCAGGTTCGAGTTTTTAGTCCTACTTTTCTATCACATTGTTTTATTGTCTAGAGATTTTATATCTGCTTCCACATGCGTATTAAAATAAAAGGATCGGCGATGCGTCCTGGAATGTCGCTATTAATCGTCCAGATGAAGGATGGGCGCATGCCCGAGGATCGGGGTGTGACAACTTTAGAGTTGTGATTAGGGGTGAGCAAAAGGAACCACTTGGACAGGACCGGATCAGCCAGTTTTGGGCGATTCCCAGGGACATTGGTCCGATTCGCAATTCTATAAAATTGGAGCCAATGAATTTGGTCCGATTCTAGTTTCAATCGTGGAACTACCCACTCGGATCGGACCGATTTTTTTTGGGAAGAAACCATTGGGTGGTAGAGAAAGTGCTCAACAGAACTTCTAGAGGCCAAACTCGCTTTCAACAAATGACTTGTGTGCTTCAGGCTAGTGAGTTGGGATCTTCCCTTTCTTATAAAATAGTCAAGGGAAATAAACACATAGCCATCCATATAGAATCCATAAGGGACCGAAGAAGGGTTCAGGATGTCCCCCAAATAACGAAGTATGTGCATCTGTAAGACCTTTATATAGTACTTCAAGGGCCATACGACCTAATCCTATGTCAATACCATTCAGTAACGCATAAGCCATGTCAATAAATTCATCGAATACAGTCAGCAAAGGGTGACAGAAGATATATCGACAGAGCCAACACAACAAGAAAGCAACAGGTTCGGAAAAAAATTTCTTTGATAATTTTTTTATTTCCACGACAAATTTTTAGCTTTGAAAACAGGTTTGGCACAAAAATGCGAATTAGAATTTTTTTTACTTTTATATTTCTTGAATAGAAATAGAAATAAAAACTCTTATTATAGCTAACCCTTGTCGTTGCCTGCCAGCCATTGCCTAGAAAAAGGTTTATCAAACAATTTTTTGTTCTGAGAACAAAAGTTTTGTATTGTTATCAAATGCATGTCTTTACTCAAAAACTTGTTTAAGGAATATAAATTGAAAAATCTAAATCTGCCTAGAAATTATTTCCAGGAGCAGAATGATTAGCATTTGCGCCTTTAGTATGAAATCAACGATTAGTTTCAACGTCCATTCGGTGAATTACCAAATTACTTGGATTTTCGATCTGGCATGATGACTGGCTTTTGATTTTGAGCATGCCGTCGTCGCAATGGCCTACCTTATCTTCGGAAGATGTACTTGTCAGTTAAGATTGGATGAGTAAGTTTGTACAGGTGTGTGTACATTAGAGGAACTCTTCTTCAGTAGCGGAAACTACGTCTTGCTGTTCTGATCTCATTTTTGCGAAATGTAAATTGCTTGGCTTTTAGTGGTGTTCGTATTATCCTATGCTTGGTATCATCGCTATGTCTGTAGAATGTTTTAGCACAGGTACCCTTTTCTTCTCGTTTTTGCTTTTACGACAAGGGACGAAGAGACTGACGTCGTAACGATTCACGGGTACGAAGATCCTGAGAGCGTTTTGATGAGACCATTGCGTAAACGGAGTGAAGACATTAAAATACCTAAAGATGCTCTGGCAACGGCAATGCTTCAAGGGAAATTCTCGCATGCGCCTGATAATGGTGAAGCATCAGATTCAATGAGTCTCGCATGAGGCTCGCATGCTCTATGGTTCACTTGTGCTGGGGCTGCGTCGGGTGTATGATGCAAAAACGGCCCGTGATGCGAAGATGAGAAACGACATACTTTACCCGTGAAGGAGAAATTAGCGATTAGAATCTTGATGTTTTTTTAATCCAATAGGTTAGCCAAATTTCAAGTACGCAAGTGCGCCAATATGCATGGTGACAAGTGACAACCCATCGTTTAATGAAAATGATGTTAAATAAAGATATGTCATCAAGTGCGATTACAAGTTGTTTTAATTAAGAAACATTTAAATAGCTAGAAATAAGTTGAATGATTTTCTTAAAACAAGTTAAATGATTTTCTTGTTTATAATTGAAAAACAATAATAAACTTCAAACGGCGCATAGAGTGCTGCTAGGATTCAAGTATTTTTGCTATCATTTATATATATAAAAAAAATGTATCTCGCTTTTAATTTATTTAAACGTTTTCTTTAGATTTTTTTTTTTGTTATGCCAAATTATCCATATTTATTTGACACCATTTTTAGTGAGCAACATTTTTCATGTTCAGATGCTCCTTAAAACTTTATTTATTTTATTTATTCCATGATTACTTTCACAAGTGATTTTTATAGTTAAAATATATGTCAATTAGCTAGAACTAACGAAAGGAGTAAAACGTCACTAGTTTAATAGACGTAAGCAAATACCAATTGCTGAAGGACAGTTTTGAAAGGCTTACCTCTTATCACAGGATATGAAAGGGATGGTCATGGATATAATGAGATGCAGTTCTCATTGAAATTGCACAAAAATTTCAAAGGCTCTGAGACCTAATTATCAGTTTTTTGGCTAAGAAAGATAATGTAAGAGCAATCAACATCATTTTTCTGATTATGAAAAGCAAAAAAAATATGCTTTTAGATTTGTGAAAAAATCATTTATGAAGTTTTAAAGATGACAAAATAATCAAAGGCTATTAATAAGAGTATTGGTTGTGTAGAATTAACTTGTTGGTGCACAAACCAATATACAGATGGAGTGTGGAACAAGTATGGCCAAGGGTTAGTAGTGCTCTACTTCCATAGAATGTGAATAAGATATTTGACGTGAAGAGTACCTAAGGCTAGATGGGTGAACAAGTTGTAGAGGTTCCTTAAGGCATAGATGGACCACTAGAACGACAACATGCTTGGAGGGACAGGTATGTAGATGGTGAACAGTCAATTCAACGTGAAGCGCGAAAAGACCTTTTTCTTTTTATGGATTATGCATTAAATAGTAAAGCATATATATTTTCAAATCTCAATGCTAATACGATTTTTGAAGCAATTGACGCTGAATGTTTGAGCGTTTGACAATGAAAGATACTAATGTTGGACACAAATTGCGTAACCCCAAGATCTCCATAACTAGAACAAGAACATGCATAATTTAGTAGAAAGATTAACGCACCTGTTTTGGGATCCATTGTTCTTGAAGCGGAAGCAGAAACACAATGTTCCACGCGCAAGTCCTTCTCCTCTATTGCCCTCCGTATCACTGGCTCAATGAGGCGGCCCCCTCACATGTAGCGTTAGGTAAATGCCTCTTAGGTGAGGATACATGTGAGAATTAGGGTTAGAGGAGAGACTTGAGCACTATTTATAGAGTTTCCAGCCAGTCCCTCTCATTACGGGCTAGGCTCAACTCGGCCCACACTAGCCAGCCCATATTAGACTAATTAAGAAACCTTCTATCTCACCTTAGACCAACCCTGTTTTACGGTAACCGTAAAAACAGTAAATTACAATATCAATTAATTTAGTCAACATTAGGAAAACTCTTACATTCTCCCACTTGGACTATATTAATTGAAATCGTACTGTATGTGCGCACATTTGGTCCAGAAATAATTCTTAATAGTCAATCCTATCCCATAAAGTCTTAAACACCGAATCATAGCGGTAACTGCATGTATACACACAGAGACTTCCATGGTCACGAATGTTCTCAACTTTATTGATATGGATTCAATATGGTAGTGTGTCAAATGGATAACATCTCTCATAGAGAGATCCCATTTGTCAGTCACCATTCTCTTACCTTAGATGTCACAAAAACTTGTGCCACTAGAGAATGCTTTATGGTTCCAATGAACCCACATATGTCTTGTCCTTATGGTTAACATTTCTTTATATATCACAAGACATATGCACAAAGCTAATAACCGGATGTCCGGATGCCCCTAACATTCACTCAAGGTTTATACAATCCATTGAGACTTTATCAATATGTATTCAACATAATAACAACACATTCAAAATATTTTATTGAATGCAAAAGTTGATACATATCAAACCATTACAAAGTGTAACGAACACAGATGAAACATTTATCAGAGTAAAGCCAAAATAGCTCCCACTAAACAACAATATCCGAAGATACTCCTAGGCCCATGCTAATGACTTGTCACTCAAATACACATGGGCGTAGGCCTTTAGTTAGTGGATCTGCAACCACATCATCTGTGAAAATATGTTATATTATAAGTCACCTTTCTGTACCGTTTCTTTATGGTCAAAAATATTTAACCACCATATATTTAGACCCTTTAAGGTCTCTGTAGTAAATAAATAATACTATAAATTCGTTATCTCAATACAACCGTATGGGTCTATCCATCAAGTTAAAACGATCAACTCCGTCATGGGGTTCTTGAGCCTAATAGCCCAAGTAACAACCTAAAATAATGTTACTAACACTGCATACATAATAGAAGATAACATAGAACTTTATTTACTGCACTTCATACTAACATAAATCTGTATATTGTTATTGATATTATATCATCCTAACAGCCAGCAAAGTTTACATCTAAATACCCTACTAACTACAAGAATTGAACATGTCTGTAAATTAGCATATAATCTATTGTCTTCTTTAAGTACCTTAAAATCTTCTTGACAGCAACCCAATGATCATGTCCTGGATTTGACAGATATCTGCCTAGAGTCCCGTCACAAAGACAACATTTAGTCTAGTGCAAATTCGAGCATATATTATACTTTTAAATGCACTGACACAAGGTACACCTTTTAATTAGATTTTCTCAATATCTAAATAAGGACAATGTGATAGATTTAGTCCATCACCCTTAACAACGGGAGCAATTCCTAGCTTGCAATAATGCATATTGAATATTTCCAATATACAATCAGCAAATGTCCTCCGAGAAAATCTAATATAATATCGTAAAAACAATCCTTACAGACCTCAGTACAAAGGATATAAGATGTCTCAAGGTCACAACTTGTAAGCAAAATATTATGTACATAAAGTATGAGAAAAAATAAATTTCCTCCCACTAACCTTGCAGTATATTGAATTACTTTGTTCCCCATTGAACAAAATAACAACACTATGAAACTTTAATAATATTGTCTGGAAACTTGCTTAAGACCATGAATTAGAACTTTTCAGTCTACACACAAGTTTACTTGAATCTGCTGCAAAATCATCCAGTTGCACAATATAGATTTTGTATCTATTTGGCGTAACTTTATATCAAAATAAATTATTAATGCCACATTCACTCTGAAAGAATATTTAAAGAAATAATTATTTCTACACTATAAACAATCCACCCCTCTTTCAGAGTGAAAACATTATTATCTTCTTCTTTTTTATGGCATTTAATCTCATACTTAATTGAGAACAAGAAACGACATTTATATAAGTTGCTAAAACAACCATGTAGTAGATATAGTAATCATGCTTTCACAAATAGACTATATAGTATGATAATATAACTGATCGTCTTTCCCTAACAAATCTTCTTAATAAAGCTGCGACCACTTCATTCTGCACTTGAGAGGTTTAAGAAATTTCATTATAAACTATATCAAAAATAGTACCTTGAACCTCAACAAGTTTAGTCTATGGTACAGGAGATTTTATAATTATCTGTATAGGTAAAGACAAAAAACACAGTAACCTCCATCATACTATTATCTTTAATAGTCTGAGAGCAGTTATCCTCTACATTTACGTCAATCTTTAGAAACTTTAGAGTATGTGATTCCATAATACTTGTACCTTCTTTAGGGTCATAAAATCAATACCCCTTTAACAATCTAGATAAGATACAAAATAATTTCGAGTGGATCTGAATTCCAACGCACTTAATATTGGATTAGATAACCTCACTTTTGCATAACACCTCTAAATTTCATATGATTCAAGTAATTTATGTCCAGTCTATAACTCAAAAGAAGTTTATGAAACAACTTTGATAAGAGACACATTTTGTATATGAAAAAGTTGCTTTCATAATATCAGCCCACAAAAGGCTAGATAAAATAGTCTTACTAATCATACTTATCACCATGTTCAATATGGTGCATTTTTGCCTTTCGGCTAAATCTTTTTGTCAGAATTTTCAAGTATAGTAATTAAATTACCACCCCAGAATCTACCAAGTATTTGACAAATGACCCTTTAAGCTATTTCACATTGTCATACTTGCCAAAATACTCATGGCCACTATTAAACCTGACAACCTTTTAAGACTAATTGTAATTGTTTTATTCTTTATCTCGGTCATTTTCCTTAAATATAAAACTTTCGGAAACAACCTTTTAATCATATACGATATGTTTATGTCATTAGGACTTAAACACAATCTTTGCAGATGTGTCCTAATTTCAATATCAGACAAGACATAATTTCAAGCAACTAAGGCTTCCATCATCTTATAGCAGTGTAGTCCGCAGGCAAACCTCTTTTCAAGTGTTCCATAATGGAATGCTTCATGGACAGTAAGCAAATTCAATTACTCTTTTCTTAAGCAACAAATCATATGTCCACAACTTAAAATTTGAAGCAGTAAAAACCTCAATAATAATGAAGTTATTAATTACAGAAAAGGTGACCGAAAACCAAGCAATGTATATAATTAGCATCATGTGAGTACTGTGTAACTTGACGTACAAGTACACATCCAGAGAGTTACACGCATAATCATATAATCACCTTTGGGCAGAATACATTGTGGCACCCCTCGACGGCCCCCGATCCGATTAGGGTCGCCACAGTTCGCTTACCATTCACTTTGCCTAATAACATATCACTCTGATACCATTTCAATTGCAGCGGGTCCATACAACTTGGGGGTTTACATCTTTTTGATCGGTCCCTTGCGCAATTTAAATACGGAAGCACATCCAACAACTCCCTTCCCTATATTCAGAAAACGATGCACACCTACTAAACATCTTATATAAGTTAAAACTGAACACGTTTATTTACATAGAGCAGATGGACATCTTTAGTCGGTACATCAAAATGTCGTAGTCTTCTATACTCGGCTACACTTCAAAGGATGACCGACATCTTCTCCAACAGTCGAATACTTAAAGTCCATCGATCAGTGTCGGCGTCCAAAAGTTCCTCCCTTTGCTATCCTCCTCCTTGCAATCATAACCAACCACTTGATTCATCTACTAGTAGCAGTGGCAGCAGAGGTATCTTTTCTAGTCTGAAATGTTATTCCCCAAAAGGGGTGAGTACAACCACTCAGCAGATAAAGGAATCCAATAACCACTCAATGCATCATACAAGTCATACATGCATCTCAGGCATTACTTACCTTGAAGCCAGGCGTATACTATCATGCATCATCACCACAATCATAACACATACATGTGTATCATCATGTCATACTCATATCATCATCATCATGACATTATTATATCACACACATGTCATCATCATCATGGCATCATCATATCACACATGTCATCATCATCATGACTTCATCATATCACACATGTCATCATCATCATGACATCATCATACCATACACATATATGCATGTCATCATGCCATATCATATATCATTATCATATCACATCATACATCATCATCATCATGCATATCATCATGCCATGGGTGATCATCATCATATCACATCATACATCATCATCATCATGCATATCATCATGCCATGGGTGATCATCACCATATCACATCATACATCATCATCATCATGCATATCATCATGCCATGGGTGATCATCACCATATCACATCATACATCATCATCATCATGCATATCATCATGCCATGGGTGATCATCATCATATCATATCATATCATATCATGCATGGTTCAATTTCCACTTTTAACTTTCAATTTGATCACCACATCACCCTTCCTCGGATCATCAATTTCATCTCATATTTTACACTCGCATCCCATGCGAGAAAACCTCCGGCATTCAGCCATTCCAGGCCACCGGGCATCCGGCCCCCCACATTCCGGGCATCTCGCATCCCAACTGGCATCACGAGGCATTCCCCTCGGGCAAAGACCTCCGACAGGGCTTCCGGCATTTACACTCCCTGGCCGAGCATCCCGCACCCCAATCCTGGCATCGCGAGGCATTCCCCTCGGGCAAAGACCTCCGACAGGGCTTCCGGAATTACGTACCGACATACCACCAGGCCTCCCCTGGAATTACGTACCGTATACCACCGGGCATCCCGACACTCCCGGGGCATTATCATCTGCCACATCAATTTCCTCATTTAACATTACTCATGTTCACCAATTTCAGTCTTAATTTAGCATGGCATACGATGCAATGGCAACCAAAAATCATGTTCAACATTGAATTCACACATGCGTCTCAATGCATACATCAAGACCTCATCAGACATATTACATGGTGCAATTATTTATAAAATACAATTCATGGAATTTATGCCAATTAAAATAATCCATTTATCATGCCCTTTTTACATTTATTTAAATTCCAGCTTGTGCCATTTTCAAAAATATTAAATTTAATTATTTATATAATCTCAAAATCATAAAATTAAGGCAAGTAATAAATAAGACAATAGGATAGTGATTTCATGCAAAATACACGGCCAATGAGAAATCCACACAAATCCATAATTTACACAAAACAGCATGTAATTTTCGGATGAAACCAGAATGCACAGTTTCCGAAGAAATTCGATTAAAATATACATACGACCTCCAAAAATTACGAAATTCTACCAAGTTACGACCAAGAAATTTTCGTACATCTTTCATGCAGGTTTCCAAGTCAGATTCTTTTTAGATTAATTTCTACAGTCTCACGAAGCTTCTGGATCCATCACCGAATCGTCCAGTACATGCTTCTCCGAAATACTGAGTTTTCACCTACCTATTCTTCTTCTTTTCCTCTGAAATTTGGATATGTTCTTCATCAAGATGTCCTCTACAAGTTTCATGAAGATATCTAAGTCAAATAACCAGAGTATAGTCGTCATTTAGGTCCATGAAGTCTCGGGTGTCCTGTAATACATCTCCAGAATTACCGTCTTCAAGATCTAGTCGATTTACTAGGTTATACTTCTTCATTTCACTTAAAATTTGATTATATTGTAGTTTAAGATGTCCCCTACAACTTTCATGAAGAAATCGAAGAGAGACTCTTAGCACAAATCACATGAAACCACAAATTCATCAAGAGGTCAGTGAAATCGTTCCGGATCTGAGGTCTCCGTATAATGAGAGTTTATCCCCTTAAATCTCCATAATTTTCCACTAAATTTTATTATGTTGTCGTTTAAGATGTTAGCTATAACTTTCATGAAGAGACCAAAGCCAAAATCGAACTCTAAACATGCATGCAAGCTCTCACAACATTCTGACTCGAGCGGATTCATGCGAAAACATTCCAGATCTGACATCTCCGTAAGATGAGATTTTGAACCCTCAAATCTCCATCATTTTCCACCAAATTTTATTATGTTGTAGTTTAAGATGTTAGCTACAACTTTTATGAATATATCAAAGCCAAAATCGAAGTCTAAACATGCATGCAAGCTCACACAACATTCTGACTCGAACTGTTCAAGCGAAAACAGCAACACCACTCAAGAACAAGCCATCCAAGCTTCGGTTTCTCCCTTCCAATCACTCAAATTCGACACTATACATACATGTAACACACACACATGCAAGATCAGCAAAGGACCCCAACTTGCCTCTAGACCACACGAACGGCGGCACACCGGCAACGGACGAATGGCGTGCGGGCGGCGACGGCTCCTTCTCCTCCTCTCTCGGCCTCCCTCTCTCTCGCATCTCACTCTCTCTCTCTCGCAACTCTCTTGGACGACAGCCCGCCCCCACCATCAGCCACTCCCTCTCTCTCTTCCTTTTTTGGTGGCTTATATATTGCATGCTTTCTTCTCTTGCATGGGGGACACTTGTCCCTAAGAAGGAGACAAGTGTCTCCCTTGTTGAAGACACTTGGAGGAAGCCATGCGGCTCCTCCTTCCCCCTCCATGCGCGACAATGGGCCGGGCTTATGGCCCACTTTAGCCCCATCTCACTTGGGCCCTAGGTCCAAACTTAAATGGCCCAAGTTTATTTTATTTTATTTTTATAATATATCTTAATCATCATTTAAATAAATATCTAATTGCATAAATAATAAGGCCATTAAACTTATAGTCACAAATCCATAAATTCCAATTTATGATGCATGGCCAATGATAGAATTTTCTTTCCTATCACATAATTATCCATTAAAAGCTTGGCCATATATCTTATTGCTAATTATGGATTAAATGGCCATAACTTGATGGTACTTCCATCACCTATTCATAGAATTTAATGTAGCTAGAGGTCGTCATGAATTTTGGGATGCCACATACATGACATGCAGTTGTACACTCCCCACATGATAGCGGTTATGAGAATATATTCCAATTCTTCGTGAATTCATCACCTTTGGGCATATGAATCACTAGAATCAATCACTCCTCCACCACATTATCATGTATCCCTCCATGAACTAATACACAATCACCTCCTTTGGGAGTATGACTACGCATTAGACCAGGAGACATCCCAATCATTATACGAGACCGAAATTTCTCAAACCCAATCAAGCGTGCCACTTTGGCGGTCACTACTCAATTAAATCATTGAAATTTTCTCATACCAGGGATATAAACTTTACTCCTCACATACACCATATACATGTGATTTTAACTTTAGTGATAGGGGCAGCATATCACCAAAATCACATATCATGCTAATTACATTGCTTTATTCATTAATAAAAATTAATCATACATATATATATAAATATATATACAGCGAACCTGAAAGACAGATTTCAATAAGATCATTGATCACAGTGACACAAGAAACTTCTCATAACAGAGAATAAAACATCTCTTATGCACTCCAATTACATATTACCAGAACAACATAAAAGAATACTGATCTAAAACATCTCTCACAAATTAATATCAATAGCAATATAAGGTACACCAAATCGACAAGCTTGACAGCTGATCCTTTATCACTCATGAGTTCATAAGGCAAAAATGACTCCAAGGCCAACAACTGATTTATTAATCAATTTTAGGTAACAAATATCATTACTTCAACCAGTGGCCTATAAATTGAGTCAAACCACATAACTAAATATCTAAACTATAACAATAGATACTATTGCTCTGCATAAATATTATCATACTCCTTAACCATAAAAATATTCAACTTGATAGACATTAATAAGTGACCATATGATTTTACCAAAAAAAAAATAAGTGACCATATGAGTTCATGTACAATATGCAATAACTTAATCGACATGCATTACCCACATACAACAGATATGTTAATCAGTACAATCAGTTTGGTCACGAGTTCTTAAGATGTCCATCATTCAAAGATTACCAGCGTGTCAAGGAGTATGCTTGAGTAACAAAAGTTTCATAACCTTTACTGTTTCTCATCAGCTCAATTACTATTACATAATGGTTGTATCTCATTAAGCCAGCTTCAATTTGCAATAAAGTTTGATTTTTATTGATGAATCACACATTTATAATGATTATGTGATAATATACCTATAACTCAACACTTGTATTTCCAAAATCACAGAAAAATACAAGGAAAAATACACAAAAATTCATTTAAAATACACGTATTTATGGTTTCATATGCAATTTTACATCAATAAAACCATCAAACATATAAAATAAATATACCATAAGATAGGAAATCACCATACGAGTCCAACGCCGCCAACCACACGCCGAACGGAGGCTCCACGCTCTCACACGCGCCGCCTGAGTGCGCGGCGCGTGGAGCTCACGCGCGGCGCGCGTTCGATGCCCCAGCGGCTCGTGGCCGTGCGTGGGGGCGCGTGCGGCATCCTCCGGCAATGCGCCACCCAAGGTTCTGCTCGTATCGTCGAGCCCAGTCCGAATTTGCAATTTAATTTTAGTTTTATTGAGCAAAAAAACTCAAAAATCGCAAATTAGGGCAAGATACATACTAATTAGGGCAAATCCATACAAATTAGGGTAGATCCGTACAAATTATGATGAATCCGTACAAATTAGGGCAAAACCAATTGCGTTCAAGTTCTAGGGTTATGGTTGCTCTGATACCACATGTTGGACGCAAATTGCGTAACCCCAAGATCTCCATAACTAGAACAAGAACATGCACAATTGAGTAGAAAGATTAACGCACCTATTTTGGGATCCATTGTTCTTTTAGCGGAAGCGGAAACACAATGTTCCACGCGCAAGTCATTCTCCTCTATTGCCCTCCGTATCACTGGCTCAATGAGGCGGCCCCCTCACGTGTAGCGTTAGGTAAACGCCCCTTAGGTTGTAGCGTTAGGTAAACGCCCCTTAGGTGAGGATACATGTGAGAATTAGGGTTAGAGGAGAGACTTGAGCACTATTTATAGAGTTTCCAGCTAGTCCCTCTCATTACGGGCTAGGCTCAACTCGGCCCACACTAGCCCGCCCATATTAGACTAATTAAGAAACCTTCTATCTCACCTTAGACCAACCCTGTTTTACGGTAACCGTAAAAAAAAGTAAATTACAATATCAATTAATTTAGTCCACATTAGGAAAACTCTTACAACTAAGTCTCTCGTAATAGAAAAAAATAGGAAAAAAAATTGTTTCTTAGGCTCCGTTCGTTTTGCGGAAAATAATTTCCGGAAAAATGTTTTCCGGATATTCTGGCGTTCGTTTCACGGAAAATGAATTCCTTGAAGAAAATGTTTTCCATGAAAGGAAAAAGGTCTTCTAAATTAAGGGAAAATGTTTTCCACTTTTAAAAAGTGGAAAACATTTTTCTCACTTGATCTCTCTTATCTCACACCTCAACAAATCATCATTTCCTCCTCCCCTTTCTTTTTTTCTTTTCTTTTTTTTTGTTAGAATTATTCTTTAATTTTCTTTTTCTTTTTTAATTCAAATTATTTTTAATTTCATTTTTCTTTTCATTTTTCTTTTTCTTTTCTTTGTTTCCCATCTTCTTCTTTCTTGGCTAGTCATCGGCCGTTGCTAGGTGAACCTCGAGCTCGTCAATCTCAAGCTCACACTTTGCACTATTGCTTATCATTTTATTTATTTATTATACCATACAATTATACATTGCTCAAGCAAATGGCTTTACATGCTTTGCTTCTTTTTTCTTTTGTTTATTAGAACACAAAAGACGCAAGGGGAGAACAAGCTACTCAACTGGAAGATTCTCATGAGGGCTGTACATGCTTTACTTCTTTTTTCTTTTGTTTCTTTTTAAAATCCATACGAATATTTTTTTGGAGTAGATGAATGTTTGGCAACAATGAGGGAACAAAGATATGAAGTAAGTTTGCATGGATTTAAAGGCAAGTTCATATTTGATAGATTTATAAGTCGGTAAGTGATGCATGCCTAAGTGGTGAAGTTTTAGAAAATATTTTCCTTACATTTTCCTTACCGAACACTGGAAAATATTTTCCGAAACATTTTCTGGTTTTAGCTTAACACCAAAAAATATTGTCATTTTCCTAGAAAATGACTTATGGGAAAATATTTTCCGGAAATTGCCCATTTTCCACGAAATGAATGGACCATTAAGATAAAGGAAGGCGAGTAAAGATTGAACAAGATGGTTCTCTTTCTAAAGCATCTTTTTCAAATAAAGAGAAACAATTACTTAGACAGAGTAAAAGGAGAAGAAGAGAAAAGTATTCCTCCTAACATTAGAACTATAGGATCGACATGGACGCTAACAGCAAAAAAAAATAAAAATAAAATCGATAACCGGATTGTACCATACGTAAGGCAGGACTAGTGGCTAAAAGGTAGAGTATAACAGGACTTTGATTACTTCGATGTTCAATCTCCAGTGACAAGGCTTACAACAATTTCAATAGCAATGGCTTCAGAAGCTACTTTGGTATTTCATCAGATGGACATTAAAATTGCCTTCTTAAATGACGATGTAGATGAAGAAATTTATATGGATCAACTGGAAGGCTTTGTAGAAATTGCTCAAGAAGATAAAGTCTGTAAATTGAATAAATTCTTTGTATGGACTTCAACAAATACCAAGACAATTAGTCTAAAAAGTTCATGTGAGGGATTAAAAGATTTGGCTTTAAAAGTAATAAAGCTGAACGATTGTGTTTATGCAAAAAGTCACAAACAATGGTTGTATTGTTATTACTCTTTATGTTGATGATTTGTTTATTTTTGGATCGGATTCAGAAAATTGTTGAGGAGACTGCATCTTCCATTAAAAATTGTTTTAGAGTTCAAAACTGTGAATATGATTTTGGGAATAAAGGTCATTTGAAAAGATAATAAAATATTTTTGAATCAATGACATAAGTGTTTAATAAATTTGGTTTTCCCAATTGTGGACCAAGTGATGTGCCTTAGGGGCCTATTGAGTCAGTGAAAGATAACGATAGACAATTGATCGAAAACAATATGTCTTATGTATGTTATGAAATGCCACAAGACCCGATATTGCATACACAATAGGAAAATTTGATAGATTAATGGGACAGTTATAACATAAAATGCATCATGCATTCTTTCACGGTGGTTCTTCTCCTTCATTTGAGCATTATTCGGACACGAGTTGGGCTTCAAGAAAAATCTAAAACGAAGTCCACTTGCATTGCATTGTCTTCTATGGAATCGAAGTATTATATTGCCATGTCATTAGCCGGAAAAGAAATTGTTCGTAACGAAGAGTGCCATTAAGTAAGATTGAACTTAATTGTTCGTAGCGAACTAATCGCACAAGTGGAGCGAAAAATGGTGGTCGCGCAAGCTTCTGATGGGATTCGCCTTCACGAGTGTGGAAGTCATGGTCGCTTCTTATGGGCCGTGGTAATGTTCTTAAGCTCTCGCGAGGCTGGGATAAGTGCACGATCCATAATGCACTGCCTTAATAGAACCGACAAGCCTTGTGCAATGTAAGCGAAATCAAATTTGCAGTTTAAGATCAAGGTTCGTCCTCTCAACTGTTACATTTTGTTTCGTCATAGGTTCAAGAATATCTACTTATGGTTCACGCATTGTATCGATACTCAATATTTTCCTTGTAATAATTCTTCCTCAGAAAAAAGTGGGGGAATGTCGTATTTTTCTAAAATGATTTGTTGGTTAGTTTAATTTATTTTGTTATCGAGAGTTTTGAATTGTGCAGTACTTATCTTGTCTTTTTAGTTCTTATCCATTGTCTAGTTTGTTGCTTTTTAAAATTGGCTTAACACCATGAAAAACACTAAATTGGTACTGTGAAAAATTAACCAAAAACTAATTTTTGGGTCACTTCAAGCTAGTACATGTATGACACATTGGCCATTTGTTAGTTTCTGTCAAATTTTATCATGAAATTGCTAAATTGGATGACACATGATAATAACTCAATTGACGTGGCAAGTTCATGTAGAAATCCATAAATCTCTCTTTTTTTCCTTAGTTAGACCCTAATTTAAAAACAAATAAAGCTTATTCTCTGTCTCCCTCAAAGCACGAAAAACCCTAGATTGTCTTTTGACGAACTTCCTTGATAGAGTTGGAAGATGACATGCTTCTCTTCGGACCACTTCCAATTAAAGGCATTGAACATCCTAATTTGGTGTAAACAAGCCCTGAAAAAAAAAAAACAAGCAAAGACAAGAACATTATTAGAGATAAAAGTGTGCTCTAACGAATTTTGATGCATAATCACGAACACAAAGACGGCAATGAAGGAGTGTGCTTGATGAAGGGGAAGATGAAGGGAGAGAAATAGAATGAGCCCTATTTGTTTTCAAATTAGGGCTAATTGAAGAGAGAGAGAGAGAGAGAGAGAGAGAGAGTTATGAATTTTCATGTGAACTTACCACATCAACTAAATTATTGTTATGTGTTTTTCAGTTCAGTAATTTTACAATGAAAATTGACGAAAGCTAATGGAGAGTAAATATGTTGCTCGTGTACTAGTTTGGAGTTTTGGGTAACTCCCATATAGATTTGGAGTAAATTTATAATATGTGCACCAACTTATAATTTTTTTGTGATCCAAATAATTAGTTTAGGGTAAATATATCATAAATATGACAGTTTACAGTTCTTTCATGATAGTAATCCCTTATTGACAAATTCATAACATAAGAATTCAAAGGTTATCATCAAGCAATTGTGTCCATTGGCATCCGCGTTCTCTTTTATCTATTTATCCATGGGCATCTTCTAGAAAGCTAAAAACTAGGAGATCACCATTAACTTTACTCTATTATCTAGTCCTGCTTCTCCCCTTCATCCCCTTCATGCTTTCTCTATATTGGCTTTCACTTCAAAAGCTTGAATGCCATTCATCCTTTGCCAGGTAGGCAGACTTAGCGAGGAAGATTACCGCATGAGCATCGTATCCCAGAGACCGGATTTCGATTGGAGAAGACTGCATTAGGTCACGAGTCCTATGGGGAAAATCATTGTCTTCGTGAGGAAATTTCATCTCTTTCCTTGGATCCCCCAACACATGGGGGGGTCGTCTTTGTGAGCACTGTTTGGCATCTTTTGTGGACTTTTTTCTGTCAAAAGTGGACTTTCTCATCATAAAGATGCCGATCACCTTTTGCAAAGTTGTGTGATTCGTAGACACCTAGACAGAGGACATGTTAGGTGGTGGTGAGGGTCCCCGCTGTCCCTGATGACCTGAATTTCTTCAACACAGTTGTAAACTTTCGTTGAAAATTGAAACTGCAGTCTAGAATTGAGTCCCGAATATCTTACTTAAAAGTACAAACAGATTCTACAACTTTTAAAGTGCGATTTCTAGGTGATTTGGAAAAAAAAATGTTGATAACAGGGACTTGAAATTTGATAATACCGATTGAACAGTTAATTTTCCATTTACAAAAACTTTGCTGACGACATCAACGTACCTTTTTCAGGACAGAAGGAAGAAAAGGACAAATTGCTGAGACAAGATTGTTGATTCAGAAACAACTCTATGGCAAAAAAAGAAAAAAAAAAGGAAGGCATCTAATTACAAGAGACATTAAAAATATATCATTTCAACCCGACGTCATGTTTGACCAAAAAAAAAACCCTAAGGTCATGGAGGTCGTGACCTCGTGGGACTACAGATCTCCAACGGAGGTTGCGACCTCCATGGCTACAGTTCTCTCTCTCAAAATCAATCCATCGGTTGCAGATGAGCCCAGCCACCACGACCATGGAGGTTGCAGTGCTAGTGCAATCATAAATGAAAAGTATATCTTCATAAATTATTTTTCCATAAAAAAAATTCAAGTGAAATTTCATTGAAAATAACTAGAGTCAAGTTTATTCATGACCCATTTGATTTGAGAAAACGACTTTAGGTCAGTGAAAACAAAAACTGTTTTCGGTTTCCATTTTTTTTTTCACACGTTTGGTATGAAATTCTTTTGTTGGAATTCAAATTAAGAATGTGTTTGGTGTGTTTTGCATAACATATCACAATTTATCAATTCTATGCTATGAGCCTCCTGAAAAGGAATCTATTGATTCTCTCCCAATTGGTTAGATCGTAAATGCAATGATTTACTTAATGGGCGAGATCTCTCTGTTCAAGTTGGGGATGGGTCAACTGCACTAAGGAAAAGAAAATAAAAGAATAGAATAAGCATTTGACTTCTTCATGCATGCCTCACTTGGCTCGAGGGATATAAGTTCAATTGGTAGAACTCTGCTCTTACAAAAGGGTCATTGCGAATATTTGTTTGGAGTTTCTTTATATACCCTTTGTGTTTTTTAGAAAGCAATGATAAATTTATCTCACCAACCGAAATTAAATCTTTAAAGAAATCCTTTCTTGATGATCATCTTAATAAGTGGAATATTGCTTAAGTCATCTAACGATATCTTGTTTTTTTGGCTGATTAAAGGAATTTGTTTGCCCGTCATTAATATTAAATATCATTAGAATTTCATAATTATCTCGCATGACATTATAAAAGACGATGAAACAAATTTTGAGGAGGAAACCTGTTTGAAGCTTCTTGCAGCTCCCGATTGGAAAGAATTGACCTGTTCAGCTTTAAAAAAAATGATTCAACCTTCCAAAAAGCTAGAGGACTTTGGTTAACACGGAGATTGCTTCAGTAAAGACGAGAAGATTATTAGAGATAGAAGTGTGCTCCAACGAGTTTTGATGCGTAATCCCGAACACGAAGACAACAATGAAAGAGTGTACCCGATGAAGGGGAAGACAAAGAAGGATTAGAGTCCTCTAAGGGAGAGAAAGAGAATGAGCCCTATTTGTTTTCAAAGTAAGGCTAATTGGAGAGAGAGAGAGAGAGAGAGAGAGAGAGAGAGAGAGAGAGAGAGAGAGAGAGAGAGGAATTTTCACCTGAACTTACCACATCAACTAAGTTATTACCTTGTGTTATCCAACTTAGCAATTTTATAGTTAAAATTAACGGAGAGACATGAATATTCACGTGAACTTACCACATCAACTAAGTTATTACCTTGTGTTATCCAACTTAGCAATTTTATAGTAAAAATTAATGGATGCTAATTAAAAGTAAATATATTACTCGTATACCATTTTGGGATTTTTGGTTACCCAAATATAAGTTTGAGATCAATTTATTATGTGTGTACTAACTTATGATTTTTTGGTGATTCAAATAATTAGTTCAAGGTAAATTTATTACAGATGTATCAGTATTTTTCATGATAGTAATCCTTTAATATTTAACAATTTCATAACATAAGAATTCAAAGGTTATCATCTAACAATTACGTTCATTAGCATGTGCATCGTCTCTTGTATCTATTTATCCATAGGTATCTTCTAAAAGACTAAAAACTAAGATATCGCCATTATCTTTACTCTATCATCTATTCCTTATTCTGTTTTTCACCCCTTTCGTGCTTTATCTATATTGGCTTTCACTTCAAAGCTTGAATCCGATTCATCCTTTGCTAGGTAGGCAGACTGAGCGAGGAAGATCAGCGCATGAACATTGTATACCAGAGATCAGATTTCTATAAGATCCGACTGCATTGGGTCACGAGTCTTAGCAGGGAAATCACCGTCTTCGTCAGGAAATTTCATCTCTTTCCTCGAATACCCCCGACACGTGGGTCATCTATGTGGGCACTGTTTGGCATCTTTTGTGGACTTTTATCTATATTAAGTGGACTTTCCCATCATAAAGATGCCGAATTAATCACCTTTGCAAAGTTGTTTGATCCATAGACCAAAAATTAAAGGCAATGCTAGGTGGTTTTCTTTTCTTTCAGATTACAATTTCTAGCCCGCCCAGGAGCACAATTCATGGGAGGTCCACCGAAAAGGGAAAGATGCTCTCACTTTATCTATTATTATTATTTTTTAAAGGCAGGATTAAAGCTGATTTTTAGTAATCAAAGTGGGCGATTAAAAAAAGCAAGTCACTTTCTCTGTAATGCAACGGAAATCACGCGTCCGCCTCCTCCTGGGCTCATCCATTTCCTGTGGAACTTACGCCACTGTTCATTCCATTCATCTTTGGAAAATTATTCGGAGCATTATTCTGTTTTACACCATTTTTACACTTGATTATGATAATGTATCATAACGTCACTTCGCATTGTGATATCTCGATTGTTAATTACTACGACCCGTCCTAGGATTGTATATTACGACATTGGCGTCCGTTAAACTAAGAGATCACCATGAAGGCTACTCTATCCTCTGTTCGTTCTTCTCCTATTTGTCCCCTTCATGCTTTCTTTATATTTGGCTATCTCTTTAACATAGAAACTACGCGAGAAAAATTAGGCCATGTTTTATCTATTTATCCATGGGCATCTTCTAGAAAACTAAAAACTAGGAATTCACCATTAACTTTACTCTATTATCTATTCCTTCTTCTCCCCTTCATCCCCTTCATGCTTTCTCTATATTGGCTTTCACTTCAAAAGCTTGAATGCCATTCATCCTTTGCCAGGTCGGCAGACTTTGCGAGGAAGATTACCGCATGAGCATCGTATCCCAGAGACCGGATTTCGATTGGAGAAGACTGCATTAGGTCACGAGTCCTATGGGGAAAATCATTGTCTTCGTGAGGAAATTTCATCTCTTTCCTTGGATCCCCCAACACATGGGGGGGTCGTCTTTGTGAGCATTGTTTGGCATCTTTTGTGGACTTTTTTTCTGTCAAAAACGGACTTTCTCATCATAAAGATGCCGATCACCTTTTGCAAAGTTGTGTGATTCGTAGACACCTAGACAGAGGACATGTTAGGTGGTGGTTTAGGGTCCCCGCTGTCCCTGATGACCTGAATTTCTTCAACACAGTTTGTAAACTTTCATTGAAAATTGAAACTGCAGTCTAGAATTGAGTCCCGGATATCTTACTTAAAAGTACAAACAGATTCTACAACTTTTAAAGTGCGATTTCTAGGTGATTTGGAAAAAAAAAATGTTGATAACAGGGACTTGAAATTTGATAATACCGATTGAACAGTTAATTTTCCATTTACAAAAACTTTGCTCACGACATCAACGTACCTTTTTCAGACAGAAGGAAGAAAAGGACAAATTGCTGAGACAAGATTGCTGATTCAGAAACAACTCTATGGCAAAAAAAGAAAAAAAAGAAAAAAGGAAGGCATCTGATTACAAGAGACATTAAAAATATATCATTTGAATCCGAGGTCATGTTTGACCAAAAAAAATAAAAACCCGAGGTCATGGAGGTCGTGGCCTCGTGCCACTACAGATCTCCAACGGAGGTTGCGACCTCCATGGCTACGGTTCTCTCTCTCTCAAAATCAATCCATCGGTTGCAGATGAGCCCAGCCACCACGACCATGGAGGTTGCAGTGCTAGCGCAATCATAGATGAAAAGTATATCTTCATAAATTATTATTCCATAAAAAAAATTTCAAGTGAAATTTCATTGAAAATAACTATAGTCAAGTTTATTCATGACCCATTTGATTTGAGAAAACGACTTTAGGTTAGTGAAAACAAAAAATGTTTCGGTTTCCATTTTTTTTATTTTCACACGTTTGGTATGAAATTCTTTTGTTGGAATTCGAATTAAGAATGTGTTTGGTGTGTTTTGCATAACATATCACAATTTATCAATTTCTATACTATGAGCCTCCTGAAAAGGAATCTATTGATTCTCTCCCAATTGGTTGGATCATAAATGCAACGATTTACTTAATGGGCGAGATCTCTCTGTTCAAGTTGGGGATGGGTCAACTGCACTAAGGAAAAGAAAATAAAAGAATAGAATAAGCATTGGACTTCTTCATGCATGCCTCACTTGGCTCGAGGGATAAAGTTCAATTGGTAGAACTCTACTCATAGAAAAGGGTCATTGCGAATATTTGTTTGGAGTTTCTTTATATACCGTTTGTGTTTTTTAGAAAGCAATGATAAATTTATCTCACCAACCGAAATTAAATCCTTTAAGAAATCCTTTCTTGATGATCATCTTAATAAGTGGAATATTGCTGAAGTCATCTAACGATATCTTGTTTTTTTGGCTGATTAAAGGAATTTGTTTGCCCGTCATTAATATTAAATATCATTAGAATTTCATAATTATCTCGCATGACATTATAAAAGACGATGAAACAAATTTTTAGGAGGAAACCTGTTTGAAGCTTCTTGCAGCTCCCGATTGGAAAGAATTGAACCGTTTAGCTTAAAAAAATAAAAAATGATTCAACCTTCCAAAAAGCTAGAGGACTTTGTTTAACACGGAGATTGCTTCAGTAAAGACGAGAAGATTATTAGAGATAGAAGTGTGCTCTAACGAGTTTTGGTGCGTAATCCTGGACACGAAGACAACAATGAAAGAGTGTACTCGATGAAGGGGAAGACAAAGAAGGATTAGAGTCCTCTAAGGGAGAGAAAGAGAATGAGCCCTATTTGTTTTCAAATTAAGGCTAATTGGAGAGAGAGAGAGAGAGAGAGAGAGAGAGAGTCCTCTAAGGGAGAGAAAGAGAATGAGCCCTATTTGTTTTCAAATTAAGGCTAATTGGAGAGGGAATAGAGATTAGAGTCCTCTAAGGGAGAGAAAGAGAATGAGCCCTATTTGTTTTCAAATTAAGGCTAATTGGAGAGAGAGAGAGAGAGAGAGAGAGTCCTCTAAGGGAGAGAAAGATAATGGAAGCTAATTAATAGTAAATATATTACTCGTATACCATTTTGGGATTTTTGGTTACCCAAATATAAGTTTGAGATCAATTTATTATGTATGTACTAACTTATGATTTTTTGGTGATCCAAATAATTAGTTCAAGGTAAATTTATTACAGATATACCGGTATTTTTCATGATAGTGATCCTTTAACATTTAACAATTTCATAACATAAGAATTCAAAAGTTATCATCGAACAATTACGCTCATTAACGTGTGCGTCGTCTCTTGTATCTATTTATCCATTGGTATCTTCTAAAAAACTAAAAACTAAGAGATCGCCATTATCTTTACTCTATCATCTATTCCTTATTCTCCTTCTCACCCCCTTCGTGCTTTCTCTATATTGGCTTTCACTTCAAAGCTTGAACCTGATTCATCCTTTGCTAGGTAGGCAGACTGAGCGAGGAAGATCAGCGCATGAACATTGTATACCAGAGATCAGATTTCTATAAGAGCCGACTGCATTGGGTCACGAGTCTTAGCGGGGAAATCACCGTCTTCGTCAGGAAATTTCATCTCTTTCCTCGAATCCCCCGACACATGTGGGTCATCTATGTGGGCACTGTTTGGCATCTTTTGTGGACTTTTATCTATATTAAGTGGACTTTCCCATCATAAAGATGCCGAATTAATCACCTTTGCAAAGTTGTTTGATCCATAGACCAAAAATAAAAGGCCATGCTAGGTGGTTTTCTTTTCTTTCAGATTACAATTTCTAACCCGCCCAGGAGAACAATTCATGGGAGGTCCACCGAAAAGGGAAAGATGCTCTCACTTTATCTATTATTATTATTTTTTTAAAGGCAGGATTAAAGCTGATTTTTAGTAATCAAAGTGGGCGATTAAAAAAAAGCAAGTCACTTTCTCTGTAATGCAACGGAAATCACGCGTCCGCCTCCTCCTGGGCTCATCCATTTCCTGTGGAACTTACGCCACTGTTCATTCCATTCATCTTTGGAAAATTATTAGGAGCATTATTCTGTTTTACACCAATTTTACACTTGATTATGATAATGTATCATAACGTCACTTCGCATTGTGATGTCTCGATAGTTAATTAGTACGACCCGTCCTAGGATTGTATATTACGACATTGGCGTCCGTTAAACTAAGAGATCACCATTAAGGCTACTCTATCCTCTGTTCGTTCTTCTCCTATTTGTCCCCTTCATGCTTTCTTTATATTTGGCTATCTCTTTAAAATGGAACCTACGCGAGAAAAATTAGGCCATGTTTGATTATCGGCCAAACGGTTGAAGATACCGTTGCCAACTAATTGATCTTGCTCCACCATATTGATCTTGATAATGATTTTAATTGATGCTAATTAGTCTATTTTTAGAAAATTAGAATATTGTGAATTAAGAAATCATTTTCATATATTCTATGTATTTTTCTTCCTTAGATAGTTTTGTTCTTATGTATTATAAATAGGACCTATATTGTTCATCATTGATTAGTGAAAAAGGAATACACAATACTTTTTCCTCAAAATCTATTCACTCATTTTTCTTTCATGGTATCATAGCAACCTCCTTTTTAGACCCAGATTCCACATATCAAATTTGTCTTGCTTGTAACATCCTCGATTTTGACCCATATTTTGGCCCCGACTAGTAGGCCAAAGCCCGGTACGTCAAGGGCAATACTTGGCCATGAGCCGGCCCGAAGGCTGGTCATGAGTCAAGTGGCCATTCAGGGATCGCTAACCCAAGGTCTAGTTATAGAGTATTTGACCATGGAAAGGTTATTTGATCATAAGGATCGATCGTGGGACGATCACGTACCATCATTGATCGATGGACGGTCATGGCTCGATTCCATCCTGTCATCACACCGATTGTGGGTGATTCCACCCGGTTGTTATGTTGGTCATAGACGACCATAAACCGATCCCATGCGACCGTGAGTTGATATGAATCAATCGATTCCACACGATTACATGATAACCAAGAACCGACCATGGATCAAATAAACTCAACGTGGTTTAGTGTCAGACTGGCCATAAGTTGTGGCACAGGACCCTGTATTAGCCCGCGGACCAAGCAGAGGACCGGTCGACTGATCCATGGCTTGGCCCTTGGACCTCGTTGCAAGCTTTTCTCGATAGAGGGGAAGCCCGAACTCGGTTTCCCTGGTTAAGCCCGATTGCATTCGGCTTTATCCGATCATGGCTTAGGCACAAACCTCGGGCCAAATAAGGTAATCCATCGTGGTTGGACTCGATTGACTCCCGCCCAAAGAGATGGTCTTCTAACTTGATATTTCCCATGGTGTATTTCATGTTCTTGAAAGGTACTATTAATGCATGATGACTAAGTAGGACACTTGGCATCATTAGTCTTACTCTTGAAATGTAACTTTGAAATTTTGGATGGTTACATATTAAGAGACGGTGAGTCATAAGCTCATTAATGGTAGGGAGTGACTCATGGCCTAGAAGAATGATGACAAGGGATCTTGAAGGCCAAGTAGGGCGCCATCCCTCCTCCTTAGACTTGCCACTTAAGGTTGCATAGGTTTTGATTCTCCAGTTTTCGAAATCCCTAGACCTTCACCGTTTTCCAATTTTACAGAGCTCTTTTTTCTTAGAATTTGGAGAAACTTCCTTCATAAAAGTTTTTCTAAAAATCTTGATCTAAAACATACTTAAATTTCATATTTTTCTGAGGCAAAATGGTTGGGACGAAGGCCCAATCATTCACTGTATGGAACTTGTCCCGTGTAGTAAAAACAGCGACCCGATTGCCTTCTCGATTTTTTATAAAAAAATTTCCTTCGAATTTGAACATAATTTCTTCACAAAAGTTTTAAAGGACATCCATTTCTAAAACATATATAACTTTCAAATAGTTCTGTGAATATTTGGATTTTGAAATGAGTCTCTTTCTCCAACCGTTGAATCTGCTCGACGGATGAATTTTTGGGCTGTGTTCAGTGATTGTTTCTCTTTCCACAGCACGAATGGAACTTGGCTTTCTTCATGAAAAACTTAATTTATGGTATTATCTACAACATATTAAAATTTTATAATTTTTTGAGCCCATTTGATAAGGTATTAATGATTATTTCAAAAATTGCTCAAAACTGCTTTTACCCCAGGATAAGAGGGCTACACGCGCAACTTGGAAGGGGAGGGGGCTGCACGCCCAACTTAAGGAGCAAGGCTAATCTAGAGTTTTCTTCATTCATGATAAGGATGCATTAAATATCTTAGACTCTAATTTTTCAATGCCAAGTTGAGGTGTCCCTCAAAGGAATATGCCATAATGCCTCCTAACCTAAAAACTTGGAGAGCCAAGTTTGTAATATGAAGATATCTAGCCTAATGATTACTGAAGATCCAAATATTAAATGGGGGAGGCTTAGTCATTGGTTTAGGTGTCCCCATAATAATTACATGTAATTATTTCATGATGACTGAACCCCTTAGATGGACCAATAGAAAGATGAGCAAGTGTCGCCCCTAGGAACTAGACTTGCCACTCATCTCTTTAGCTTGCCACCTCCTCAACCTAGATTGTCCACCTACATGAAGATGATTGGTCCTTTTGGAAAGATCATCATGAGGGGTTTGCCTATAAATAGAGGCCTTCCCTCCCCTCATTTCCACACCACCTCCCCTTCCTCCCTCACTCTCTTGACTTCACCCTCACCATTGCCCTTTCTCTTTCTCGTGGCCACGCCCTCTTCCTTGTTCGCTAGCTTGCATGTTGCTCGGTCACCTAGGCCGTCTCTTGAAGTGGAGTAAGTAAAACTTACTAATATTTGGCTAGGACGTTTTGTTACGCTATTCCAAGCGTGTGACAAGTCCTTGACTGAAGTTGATTGGCTTGTTGTTGCTTGAGGTTGGGTTGTGTTTGATTTGATTGGTTTAGACTTTGTTCCTTGATTGAATTTAGTTCTTGTTTGTTGAGCTTGGCTCATACTTTGGCTTGAATTGCTTTGAAAGAAGTTCAATTTGTGTACTTGTTTGATATGCTTCAGATATGCTTTGACTCAAACTGATTTGAAAAGCGTTTTGGTGAAAGTTTGTAATTTCCTTACAAAACTATTTTAAATTATTTACAAGTGCATGTACTAGTTCATGCCCCAAGCTCCAAAAAGGGGTTTTATCAGTCTTGGATGAACGCGTGATCATGACGGATCGCTCATTTCTTAGTCTTGGTGCAATATCGAGACATATCATTCTCAAGGCAACTTTGGTACTAGGTCGGTGAACATGTCATGACGGGCCAGTCCTTTCATGGTCTCGATGCAGTATTGAGGCGTATCGCTCTCGAGCCAAGTCTGGTACTAGGTTGGTGAAAATGTCATGATGAGCCAGTGTTATCATGATCTTGGTGCGATATCAAGGTATATTGTTCCCGAGCCAAGTTGGGTACTAGATCGGTGCTCAAATGTGTCAGATCAAGTCGCGATCTTTGATTTAGGTTCGGCATGCTTAACGTCTCGGTTTCAGTAAGTCATTTCACACGTTTATGCATAGCACGCCTTTGGGCCCTTGAACTAAAAGTGAAGATATGAACGAGATTGTGATGTTTGATGCATGGTCACACGATGGACTAATCTCTAGCCGTCGACCGATGGATTACGACGACGTTGCTTGACGAACTCATTGTCGGAGGACCACCGTCACCCTTGGATTAGGGGATGTTGCTCGATGGATTTTGAATGCCCAGTGGATTCCAGAAGAGCCGATGGATTTCGGCTGTTAATAAATGAACCTCGTGTGCATGAGTTCCTCACATTATAAAAGGGATTTTGGTTATGCTTGCATATCAGTGAGGTGTGAGTTCCTCATACTATGGAATGCATTTTGATTATGCTTGTATAATATTGAGTGCGGTGTGAGTTCCTCATGTTGTGGGTGAATATTGGTTTATGCTTGCATATTGTTGATTGATGATTCCTCATGTTTCATCCAAGACAAAGCTTTTGTTTTGCTATTGATCTGTCATCAACTAATGTTTTGGATGAGTTATATGCTTGTTGATAGGCAAGACATCCTCATACCCGGAAATTAGTGGGTTTTACTTCCTGAGTCTACGACTCACCCCGTTGTTTTTCAGGATTGTAAGTATTGAGGTCTCCCACTAGTGCTGGAGTTGCAGTCTTGCTAGAGGAGCTAAGCTTTACCTGGCCTTTGGAGCATAAAAAATGTAGTGGTTGTAAATATAATGGCCCGTGACAATGTAGCTTGTAAATGTAACTAATATAATTAGGGGTGAGCATGGTCCGGGTTGGGCCGGCCCACCTCCTAATCCTAGGACCAACCTGCACAGTGCTGGCCCTCAATTTTTGGGACCGAGGATCGACCCTATTGAGCGTGAGACTGAGGACCGGACCGACCAAGTAGATTTGGTTCGGTTCCAGGGTCAACCTGGGACCAACCAATAATTTATTTATTTCATTTTTTGTACTTTCTAAAAAGGCAACCGAGGACCGAACTGACCTAATGAGTTTGGTCCGGTTCCAGGGTCAAGTCAGGACAATCAATAATTTTTTGTACTCCCTAAAAAGGTGAGTGAGGACCGAACCAACCCTATGAATTCAGTGACGAGCGAGGTCAGCTAAGAGAGGCGAGCAACGAGTGTCGAGTGGGGTGAGCGTCGAGCATTGAGCAGGGAGTAACAAGCCAAGCGAGCATCGAGCGGCGAGCGGCACGAGTGACCCAAAGCGAGTGAGGTGAGTGTCGAGTGGTGAGCGGGGAAGTTGTTTCTTTCAATTTTAGCAAATTAAAGACTAAGAGGACAAATAAGATAGAAGAGAACGAGTACTAGAAGAGGATGTCGTGAGGATCTATTTATGCCATTTTAAACGCCGTGAGGACTCCTCACAAAAACATTTTTCTCCTTTGTAAATTATAGCTGTTGACGCCATAATTGTATATTTACAAGTGGTTGTTTTCCTAGCTGCTTATTGTTGTCTAAGTGTTGTTTGTAACGCTTCCGCATGTGTTTAATGAAAAGATAAAAAGAACGGGACGTCGATGTGCTTGGGACGTTGCAAAAATAACCCTCATCGCTTGTGACGCTGGAGATGGAGTTAGGGTCGTGACATTGCCTCTTCCGCATATCACTTATGCATACTTAGCCCCATCTATTCCCTTTCATTTCTTCAACATTCTTCACACAAAACCTGTGGAGAATTTTCTGGTTATACCAATTTCACAAAAAGGAAAGATCATGACCAAAGATCAAACCTCAAAATCCAAATCATTTGAGGAAAACCTACCTTAGGACCCACCCTCGGATCTACAGTTGACTCTGGTGGACAAAAACCAAAACGAAGAAGAAAGTCAAATACAAGCCACTAAAGGATTTCAAGGCCTGATTCAATCTAACCTAAGGCAATTTTTTTAGGGTCCATATGTGTAGTGGATCCCTATTGAAGTTCAACCCGCCCAGAATACCACGGGTCCTACAGAATGGGCTCATGTAGAGACCATTGGGCCAGGAGGAGGCCCAACAACAATAGGATTCAGACACAACCCAGGATCTGGATCCGGGTGGTCCTACTCTAACCCGAGTGGATCGGGTTTGACGGGTCTTCCATACCCGGGATTTGGACCTCGTTTTTTTCCTCTTTCAGGTACCTCCGGCAACTGACCAGAACTAGGAGATCCCCTATACACAACCGCTGCCGATGATCCCCAGCTCCAGTTGATTTTGCAACAACTCTCGAGACCGGAGAATTACTCCGTTTGGTCCGGAGAGCTTCGATAGGCACTAATTACAAGGGATAAAGACGGGTTTACTGATGGATTCGTATCTATTATGACTGACGAACGGTTGGCCCGCCACCAGAGGAAATGTAACCAGTTGTTCCAGACTTGGATCGGAAACTGTCTTGCCCCTGAGGTCATTGCCGGACTTTCTCCGATCGAAGACGCTCGCCGGTTTTGGGAAGACATTCGAGAGATGTATGTCAAGCTTGATAGGGCTAGGATTTTTTCAATAACTCAAGCCCTATCAGAGCTAAACTAGGGAAATCTATCTATTCCAGCCATTTTTAACAAACTCTTGACACTTTAGAACGAATTGGAGGAAGCTGAATAAAAACTTCAAGGATCGGAAGAAACCCTAGCTCAATACCGAACAATTAGAGAAAGAGAGAAGGTAACACGCTTTCTCTTGATCCTAAATGAAAGCTCCTTACCCTTTTGTAGTCAGATCCTCGCGATGGAATCGGTCCCTTCCCTTAGTCGAATATATCATCTTGCGGTATAGGAGGAATTGCAGTGACTGGCCTCAATGGAATACCTCAAGGTTTGGGATTGGGTTGTTCTCGCTGCCAAGGCGACATCGAACCAGCGCTTGCTCGCGACAAGGTCTAAGCATGGCGGTCTCAGAGGATCGGGAAGAAGAATGGCGGAGGAACTAAGGTTGCTGGAGGAAGAAGATGAGTTTTCATCATATTTTCAAATGGACGGCTGAGATGCAATTCGGTCATCCAATGACCCAAGGCGGACGAGGGCTTTATTGAGCGCGGATAGCCCAGATCAGATCACGCGCGTGGATGGCTGACATTATTTCGCAAGATCGGACGTGGCTTGCATTATTTTGCACGATCAGACGACTCTAGTTTCATCCTAGTGGCTTTGAGATCGGACGGCTCAAATCGAGCCACATCATCCCCATTATGGAGAGGATCAAATGGATAGAATTTTTCCTCAGCTTCCAACAAATCACATGCCCAAAATTCTAAGGGGAAAGGTAAATTTTGTGATTATTGCAAATGCCCTTACCATACTCGAGAAAATTGTTGGAAGTTACATGGAAAACCAGGAGAAAAGGAAAAGAAAGCACGAGATATTTCTATTGCAACACATGCAAAGGCTCATCAAACCATCAATAAAGATCAACTGCAGCAAATTATGAGCACTTTAAGCTAGCTGGGAACAAAGGAAAAAATGAGCAGCTATACAGGTACTTCTCACTGTTTGAGCTCCAATTCTAGTAAAACGTGGATAATTAATTTAGGTGCTAGTGATAACATAGTTTGCGATGAACATTTATCTTCTAAAATCCATAAAGCACATTCTCATACATCCGTGTGGCTTCCAAATGGAGAAGACACCTCTATCACAATATTAGGGACGTTCAACTTAGTCCTTACATTACTCTAAAAAATGTCTTACTCATTCCCAAATTCCAATTTAACCTAATCTCTGTGTTGAAACTTTGTGAAGACAACTCCTGTCGGATCTTTTTCAATTCTGACATCTATTTCTTGTAGGCCCTTTCGACTGAGAAACTGATGGGCTTGGATAACAATCACGAGGGACTTTACTTCTGGGCCACTCTTCCAAAAAATTTTGATGTTTCCCATTTTTCCTTGAATAAGGGCAGTCTATGTAATGCCAACATCAATAAAAATATTTTATCTCATTAGCGATTAGGCCATAGTGCCTCCTTTGCTCATCTAAAGTGTCATGTCTGTCCTTTGGGCGCGATTACCTTTTTCACAAAGCACTCCCATGCCAACACAACTTTTTCTCTTATGCATATGGATATTTGAGGACCATATCACACCCCACATCGAGACGGATCTCACTTCTTTCTCACAATTGTGGATGATCATACACGAGCAACTTTGGTTTTTACTACAATCTAAGGCCCAAGTCCCCTCTCACCTAAGAGTTTTTTTCACCCTCATCAAAAATTAGTTTCATAAATCCATACATCAAATTCCCACCGATAATGCTCAGTAATTTTTTAATCATGAATGTTCTTCTTTGTTCACTACAAATGGCATTCTTCACGAAAGTTCCTGCACATATACCCCTCAGCAAAATGATGTTGTCAATAGAAAACATCTTCATCTCCTAGAAGTTGCTTGTGCCCTCAAGTATCAAGCCTCTATTCTTGAAATGTTTTGGGGAGACTGTATGATCATAGCAGCATACTTCAATAGGATGACATCTAGGGTCCTCAATGGCAAAAGTCCATTCAAATTGCTTTTTGGGAAATGTCCAGATATTCGTCATCTTCGTGTATTTGGTTATTTATGTTATGCATCCACCATGGGCACTCGTGACAAATTAGGACCTTGTTCCATCAAATGTGTTTTCATGGGATACCTTAATCTTCACAAGGGATACCTAGTATACGATCTTTCCACCAGGCACTTCTTCGTCAGTGGGGATGTTATTTTCCATGAGGATGTTTTCCCCTTTCAGGAAGAATCATCTCCTCAACAAAATGATTCAACTACTGAGAATCGGCAATTTTTAGCCAATGATGATGTCTCAACTCCTACTCAGATGATGATCCTCATGTATCTCCCATGGCATCTTTAGCTCTTGAATATGATGTAGTCTCACCATTAGATATACATGATATGACTCTAGATATTTCACAGGAGGCGACATTAGCATCTCCTGTAGCTCCTTTGTCACCAACACCTCTAGATGATATCTCCCCTGGATCACATGAGACTGCTCCATCTGTCACACTGATTACTCCTCAACATTCAAATCGCATTACCAGACTGCCCACTTGAATAGGAGACTACATTTTTCATACAATGAAGTCATCTGATACACAATATCCTGTCTCATCATATGTTAGCTTTGCTAATCTTTCACTAGAGCACATGTGTTGCATTAGTAAAATATCTGAAGGACAAGAACCATCTTCATATGAAGAAGTTGTACAAGACCCTCGTTGGCAGCAAGCAATGGGAAATGAATTGCAAGCTCTAACAGAGAATAAGACTTGGGACATAGTTCCTATACCCACTCATCTGAAATTTATAGGGTGCAAGTGGGTATACAAGATCAAATACAAGGCGAATGGTTCAATCGAGTATTATAAAGCAAGACTAGTGGCTAAGGGGTTTATTCAACAAGCGGGTTTTGATTACACTGAGACTTTTTCTTTAGTAGCAAAGGAAGTCACGGTTCATTCATTTTTTTCTATTGCTGCTATTCATGATTTGCCTCTTCTTCAGATGGATGTTCATAATGCACTCTTTCATGGTGATCTCGAAGAGGAGATTTACATGGATCTTCTACCGGCATATAGGGGCAGAATAGAGTATGTCGTCTCCGTAAATCTCTATATAAACTCAAATAAGCTTCTCATCAATGGTATGCCAAGTTTACCAATGCATTTACAGCTGCCAATTTTTGGCAATCCAAACGTGACTATGCCTTATTCACATGGAAACAAGGTACATCATCAATTTATTTACTTATATATGTTGATGACATACTTATTATGGGGAATGATGAAAATGTCATCAAGAAGTTTAAGCAATATTTGCATTTGAGCTTCCACATAAAAGATTTGGGACCTCCCGAATATTTCCTTGGGATAGAGATTGCAAAATTAGATCAGGGAATCTGTCTTAGTCAATGCAAATTTATCTCGAAAATCATATCAGAAACCAGACTGTCGGGATCCAAACCAGCTACTATCCTAATTGAACAGTATGTCAAACTGAAGACAACTGAGTATGACAAGGGTTTATCACCCTTGAATGAGGATCTATTACTTTATCACATACTCATAGGGAAGCTTATATACTTAGCCATGACAAGACTTGACATATGCTATACAGTGCAGATCCTTAGTCAGTTTATGCATATGAATGTCGCGCTAAAAGTCGTAAAATACCCGAAAGGGTGTTTGGGCTTAGGAATATTACTGTCTCGTGACAACAACATAGAGATGACAGCATACAGTGATACGGATTATGCTACTTGTCCTATGAGTAAGAAGTCAGTCACAAGATTTTGCATCAAATTGGGCGGCTCACTACTCTCTTGGAAGACAAAGAAACAGTCGATTGTTTCGTTATCATCTGTCGAAGCGGAATGTTGGGCAACGCCAGAAACCAGTTGTGAGATGGTCTGGATAAGAGGATTACTCCAAGATCTTAGCATTTGGATAAAGGAACCAACTGTCCTATTTTGTGATAATAATGCTGCACTTAAACTTGCAGCGAATCTGATTTTCCATGAGAGGATAAAGCATATAGAAGTCAATTGTCATTTCGTCAAAGACAAAATTCAAAACGGATTGATTAAGACAAGAGGGATAAGAACTATGGAGTAGCTCGCAGACATGTTCACTAAACCTTTATGTCAGAGGCAACATTCATATCTATTAAGCAAGCTAGGCGTTCTAGATGTGTACAAACCACTAGCTTGGGGGGGAGTCTTGAAGATACCGTTGCCAACTAATTGATCTTGCTGCACCAGATTGATCTTGATCTTGATTTTAATTTATTCTGATTAGTCTATTATTAGCAAATTAGAATATTATGCATTAGGAAATCATTTTCATATATTTGTATATTTTTCTTCCTTAGATAGTTTTGCTCCTATGTAAGATAAATAGGACCCATAATGTACATCATTGATTAGTGAAAAAGGAATACAAAATACTTTTTCCTCAAAATCTATTCACTCATTTTTCTTTCATAAATAGTGCATGATTTTATTATTTTGTTCTCTAGAATAAAAAAAGAATAGAAATCCGTTTGATAACATTTTTTGTTTTTGGAAATAAATTTGGAAGAGAATAAGAAGTAAAAAAATTGTCTCTTTGTTCCCGAGAACAACTCCAGAATTAGGCTCATTTTCTTTTTTATCTCTTTCTTTTCTTCTTTTCCTTTTGCTCTCCTTCTTCCTTTAGCTGGTCATCGGTGATTGGCTAGAAGAGGATCGATGACCTCGCCATCGCCCAACGAAGGTGATGCCAAGCCTCGCCTAGTCATCGCGAGGTCGACCTCACCATGGTCAAGCGATGCTGCCCTCATGGTGGCCCGGCGAGGTCGAGCCTTGCCTAGCCAAGTCAAGGCTCAGCCAACGACGCTCGACCTCACTTGGCTAAAGGAAGAAGGAGAAAAAGAAAAAGATGTAATAAAATGATTGAGAAATTAAAAGAAATTCTAAATTATAAAAGAATTTGAGATAATACCAAACGCATTTATATTCTGAGAATAGAAATTTCAAACATTTATTAAGCGCCTTGAAATGCTCACAAATTCATTTAAGGAACAAAATAAATAAATAAATCATTTTTGAATAGAAATTGTTCCGCAAACAGAATGGTTACTAAACACGCCATTAGATTCCGAACATTGTTTCTAGGAAGAAGAGGGAAAATTATCTAAAAAGTCCTAAACCTATTTCACTTTTGCCAAATCAATCATAAACCTTTTAATTTTACCAATTTAGTTCTAAACCTTTTCTTATTTATTGCCAATTGAGTTCATTTGACCAATTTTGATCGGAATTCGCTAATGTGGACACCAAGGGTGCCAAGTGGCATTGTCGACGCTGATGTGGACAAATTTTAGTAATATTTTAAAATATTTTAATTACTTTTTCCGTTTTTTTCCTCATTTTTCCCCCTTTTTTTTGGTCTTCTTTTGCCTTTTGCCAATGGCTGACCTCCAACCACTAGCCATGGTTGGGTGAGCTGGCCTCGCCCGTCCCATGCAAGGCCTAGTCAGGCGAGGGCTAGCCTTGGCAAGAGGTGGCCTTTTCTAGCCTTCGCCTAAGCAAGGCCAACCCTCACCTAGGCTAGGTGGCCTTGCCAAGGCTCTCCCTTGCCCAAGCGAGTGTCGACCTCGCCAAGGCTAGCCCTTGCCCAGGTGAGTGTCGGCTTCACCCGGGCTAGATTTGGTGAGGCCGGCCCTTGCTAGGGTAAGGGCGGCCTTGCCTTTGCCCGAATGACGCGTTGCGAGGCTGCCCTAGCCTTAGCGAGGGTCAACCTCACCAGATCTAGCCTGGACGAGGCCGACTCTTGCTAGGTTTCGCTTGGTCCACCCTTACTTGTGCAAGGCCACCCATTCTGAGGCTCGTCCTTGCCTGACCAGGCCTTGCTAGTGGTGGGCAAGGCCAGCCCACCCTGCCATGGCTGGTGGCCGCCCATCGCCTATGGCTAAAGGCTAGCCACTAACAAGAGTAGAAGAAGACCAAAAAGAAAAGAAAAAAAAAAGAAAAAAAAAGGAAAAAAAATCAGAAAAAATAATAAAAAAATTCAAAAAATATTACAATATTTCTACGTTAGGATTAGTTATGCTACATGGCACTGTCGGCATCTACATCAGCAAATTCTGATCAAAATTGGTTAGATGGACTCAATTACCAAGAAGTGAAAATATTTAGGACTGAACAGGCAAAATTGAAAGATTTATGACTGAATTAGCAAAAGTGCAATTGGTCAATTTTTCGAAGAAGCAGATATTTATTGGAGACAACTGCATTGGCTTACAAGTCTTATCGGGAAAATCACTGTCTTCGTCAAGAAATTTCATCTCTTTCCTCGAATCCCCCGACACATGTGGGTCATCTATGTGGGCACTATTTGACATCTTTTGTGGATTTTTATCTATATTAAGTGGACTTTCCCATCATAAAGATGCCGAATTAGGACACGTTTGGTAACGTTTCTGTTTCGGGGAACAATTTTTGAACATAAATAGTTTTTTCTATTTCTGTTCTCGGGAACAATTTATGAGCATAAGAACGCGCTTGATAATTGCAAAAAATTTCTATTCTAGGAATAGAAATATGTTTGGTAAAGTTGAATAATTTTGTTGTTTCCTTTAATTTTTCATTTTTTTTCATTTTTTTCTTCTTTCTTTTTCCCTTTTTTTTTCCTTCTTTCTCCTTTGTGGCCGGTCGCCGACCACGGCGGCAGCTAGCGACCGGTTGGGTGAGGTCCAGCGAGCTCGCTGGAGCCTCACCAGGCCACCGCGAGGCTTAGTGTTGCCAGCGGCCAATGACACTTTGGTGAGGTCGCCGGCCCTCTTCAGCCGATCGCCGGCCACGGTCGAGGCCGGCGATCGGCCAAAAGGAAGAAGAAGGAAATAAAAAAGAAGAGAGAGAAAAATTATTTCTCATAATTGTTCCCAAGAACAAGGAAGCAACTATTTTCTATTTCTTGTTTCTTTTCCAAATCTGTTCCCGAGAACAAAAAAATAGACTTTTGTTCCCAGCAACAAAATTTTTATCAAACACGTTTATGTTCTATTTTTGTTCCCCGGAACAAAATAACGAAGATTTTTGTTCCGGGGTACAAAAACACTTTTTGCCAAACAGGGCTTTAGGTGCGTTTGGTAATGTTTCTGTTCCGGAGAACAATTTTTGAATAGAAATAGTTTTTTCTATTTTTATTCCTGGGAACAATTTCTGAGCATAAGAATGCGCTTGATAATTGCAAAAAAAATCTATTCCAGGAATAGAAATATGTTTGGTAAACTTGTATAATTTTGTTATTTTTTTTTAAGTTTTCAATATTTTTATTATATTTTTCATTTTTCTTCTTTTTTTTTTTTTCCTTCTTTCTCCTTTGTGGCCGGTTGTCGGCCACGGTGGCAGCCAATGAACGATTGGGCGAGGCCGAGCTCGCCCGGCCACCGATGAGGCTGAGCTCGCCCAGCCACTGGCGAGGCCGAGCCTCGCCTAGCCACGGCGAGGCTGGGCGTCGCTGGGGGCCGGCGACGCTCCGGCAAGGTTGCCGGCCCTCGTCGGCCAGTCGCCGGCCATGGTCGAGGCCGGTGACCGGCCAAAAGGAAGAAGAAGGAAAGAAAAAAGAAGAAGAAAATAGAAGAGATAGAAAAATTGTTTCTCGGAATTATTCCCGGGAACAATAAGCAATTTTTTTCTACTTTTTGTTTCTATTCCAAATCTGTTCCCAAGAACAAAAGTTTTACCAAATATGTTTTTGTTCTTTTTTTGTTCCCCGGAACAAAAGAACATAAATTTTTGTTTCGGGGAACAGAAACACTTTATACAAAGTTGTTCGATCCATAGACACAAAAATAAAACACCATGTTAGGTGGTTTTCTTTTCTTTTAGATTACAGTTTCTAACCCGTCCAGGAGCACAATCCATGGGAGGTCCACCAACAAGCGTAAGATGCTCTTACTTTATCTATTTTTTTTTAAAAGGCAGGATTAAAGCTGATTTTTAGTGATCAAAGTGGGTGATTCAAAAAAAGCAAGTCACTTTCTCTGTAATGCAACGGAAATCACGCGTCCGCCTCCCCCTCGGCTCATCCATTTCCTGTGGAACTTAGGCCACTGTTCATTCCGTTCATCTTCGGAAAATTATTAGGTGCATACTTCTATTTTACACCATTTTTACACTTGATTATGATAATGTATCATAACGTCACTCTGCATTGTGACGTTTCGATAGTTAATATTACGACCTGTCCTAAGATTGTATATTATGACATTAGCGTCCGTTAAACTAAGAGATCGCCGTTAAGGCTACTCTATTATATATTCGTTCCTCTCCTATTTGTCCCCTTCATGCTTTCTTTATATTTGGCTATCTCTTTAAAACAGAAACTACGTGAGAAAAGTTAGGCCTTGTTTGATAATCGGCCAAATAGTGCTTGATTTTAATTTTTTGTTCCTCAAAAAAAAAAAAAAAAAAAAAAAAGAATGTAAACCCGTTTGGTAACTTTTTTGTTCCCGAGAATAGATTTGGAACATAATCAAGAAGTAAAAAAAGTTGCTTCTTTGTTCTCAAAACAATTCCAAAAGCAAGCTCATTTTCTTCTTCTTCTTCTTCTTTTTTCCCCTTTTCTTTTCTTCTTTTCCTTTTGTTCTTCTTCTTCCTTTAGCCAGTCACTACTGACCGGATAGACAAGGACCGGTGGCCTAGCCATCGCCCGACGAAGGTGACACCAAGCCTCGCCTAGCCACTGCGAGGTTGGCCTCGTCATGGCTAGGTGATGCCACCCTCATGCTTGCTCGACGAGGTCGAGTCTCGCCTAGCCAAGGCGACGCTTGGTCAACGAGGCTTCGCCTCACCTGGGGCCGACAACACTCCGATGAGGTCATTGGCCCTCGTATGGCCGGTTGTCGGTTGGCTGAGGTCAGCAACCGGCTTAAGGAAGAAAAAGAAGAAGAAAAGGAAAAAAGAGAAAAATGTAATGAAATCATTAAAAAATTAAAAGAAATTATAATCACAAAAGAATTTGAGATTCTACCAAACGTATTTATATTATGGGAATATAAATTTGAATATTTATCAAACGCCTTGAAATGCTAAAAAAGTCATTTAGGGAAATTGTTCCGAAAACATAATGGTTACCAAACATGCCATTAGAGTCCATACATTGTTTCTAGGAAGCAGAGGGAAAATTATCTAAAAATTCATAAACTTATTGCACTTTTACCAATTCAATCCTAAACATTTTTACTTCTTGCCAATTAAGTCATAAACATTTTCACTTATTGTCAATTGAGTCAATTTGGCCAATTTTGGTCATAATTCACTGACGTAGACATCGAGGTGTCATGTGGCACCGCCAGCATTAACATGGACAATTTTTTAGTAATATTTTGAAATTT
Source organism: Eucalyptus globulus (assembly GCA_014182545.1). Lineage (NCBI taxonomy): Eukaryota > Viridiplantae > Streptophyta > Magnoliopsida > Myrtales > Myrtaceae > Eucalyptus > Eucalyptus globulus. Next base: position 29,301,032 of record CM024725.1, read on the forward strand.
TTTGAATTTTTTTATTATTTTTCTGATTTTTATTTATTTTTTTTTTTTTATTTATTTTTTTTTTCTTTCTTTCCTTTTTGGTCTTCTTCTACCTATTGATAGTGGCTGGCCACTGGCCATGGTTGGGCAAGCAAGCCTCACCTGCCACAGGGGAGGCCTGGCCTGGTAAGGGCTAGTCCTGGTGAGGGGTGGCCTTGCCCAAGCGAGACCAAGCAAGGCTGACCCTCGCTTAGGCCAAGTGGCCTCGTTGGGCGTTGCCTTCACCTGAATGATGTTGGGTGAGGCTATGCTAGCCCTGGTGAGGGCTGACCTTATCGAGGCTTGCCCTCACCCAAGCCAAATTTGGTGAGGTCGGCCCTCACTGGGGCCAGCGTGGCCTCACCTTCACTCGCAAGGCTACCTTGGCCTGTGTGAGGGCTGACATTGCCAAATCTAGCTTGGGTAAGGCCAACCCTCATTGGGTCTCGCCTAGTCAGCCCTCGCCTATGCGAGAGCACCCCTTGCTAGGGCTCACCCTCGCCCCCCACAGGCAAGGCCAACCTGCCTTGCCATGGCTAGTAGCTGGCCATCGCCTGTGGCCAAAAGCTAGCCATCGACAAAAGGTAGAAGAAGAACAAAAAGAAAAGAACGAAAAGAATGAAAAAAAAACATCAGAAAAAATAATAAAAATTCAAATAATATTAAAATATGTCAACATCAGCACCGACCGTGTTATGTGGTACAATTGGCGTCCATGTCAGCAAATTCCGGTCAAAATTGACCTGATAGACTCAATTGTCAAGAAGTGAAAATTTTTGGACTGAATTAGCAAAATTAAAAAGTTTAGGACTGAATTGACAAAATTGCAATAGATCAATTTTCTCAGGAAGTGGATATCTACTGGAGACAACTGCATTGGGTCACAAGTTTTACAAGGGAAATCACTATCTTCGTCAAGAAATTTCATCTCTCCTGGAATCCCAAAACATAGGTGGGTCATCTATGTGGACACTGTTTGGCATCTTTTGTGGACTTTTATCTATATTAAGTGGACTTTCCCATCATAAAGATGCCGAATTAATCACCTTTGGCAAAGTTGTTTGATTCGTTGACACCAAAACAAAGGGAGCACTGCTTTTGCTCAGGTGTGGACTTGCCATTGGCTCATGTTGAGTAGCACGAGGAGCATGTGAGTATGGCTCAATAGTTTTCTTTTTACCTTTCGTGTAATAATCAGAAAAAGCATGTCAAGTCTAAAATCGTGCTGGATCTCAAGTCTCAATCGAAGAACCCCGGGTGTTCTCTCGATAAAAACAGGTCGTCTCCTTGGGAGCAAAAGTAGAGGGGGTCAATATTCATAAGGTTCATCTACAGAGCTGCACAAAGGCACTTGCTTTGGATTTCATGGTCCGCATTTTATGGCGGGATGTCAATCACAAAGTTTGGATTGTTTAAAGATTATGCGGAGAACGGATGGCATTAACATGTGTTGCTAAGTATAAATCTGCAATTCCACCTACTTAAGAAGGGTCAGCTATAATAATGCCCAGTGAGTCCGTGAAAAGGAAAACGACGTGTCGATTGGCATCATCTCATTTACGATATGAGATGGATTTAACAAGATGGATTTAACATACAGCCGCAACTCAATTAGATGTTGGTTGTGCAAACAAGATAGCCATTATCATCTAACTTGCCCAAGACAAGGATGTATGAAGCCTTCTATAATTACTATGAATCGATTGTCAATTGCCTCGATTATCCACTATTCATATACTATAGATAATTTCACCGTTGTTGATCTATAAAAGATCCTAATATTCGCGTAGCTCTCTTCGAATTTGGATATAGAGTCTCACTCAATTCCACTCTTTGGTAAGATGTCCGTGTATAATCTTCAATCGATCTTAAACAGCTACAACAAATGGTGACTAAGCATGAGTGTGCATCTTATCCTCTTGATTTCTAATTGGGACGAGAAGGAAAAATTAATAGCAGAGGAGGTTTGTGCCTTAATGAAGAAAAGGCAAAAATGTAAAAGGAAAAAAGAAGACCGAGAAAGAAGGAAAAACTCAAGTATGGACTTCAAAACTCTTCGTCATATAAGCCGCTGCAGTAAGTCACCCCGAACATGAAGATGGCTGGTCAAATCCATCATCCGATACTGGAAAGTTAGGATAAAGTTCGAGAGGGTCATCGACTGTATCTTATTCAACATTGTCAACATCTAAGAAACAAAACCAGGACATCAAGGTCTGCACATAACTGACTTGCACGTTTTCATTCCTTTCAACTCCTACTTAATTTCATTGTTCTTTTACCATTGCCCCAGCATTTTTGACCTATCGATCCAGCATATTGATGTACACTTCAACAGCAAGCAAACTTGTTCCACGCAATTATTCGCAATCAAATACACAGGCAGAAAAATGGTCGAGCCCAAAGTACCAGGGATGTAGCTAGGGCTCTTAAGGCATTCCTATAGGAGGCAAACCGTGTAATCCCATGATTTCCATAACCATAATAGGAACACATACAATTGAACAGAAAGATTAACGCACCTATTTTAGAATCCATCGTTCTTGAAGCAGAAGCAGAAAAGCGATTATCCACGTGCAAGTCATTCTCCTCTATTGCCCTTTGTATCACTGGCTCAATGAGACGGCCCCCTCACCCTTTAACGCTAGGTTAATGCTCCTTATGTGAAGATACTTGAGAGAATTAGGGTTAGAAGAGAGACTTGAGCACTATTTATAGAGTTTCCAACCATGCCCTCTCATTACAGGCTGAGCTCAACTTGGCCTACACTAACAGCCCCATATTAGACTAATTAAGAAACCTTTTATCTCACATTAGACCAACCTCGTAAAACGGTAAATTACAATATTAATTAATGAGGCCCACATCAGGAAAACTCTTATATTCTTCCATTTGGGTTATATTAATTGAAATTGTACTATATGTGCACACATTGGTCTAGAGATAATTCTTAATAGTCAATCCTATCCCATAAAGTCTCAAACACCGAATCATTGCGGTAACTGCATGTATACACACACAGCCTTCCACGGTTACGAGTGTTTTCAACTTTATTGATATGGATTCACTATGGCAGTGTGGCAAATGGATAACGTCTCTCATAGAGAGATCCCATTGTCAGTCACCATTCTCTTACCTTAAGTGTCACAAAAACTTATGCCACTAGAGAATGACTTTATGGTTCCAATGAACTCACATATGCCTCGTCTTTACGATTAACATTTCTTTATGTATAACAAGACATATGCACAAGGCTAATAACCAGATACTCCTAACCTTCACTCAAGATTTATACAATACATTGAGACTTTTATCAATATATATACAACATAATAACAAATACAAATGTAAAAGTTGATATATATATATATATATTAAAATGTTACTAAATGTAACAAATACATATGTAAACTTTATTAGAGGAAAAGTAAAAAACAACTCTCACTAAATAACAATATCCTAAGATGCTCCTAAGTCCATGCTAATGACATGTCGCTCAAATACACATGGGCGTAGGCCTTTGGTTAGTGGATTTACAACCATATCATCTATAGGAATATGATCTATAGCAACGTCACCATTCTTCACTAATTCCTTTATAGTCAAATATTTGACCTCCATGTGTTTAGGCCCATTGAGATTTCTATTGTTATTAATAAACAACACTGCAGGGTTATTGTCACAATATAACTGTATGTGTCTATCCACAAAATAAAAAATTATTAACTCCCTAATGAGGTTCCGGAGTCCAATAGCTTGAGTAGCAGCTGGAAAACATGCTACAAACTCCATTTGCATGGTAGAAGAAGATATAGATTTCTGTTTCTCGCTCTTCCACGATACTGCACCTCCTGGCAACATAAATATGTATCCTGTCATTGACTTCTTATAATCTTGACAGCCAGCAAAATCTGCATCTGAATGCCCTGCTAGTTGTAAGTCCGGAACATGTTTATAAATCAGCATATAATCTCTTGTCCTCTTTAAGTACCTTAAAACATTCTTGGCAGCAATTCAGTGATCGCGTCTTGAATTTGACTGATATCTTTCTAGAAGCACTGTCGCAAAAGCAATATCTAGTCTAGTGCAAACTTGAGCATACATGATACTTTTAAGTACACTAGCATAAGGTACATTTTCCATTTGAGTGTTCTCAAAATCTGAATTAAGGCATTGTGAAAGACTCAATTTATCACCCTTCATAACAGGAGCATTTCCTAATTTGCAATGCTGCATATTGAATCTTTTTAAAATGCGATCAATATATGCCCTCTGAGACAAACCCAATGAATGGCGAGAACGATCCCTATGGACCTCAATCCTAAGAATAAAAGACGCCTCACCAAGGTTTTTAATGTCAAAATTTTTTGATAACATCCGCTTTGTCTCATGCAGTAAACCAATGTCACTACTAGCAAGTAAGATATCATCCAAATAAAGTATGAGAAAAATATATTTTCTCCCACTAACCTTAGTGTATATACACCGATCTACTTTGTTCTCAATAAATTCAAATGAAGTGACAATACTATGCAACTTTAAATACCACTGTCTAGAAGCTTGTTCAAGGCCATAAATAGACTTTTTCAGTCTACATACAAGCTTACCTGAGTTATCTGTTGCAAAACCTTTAGGCTCCACCATATAAACCTCCTCATTAAGGTCTCCATTTAGAAAAGTAGTCTTAACATCCATATGATGTAACTCCATATCAAAATGAGCTACTAATGCCAAAATCACTATAAAGGAATCTTTAAAAGAAACTGGAGAAAATGTTGCTTCATAATCTATTCCTTCTCTTTGAGTAAAACCCTTAGCTACCAGCCTAGCTTTAAACTTTTCAATCTTTCCGTTGGAATCCCTTGTAGTCTTATATACCCATTTGCAGCTGATAGGTTTATAACCTTTAGGCAATTCAACAAGCTCCCAAACACTATTATGTCTCATAGATTGCATCTCATCTTTCATTGCATCTAACCACAAATCTGATTGAGGACATGATATGGCAATTGTATAAGTCATCGGATCAATAACACAACCAATATCATAATCATGCTCTCCCAGGTATATTATATAGTTTGGTGGAATAGTTGAACGTCTTTCCCTAGTCTATCTTCTGAGTAGAGCTACTTCAACCTCATTCTGAATTTGAGGGGCTTGAGAAATTTCATCAGGAACTGTCTCAACAACAAGATCCTAAGCTGCAACAGTTTCAGTTTGTAGCACAAGAGGCTCCATAATTATTTGCACAAGATGAGACAGGGATCCAGTAATCCCCACCATACTATCATCTTCACTAGTTTGTGAGCAACTACCCTTTAGGGTTATAAAACCGATACCAAAATTTTTGTAGTCTGAGATTCCACAATTCTTGTACCTCCATTAATGTTATAAAATTGATACCTCTTTGAATAATCTAGGTAATATACGAAGTAACACCGAGTAGTTTCAGAGTCCAACTTACTCAATGTTGGATTATATAACTTCACTTCTGTCAGACATCCCCAAACTTTAAGATGATTCAAGCTAGGTTTACGTCTAGTCCACAACTCAAAAGGAGTCAATAGAACCGCTTTAGTAGGAACACGATTTAGAATATAAAGAGCTGTTTTCAAAACTTCACCCCACAGAAAATCAGGTAAATTGGTCCTACTAATCATACTTCTCATCATGTCCATAAGAGTTCGATTGTGCCTTTCAGCCATACCATTTTGTTTAGGACTTCCAGGCATAGTAAATTGACCTATTATCCCATAATCCTCTAAGTATTTAACAAATGGCCCTTTAAGTTGTCCATCATCATCATGTCTACCAAAATACTCACCACCACAATTAGATCTGACAATCTTTATGACTTTTCCCAACTGTTTTTCTACTTCAGTCTGAAAAATCTTAAATTTGTCAAGAGACTTGGAATTTTATTTAATCAAGTATAAGTATCCATATCGGGAATAGTCGTCTATAAATGTGATGAAATAAAAATTTCTGCACAAAGAAGCCATGTATGGTCCACTAATATCAATGTGAATAACATCCAATAAGTTAGAACTTCGTATGGTGGATTTCTTCTTTATCTTAGTCATCTTATCTCTACAACAGTCTACGCAAGTCTCTAAATCACTTTTAAGAGTAGGCAAGCTATTAACCTTTATAAGCCTTTCTACTCTTTCTTTAGAGATGTGACCAAGATGTTTATGTCACAATGCATAAGACTGTTCCTTAGGTAGAAGCTTTTTGGAAATAACTTTTTCAACGAAATAAGCAACGTACATGTCGTTGGGAGATAAACTCAATCAATATAATCCATTGGATAAATTGCAACATCCAACCTTATTTGAATTATAAAACATCAAAATACTATTGCTTTTTATTTCAAAAGAATATCCACACATGTCCAAACAAGACATAGAAACTAAATTCCTCCTAAAAGAAGGTACGTAAAATGTGTTTCTTAGCACCATCCTAAAACCAAATCTAAAATTAAAATAACATCTCCCATGAACTCGACATCAACTTCAAAGTTGTTTCCCACAGTGAGCTATGATTCATCCTGATTTGGCGTCCTTCAATTTATGAACCCCTATATGGTAAACGCAATGTGATTAGTTGTACCACTATCTAGCCACCAAGAATTGGTTAGGGTTTCAGATAGATTGGATTCATAAACAAATGCCAAAGAATCATTACCTTTAGGCTCACTCTTGGTTCTCTTGAACAACCAAGCCTTATACTTATTGTAGCGTTTCTTTACATGTCCCCTCTCCCTGCAAAAGTAGCAAAGAACACCATCCTTTTTGAAGAATGCTTTCTTAGGACCTAAATTGTTAAAAGGACCGGCACCTTCAGAATTTCTTTTATTATTGGAAGGACCAGCAGCTTCATAATTGCCCTTATTTGTATAAATTTTCAACTTTTTACCCTTATCACTGCCAGAATTAAAAGCATAAAGGGTAATGTGCCCTTTATCTTTCTTCAATTTTTCTTCCTCTGCCACCACCCTTGCAATCAAGTCATTAACTAACCAGGTTTTATCTTGGGAACTATAATTGGTCTTGATAATCCCAAAATCAGGAGGAAGAGTATCTAGAGCTTGATGCACGATACAAGTAGTGGGAATAACAACATTGAGAGCCTGAAGCTTTGTCTGCAAATCTACCATCCTCAAAACATAATCTCTAACTCCACTAGAACCATCATACTTCATAGTAAATAGTGTTTGCAGGTGTGTCTCTATCTCAGCATTAGACGAGACACGGTTTCTAGCCACGAAGGCTTCCATCATTTGCCTAGCAGTGCAGTCCGCAGGCAAACCACTTTTCAAGTGTTCTTGAATGGAACGCTTCATGGACAATAAGCAAATTCTATTGCTCTTTTCCCGAGTAGCAAAATGTGCTTTCTGAGCTTCTGTACTCTCAGTAGTAAGATCTTCCGGCCGATCGGCAGCAAGAGCCATATGAACATCTGCCATCTCCATAGCAAACAAAAAATCTTCTCTCCATCTCTTAAAGTTTGAACCAGCAAGAACCTTAATTGTGACGGAGTTACCATTTACATAAAATGTGACTGAAAAATAAGTAATGTATATAATTAGCATCATGTGAGCACTGTGTAACTTGACGTACAAGTACACATCCAGAGAGTTACATACAAAATTACATAATCACCTTTGGGCAGAATACATGACATGCAGTTGTACACTCCCCCCATGATAGCGGTTATGAGAATATATTCTAACCTTCGTGAATTCATCACCTTTGAGCATATGAACCACTAGGATCAGTCACTCCTTTACCACACCATAATGTATCTCTCTATTAACTAATACATAATCACCTCCTTTGGGAGACGTTAGACCAAGAGACATCCCAATCATTATACGAGACCGAAATTTCTCAAACCTAATTAATTGTGCCACTTTGGCCGTCACAACTCAATTGAATCCTTGAAACTCTCTCATACCAGGGATATAAACTTTATTTCTCACATACACCATATACATGTGATTTTAACTTTAGTGATAGGGGCAGTAAATCACTAAAATCACATATCATGCTAATTACACTACTTTATTCATTAATAAAATTAAACTTTATTGTATATTATTAATGAATCACACTTTTATAATGTTTATATGATAACATACCAGTAACCAAACACTTGTATTTCCAAAATCACAGAAAAATATAAGAAAAATACGCAAAAATACACTAAAAATACACGTATTTAGGGTTTTGTATGTATTTTTACATCCATAAAATCATCAAACATATAAAATAAATACACCACAAGATAGAGAAGGCTCATACGAACTTGCAGTTGCCAACCACGTGCCCATCGGAGCCTCCATGCTCCTACATGTGCCGCTTGAGTGGGTGACGCGTCGAGCTCATACGTGGGCATGGAGACTAGTCAAAACCGGTCTGACTGATTCCCGGCTTGACCGTCCGGTCCAACCGCCCGATCCAGTCAATAGTTGACCGGTTCAGACGGGTCAACGGGTCGGGTCAAGTCCTCGGTTGGGTCGGGTCAGACGCATATCGGTTTGGGTTGGGGCCGAGGTCGCTGACATCATCGTGACGTCAGCGCTCGCATGCGTCGCACTCGCGAGCGGTGGGGGTGCGTGAGGGCGCGTGACCGCACGTGGGTCGTGTGCTCGATGCCTTGGCAGTGCGTGGCCGCACATGGGGCCACATGGGGCCTTCCCCTGTGACGCGCAACCCACAAATTTGGTCGTCTCACCGAGCTTAGTCCGAATTTATAATTTTATTTTATTTTTATTGAATGAAAAATCACGAAAATCTCAAAATTATGGCAAAACTTCTATGCATTCGATAACTAAGGTTATGGTTGTTCTGATACCACATGTAGGAGGCAAACCATGTAATCTCATGATCTCCATAACCAGAACAAGAACACATACAATTGAGTAAAAAGATTTAACGCACATGTTTTGGAATCCATCGTTCTTGAAACAAAAAACAGAAAAGCGATTATCCACGCGCAAGTCCTTCTCCTCTAATGCTCTCTATATCACTGGTTCAATAAGATGGCAACCTCACGCTTTAGTGCTAGGTTAATGCTCCTTATGTGAGGATACTTAAGAGAATTAGGGTTAGAGGAGAGATTTGAGCACTATTTATAGAGTTTCCAACCAGGCCCTCTCATTACGGGCCAGGCTCAACTCAGCCCACACTAGCTAGCCCCATATTAGACTAATTAAGAAACCTTCTATCTCACCTTAGACCAACCCCGTAAAATGGTAAATTACAATATCAATTAATGTAGCCCACATCAGGAAAACTCTTACAGTTCCTCGAGCTGAGCGAGGTCGCTCTGGTTTTTCTTGAAATCCTCGTTGCAATGACCTAACAACTCCTCAAATGACACGGTCCCGAATGACATGGAGGCGAGCAAATTGAGATTGCTGCTCACAGTCGACACGTGTCAGTTCAGGCACAGAATGAAGCTTGAAGAAGCTGAATCTCCAATCAAAACACCAAAAAATCAATTGACTAAGACGAAGGAAAACGCACAACCCGAAATAAAAATCTTCCCTTGCAACTTTTCTCAGCTCAATATCCAAAGGAAATGCAAAGTAACTAGCAATAGCAAGTGAAATGAAAAGAGATTCAACTCAGTGATGCGATTCATAGCTCTAAGAGCTAGATGGAACGAGAATTGGAAGAAGAGAGAGAGAGAGAGAGAGAGAGAGGACCGAGAGGGATGGGACGGTGATCGATGGATTGCTGGAGGGCATCGACACTACTCTGCAAGTGGTTGCAGAAAGATCCCTTAGATTTGACTGCCCTAGTAGATTAATATGCGAAGGAAAGCTGCCCGAAGTAGAGACGGAGCAAGCAACGGAGCAAAGAGTGAGCACCGGAGCAGAGACAAAGGAAGCAACGAAGTAGCGAGCGAGCGAGAGCGCTGGAGTAGAGACGAAGCGAGCGTCGGCCGCTTGACGAATGCAAAGCCAGAGCAGCAACAAGAAGCGCAGAGTAGCAAATGAGAGGGAAAGCAAAGATTCAAAATTTGAAAGCTTCGTTGACTTGAAGGAGAGAGGAATGGCTTTTCTTCTTCTTAAAAGGAAAGAATGAAGTAGAGAATATAATAAATGCGTGCAGATTGTGCAGAGGATAGAGAGAGCGCAGGGCGTTAGCATGCAGGCTAGAGGAGAGAGAAAAAAATATTATTTTACCTACAGAAGTTCCATCTGTTGGAGAAAACTCCTTTATTGTTTGCAGCTGACAAAACATTTCTAATAGCCTAATCTTAAAACTTGCAGACTCAAGTGTTATAGTCTGAAGAACTCTAGATTCTACCGTCAAAGTCTAAAGACCACCAGACTTTAATCTTAAAGTCTACCCTCATTGATAGTTTCCAGATTGAAGAATGAATACTTATTCAAATGTAGGATTATCTTCAAGGATTCCATTCATATAGTTTTTGGATAACCTTATAGCTAGATATAGCACCTACTTGATTGATTATTCTTATTGGAATCAACTCTGATGTGAAGATCTTTTGAAAGGCGAAGTATACTTGGAATGTTCTACTTATGGAAACCAAGATCCTAAGTATATGGGCGAACATGATTGATGAGCTCTCATCACATTCCAAAAACGACTCGAGATCTCCTTGATTGATTCTGTCCAACGGTAGATTGGAAGAATTCCTTTGGAAAGTGCCAATGGTCGTGAATGCATGAAGGAGTATTTAAGGTGGACTCTCCAGTTGTTCTAAGTAATGCGTGAGAGAAAAATTTCAAAGTCTGAAGCTTTCCAGTTCTTTGGTTTTTCACTCATCGAGCTCAAAGTTGTATACAAAAGAGAGAGAAATTCTTAGTAAGACTTTGCGAGAAACCAGTAGAGACTCTTTACTGAAAAAATCGAAGATCACAAGTTGTAAAATCTCTTTTGATTGTTAGTGGAATCCAGTCAATGGGCTTTCAGTGTGGGAGAGTGGACGTAGGCTTGATCTAAGCCGAACCACTATAAACCTTGTATTCTAGTTCTCTTTCCCTGAACTTCTTTATTCCTTACTCTTATTCGCAACTTTATTTGTTTGCTCAAAGCTGAGTACATTCATAGTCAGTGATATTCTAAAAGCAACTTACTTCTTCTAAGTCTTGCGAAAAATTTTATTTACACCTATTCACCCCCTCTAGGTGTTTGCACTAGCCCCTATAATTTGTATCAGAGCATGTATTCTCATTTTATTGAAGTGTTTTTACTTATGAGTTAAAGATCTATGGCTAGTATTTTGGCTCCAGGTTTGGTTGAAGGCCAAAGCAACACCAAACCTCCTTACTTTGATGGGAAGAAATACAATGTGTGGAAGAATAAGATGAAGGCATTCCTAAGATCAAAAGATCCCCTGGAATGAGATGTGGTAGAAAAATGGATCAATCCCAAAGTTACATCAACTTCAGAAAGAGAAAAAGAAGTTGCAGATGTTGGCGAAATGACATAAGAAGAATTAACCAAGAGACAAGCTCTTGATGCTAAAGCCATCTATTCCTTATATTGTGCTTTATCTCCTATTAAGTATAACAGAATTTCATCTTGTGAAACAACAAAAGAAGTTTGGGACATGTTGCATGTCACTTATGAAGGAACTGATCGAGTTAAAGAAACAAAAATCAATATCTTACTCGGACAGTATGAAGCCTTCAAGATAAAGTTAGGAGAATCCATCACTGACATGTTCAGTCGCTTCACAGAAATTGTAAATGGATTAGCATATCAAGGACAACCAATATCAGGACCAATGAAGGTCAATAAACTGTTGCGTGGTCTCTCCAAGGACTGGAATTACGTGAAGACTTTAATTAGAGAAACCCAGAGGATCATACCTCTTTCAGTAGACGAACTTGTAGGCACACTTCAATCATATGAAGTGGAGCAAATCAAAGAGGAAGAAGATCCTAAAGGTAAGAAGTTGATTGCTTTAAAATCTAACAATGATTCTGATAATACAGATTCAGAAGAAGACATGGACGATGAAGAACTAGCACTCATGATCAGGAAATTCAGGAAGTTGAATAGAAAGGGAAGAAGATTCAACTGGAAGAAGCAAGGCACTCAAAAATTCCAGAACAAATCAACTGAGGATGATGAAGTCAACAAAGATGTGATTTGTTTTGAATGCAAGAAAAAGGGTCACATTAGACCTAATTGCCATCTACTGAAGAAAAAGAAAGGAAGAACTGAGAAATACAAGAAGGCTCTCAAGTAGAAACATGGAGCGATACTAAATGCGAGGAAAGTGATGAAGAATATGCCAACATATGTCTAATGGCAAATTAAGAATCAAACTCAGACTTTGAAATAGATTCAGACTTAGACTCAGACGAAGAAATCGAGATTAGCAACTTAAAAATTCCTATTAAAGTCTCGAAGTATATAGATGAAATTTGTCTTAGTCTCAAAACATCTCTTAAAAGGATTTCCGAGCTGAAGAGGGAGAATTTTAAACTGAAGCAACGGGAAACATTTTGGAAAGAAAAGTTTGAAAATTTGGATAAAAGTTTCGTTGATTTGAAAGAAAACATAGATTCTCTTTCGAAGGAAAATAATTTTTTGAAAGAGGACATCTCAAATATCACAAAAAGGTTTTCAAAAGGATCTAAGAAGTTAGAAAAGATTATTTTAGTACAAAGACCTTATTTCAACAAATCTGGTTTGGGTATGATACCAGAAACCATTCCTTTAATTGATTTTCCAAAAGTGAAGGAAAGAATCAAACAAAGACCTAGAAAAACATTTTACATAAATCATTTTCAAAATTTTTTGTAAAACCTATTGGCTAAAGTGCTCTCAAATGTTCAAAGTGTAAAAGTTCAAAACATTTTGAGAAGGAATGTCTCAAGGTTTGGAGACCTGTTAAGAGGGATTGGGCAAAAACTGTTTTTAACACTAACTCCCCTAGACCCAAGAAAATGTGGGTACCAAAGAAAACTTGAGTTCTTTTTATAATTGCAGGTCACTATCAAAAAGAAGATCCAATGGTACTTGGATAGTGGCTGTTCTAGACACATGACAAGTGATTCAAGTTGTTTTATAAAGCTTGTTCATATAAATGGTGGAAAAGTTTCCTTTGGTGGAAACAGCAAAGGAAAAATTGTTGGATGTGGAATTGTGAAAATTGGAAGTCTTACAATCAACAATGTCTCCTTGGTGAAATGATTGAATTACAACCTACTCAGTATTAGTCAACTGTGCAATACTGGATTCAAAATTAAATTCCAAGAAGGCATTTGTTCAAGAACTAGTAAAAATTTCTCTCAATCTTTCACTGGACGAAGACATGGAAATATTTATCTTCTAGATATAAAACCAGAAAGTTCTCAGTGTCTAATATCCATTCAAGATGAAGCAAACCTTTGGCATCGAAAGCTTGGTCATGTGAACATGAAGCAGATTGCCAAGATTTCCTCTAAGAAGCTTGTTCGTGGACTGCCCAACCTGACTTATCAAAAGTTTGAATTATGCACACCATGTGTTTTGGGAAAACAAGTTAAAAGTTCTTTTAAACCTATGAATCAAGTTTCTACTAATCGAGCTTTGCAGCTTCTGCATATGGACCTCTTTGAAGCAACCAGAACTCAAAGCATTGGATTAAAGAGATACTGCCTAGTAATTGTGGATGATTACTCTCGTTTTACTTGGGTTTACTTTTTGGCAAATAAATCTGAAGCATTCTCTCACTTCTCAAAGTTTGCCAAGAAAGTTCAGATTGAGAAAGGTTATGCTATTTCGAGCATACGGACAAATCATGGAGGTGAGTTTAAAAATTAAGACTTTGCAAAATTCTGTGATGACTCTGGTTTCTAGCATGTTTTCTCTTCTCCATACACTCCATAATAGAATGGGGCTGTGGAAAGAAAGAACAGATCTTTGTAGGAAATGGCAAGAACCCTCTTAATTGAGAGTAAAATTTCCTCTCAATTTTGGGCTGAAGCAGTTTCAACAGCATGCTATATTATCAATAGAGTGTTCTTGAGGCCTATATTAGAGAAAACTCCTTATGAAGTGTATAAAGGGAAAAATCCAAATGTATCCTACTTTCATGTATTTGGTTGTAAAGCCTATATTTGGTTGTAAGTATTTTGTTTTGAAAAATGTAAATGATCGAACTAGTAAGTTTGAAGAAAAGTCAGACGAATGAATTTTCCTTGGCTACTCAACCTCAAGCAAAGCCTACAGAGTATTTAACAAGAAGACTCAGTCTGTGGAATAATCTATGAACGTCAAGTTTCAAGACTCTATGCAGAATCAACTGGATCAAAATCAACTTGAAGAATCTGAACCTACTCTAGATTTTATAAAATCTAACTTCCCTGAAGTGGTTCAAATTTCTGAAGATAAACAACAAGATGAACCAGAAGATTAAACTGAAACAGAGGATTAGCAAACCTTCAAACCAACCAGCAACTGGAAACATAAGTCAAGTTATCCCAAAGAGCTCATCATTGGCAACATTGATGAAGGAATTCGTACGATATCCAAAAGGCGAGAAGAGTCTAGTGCTTTAGCACTTGTTTCTGAGATTGAACCCAAAAGTGTAGAAGAAGCCTTAGCTGATGAAAGCTGGATTGAAGCTATGCAAGAAGAGTTCAAACAGTTCAGCATCAACGATGTTTGGGAACTAATTCCTAAACCTAAAGGTAAGTTGATTATTGGAACTAAATGGGTTTTCAGGAACAAGGTGAATGAGAAAGGAAAAGTGGTCAGAAACAAAGCAATACTCGTGGCCAAAGGATATACGCAAGAAGAAGGGATAGACTATGATGAAACATATGCATCAGTAGCGAGGTTAGAAGCAATAAGATTATTACTTGCTATAAAGATTTGAAGTTATTCCAAATGGATATAAAAAGTGCATTCATAAATGGATTCATCCAAGAAGAAGTCTATGTGGAACAACCACCTGGATTTGAAGATCCAACAAAGCCAAACTCAGTCTACAGATTGAAAAAGGCTCTATATGGACTGAAGCAAGCACCTCGAGCCTGGTATGAAAGATTAAGTAATTTCCTAACTCAAAATGGTTTTATTAAAGGTAATGTAGATACTACCTTGTTCATTAAAAGGGAAGGTAAATATTTTCTACTTGTTCAAATTTATGTTGATGATATCATTTTTGAATCACCTAATGACAATCTATACAAGAAGTTCTCTAGATGTATGCAGGATGAATTCGATATGATCATGATGGGTAAGTTAAATTTCTTTCTGGGATTGCAAGTTAAACAATTAAAGAAAGATATTTTTATTCACCAAGACAAATATGCAAAAGACCTCATCAAGAAGTTCGGATTGGAGAATTGCAAAAAGACAGAGACACCAATGTCAAGTTCTTCGAAGCTGAATAAAGATGAATGAGGAAAGAGTGTAGACCAGAAGCTTTATAGGAGTATTATTGGTTCACTTATTTTCCTTACTGCATCAAGACTTGACATTTTGTTTAGTGTTTGTATCTGTGCTAGATTCCAATAAAATTTCAAATAATCTCATCTATGTGCTGCAAAGCGCATTATCAAATACGTTGCAACTACTCCAAAGCTAGGTCTATGGTATTCCAAAGAAGGAGACTTTAATCTCCTTGGATATTCAGATGCAAATTTAGCAGGTTGCAGAGTTGATAGAAAGAGTACTTCTGGTACTTGTCAATTGCTGGGCAACAAGCTGGTGTCTTGGTTTTCAAGGAAGTAGAGTACTGTAACTCTTTCAACAACAGAAGTAGAGTATGTGGCTCTTGGAAGTTGTTGTTCTCAGATTTTGTGGATAATGCAACAACTAAAAGATTTTGGAATTGAAGAACCGTGCACCGAGATCAAATGTGATAACACCAGTGCCATCAATCTCACGAAGAATCCAATTCTTCATTCAAGGGCAAAGCATATAGAAATTCGACATCATTTCATTAGATATCATGTTCAAAATGGAGAAGTAATGATTCAGTTCATTGACTCAAAGAATCAGTTGGCAGACATATTCACAAAGCCACTGGAGAAAAGTCTATTTGAGTCTATTCGCACCAAACTAAATATCATATCTTCTTTTGGTTAAAGTCTAAAGATGTTCAGACTCAGAACGTCCAAAAGTTACGACTGTAATCTTTGCAAGTAATTTAATTTTTGGATGAAATTTTGAAAAGGTACGTTTATTTTTTGAATCGCTACTTACTTATTTTATTTTTAGAAATTATCTTTATCGAGTTTTGAATTTATGGCAGTTTTTTATTTTCGAAAAATGCAGTTTTTATTTTTTTCCTTTATGACGATCCGTATACCCTATTTCATCTGCTTTATATACCATTGAATTTCTTCTTCTCCGTTTACACTCACTCAAACCCTAGAATACAGAGATTCTACTTTCTCTCATTTTCTCTCAAGTTTGATTCAAAAAGCTTTCACATTTTTCAACGAGCGAGTTCAAGAAATCCTCCAAGATAGTGACAATATCTTTCCGGAGGAAGTCTTCTAGAATTGCAAATAGGGGACCACAACACATGCCAGAGGGTCCTACCCACTTTGACTTAGCCGAAGAGGAAGATTCTCCTCCGCAACAGCAGCATCAACAACAACATTTTCAACCGCGTCAATCTTCACAGCAAGGAGCATCAACAACAACATTTTCAACCACGTCAATCTTCACAGCAAGGAACACAAGTTCCTCTGCAAGAAGAAGAAGAAGAAGAAGAGATCATTGAAAATGTTGAACCTGTAAAAACTCCGAAACCCGAATTTCTCTTTAAACTCTACTCTAAGTTAAAGGAAGGTGGTACGACGATGACTTTCATTGATGAGTTCTTGAGCGAGAGAGGGTACAGAAATGAAACTCATTTTTTTGTGGACAATGGAGAGTATGGGCATTGCGCTTGTAGGTTTGGTGGCAAGGACTTTTGCAAAATTTCCAAGTCATCCACGGTTTGGATCTTTTAATCAACCTGAAGGGAAGGATGATGATGAAAGGATGTACACGATTTTTTAGCTTAGGATGGGCATCGCTGCAAATGTTCATGGTGAGGAGACGAACTTATTTCGCTCTAAGGACCATAGGAAGATTTTTTCGAAACTGCTGAAGAGAGGAGTGATGAACCCTAGAAGTGTGGACTTTGATTTTCTTGATTTTTTGAAGCTGAAGCTGAGGGAGAAGTTTGCTCTCCTTCAACTTGAACAATTTTGTTCAAGGACATCTGTCGCCTACCCTGAATTGACTGCTTATTTCTATTCAAATCTGTCTATTCTAGATGCGAACAGATTTTCTTTTACGGTTAGGAACAAAGAATTTGTGGTGGATGTAGACACCTTGGCAGATGTGATTGGTATGGAAAGAGGGAGTTTCCAACCAATCAATGTGTCTGTTGGTCACGCCACTTTGTCTTTAGTTCGGAACAAGTTTGCTAAAGGCAGGATTTCTTACTCTAGAATGACTGCCTCCAATATTTTGCTACACAAGATTGTGATCAACTGCATCAGACCCAAATCCACTTCAAAAACTGATGTCTCTTGCTCTGAAGCGAAACTGATGTATGCAATCAACATCTGATTCAAGTTCTCACTGCCTCACACTATCCTAATGTACATGTATAAGATAGTTGTGAAGGACAAGGGGCAACTACCTTACTCTGCGCTTGTCACTCGATTACTCAGACATCTCAACATTCAGTTTCCTACTACTTTATGTGTTCGAACCATTGCTCCAATGGTGGTTGGACTAAAGATGGTTTCAAAAATGCGATTGAAGGAACTGAATAAGGCATTAGAGCGCCTAAAGGAGAAATTCCCTGCCAAAACTAAGCAAGACTCTACAGTGAAGAAGAGAAAAGACAAAGAGCCCATGAGCGCACCAATCAAGAGAGGAGAGCACTCATCTTGCAGGACAAAGAAGATGAGGATGATATCACTCTCTCCGCTTTTGCCTTAAGAAATTTGAAGAGCTTTGTTAGTTTTGAGGAGACAAAGGACAAATAGAACAGAGAAATAGAAGATACAGAGAAGAGAGGTGAAGAGAGAGAAGAAAAGAGAATAGAGGAAGAAGAAAGAGGAAGAGAAGAGGGTCAAGATGATTTTCTTGAGCCAACATTTGCTGTATCCTTGTCCGATGACTCGGACAAGACAACGAGTGGAAATGTAGGAGAAGAAAGAGAAAAACATCACCTTGGTGCAAAAGAAGAACAAGAACAGGAAGAGGAATTCTTTTCTCCACCTGAAAGCACTTCACCTGTTTTCACTAGTGATGTTAGTAGATCTCCAGCAGATCCAAAGGATATCTATGCCTCTCAATACCCTGAAGCAAATATTGAGGCATCCACTCCAAGTCCTGGTGATCGAACTGCTGATGTTTCCTCACATCTCAAGACTCCTGGAATTGATTTGGTTGGACCCAGTGCTACATCAGAATCAACGGCAGACTTTCAAAGACTGCTGGATCTCCTTTTGGAATTGAAGGGTCAGCAATATGGTTTCGAGTTTGAGATAAAGAACCTCATGATAGCTTTCAAGTCAACTTCAGACTCTCTACAAGAGCATATACAAGCCCTGAAGCTTCAAGTGCAAGAAACTGCAAAGAGTGAGGATATTCAATAGATGAAGGAGACTCTGAAGAAGCCGGAGGAGACTGTCAAGTCTATGGGGGATTTCTAGATCGTTCGCATCCCTAAACAGCCATGATCTTTACCCAACTCCTTTTATAATCATTCTCCACTTTTTGCTGTTGACAACAAAAGGGGAGAGTTTGTGCATATTTGACCTAACTTATCTTTATCTTTTTGGTTTGATTTTGATTTTTGGACTGACTTTGGTACTTTTTGGTTTGGTTTTTGGACTTTTGAACTAGTATACTTTGGACTTTTGACTACTGTTCGACTTTGAATCTTTTTTATGCTTGTAGTAACTAAGTTTGTGATACTGATTGTGGCTGGATAGTTATTTATCTTGCAGGATTAACATGTTTTCTGTAGTTGCAGAATCGATGCTATCCAGGTCCTAATCAACTTATTTTTATAAGATAACATGTATTGCTTAAGTGTTGTTTTGTAGGTCAAAATTATTCAAATCTGCAGGAAAGTTTTGTCACCATCAGAAAGGGAGAGATTGTTGGAGAAAACTCCTTTATTGTTTTGAAGCTGACAAAATATTTCTAATAGTCTAATCTTAAGACTTGCAGACTCAAGTGTTATAGTCTGAAGAACTCCAGACTCTACCATCAAAGTCTGAAGACCACCAGACTTTAATCTTAAAATCTGCCCTTACTGACAGTTTCCAGACTGAAGAATGAAGACTTATCCAGATGTGGGATTATCTTCAAGGATTCGATTCGTATAATTTTTGGATAACCTTATCGCTGGATATAACACCTACTTGATTGATTATTCTTATTGGAATCAACTCTAATATGAAGATCTTTTGAAAGGCGAAGTATATTTGGAAGGTTTTACTTATGGAAACCAAGATCCTGATTGTATGGGCGAACATAATTGATGGGCTCTCATCACATTCCAAAAACGACTCGAGATCTCATTGATTGATTATGTCCAATGGGTAGATTGGAAGAATTCCTTTGGAAAGTGCCAACGGTCGTGAAGGCATGAAGGAGTATTTAAGGCGGACTCTCCAGTTGTTCTAAGTAGTGCGTGAGAAAAAAATTTCAAAATCTGAAGCTTTCCAGTTCCTTGGTCTTTCACTCATCGAGCTCAAAGTTGTATACAAAAGAGAGAGAAATTCTTAGTAAGACTTTGTGAGAGTCGAAGATCACAAGTTGTAATATCTCTTTTGATTCTTAGTGGAATCCAGCCAGTGGGCTATCAGCGTGAGAGAGTGGATGTAGGCTTGATCTAAGCCGAACCACTATAAACCTCGTGTTCTAATTCTCTTTCCCTAAACTTCTTAATTCCTTACTTTTATTCGCAGCTTTATTTGTTTGTTCAAAGCTTAATACATTCATAGTCAGTGATTTCTAAAAGCAACTTACTTCTTCTAAGTCTTGTGAAAATTTTTATTTACACCTATTCACCCCCCCTCTAGGTGTTTGCACTAGCCCTTACACCATCTTGGCGAGCCGGCCCCACATCGCCACGTCAATCCACATGGCTCTTCATGATTGGTCTGGGACCTCGTGATTTAATAAGTGGGATCGGAGGTGGACCCTACGCTTGCATACCCGCAAAAAAGAGAATAGGCTTTACCCCAATCTAATTTATATTAAATTAGGTGGTGGAGAATATGAATGCCCACTAGGAGCATCCTCATTGCTCTCCGGTTTTCTTTCCTATATTTTCTTTTATTAACAGAACAAAGCAAGTCAAGTCAAGTGTGCTGTTGACAAAAAAACAAAAAGAAGAAGGTCAGCTGGATCTCAAATTTCTATCAAAAAGCACGTGCCAGCCACCTACCGCATAATGCTGCGGAGGAAATTACTATCTATTTTTTTTAGTAGTAGAGAGTATTGTGTTGAAGATATAAAATGGAACGCTGAGAATCCGTGGAGACCACAGCAGTGGGACGGACTGTGTTGTCTTAGCACTTCTCAGGTAACCTGTGGTTCCTTGCTTCTCCGTTTACTAATTCGATTGCTCTGTTTTCTTCTGATAGAATTGAATGGGGGTTTTTATTTATGTTTGATCGTATATCCGGATTGAGTTCCGAGAGACATTTATGCAATTCCCGGATCTCGGATTTCCATATTCATCTTCTCTGTTTCCTGCTTTCTTTTGAGGCTCTGCTCTGTCATTTTCCATTACTGTCTTTGTACTAGGACAATTCTCTCGAGATGGAAAGACAAGAACCCACTCCTTCAGAAGATCCAATACACGGGGCGTCTTCCTCATCGACCTCTCCGCATAGAGGCGACTATGGAGGCGGAACGCAAAAACCGAAAGGAAATGATCACGACGTGTTCTTGAGCTCGATAGGTATGGACTTGGGCATGCGGCTACTCCATGATCTCCGTCATGGCCTCGTCATTGCAGGAATTGACACGTTCTGCAGTATGGACTATGTGGGTAAGGGGATTCTCTACAGTCTTCCGCTGTCTAAGATCTCGATCCCAATATTCGGGCCGTACTTTGCTTCCGACAAATCAGGCCTTCGCGAGCTTGTTCACATGTGGAAATGCAAGAGAAGCAGTGGGCAAATAGTGTTGCCCATATTTGATGGAGTGGGACCCTCACAAGTGCAACTTGTTGAAGGGAGATCTATCCAAGCTTTCTCTACACATGAAGGTCGGGTGGACGAAATGGAACGAGGGGAATGGAGAAAAGCGCTCGTCGAAGTCGGTTCCCTGAGAGGATGGGAAGCAGAGAAATTTGCCTATGGGTACATTTACATTGTTCTTCACCGAAACATTATTTAATTTCTCATGAATAGATCTTTCTTGAAAAATAATTTAAATATTGCCCTCCTATAGCTGAAATTCAGTGTTATTTGACAGGAATGAAGGAGCATTGATTGAACTAGTTGTCCCACGAGTTGTGAGCTTGTTGAAAACAACTTTCAAGCTTCCCACAGAGTTGGTTGGAATTGATGATCATGTGAAAGATATTATAAGGTCAATAGATCCTAAATATAATGATACAAGGATTATCGGAATCCGTGGAGTGCGTGGAAGCGGTAAGACAACTCTTGCAAAGGTCTTGTGGAACAATTTCTCTAGTGATTTCGAGCATCTTAGCTTTGTACGAAATATTCAAGAAGTATCACTACACATGGGTATTGAGTACTTACAAGAAGAGTTCATTTGCGATATACTAAGAAGTCCACGTACATTGTCTAATGTCAACGAGGGAATCGGCATCATTAAATCTCAATTTGCAAGTAAGAAAGTCCTCGTTATTCTTGATGATATGGATGATGATGTTCACTTAGATGCCTTGGTCGGAGACGGTAGTTGGTTAAAAGCAGGAAGTATAGTCATAATAACTACTAGACACATGAGAATTCTTGATAAGGCCAAAGCAGTCCCCAAGTACGAACTCAACCATTGGACTCTGGATCAAGCATTGACCTTATTTAGTAGACATTTATTTGGAAAGGATTCTCCTCCCGAGGCTTATGAGCATATATCTCGTGATGTCGTATCTAGAATAGCGAGGATTCCCCTAATTCTTGAACGTATAGGTTCATCCTTCCGCCAAAGAAGAGAAGAAGTATGGATAGATACATTTATGAAATTAAAGGACGATGTGAATAATAAAAAGGATCAAGATCTGCTGCATATAACTTATGAATCTTTAGATTATGAGCAACAACAGATATTTTTGGATATTGCATGTTTTTTTATTGGATCATCTAAACAACAACCAACTTATATGTGGGAATCCTGTGGTTTTTCACCAAAGAAGGGGATTGAAGTATTGAGAGATTTGTCCCTAATTGAAATTGACAAAGACAACAAGCTATTAATGTGTGATCATTGGAGAGATTTTGGAAGGAAAATTGTTCATCCAGAGCATCGAAAAGAGCTTCAGCAGCAAAGTAGGTTATGGATTTACAAGGAAGCCCAACACATGCTTGACAACAACAAGGTAGGAGTTTTCTCTACTTGTCTTAGACGCTGAACGGGAGTCCATCTTCTCTTTATTGTTTGTGATAAAAATCGTCGCTGGTCTCGAGTCCCCAAAACTTGCCGCTTCTACCAGCAAAAATTGATTGTTGTTCTTGCCTGATCACGGAATAATTGAGGAGCAATTTATTAGTTATTGATGATTGATATATATTATTACCTTTATAGTATTGTCGCAACAACAAAATTACAAAAACAGAACATTTGACAGACCGCTTTTAGAGAAACCTGGCACATGTCAAATGATTGATGAAATAATTGGTGAATAAGCAAATATGTCATGAAACATACTCATGCAACTCACCATCTCATATTCTTCTTATTATCCATGCGTTCTTTATTCTTCGAGTGATCAAATTAATTTAATCACATATTTACATTATAATTAATCCTTGAAATTATGAGATATTACATTACAGTAGAAAACATAGGCTGATCAGATTAAGTTAATCACATATCTACATTATAATTAATCCTTGAAATTACAAGATATTACATTACGGTAGAAAACACGAAGTACGTCTTAAATCTTGTGCATAACACAAGGCTTCTACTACAATCTACAACATTTGAAAAATAGAGAATCTAAACATTCTTCCCATGCGATATAAAGAAGAAAACAGTTATAGAGAGAAGTCATCACTAAAAAAAAAAGAGTAAGTAATAGACACATTTAATGTGGAGATCAAATGGTTTGAGGAATGACCTAAAATAAAAAATAATATGATTTCTAATCCTAAAATTGGATGATTGAACTAAAAGGTAATATGGAAATATTATGTTAATATTATTTTGTTGAAGTTTATATTCTAATGATAAAATAACCTTACATTTACAAAAAAATTTAGAAATTTATAAAAGAATGATAATCAGTAATAAAACTAAAAAAAACATAACAATATGTTTACATCGAAATAATATTGACATAATATTTCCATATATCTTTTTAGTTCAATCATCGAATTTTAGGATCAGAAATAATGTTGTTTCTTATTTATTTTTTTAAATGATCATCACATAAGTTTTAAAACCATGTATTCTCATAATAATAGTTAACAACATCCTTATATTCTACTATTATCAAATGCACAATCAGGGATAGCTCTTCGTCCCATATATTTATGAAGCAATGCCCAATGGTGAAAAAGCAACAGATCAAATTTTTCTTTAATGAGATTAATATGCGATATGTCTGTAAAAAGTGGGTAAATTCAAGCCAGCGAGTCATTCCAATATTTTAAAGTTTAACTTTTGTTGTCATGCAACTAAATATGATTTTGAATCTTTCTGATGATTAATTATGCTAAAAGGTGAAAAGTACACAACTAAAAGCAATCATAACATATGGACGATTTGTTCAAGCATCACGCAAGCATGTGCGAATGTCATGAGTATCATTAATAATAATAAAAAATTTGAATATAAATATTGAGATGCGAAATAATATAATGAAGTAGCAAGATTGTTGAATAACATGCTACTGATGCTTTTCAGTGAGCAGATTTTTGCACAAATGAAAATGTAATCAACGAATACAACATTGCTTAGAACTAAAAAAAGGTATCTATGAAATTATTGAAAAAAAAATACAATAAAGATACACGAAAATTCTGAGGCAAAATTAAGTATGGTCTCATCTGAAAGAATAAAGCTTGAAGTTAAAATTCAAACATCCAAAGAATTTCCATATTATGACCCTCACGATTTGTGCTCAATGTGCAATTCATCACCTAAAACAAAACACAAATTTGAGCTCCTAAAATATATGGTTACAACAAAGAAGAATGCGAAAGACTTTAGGTATTCAATTTAATTAAATTTCACATCCAATTTTTCTGTAAGCAAGATCTCAATAATCGAAGGGCAAATTGATCGAACACTTAGATGACTACTATCTCACCTTAACAAAATCAACGTGGCAATGAAAAGAGAACATCAAATATCTATAGTATTAAAATGAGGAGTGAAAATCATTTTATCACATATAATCTATGATCGATTTTACTTTCATGTACAAAGAAAAACACTCATGAAAGAAAAACATGATAAAAAAGGAATGTTAAACATGGGTACCTGTTGGGACGACATTCCAGTTTTTCTTTTGCTATTGAGAATTGCAAAAAAAAGTACAGCAGGAAAAGAGAATGGGCGTGGGGGGATTCAACAATTAGCATATTCCAATATTGATACCTGTTTTGATCATAAGTTTGATAGATGTATTTGGGTCGTGAGAGTCATGTTGTTTTACATATAAAGGATATGGAGGTAGAGTTTTGTTGTTTCACATATAAAGGAAACAAGTTTTGGCAGATATATTAAAAGTATCGTGTGCACGAAGAGAGATATTTTATTGTAATTTTTAAAGAATGCAATTTTTGGGAATTCAAAAGGTGGAAATTGCGAAGGGCATAATTGGAGGAGGAAAAGTCTAGGAACACCCTTTCGAGCTTCACATATTTACATAGATTAGATAAATAATATGCAACCACAATCTATCATTTCACAATGTTGAAGTGAGAAGCCTACACCAAAATAGTATCCCAACAAATTAAAATCATTATGTCTTTTCTCATATGCAGTTGGCTTCATCTCATCATTTAAAATTTATGCTCCACAATATTTCTTATTCGCAGGGCACTAATATGATTCAGGCCATTTGTCTCGAAGAACATGACTCCAAAAGAAGCTACACAGGTGAAAACTTTAAAGGACTGACCAACTTGAGGTTCCTTAAAGTATGTGGTGCAAATTTCACTGGAGATTTCGAGAACATGCTTAGTGAACTTAGATGGCTTCATTGGGAGCGTTGTCCCTCGAATTTTGTGGCGGCCAACTTTCATCCGAAGCAATTAGTTGTGCTCAATCTGTCAAGGAGTGAGATTTCAGAGGATTGGGGAGGATGGGGTCCAATCAAGGTAAGATTTAAAGAAGGCATATCTTTTATGAATAATCACATGTTATCCAAGGGTCCATTGCACAAATTCTCCTTTCTTTCTTTCGAAAAAGGTTAATATCCTTTTTCAGATTCAGGATTTTCCTTTAAATAGAAGAGGTTTTTATAGGCACCTAAATATACCAGAAACTTCCGCCCCTTAAAATCTTAAACTAATGGTATCCTGACAACCAATCATGCGTAACATTTGGCATACTTTTTCAACTAATCTATTAAGAGTATAGTTACCGTATGTGTGCGTGTCCTGATTTTTTTTTAACTAAATGGTTTATTGCTACTAAGACAATTTCTCCCCTTGTAAAAGTATGTCTGTATAGCGATTCTTGTTATATTTCTATGTTAATCTTCCTACATGAGAAATGAAAAGTTACAACTGCTATTGCACGAAATACTATTTGAATTATCGTAGACAAGATAATTATTTTAGAAACAAAAGTTGACCCCACTACTTCAAAATAAGTGCATTGCTTTATTATAGTTCTGTGAGGGCGAACTATGTGTTATTTTTGTGAGTGCTAACCAGTTGATATTTATTTCAGTCAAATTGGAAGGTAAGCCTAATACAATAAGAAAATATAGTTAGCGCTTGTGTATTACTAACATTCTTTATGCAATGGGTATGCTAAAAAAACACTACTACTTAAGAAACATTTAAACAAAACAAACGTGAAGCAAAGGAGAATCATAGCAATGACAGCATGCGAACCGAGTTATGAAACATTTATATATATTTTTTATAAATTAAAAAAACAAGGATAGTGAAAAATCAGGCATTGCAGTGTTTAATCTTACAGGTAACCTCTCTTTCTTTCAGATGGCAGCAAAGCTCAAAGTTCTGAACCTTTCGAGTTGTCCATTTCTAAGAACTCCTGACTTGTCTACTTTCAAAAGGTTGGAGATTTTGATTCTTGAAAAATGTGAGAATTTGGAAGAGATTCATCTTTCTATCGAGGATAGCAAATCCCTCGTCTCCTTGAATGCCAGTGGTTGTAGGAGACTAGAGAAGCTACCCATTGGAGTTGGTAAATTGGAAGAATTGAAGGAGCTTCTCATAAACGATACTGCTGTACAAGAGATTCCGATGTTGGGAGATGGATTGATGAAGTTGGAGATTCTAAATGCCTCGTGTTGTGGGAGATTGGAGGAGCTACCTGCAGGAGTAGGTAGAATGGAAAATTTGAGGGAGCTTCTCATAAACGACACTTCTATACGAAATATTCCGATGTCGGGAAGGGGTTTGAAGAAGCTAAAAACTCTAAGTGCCTCAGGTTGCAAGAGTCTAGAGAAGCTTCCGACTGAAGTGGATAGCATGTACGAATTGAGGGAGCTTCTCATAAATGACACTGCTATACAAAAGATTCCAATAAGTGAAGGTGGTTTGCAAAAGCTAGAGACTCTGTGTGCCTCGTATTGTGAAGACCTTGCTCAACTTCCAATACATGTGGCCTCCCTTCAGTCATTAACTAAGCTAGACCTATCTCATTCTGGGATTGAAGAATTACCTAGAGCCATTTCCTATCTTGAGTCTTTAACTCAATTGAACCTATCTTATTCGTGGATTGAAAAATTACCAACATTCTACGACGATCTTTCCTCGTTAACTCAGTTGGACCTATCTCATTCAGGGATTAGACAATTTCCAAAATTCGTGGGCTATATGCAGTCGTTAACTCAATTGGACCTATCTCATACAGGGATTGAAGAATTACCAAAATCCATGGACTCCCTTAAGGCGTTAACTCATTTGAACCTATCTTATTTAGGGATTAAACAGTTACCCCCATCCATGGGAGACCTTGTGTCTCTACAACACTTGTTATTACAAGGATGCTGGTTGTTGAGACACTTACCTGATTCAATCGAAAGGTTGACATCATTGACTAAGTTGGATTTACAATCTATAGGAATTGCGGATTTACCTCATGGCATTCGGAATATGAAGAATTTGAAGATCTTGGACATTCGTGGAACTAACATATTAAGATTGCCTGATCGATTCAGTTTTGCCCTACCTGATCTCGAGATATGTTGGGAACAAATGTGATGTCATATGCCTGATCAATTCAGATCCCGTTATGTTAGTCTACGTCTAGATTTGCAAGCTTCGACATTGTGTTGTATTAGTTGATTCATAGTTTTTGAATGATTCTGCAGTATGATTGAATTGGAACACACCACGTCTCATATCACTTAAAGATTATGTCATACTGCTTACTTTTTGAATCGCCTCCCAGTTAGGTCTCTCGTGTAAAGCTACGTGTAAGCGGGGTTGATTAGAAGATTGATCACATTATGATTTTCTTGCTGGACTAAATAAAAGGAATAGGGGCATCACGAGTTTTCAAAGCAAAGAGAAGAATTGAGACTCGAAAAGCATTTTCGGCCGAACTCATTCGAGAATCAGCTGAACTTGTTTGTACCCAGCGTCTAAACCTCAAAATCCAGACAGCTATGTTTCATTGTGTAGTCTCAGTATCTTTGCATAAACATTGACTCCGACATGTGAAATACATTCGCGATAGATGAACCATTAGAGACGACTCTCATGATGAGAGGAGATCAGTGTCGCATCACACAAATCCTGTGTATGCTCTTCACAAATTCCATGGATAACTCGCACAAGTACCTCTAAAAAAATGTGATTTCGGGGAGGCCGGAAATAGTAGCAACGGAAGTTTCGATCGAGAGAATGTGTCAAACACAGCAGAGACATGGAAGAAGGAAATTTTCTTGAGTCGAAGATCAAAAAAGTCATCGATCAAGTAGCATCCCAAACCTGCCATTGATTTGACAAAATAACTGAGAAGTAACAGTAACATGTTCAGTCATCCATTAAGTATGAAGCTCAAACTTCGACGAATTAAACTCTAAGCAATGCACCAAGACAGGAGAGTCCTATGATAAACTGATAAAAGAAGCAAACCGAAACCGAGCAGTCTTGGATGGGAGAAATTACCAAAAAAGTTCTAAACCTATTACAATTGTGTCAATTTAATTATAAACTTACTTTTTTGACCAATTGAGTCTTAAATCATTTGTAATCATGTCAATTCAGTCCTTTCGGCCAAAATTGGCTGGTTGGCGCTAATGTGACCATTGGCACCAATTTTGTTCATAATAATTTATTTTTTGAATTTTTTTAATCTTTTTTTTCCTCCTCCCTCCTCCTCCCTCATTCTTCCTTTGACTCTGGCGACCGGGTGAGCTCGCTCGGCCACCACTAGCGGGGCGAGCCCTCGTCAAATCTGGTGAGAGCTCACATTGTCATGCCCCGATCCTCGAACACGTGCCCATCTCTCACCTGGTCG
Source organism: Eucalyptus globulus (assembly GCA_014182545.1). Classification (NCBI taxonomy): domain Eukaryota; kingdom Viridiplantae; phylum Streptophyta; class Magnoliopsida; order Myrtales; family Myrtaceae; genus Eucalyptus; species Eucalyptus globulus. The sequence continues at coordinate 29,329,879 of CM024725.1, forward strand.
ATTAATAGCGACGTCCCAGGACGCAACGCCGACCCATTCATTTTAATATGTATGCGGAAGCATATAGAAAATCCTCAGACAATAAAACAATGGGATAGAAAAGTAGGGCTATATTTTTCACAATTGAAAAACTACAACCACACTTTTATACACAGCAAACCACATAGTACATATTACAATACTATTCACAGAAGTCTGATCTATCATACATCAGTCCACAACTTAAGGTTTGCGAAACAGGATGGGATCTCAATCCTCATCCGGGTCGTACTCTGGATCCTCCTCCGGATCATCTTCTTCATCATATTCTTCTTCTTCTTCTTCTTCTTCTTCAGGTTTGTCCTCGAGCTCTTCCTCCACAAAATTCACCTTAGGCTCGTCCTCAGCTTCATCCTCCTCCAACTCCTCTTCTATCTCAACTACTCCTTCTTCAACTCCCCAGCTGGAATCCACGTTCGAGCATACTGGAGATTCAGGGTCATCAAGTTTGGGGTCCTTAGCATCCACTACCGACCCTTCCTTAGGATCTGCAGTCCCTTCTTCGAACGCCTCTTCCAAGACATACATCGGTACATCACCTTCTGGAATGGGACCTTCTCTTCGCCCATCAAAGTAGTGACGGTACCACGATCGATACTCGTGGGGCCTCAAAGCATCCTGACCAACATCAACCCAGACAATGGACTTTACCAGCACGTACTCTAGTCCTTCCAGGTGAGGGTGTATATGGAAGTGGTATGCTATCTCTATGACCTCTTCAGGAATGCCAAAATGCATAAGAGGACGAGGAGGTGGAGGTGTTGCCATCTAGGGGCCTGAAATGGTTATACAATAACCATTGAGACAACGTCTCAGCAAGTTCTACCCCCTAAGACCCGATTAGTAAATCAATGCACTATGGGCTGCCTAAGCACACATAGGTCAGAGGACTTACCTTGGCCTCAGATTCCACCTACAAATTAGCACAATTCGAATAGGCACCCAATTAACCACTACAGATCGAAACATCGATCAATCGACCTAATCGATTACATGTCAGACAGACCATTTCTTGGTTATTTCAATCAATACTGTCCATTCTCCAAAATAACCTATCGGGTTACCGAGCCAGTATATTAAATGATTTATTCTCTGAAATGACATTCTAAGTCACCAAGTATATTCATCATAACGTCCATTCTCCAAAATGACATGTTGAGTCACCAAGTCGACATTGCATACCGTCATTTCTCCAAAATGATCTATAGAGTCACCGAGCTGGTATAATATGATATTCCAATCGTATAATCAATTTATCATTTTTATCATTTCCGACAAAAGTACACGTGCGTGGGCACACGGTCGGCCTTAGCTAAAATACTATAATTTCATTTCCACAAATCCCACCATTAATTATTGTAGTCCACCAAAACATTTTTTTGGCACTGTCAACCGACGCCCAGTTATTTTCCAATTAATTATTCACAATGAATTAATTTAGGGAATAATCATAAAATTATCAATAAATCAATTTAGCACAATCTAGCACTCAATAAATTAAAGAGACTGCATCACAATAATCAGCATAAAATTCCGGTTGGCGACCATCCCGGTCTAATTTCCGGAAAATAAATAATTAATTAATTAATTAATTTCGAAAATTATTAAATAATTACGATAAATCCAATTTAGGCCGGTAATGCCTAATTGGAAGCCGAGATGAACCGGGAAAAATCCCGAGGTTCGTTCAATAAATACTAGAAGCTCTCCACTTGCTAATGACTAAGTTTAACCACCTAACATGCATCATTAAGTCACTAATTTAATCGTTCTAAACTAATCTAACCACCTAATCATGCTTAATTAACACTAGTCAACCTTTAAGCATCATTAGAAAACTAAGCAAGGATAAATGAGCTAAACTCACCCGTTTAACAATCCGCTCGGATTGAAACGTCGGGAACGTCGCGGGGGACGTTTTACTCCAAAGTGGGCCTAAGGTTCGGGGCTCGGAAACACCTCAAATCGGACCTAGAAGTGGCTGCGAGACCCACTTTCTAGCTTGCTGATCGCTGCTGGATGGTGGCTGGTTTTGGGGCTAGTTGAGGCGTGCAAGGGTCGAGGAAGCTACAGCTAGGCCAAGCGGCCAACGGCGAGGCTCCACAGCGGCTCCGGCGGCCTGAGATGACCCATGACAGCCCTGGGACACACAACAGGGACGGCTGGATGGCATGAGGGAGGCGGGTCATGCGCAGATGGCGCGCGGCTAGCACGGGCAGCGCGCACGGCGGAGACGACGACGGCTTGGCGTGCAGCAGCTGGCAGCTTTCTCCGGCAGCTCCTCCTTGGTCTGCTGGTTTCGAACAAAGCAAAGAGAGGGAGAGAGAGTCTTCAACGGTGGAATGAGAGAGAGTGAGGGAGAGGATAGAGATGAGGGAGAGATGGAGGGCCCCTTGGCTTGATTTTTCCACACAAATATCTTTCAAATTCATCCTAGGCCATGCACACTTACTTGGCCTTCATTAGGCCACCAAGGCTTGCCCAACAACTCATGAAATGGTCCAATTTTGCTAGGGCATGGGGGAGCTACGAATTTGCATGTAATTGGCTTCCATTGGACATCAATCCTCTCTTGATCCACTCTCAATTGGCTCTCATAAATTCAATCGATACTTCAATTATCAAATTGATAATTTTCCTCACCCATGAATCCATCTTACATCCCAATTTTGTGACCAAAAACAATCCCCGACATTTTCTGAATAAAAAGGGCCTTGCAACGACTTTTTCCCAAAAAGTCTCGGGTTGCCGAAAAATCTTCTGAAACTGAGTCGACATTTCTAGAATTTATTGTGACATGACAGGATCTTCAATTTCTGAAATCGGACTTGAATTCGCGGTTAATTTCCATTCGGCACGTTTTTAGCGTGACCTAGGCTATTGGGTAGTTTTTTAAAAAAAAATTATTGCAAATGACCCGTGGTCGATTTTCTTCAAGCCACAATGAACCCACTCAACTCAATGGCGACTCTCAATTGTCGTGAAAATCTCGAGGATTCAAATACGGACACAGGGTACCAAAACGACAGAAGAATCAGTTTAAGGCCGATCGACGAGAATTTTCCAATTTAGTAGTGTCACCCACGATTAGCCACACATGTTAGTTGAACAGACCTATCTCTGATCTCGAATCGATTTTTAACTGTGCCGTAATGGCCTCTAAAGATGAGCACGGTCGAGAAGCCGATTTCCGGTCGAATTCTCAAGTTTATTTTCCTTAAAATCCTTAATAGCTTCCCCAAATAGTCTAGTTATCTCGAGAGTGATCAACTCTAAGAACAGCCCTATAGGCACGTCAATGAAATGTCTGATTTATTCAGTAGAAAATAGGATTGAAAAATCTAGGATGTCACACGCATTGCCAGTGGCTGAGTGAACAGCTTGCCCAGCGATGGCGAAGCAAGCCCTTTTCGAATCCAGCGAGGGGGGCCTTGCTATTGCTGGGTTTAGTGAGGGCTTGCCTTGCCCAACGATGGTGAGGCGAGCCCTCAGTAGATTCGATAGGGGCTCATCTTGCTAGTGGCCAGGCGAGCTCACCTAGCCACCCCGGTCGCCAGAGCCAAAGGAAGAAGGAGGGAAGAGGAAGGAGGAAAGAGAAGGGGGAAAAAAAAAGAGAAAAAGGGAAAAAAATAGATTAATAAAAAATTCAAAAAAGTAAATATCATTAAAAAATTGTTGATGGTGCCGGCCAGAGGCCATGTCAACGTCGGATGTCCAATTTTGGCCGAAAGGACTGAACTGGCATAATTACAAAAGATTTAGAATTCAATTGGTAAAAAAAAAATAAGTTTATGACCAAATTGACACAATTACAACATGTTTGGGACTTTTTTGGTGATTTTCCTGTCTTGGATGTGAACAATGAAAAGAACAATTTCTAGCCAAAAAAAATAGCTTCAAAATGTTTAAAATTCAGACATCTTTGTATGGAACTAAGAAGTTGTCAAGAAGCAATTATGTTTTGACAAGAAAATGCAGTAACACGGTATCGGAAATTGAATGTTGTTTAGACATACAAGATCGTACCGAACAGCCTGCAACTTTTGCTGCCAGTTTGGAACCTAAGGACATAATCCTTCATAGTATCAACACATCTCCAGTCGAAGTTTATCATGAATGGTTACCGAATTAGACCGCTGCTTCTTGACTTTTGGTAGGAATTTCAATTTTCAGTTGAATACCAGAAGTGGTGCCCGCTGGACTCTCGTGCCAAATTAAGAAACGGATTTCAATGAACTCCAATTCGCTAAAATATTCAGCTCGAAGGATTTACATTAATCATTATCAATTCCGTACTCTTTACTGATCGATGATTTTTCTTCCTTTTTTCTTTTAATCATGATGGATTTATGAGATGGGCCTGAGTTGGCCCATCCGCTCAAGTTGGGCCCAAAAGGGCCCGGCCCACGGGAATAGGGCCCGTGGAAGGGGAAGGTATAAAAAGGATGAGAGAGAGAGAGAAGACAACGTTTAAGAAAGGAACGTACGTCTTCTCCCGCGGGTTCTCTCTTCCTCCAAAAAGGAACAGTAAGTTCAAGGCACTGTTTTCTCCCCTTCAAGGCGTCATCGAATCGAACGGGGCTAGAATTTCTTCCTCTTCTTCGGCATTGGTGTTTAATCTGTGGCTAACAAGGTACGCTCGAATCCGTGGTGTGCTTTACGATCGGTGATGCGTGATTTCCGGGCTTCGCTTCCGCATTGATTTAGGGGTTCGATTTAGTGTCGAATCCGGCTTTCGGGATCGGTAATTCCCAACATTGGTATCGAGCCCGCTTTCACGTTTTCCCGATCAATTTCATGTTCTTTGATTGAGTTTTCGCGAAGAAACTTTCGGCCGTACGGAACCGGGCGAAAATCCCGACACCCGAGACTTCTTCGGCCATTTTCATGAGTTTTCGAATGTCAAAAACAAATTCTGAAAGTACTGGGAGAAAGGCGGCGTCGAGGCGAGTCCGGCGACATGTTGTGCGTCGCCGGACGACGCCGCACGCGCCCACACGCGCGGCCACAAGCCGCTGCGCGTGGGCGCCACGCGCCCAGCGCTGGCAATGGCCAGCGCGTGCGCCACACGCGCGGTGACGAACCGGCACGTGCGCGCCCGGCGACCGGCAACGGCACGCGCCGGTCCGCGGACCGGCAGCGTGCCGCGTCTGTGATGACGTCACCGTGGCGTCATCCAACGGTCGGTAACCGCCGGATGACGTCACCCGATGACGTCTCGCCGGGCGGTCACCGCCAGCGACCCGACCGACGACGACCCGACCCGAACCGCGACGCGCCCGGCACGCCGCACGGCACGTGCCGGGTGACGTCTGGCGTGACGTCATCCGCGCCGCGCGCTGCACGTGCGCGAGCGGTTCGCCCGTACGGCCCGACCCGGTCTGTCGGTCCGCCCGGTCCGTCCGGTCCGACCGGTCCGCCCGGTCCGTCCGGTCCGTCCGACGACCGTTGACCGTTGACCACCGTTGACCGACGACCGTTGACCGTTGACTTTGACCGTTGACCCGAAAAAAAAAAAAAAAAAAAAAAAAGGAATTTGTTTCTTTTTTCCATTATGCCTGTGTGGGTTGTAGGTAATCCATTTTTATTCTGCATTTGTTGCATGAATCATGGAAATTTATGTATTTTCCATTTTGTTTATTATGGATTATAAGTGATCCATTTTAGTTCCGCATTTGTTGCGGGAACTATGATGCGTTATGCACGGATACCGCAATCCCAACAACGGATGAAGGAAGAGCTAGACTGAAAAGGCTGATGAAAGAGTTAGCTGATTATCGGTGGCTTGATGGTGATTTAGTATCACACATGGTCAAGGTCAATCGATGATATGAAATCATCGGAATGGTTACCTTATGCCGGACTTTGAGAAGGTGCCGGCTTTGATGAACACTCTTCCACCTGAATGGCAAGCGGTGTTAGATCGGCTATGGGAGGTCAACGTGGTCCCGGGTTATAGGGGTCTAGTGGAAACTTTTGTAAGAGAATACTATAGGATTGAGTTGGCCAAAACTTCAACCCTTAGATTGAGCGCCACATGGCGCAGCGAATGCGCCTTGGTGGCGACATAAGAGCTCTCCAAAAGTTTTTCCATGGTTGGCAAATGTGCCTTCGGTTTTCTCGAGATGTTTTGACTGATAGATTAGAAGGGACTTTCCCTAATTATTTCTTTGATTAATTATGTAATGTTTACTACGATTGTTGTTGATGTAGCAACCGATATGTTAGTTGTATCATGTGAAAGCGTTGTTATTTTATTCGATATTCTATTATATATTGCTTTTCATTCTTGCTGGTTCTTTGTGGGTAGTTAGATGTGGGTAGTAATAGAAGTTTTTGTAACTTCATAAAATGTATTTGCATAAGACAATTATATTAATAATAATTTTGAGTTAGGACTTTGGAGGATGATTGGAAACACGGTGACCTTTTGATTCGAAGCCTTACTTGAAATTATTCATTAATATGATGAGTCTGTGCAAATAGGGATGCATAAATGATAGGCATTAATAATTCGTGCATATTAGTCTGATGTGTTCAGATCAATGGTTTCAGCAACTAAGAACATAATTGCTGATATGAACGGCAACGATTGTGGAATATTGAATACGAAGATTCAATATGTGCTGGAAAAGCTAGAAGCACTAGAAGCTCTTGACCATATTATGGAAGATCTAGAGGATGCTGTGCGCCACCTTGAGCTAGTAGAGGATGCCCCGTCGGCATTTGAGCCGAAAATAGACATTGGCAATGTTGGTTCTAGCTCAGAAAGGGCTTTGAGCTCTAAGCGCAAGCGTATTGATTCGTTCAATATATGGGCATGCAAAGGATCAAGTCCTTATTGCAAGAAATCAAGGGTTAACCAACACAAGAGAGGAAAACGTCCTCAAGTGAAGAAAATGTCAAGGGTGAGGTGTTACAATTGTGACAAGAATGTCACTATGCTCGCAATTGTTGTGAGCCAAAAAAAGTAAACACCTCTTGTACATTTGAGAACTTTGATTATGTGTCAAGTTCTGCATTATTAGCTGAATCCAATCCTTTGTGGACTGTAGATTCATGAGCAACAGATGAGGTAGCGAAGGATAAAGGATCCTTCGTAGAATTCCGACGATACCAACTGGAACTAAGTGGATCTATGTGGGAAACAGCTCCAGAGCTGAAATTAAAGGGATTGGCACCTGCCAACTGAACATGTGTGGTGGACGCAACTTGTTCCTACATGATGTTCTAAATGCTCTGGAGATTCGTCGAAATTTAGGTGTCTGTTTTGCTGTTGGTTAAGCTTGCTTTTAATATGAACTTCCATAATAGAGCTGTAGATTTGTATTTGGATACAAACTACTATGATTTTTTGGTCACTTTCTGGATGGTTTTATTGTACTAAATGTTGACTGTGGTGATGTCAATATGTTATTCCCTTGTTTCACGTCTTCTACTTTATATGATAATGATGTGAATATGGTGGCATGCTAGACTTGGTCATATGGGCCAACAACATATGAAAAGACTAGCCAAAGAGGGCTTGTTGGGCAATATTGAAAAAGTCGATTTGCTTATATGTAAGCATTGCCTAGAAGGGAAAACGACAAGGAAACCATTTGGAAAAGGTAAAAGAACTGAATTTCCTCTGCATTTAATCTATTCGATGTACGTGGTTCAATGAATATGAGAGGAAGGCAAGGGGCTGTTTGTTTCATCACTTTTATAGATGATTCTACTTGATTTGGATATGTCTATTTGATTTCTCATAAATCTGAAACATAAGTTGTTTCAAAAAGTTTATGAACCTGGTAGAGAATCAATTAGACAAGAAAATAAAAGTATTGAGATCCGATCGAGGTCAAGAATATTTATCCGATGAGTTCAGAAAATTATGTGATGAAAAAGGAATAGAAAGACAGTTGTCTATTCCATATACTCCTCAACAAAATGGTGTTGCGGAGAGAAGAAACAAAATCCCTACTGGAAAAGGTTAGGTCCATGATGGCGCATGCTAACTTACTCATCACTTTTTTGGAGTGATGCGTTGCTAATTGTTGCCTTCATACTTAAGCGGGTGCCTTCCAAATTAGTTATTTCCACTCCATATAAGTTATGGATAAGTAGAAACCGGACTTAAGTTTACTTAAGCCATGGGGTTATGCTACCTATACTCATATGTCATCTCACAAGTTTGGGAAATTGAGTCCCAGATAAAAGTAGAGTATTTTAATGAGATACTCCGAACACTCGAAAGGGTATGTGTTCATAGGTGAGCAGGAAAGTGGGAGAATAACTGAATTTTGAATCACGGGATGTCACATTCTTAGTGGATGAATTTCCTTAGAGGGGCGAAATAAGGGAAAATTACTTCCTATTTGAAACCTTGGATCAAGATAATGATATTAGTGGAGTTCATCCAAGTGGGAGTAAATGAGATGTGATGAATTGAATTCAATTCATTCTCAATTGCAACCACCTGAATGTGACGACATCATCATTACCTAATCCAAGTGGGAGCATGATGGAGAATGATGTGCTAAGTGTACAATCTTCCATACGGTGAACAAGTCGCCAAAGTATTCCCCGTCGACGTTTTGACATTGAAGGGAAACTTTTATGGTTGCTCCACTAGATGAGGATGAGCCAAGAAATATTAATGAGGCTCTAAATTGCCCTAATAAGGAAATATGGATTTATGCAATGAAAGAGAAAATTGAGTCAATGAAATCAAACCAAGTCTGGGAACTGGTTGATCTTCCAAAAGGACACAAAGCCATTGGGAACAAGTGGGTTCTCAAAATAAAACGAAAGGCTGATGGCTCGATAGAAAGGCATAAGGTTCACCTTGTGGCGAAGGGGGTATAATCAACAGGAAGATACATTTTCTCCTGTATTGAGATTTACCTCGATTCGCATAATTCGGCAATAGTGGCTAGTCTAGATTTTGAGTTACATCAAATGGATGTAAAGACTGCTTTCCTCAATAGAGAATTAGAGGAATAAATAAATATGGAACAACTCGTCGGTTTCATAGTGAAAGGCCAAGAAGAAAAGTATGTCGACTTTGGGGGTCGATATATGGCCTTAAGCGATCGTCAAGACAATGATATATACGTTTTCATAATGCCATAATAGCATATGATCTTACAATGATAGATGAGGATCATTGTATATATATCAAAAGATCCAAGGATCAATTTGTGATCATATCATTATATGTTGATGATATACTAATTGCCGGAAGCAATATGGAGTTGGTTATCTTTTGTCAAGAGACAGTTGTCTTCCAACTTTGAGATGAATGATATGGGATTGTAAACCCATAAACACTCCTATTGCAAAAGGTGAAGGATTGAGCCATAGACGTGTCCAAGGACTCCACAAGAGAAGGAACAAACAAAATATGTTCCTTATGCTAGTGCTGTTGGGAGCTTGATGTATGCTATGATGTGTACAACACCCGACATATGCTTTGCAGTTGGAATGATGAATAGTTACCAATCCAATCCAGGTCAAGCACATTGGAAAGCCGTTAAAAGAATACTAAGGTATCTAAAGGGGACTGCTGATTATACGCTGAGTTATTATGGAAATGATCTGCGACTCTAAGGCTATTCTGATGATGATTGGGGAGGAGATTTAAATAAAAGGAAATCTACCTCTAGGTTTGTTTTCTTACCGAATAATGGCACCATGTGTTGGAGCAGTAAGAAACAAAAGTATATAGCCTTGTCTACGATGGAATTGAGTTCGTGGCATTATCAGCAGCAGTATAAGAAGATGTTTGGCTTAAGAGATTTTTTTGGATCATTTAGGTGTTATTGGAAGTGCTGCAGATTAATTGTTGGTTAATTATGATAGCCAAGCAGCAAAAGTGTACACCAAAGATCCAAAATATCATGGCAAGACCAAACATATAGATACCAAGTATAATTTTGTCATGGATATGATTGCACGAAAAGATGTGGACTTAGAGTACATACTACGCATAGAATGGTAGCAGATCCTATGACAAAGCCAGTACCTAGAGATGTGTTTTGTGGCCATATGAAATCTCTAGGACTGCGTAGAGACTGATGTACTAAATATTGTAATTTCCCTAAGTGTTCACAATTTGATGAATTTGCGTTTTCATCATTAATGCCTATGAATCTTTATGTGATCTTTATGCATCTTAATGCTCGGTGCATTATTTTTAAGTTAAGAAGTATGTCGGACAGATAAAAGATTAGCCCACTCACACGGGTAATCGCCTCTATTTGCTATGTGATAAATAGAGATGAGACTGTTTTTAAGCTTATTATCTAGGTGATAATCGAGAGCTCAAGCTTAAAACACGTATGTCGCCTTAACTGGGTGTTAAGATGAGGACATAATACTTACTATGTCCGAGAGTAAAATACCCCACATATTTTACTTTATCTGTCTATGATGCCAGATGTGAGTTCTGATGAATTTTGTAAATGAGTAGATACGTGAACTCAAGTTAGACATTGGGTATGTCTGAACTATCATCTGTACGGTATTGAAAGGTGTAGACATACGCTCCATGGGAAAGGAGTTAATACCGTAATACGTATTTCATACTACGTATGCATGAGACGACCAATAAGAGTGGCAAAAGTTTGATCTCAATTTTTTTTATGTCGTGTGAGACTCTTGAGGAAAAGAGTTCCTCAATTTTTTTGTCCCCTCATTACTCTTACTTATTCTCAAAATTTCTATTTAGTGTTTGCTATCTTAGGATGTTGCCAATGGTTATGAGTTTGATTCGATCTAATGGGGCATTTCTAGAAAAGCAAGCTGAACTGAAATTGAGAGTTTGAAGGGAAGAGGAAGATTGATTTTGGAGAATCACATTGTAGTTTTTGTATTCACCGGTTAACCAATTATGACTGTTTTTGTGATAATCATAATTGTGAATACAATATATCATTGTTTGAAAGAGATCAAGAGAGATATAAATGTGATCGATCGATCTAGGGTACTGCATACTAAATCTACTCAGAATGAAATGCCCATTATGAGCTGCTATATATTCCTAACAGATGTATGGCAACGAGCTCTCAAAGTATGCTGGTCGCACGGATTATTCACCGGTATGAATGTTGAAGAGAGGAAAAGAGGATTCTGTTCGGCCCACCATATTAAAAGAAAGTCTATGATGGATTTTTCTCTGATGAGGCTGAGTAGGGCCTGTCCGCCCATGTTGGTTTTGTACCACCATGTGCGAGTGGGAGATGATGGATTTATGAGATGGGCCTGAGTTGGCCCATCCGCTCAAGTTGGGCCCAAAAGGGCCCGGCCCACGGGAATAGGGCCCGTGGAAGGGGAAGGTATAAAAAGGATGAGAGAGAGAGAGAAGACAACGTTTAAGAAAGGAACGTACGTCTTCTCCCGCGGGTTCTCTCTTCCTCCAAAAAGGAACAGTAAGTTCAAGGCACTGTTTTCTCCCCTTCAAGGCGTCATCGAATCGAACGGGGCTAGAATTTCTTCCTCTTCTTCGGCATTGGTGTTTAATCTGTGGCTAACAAGGTACGCTCGAATCCGTGGTGTGCTTTACGATCGGTGATGCGTGATTTCCCGGGCTTCGCTTCCGCATTGATTTAGGGGTTCGATTTAGTGTCGAATCCGGCTTTCGGGGATCAGTAATTCCCAACAAATCACCTCAACTCTAAATTTCTAATCCTTCAAAGGGAACATGCGAAAAACCAGAATTTCATTATAAACCACGTGAGCACACCTACACGATCAAGATCAAGGGATTTTTCCTAACTGAGCTTCTATAAGCTAGAAATTACAACAAACATTTGTCTGTTATCTCCAAATATCAACATTTTTTCTGTAAGCTAGAAAGTACGACAACCATTTGCCGGTATTAACAGTTTCCCAATAATTCAGAGTTGATTCTCTGCCTACCTCTCTGCTAGACGATATTCTTGGGTTTGGCGGGGGGGGGGTGGAGAGATCATTTTGGACTTGGAGCAAGTTGATGATGAGGATGCTGAGGATGCTGAGATGGCTTTGAATGGAAGGGTTTTGTCGGAGGAGTGCTCGAGTCGAGCCGCGTAGCTAATGTTTTAAGGAAAGCCTGGGCTGGTACTGGTGAGATTACCGTAACCCCTCAAATTCTTAGGATATACAGTTGGGAATGGAGGCATTCCAGCCCAACATACTCCCATCCTCGCCTCGCATAGATCTTGCCAAGATGAAAATCAAAGTAACATGCCCGCCCACACAGGACAAGGATGCTCAAAAACACGTCTGTCATCAAAATTTAATGTAAGAATACATGTTTGATATGTCATTTTTATATATTCTCACGCTTCGGTCTCTTTATATATTATTCATGTTTGTTAAATAGCGATGAAAAAGTCATGTCTAACCAAAATGATTTTTTTTTAAATAATCCTTTTAGGATAATCATCTTAATGAGTGGGAAATTATTGAAGTATAGATATTATTTTTTATTTTCACTTTATATTGAATTCTTCCAAAAAAGAAGAAGCTAGTTTTCCAAAAAAAAAAAGTGGGAAATTACTGAAGTATAGCTTTCACTTATGCAAAACTATCTATTATTTTTTCATATGATTCTCTGTGAAGGCTGTATTTCTTGTAATTTCGGAAGAGGGGGGATTATAGTGTCGTAAGAGATGATTGTGTTTGTAAGTAGAAGGTCGGAACACTATAAATCTATCTTGCAATATCATCCATCTCTTTACCTTTTTTCATTATCCATATATAAAATCTACTTTATTTATATAACTAGTTTTTTGTGCAAAAGCTATTTTTTCCCCTTTTGTGAGATGTTATAATTCTTTTAAAATTCAGCCCCTTCTTGATTGTTGCATTAGTAGTCATCTCAAGAATAGAGGATTATGTTAGTTTAGTTTGTCTTTGAAGTAATCTATTTTATCCATACTAATAAAAATCGTATACTGATGCAAAAAAGAAAAAGAGATTAATATAATAAATTTTTTTAAATTGATACATTTATAATAAATTTATCCAAAACTAATAGCTCCAAATTGGTATATTAGTAACAAATTTTTCCTTCATTATTTTTCATTAAATTGAATTAATACCAGGGAAAACCAAAAATGGGGAGGATAAACGGAAAGTAATACCCCAAACTAGTACACCTATAAATTGTCATGTGTTATTCAACTCAGTAATTTGATGATAAAATTTAATGAAAAGTAATGGAAAATAAATTTATCACAGATGTATTGGTTTAGAGGTTTTTGGTGCTAAAAAAAATAATTTGTAGTAAATTTATCATAGGTGTATTCATTTAGAATTTTTTGTTGTATTAACCCAAGGCTATGACATATTAATTTTCGAGTTTGATTTCGATGAGATGAAATGGGCTTTTCATCGACGTGCCTATAGCCTTTTTCTCTAAGTTGGCCACTCACGAGTTAACTAGCCTATCAGGTGAAGCCGTTAAGAAATCTAAACGCGATAGATTTGAGAATTCAACCAGGAATCAACTGCTCAACCGTGCTAATCTGCAAGGGTCATAACGGCACCGTCAAAATTGACCAGAGACCGGAGATAGGTCGATTCGATAGAGGTATGTGATTAGTGTGTGGGTGATTCCACCTAATTGCAAAATTTCTATCGAACGGCACTAGACCGATTTTTCTGTCATTTTCGTACCAAATGTCCGTATTTGAAACCTCGAGATTTTCACGATAACCGAGAGTCGCCAATGTGTCGAAGATGTACATTGAGGCTAAAAAATAATCGATCACGGGTCAATTGCATAAAAAATTCCTAAAAGCTACTTGGTAAATTAGGACGTGCTAAAATCACGTCAGATTGAAATTAACCGTGAAATTGAACTTGATTTTAGAAATTGAAAGTTCTATTGTGTCACGATTCATTTTTGGAACGTCGACTCATCTTTCGAAAAAATTTCAGAGATTCTAGGATTTTTATGGAAAATCGATTCGGAAAATGAACAGAAATTCAGATGGACTCATTTGAAGGAAATTTTGACTTCTAAGCTGAGCTACTGGGTGATGGGAATTTGTGAAAATGTGTGGGATTTTTCTTCGACCAAATTGGACTTCGAATTTGAGAAATTGAGGATGAAATTGAAGTCTAAATTAAGAGAAATTCGGATCAAAAGAGGAGGGCTGCATTTTGGCATCAATTTGAAAAATATGTGGATTATATTACAAGAAAGTATTAGGGGGGACATTGGGATATTTATGCAAGCCTAAGGGGGACCAAGCATTTATGTTTTTGGCTAAGCTTGTGGACTTTTTCCCCATCTTCTCGTTCAAGCCAGCCTCGCCGACCTCTCCCCTTCGCAGCTCCTTTTCATTTTTCCCCCCTGCTGTTTGGTCATCTTCTTCCACCCATCTCAATTCGCAATTCCTCACCTGCAGCTCGTGCTTCCCCCACTCACAAACGCCCACCTCCACCATCGATTCTCCTCTGTAGGCCATGTCTCCAAGCTTGGTCAACTAAAGAAATTTCCCCAGCAAAGTTGACTTCACCTGCCAGTAACAAACCGAGCCAATTCATATTGCAAGAAAGAAGAGTGTTGTTACTGTTCACTTTCCTCTCCATTTGGGCGATTCTGGCACTATTCACTCCAGCTGGTTTTTGCGGATTCTGGTTGATTCCGCTGGTATCGGAGCTGATTTTTCGTGGGCTAGGTCATATGGGGACCGCCTACAAACCCGGGTAAGCTTGGCTTGGTTGGTTTTCGTTTATCAAGATGGGAGCTCTCGATCAGAATTTCTGGTGTGCCTAGCTTTTCCCGATTCTGGTCTCTGTCTTCGTGGGTGGCTTTGACTGGTTGGTGTGCTGATTGCTGGTGGATTTCCTTGTCCCTGAAGGCCCTTAAGCCCCTACGAACACCTGGTATGGCCTGATTGCTCTCCTTGAATTTATTCTAGGGTTTGGGCCGGTGCTGTGTTGGGGTACTATGCTGTTTTGTAATGGCATCCTCTTCGAATCTCCTAAGTCAGTTGGGCCGTCCAAATGAGGAGTCCCAAGCGGGCTCTAGGCATGGTAGGAGCCGCCTTAGATCTGCTTCTCGTGGCCTTAGAGTGGCTCGTCCTGTTGGACAAAAATGGAGTGAGCAGAAAGCCTCTCCAACCCGTTCATGGGTCAATGTTGCTAGGCTCTCGGCAAAGGGATATGAACTTAGCTTCGTGCCTCCAACTTCTGTTGGAAAAAGAGGAGTGGTGCACCTCTCTGAGGAAGTGGTGCATGCGGCAGATCCGAAATGGAATCATTGTTTGATGGGGTATTTCGTTGGCAAGAAAGTGCCGTTCAAAATGACTGAGTCCGTCCTTAAGGAGACGTGGGGCTCCCATTTAACTAAAATGCTTGTTGATGATGAAGGATTTTATTTCTTCTTTATTCCTGACCCTGATTACCGCAAGAAGATTCTTGAGGAAGGTCCATTGACGGTGAATAGAGTGCCACTTATTCTGAAACAATGGGATCCCACTCTTGAGCTGAGGAAGGACTTGCAATCCTCTGTGCCCGTTTGGATCTGTATGAAAAACATACCTTTTGCTTATTGGTCTACTCTTGGGATAAGCCAGATAGCGAGTGCGGTCGGTAGACCCTTATATGTGGACCCATTGACTAAAAAAATGAAACGTTTGTCTTTTGCAAGAGTATGTGTCGAAGTGTCGGCTAAGTTAGAGAAATGTGAATCTGTGGAGGTATTTCTGAATGGGGAGTCCTTCATTGTTCCTATCTTGTACGAATGGATACCCATTGCGTGTCCGAAATGCCATGTCTTTGGCCATAACTGTGAGGAGAAAGAAGTTCTAGCACCCGTAGCAGATAAGTCCCATGATGCTATTGCTGAGGAAGCTCGAGATGCTGCTGTGCCTACGGTGCACCCCTCGATTCCTCCTGTCCAGCCTCGTAAGGTGTCTTATGCTGACCAGCAGGATGGCTAGAAGCAGGTAACTCGGAAGAAGAGGCAACCGTCAGGGTCTAATGGGAAGGACTCTTTGACTCCTATCTCTTCTTTGAAGTTTATGGATAAATCAGATTCTTCTCAAGCTTTAAGCAAGTCTGCCCAGAAAAATAAAGGTGCTTTGATTCCCAGCTCTACTAGACCTCCTTCCACGATGGTTCCTGTTGAGCCGATCCCAAAATCTGCTTATATTGGGTCTGGCTCTACTGCTGAAGAATCTGAGGATGCGGCTAGTGCGGTAAGTAGCAGCTCAGATGAGGAACCCGATGGTCCTAGTGAATTGGTTACAAATGTTAAGCATTCTCTTTGTTTCGAGGAAGCCCCCGCTAAAAGGAACTCGCCCAAGACTCCGTCTGTCCCAAAGTTGCCCGCCCCTCCTATCCCAGCGTTGGCTGCTCCTCCTGACCCTCCTCAAGGCACTAGCCGGAGGAGATCACATCGGTAACTTCTATTCTCATCGTAATACATTATATAGTTATATATAGCTATATATATTGGAGTTTGGAATATTAGGGGACTTGGTAACCATCTCAAACAAGCTGAAATCAGAAACTTTGTTAGATCTCATAATCTATGTTGTGTTGGTATTGTGGAAACAAATATTTCCCAGGGTGCCTTTAGTGCAATCTCTGCTGTTTTGTTGCCGGGCTGGAAGTGGGAAAACAATTATAATCATTCCTCGAAAGGAAGAATTTGGGTGGGGTGGAACCCCCGTGAAGTCTTATTTGTTACGAACTCATTCTTCAGATCAAGCTATTCATGGAAAGTTATCTTGCTTAAATTCTGGTAAGGTTCTCTTCCTTACGATGGTCTATGCCGAGCATAGTTTTGTGGCTAGAAGTCCTCTTCGGGCTGACATTATTCAGACTAGCTCTCTCCTTTCGGGTTTCCCTTCGATACTAGCAGGAGACTTTAATGCAATTCGTGACCCTTCAGATAGATTGGGTAGTTCTAATGGTTGGATCCTAGCTTTTGATGAGCTACGTGAGTGCCTCATTCAAGCTGGTCTTGACGATCTCAGGTATACTGGGAATAGATTTACTTGGGCTACTTCCATGGGTGCCAACCGTAAGCAAAGAAAGATTGATCGTGTTCTCATTAATTCTTCTTGGACTGCTGAATTTTCTTTTTCTGAGGCCTCTTTCTTGGCCCCTGGCATTTCAGATCATTCTCCAATGATTATTAAGATTATGCATGCCCCTACGTCTCGCAAGCCTTTCAAGTTCTTCAATTTCTGGTTTTCTCATCCGGATTTTACTGATGTGGTTTCGCAAGCTTGGAGTTCTCCCTTTGTGGGTTCATTTATTCTTTGCTCCAGGCTTCGGCTTCTCAAATGTAAGTTGAAACAGATCAACAAGGAGTCCTTCTCGGACTTGTCCTCTAGAACGGCTGAAGCAAGATGTGCATTGCTCCAAACCCAAGATGCTCTTCAGAATGACTATTCGAATATTCAACTTGCTGAATTAGAAAAACAACAGCTCCAATCCTTCTCGGATTTGCGCCTTCAAGAGGAATCAATTTATAGACAAAAGTCTCGGGTGCGGTGGTTGAAAGAAGGTGATCTTAATACTAAATTTTTCCATAACTCGGTAAACAAGAGACAACTTCACAATAGAATTATCTCGCTCTCCGATGGGATTGTTTCTACCTCAAATCCCTCTGAAGTTCAAAACCTGTTTGTTGACCACTTCCGGGAGTTATTGGCATTCTCTCCCCCTGCTACAAGGCCTTCGGTGGAGGAGATGCGTGCGGTGTTGAGGCACACCCTTGATGCGGATTAGGTACGTTTTATTTCTAGCCCAATCTCGGAGACTGAAATTAAAGATACTCTATTCTCTCTTGCGGTGGGTAAGGCCCCTGGCCCTGATGGATACAATGTGGAATTTTTTAAACATTCTTGGGAGATTGTTGGACCTTCTGTTATTCTGGCAATGAAAGATTTCTTTGAGACGAGCATATTGTTGCGGGAAATTAACACAACTATTTTGGCCCTGGTCCCCAAAGTCCCGAATGCTTCCAATGTGAATGATTTTCGGCCAATTGCTTGCTGTAACACATTATACAAGTGTATTACCAAGCTTATTGCTAATAGGCTCTCTCAGGTGCTACCTTCTATCATTAGTTTGCCCCAAAATGCCTTTGTAAAAGGTAGACACATCAGTGACAATATTTTACTTGATCAGGAGCTGTTTTGTGGTTTTCACAATGATCCTTACCGGCCTAAATGTGTTATTAAAGTTGATTTTAGGAAGGCCTACGATACGGTGGATTGGAGGTTTATTGAATTGTGTCTCGCAGGCTTTCGGTTTCCCTAGAGTTCATTGCTCGGGTTATGATTTGCATTCATACCCCCAAGTTCTCGGTTGCAATTAATGGGGAACTCCATGGGTTCTTTTCATGTGGGAGGGGTATTCGTCAGGGTGATCCCATGTCGCCGTATATTTTTACTCTTGTGATGGAAGTCTTTACAGGTATTCTGGACATTCAAACTTCACATCCGGACTTTGGTTTTTTATGGCGTTGCAAGCCCACCAGACTTTCTCATCTTTTCTTTGATGATGATGTACTACTCTTCGCTGAAGCTAACTTACCGTCTATTGATCTTCTCAAGAATGGTATCAAGAAATTTTCTAGCTAGAGTAGGCTGATTCTGAATCTTCGGAAGAGTGAAGTTTTCCTTTCTGGAGGCTCCTCTGACCTTCATGAGGATATTCTCAATAAGTTGGGCTATTAGTTGGGCACCTTTCCTTTCCGCTATCTAGGACTACCGGTTATTTCAGCTAGATTGGGGAAAGCTGACTGCGTCTCCTTGGTTAATTCAATCACGGCTTGTGTTCAGTCTTGGACCAATAGATTCCTCTCCTTTGTGGGGCGTCTTCAACTTATAAGGTCAGTGCTTCATTCTATACAAGTCTTTTGGGCTAATGTGTTCTTTCTGCCATGTTCGGTTCTAAACCGAATTGAGCAAATTTTCCGCCAATTCTTGTGGAGAGGCCCTGAGATGGGTACAAGTGGTGCTAAAGTCTCGTGGTGTAATGTTTGCCTTCCCAAAAATGAAGGGGGCTTAGGTATTCGTACTCTAAGGGAGAACAACATTGCGTCCATGCTCAAACATATTTGGATTCTTTTCTCGGATAAAGAATCCCTGTGGTGTAAGTGGATTCATTCCAATTTCCTGAATCGGAAAAAATTTTGGGTGGTCCCTTGCCCTACTCATTGCTCTTGGGCCTGGAGGAAGTTATTAGATCTTCATGATCAATTTCAGCAATATTTCAGATGGAGCATTGGAAATGGGAGGTCGGTCTCCTTTTGGTTCGACCCTTGGCACCCGAATGGTCCTTTATACAAGATCTTTTCTAATCAGGATAGTTATCGCTCGGGTATATCCCGCTCTGGTTCAGTTGCTGATGGTTTTGCTACTCCTATGGGCTGGTATATCATTAACATCATGGCTAATTGGTGGAATCCCCTTCCGGTATTCAACCAAGAGGAGGATCGGTTTCAGTGGCTTCCGCACCCATCCGGTCGCTTCTCCATTGCTTCTGCCTGGGATTTGATCCGACCAAAGCGTAATGTCATCTCGTGGGCTTCTTTTGTTTGGAATACTGCCTTGCCTCCAAGATATCAAACGCATCTTTGGCTTATTTCGCGCAATCGGCTGCCGACTCAGGTTTTGCTCATCTCTTATGGTAGGATCCCCCTACAAATTGCCCCCTTTGTTCATGCAGACCTGATTCTATTGATCATTTGTTTTTTGCTTGCCGTGCTTCGGATAGTCTTATTTCATTTTGGGCTGCAAGATTCAACCTAGTGTGGCGAAACAAGCATTGGGTGGATAATTTGGCCTGGGCTTCCAAGCGGTTTATGGGGAAGAGTTTTTATCAGATCCTGGCTCGGTTTAGTTTTGGTGCAATGTGTTATATCATTTGGAAAGAGAGGAACAATGTGCTTTTTCGGAATCAGACTCTCTTTCTTCCAGCGATGAAAATGCATCTTCAGAAGGCTATCAAAGATAAGGCTATGACCTTTAAACATGTTCCTAATGTGCCCATGAATAGAAGACTTCAACGAAGCTGGAACATCCATCCTTCTATTTTTTATTGATGGAGGTTTTCTTTTTTGGTTGTATTTTGTTTCCTTTTGTTGTTGTTGCTCCTTTTTTTCTGGGAACCATGGCACCCTTACACTCGTTCTAGACTTTTGTCTTCTTGAGTGTCTGTTTTTGTTGGTGCCAGGCCTCCCTCTTGTATTCTTTCTTGCAAAATCAATATATTACTTACCTTTACCAAAAAAAAAAAAAAACAAACCGAGCCAATTCCCATCTTCCTTGTATTGTCAGCTTGCTACCGTGCCCGCGTCTTCCCCTCTCCATGCAGCCACGTCCAGCAACGATCGAAGACCCCCCTGCAGCAACTTCTTCACGTGCCAGCTCGCCCATCTCCACGAAGCCCAGTTTCGTTGCCACGTCCACCGCAAATTCAAGACCGAATCTGTCCAGCGCCTTCACCTCCGAAAGTTTTCAGCCAAGCAGATTTTTTGCTGTGGGCTTGCTGGACAGTTTCCAGTTGGTCCGAGCTTCCCTCGGCCTCGCCATGAGTTTAAGTCTCGGCCACCGTCGCCGTGAGCCAATTTTCGTGCTAACCGGTGAGTTCGTGTTTTAATCCCTAATTAGTAAGCTAATGACACTTAGATGTGTGTTAGTTAGCTAATTGGTGGATTAATTAGGTTAATTAGGCTTAGAGTATATAGTTAGCATTTAGTTAGTTTAATTAGTTTAGTTAGGTGGATTAGTTAGGAATTAGTTAGTTTATTTAAATTAGTGTACTTAGATTAAATTAAATAGAATGGTTAGATTTAATTGTTAGTTAGAGTAATTAACCTAGTTAGTTTAGGTTAATTTAATTAAATGCTTTAAATTTATTTATTTCGTAATTTATTTAATTTCCAATAATTTATTTAATTATTAATTATTTTTCAAAAATTAGACTGGGATAGCCAGTGACCGGAATTTCGTGCTGATTGCAATGGTGTGTTCAATTTATGCAATTGGATGTTAATTTGTGTAAATTGAGTGCTGATTGGAAATTTGAGTATTTAATTCCAAAATTTGTGAATTTCGGTATTTATTCAGAAAATCCCGAGTGTCGGATTTTAACACCAAAAATGGTTTTATATACTATATAAAACAGTGGGATTTTAAATTGGAGGTTATGAATTTTCGGGGTCCAATCTAACCGTGTACCCACACACGACTATTTTACAGTGTACTCTTAATACCAAAAAAAAAATAGACCAGGATCACTATTTTAATTGAGGCATTTGAGTGCAATGCACAGTGTCTTGGGCCGAAATTGATTAGTCATGTGTTGGTTAAAAGAACCCGTCTTGAGCAATTACGCCGGACGTTACTAAATCCCTTTTCAGGTTACCCATGTATTAGGGTAGTAGGTCGTAGTAGATTCTGGACCTATGCTCTTTTGGGAAAGCCATCAATGAGACATAGCCATGCTCAAAGGGGAAGAGACGCTACCTGGCTACGCCAGTCGACAGCCAAACATGGGAGTCGGTTGTGCCTTGAGTGGCTTAATTACCAATTGGAATGCATGATTGTTTGAGATTGATGTGCCTGATTATGAGACAAAACTGTGTGGCATGGTATGGGATGTGTCATAACAGTTTTGCCTTATAATCGTGACCCTTGTGATTAATTGAGTTGATGAGGCATTCCAATTGTTTGAGTATGAGTGTTATGTATATCTATGATGCGAATTGTGCTGACGTGTAGGAAGGAACTGAGGCAAGGTAAGTCATCTGTGTTAATTGTGTGGTTGTGTGGTTAGGACGCTTCTAGGTGTATTACCCTCCTAATCAGGGCTTAGAGCATGAGCTCGCTGAGATTTATATCTCACTCCATCATGGGCTTAAATTTTTCAGGGCTGTAGAGGGAGGACCTAGAGCTGAGCTAAGGTGACCCGAAGTGTAGGTCAGATAGGACCCGGAGTATGTTTATAAAATCATGTTTGTTTGTGAATGTGTTATCCTGCTTTTCTATCTCGAGATGATTACTGTCAGGGGACTCGTCCTGGGAAGTCGTATAATTTTTATCGACCTCAAAAGGATTGGCACGCACTCGAGGATCGGGGCGTGACATCCCCATTTAGTGGTATCATAGCAGGTTAGTGTTGGAGTGATAAGGTGTGAGGGGTTCTTGGGATAGTTAGTAGGAATGACCTCTTTTTTATGCTGATGCATGTGAGTGATAGCTGTTTGGTAGCTTGTTTGGTGGTCACTCAGTTATAATTCTATATGGAATTTGGAACAAGTGTCTATAAAGAGCCTGTAGGATGAGTGACCAGGAGCCGAGGACTCCTAGACAGAGGACCATAGCATCAGTGACTCGGGGTAGGACGCCAACAAGGGTCGGTACCCGAGGTGGTCGTGGTAGAGCACAGGCTGAGGCCAACGCAAGTGGTGTAGCACCACCTCTTGTCGGTGCTGGGGTAGCAGCCCCGGGTGATCCTAGGATCGAGGGGATCATGCACGCGCTCGAAGCCATGGGAGCACAGATGGGGCAACAGGCCTAGAACCAAGCTACCGCCTGTCGCGACCTCCCCGAAGCGGGTTGGACCACCTAAGGGTTCGGCTAATGGATTGTTAAGCCTAGACTTAACTCGGGCTCTCCCAAGCCCATACCAATTCGCGACTTAGGTTCAAGTTCTTATCATGCAAATGATTTTCAATTAGGAGTCGCCACTAATCTATTTTGGGTGGGTAGATTAGAAACCCAAGTAAAGTAATGGGAGAATTACTTCACTCCTACGAACCAGAGATTGTGAGTTCGGGGACTTGATTACGCTAGATTTCTCTAACGCCCTTTCGGTACCTTTTTTTTTCTTTTTTTTTTTCTAAAAGATATTTTGCAGGCAGCTTGAATTGATTTTAATTTATCCTCCTAACATGTGAGGTGATCATGCGGATGCGCAAACCACCAATTTAACACCCAAGAAAGCGATGAATAAATTGCAGGACTTACCTCATAGCAACAAAAGCATCTGCATTGTTAAATCAGAATTCATATCAACAATCCTAGATATGATTTCTAATTAACACGCAATTTCTTCTTCTTTTTTTTTGGTTTTTACTCATTTAATGGGAATCATGCAATATGCAATGCATGCTATTAATCTATCATGGAATGGCATGACGATGTTTTCTAAACTACATGACGTGAGTAAAATATTTTTTTATGTTTTCTTAATGAATATTAAATATGCAAATCAAAATGACCTAATTATAATGACGGGCAATTTTTTTAATTATATGAGCCTAATTCTGCATGACGTGCACATGATATTTATATTCCTAAAAATGCAATTTATCCTAAAAATTGAAACTAATTTATCTAAAGACAAGTTTTTGAATTTTTCATGATATTCGAAATTAAGACAAATGCAAAAAAAAACCTAGCTAAATTAAAATTCCCTCCAATTTAAACTTAGGATTAAGTCATGCTAAATCCTAATTTAAACTAAGACGTTATTTTAATCTAGCAATTTCTAACCTAAGATGCAAATTGATCTAAACTTAAAATGAGACATGCGATTCTATTCTAAAATGCATGATGATTTTTGTTTGTTTTTTTTTTAATATATAAAATTCGAAATTTTAAAAAAATTTGCACACAATTAAACATACAACCTAAAAACTAGCATCCTAAATTAATTAATTCTTTTTGGGGATTTTAGTTTTAAAAATTTGAAGTAAAAGTCTAATTCTAGATTGACACGTGCAATTCTAAAAACTAATATCCTAAATGCATTTTTTGGATTTTTTTTTTAAAAAACGAAATAACTAAATATGCTAACCCTAGCTCTAATCTGACTTGCATTTTTTTAATTTTTTCTTATGCAAAACAAAAGTTAGTCAAAATAACCCAATATCCAATCCAATCAAGATAAGATTAATACCCAAAATTGACGAACCGTATCTCGCACATGAGATCGGGTTGGTCAATTTTAAATTAAATCGCGAATCGAATCTCGGGCATGAGATTGAATTGTCGATTTTGCAAGAGATTATGAGTCGGATTTCGGGCGCGAAAATCGGACTCCTAATCCCTAATTTGATGGGTTATTTCACATTGGGACTTCAATCATACATTAATGAATAATCACACTAAAAATATATAAAAACGAACTATGAACTGTATAAAAATAAAGATAAGATAATAATAATAATAAAAAAATACCTAATGTTCCCCTTTTGTCTTTTTCTTCTATTTTTTTTTGTTTTCTTCTTTTCTTTTCCCACGCACGGCTTGCTCGTGGGTCTCCAAGGAAGCCGGTCGTCAATCCGGGGGCAGCTCCGGCGAAGGTGAACCGGGCAAGTGGATCGGTGGACCGACGGCGAAGGAGGGCGGCACCCGGCGTCGGACTTCACGGACGGCGAGCGAAAACGAGATCAAGGCGTCAACGGCGGAGCGGGGGTAGCAGCGGGCCGTTGCTGGTGCGGTGGGTGGCGTAGCTCGGGCGCAGCAACTCGGGAGGGAGAGCTGGTGGACTCGACGGACTGACGGCAAAGAAGCGGGCAGCAGCAACTTCCGGCAACGGTCGCGGCGAGAACGGCTTCGGGCGTTGCGGAAGGCTCAGCGCAGCTGCTGGTGTCGAGCGAGAGATGGCGGAGTTGTCGCGGGAGTCGAGGCGCGGGGCGCGGGATTGCAGCGGCAGCTGAGTCCTGGAACTCGCCGGAAGGAGGAAGGTAGCGGCGGGGGTTGTTGCAGCGTCGACACTCGGAGCTCACCAACAGGAGGGGAGACGATGGCGCGGTGACGGTAGGGCAGGCGGGGCGGGCGTCGAGCCGAGGCGTTGGGCGGTGAGCAGGATGGAGCTCGGGGTTGCTGGTGCGGGCGGTCGAGGCGCGGCGTGGGTGTGGGCTGGAAGGTGCTCGCGGCGTCAACAGGAGGTGCAGGTGATGGCTGCGGGTGCAGGCGATGAACTTCAGATCTGATTCGGGCTCGACTCCGATGGGACTCAGCGCGGATCGGCACGGCTCGGTGCAGTAGCGACGGACAGGACTTGGCGGTCCGACCGGCGGGCGCAACGACGCAGCGGGACTCGGTGGCGGGTGCTACAGCCTTACGGGCATCACTCGTGACTTCGTGCGGTGGGTGCAGGCGCGATGGAGCAGTGAGGCAGCAGCCGCAGGTGGAGAAGGAGCAGCGTCGGGTCGTCGGGGGTCGGTGCGCACAGCAGGCGAAGTGGCGCGCGGCGGAGGTGGAGTTGGTGGTGCGGCGGTGCGATCGAGGCGGCGCGGGCGCGGACGCGGGCAGCCGGCGAGGCTGGCCGCTGCGGTGGTCGGCGGCTCCGCGGCTTCGTTTTTTTTTAGACGGGGAGGACGCTGGCGGAGGCGCGAGCTCGCGGGCGATGGAGGCACGGCGCGGAGGTGCGACGCCAAAGCTCGGGCAGCAGGGGTCGACAGCAGAAGAACTTGAAAGGAAGAAGATGAACAATGTTCTTTTCTTTTCCTTTCTGTTCTGCCGCACGTCCCCTCTCTGCCTTCACTTTTTCTCCCTGACAGACTCTTAATCTCTCTTCTTTTTGAACGAAGGAGAAGCCCCCTTACAATGGAATTTTTTTTCTTTTTTTTGCCTCCCCTCTACGCGGCTTCTTGTGGTCTTATTTATAGGCAGTCCATTGCCTCTTGAAGATAGCCAACATTATTGTGACAAGATGTAGCGCAACTTTTCCAGAATTTAAGCTGAACGTTGCCCTTTTTTAATATTCTTTTCTTCTGACAAACTCTCCCTTCATTTTTTAATATCTTCCCCGACTTCATTTTTTTCTTGTCCGAAGGAGGAGCCCCTTCCCAATGAATATTTTTAGCTCTCTCTCTCTGACACTCTTCTCCCCCTTGTTCTTCAGCAAGGAAATCTTCTAGCAAGCGCCTGTCCCATTTCGTGCGTGTATGGCAATGCATTAATGAGGAGGTTTCTTCTTGGTGCCACCAAAGCTAACATATTGTATAATATTGTGGGCATGCTTTTGCTTCTTTGAAGATTTCCCAATCCGCACGTCCACCGAATTTGTGCAATGCATTAATAAGGAATAGATAATGGACGTGCGAGAGCTTCTTTCCTCATCATTTTTCTTATGCATATTCAGACCAGCGAAAGAGAGACCATCCTTTTGTGCATGCAATCGACCGCGAGCCCCTGCTTCTTGTTGTCCTCTTAGTACAAATGCAAATGCGACTACATGAAATGTAATTTTACTATTTTTTTTCTTAGGGGTTAAAGATTAATCCCTAAATTTTTATGCAATTAATTACTACATGATTAGTCAAAATTTAGGTGTCAACACCGCCATTACCACCGCCACTACAACTGCCACTACTGCCACTGCCAATGCTGTTATTGCTACTGCCGCCGCTGCCGCACCTGCTACTGTACCTACTAAGGTTCCACCTAGGAACGTGGCCGTTGGGAGGCCAATGCACAAACCGATGGAACAATTTTTAAAGTTGAACCCGCCAAAATTCACCGGCGCGGGAGATCCTGAGGCTGCAGCCCTCTGGATCCAGGAGTTGGAGAATGCCTTTGCACTGCTGATGTGCACCGAGGCAAAGAAGGTTGTCCTTGCAGTCTACCAACTGAAAGGGATTGCAAGTACATGGTGGAGAGCCACCAGAGGAACGGTATTTCCTGAAGGTGTGGTTCCAGAGTGGAACACCTTCATTAAGGTCTTCAACAACAAATATTTTTTTTTGAGACTACCAGAGAATTGAAGATGGCAAAATTTCAATGCCTTCGCCAAGGCTCAATGACAGTGGATCAATATGAAGCGAAGTTCGCTGAACTGTCGCAGTATGCCCCTAGATTGGTCAAGGATCCGGTAGACCGAGCTAGAAGGTTTAGAGATGGACTTAGACCGAAACTGAGGAGTCCGTTGATTCTACTCAACTTGAGTTATTACAATGACCTGTATGAACGGGTTCAGATGATCGAGAGAGACCAGAATGAACGAGCCGTCGCATCTGGATCGCGGTTTAGTTCTAACCGGGATGGAAATCGGTTTGGGAAGAGACCGATGACTGGAGAAAGGTACCCTGTTCCGCGCAACAGGAATGGTGGGATAGGAAAGTCAGCGAGCCAGAATAGAGTGTGTCGTTCCTGCAGAGGACGACATGGATTAGCTCCGTGCCCTTCTAGGATGGGTGTTTGTTATGTGTGTGGCCAACAAGGTCACATAGCCAGGAGTTGTCCCAGGAGACAAATGGGACCACAGTTGCCGCCACCACCACCGATGAATCAGAACCGAGGACTTCTGCCATCGAATGCACAGCAGGGTGGATTGATTCGACCTCTAGCTCAAGGAATGACATATGCCATCACTAAAGGACAGGCGGAGGATGCACCTAATGTGATTACAAGTACTATCTTGTTGAATGACCACGCTGCTTATGCTTTATTTGACCCTGGAGCTACTTATTCATTTATAGCTGAGCAATATATTAAGCTGGTAGGATTGATTCCTGAGTTGTTGGAGTCAGTGATTAGTATATCGACACTGTTAAAAGATAAGGTGTTAGCTACAATGGGTTGTCCTGCTTGCACGTTAGCGATTGGTGAGCGAGAGGGGAAGATAGACTTGATAGTCCTAGCCATGTATGATTTCGATGTGATAATTGGCATGGATTGGCTCACTAAGCAACGAGCTAAGATGAACTGCTATTACAAAGCGATTCAATTTAACCCGATAGAGGGTGAGAGCTTCAAGTTTATTGGGAGTTAAGGAGGACCCTCGATTTCATTAATCTCATCGCTTAAGGCAACCCGGTTGTTAGACGGGGATTGTCAAGGTTACCTGGCGACTGTTGTGGATACGACAGTTGAGGAGTTAAAGATCGAAGACATAGGAGTGGTTCAAGAATTTCCAGATGTGTTCCCGAAAGAATTGTCAGGTCTGCCGCCAAAAAGGGAAATAAAGTTTCGTGATTGAGTTAGCCCCCGAGACAGAGCCGATCTCTAAGGCCCCTTACCGGATGGCGTTATCTGAGTTGAAAGAATTGAAGGTGTAGATGCAAGAATTATTGGATAATGGATTCATACACCCTAGTGCATCACCTTAGGGAGCACCAGTGCTGTTCGTGAAAAAGAAAGATGGTTCGTTGCGCCTGTGCATCGACTATCGCCAACTCAATCACGTGACGATCAAAAGCAAGTATCCACTGCCGAGGATTGACGACTTGTTTGATCAGTTGCAAGGAGCGTCGATATTTTCTAAAATCGACTTGAGGACGGGATATCATCAGCTAAGGATCAGGAAGGAGGACATTCCAAAGTCAGCGTTTTGTACTCAATACGGTCATTATGAATTTACTGTAATGCCGTTCGAATTGACGAACGCTCCAGCTGCTTTCATGGATTTGATGAACCAAGTTTTCAAGGAATATTTGGGTCAGTTTGTAATCGTGTTCATCAACAATATCCTGGTGTACTTGAGAAGTCCAGAGGAGCATGAAGGGCATTTGAGATTGGTACTGCAGACTCTAAGGACTCATGAGTTGTATGCCAAGTTTAGCAAGTGCGAGTTTCGGTTGACTCGTGTTACTTGTCTAGGTCACGTGATTTTAGGAGAAGGAATCTTCGTGGACCCAACCAAGATAGAAGCAATGATCAACTGGTCAAGACGAACAACCGTGACAGAGATCAGAAGTTTTTTGGGTTTAGCAGGGTATTACAGACGGTTTGTGGAGGGATTTTCAGTATTAGCTTCGCCTTTGACTCAACTATTGAAGAAGGAAGAGAAATTTGTCTGGACAGACAAGTGCAAGCGTAGTTTCCAAGAACTTAAGGAAAAGCTGACTACCGCACCCGTGCTGACCATTCCATTTGGTCCTAAAGGATACGAGATCTATAGTGATGCGTCGTTTAGAGGACTGGGTTGCGTGTTAATGCAACATGGTAGGGTTGTTGCATACGCGTCCTGTCAGTTGAAACCTCATGAACTGAATTACCCGGCGCATGACCGAGAACTCGTAGTGATCATTTTCTCTTTGAAGATTTGGAGACATTATTTGTGTGGAGAAAGATTCCAGAGCTTCACCAACCATCAAAGTCTCAAGTATCTATTCTCTCAGAAGGAGTTGAATATGAGACAGCGTCGCTGGATGAAACTCCTAAAGGACTACGATTGTGATATTCTGTATCACCCAGGAAAGGCAAATAAAGTCGCAAATGCACTGAGTCGGAAATCTTTAGTTGCACAGATGGTGCTCAAGGAATGGACTTTAATTGAGAAGGCTAGAGATTCAATTTTCAAGTTTGAGGTAAGCCACCTTTCAAATCTTATGGTCACCCTCAAAATTGAACCATAAGTGCAAGTCAGAATCAAGACGCTTCAGTCGACAGATCCAAAGATTCAGAAGATCCTACAAGAGGATACCGATAAGAGAAAACCTGACTTTCAGATTTCTGATGATGGAACACTGAGGTTCCGAGGACGATTGTGTGTACCTGACGATGCAGAGCTTAGGGAGGAATCTTATCAGAAGCTCATTGTAGTAGTTACAACATTTATCTTAGTAGTACGAAAATGTATCAGAATCTGCGTCAACAATATTGGTGGTCCGGTATGAAGGTGGACATCACCAAGCATGTCGCCAAGTGTCTAACGTGTCAGCAAATGAAAGCACATCATTGTAAGCCGTGAGGATTTCTGCAACCTCTCGAGATTCCCGAGTGGAAATAGGAACACATCACGATGGACTTCGTGACAAGCTTACCGAGGAGTCAGAGAGAAAACAATTCTATTTGGGTAGTGGTCGACAGACTGACGAAGTCGGCTCACTTCATTGCAATACGAAAGGACCTTGATTTGGACAGGCACGCAGAGCTGTACGTGCGTCAAATAGTTCATCCGCATGGAGTGCCGGTGACGATTACATCAGATCAAGACTCAAGGTTTACAGCTGCCTTTTGGAAAAGCTTGCAGACTACTTTGGGAATGAAGCTGCAGTATAGTACGGCCTATCATCCTCAGACGGATGACCAGTCTGAGAGGACGATTCAAACCCTCGAAGACATGCTGCGAGCTTGCGTGTTGAATTTTAAGGAAAGCTAGGAGGAACAGCTTCACCTTGTTGAGTTTGCCTACAACAACAGTTACCAGCAGAACATTCAGATGGCTCCTTTTGAAGCGTTATATGACAAAGTGTGCAAAACGCCAATATGTTGGGATGAAGTTGGGGAACGAAAAATCACAGGCCCAGAGTTAGTCCAGCAGTTAATGGATGCAGTTGCTGTCATCAGAGACAGACTAAAGACCGCTCAGAGTCGACAAAAAAGCTACGCTGATAAGCGTCGAAGGCCATTGGAATTCCAAGTTGGTGATCACGTCTTTCTAAAAGTGTCACCAATGAGGGGTACTTCACGCTTTGGCAAGAAGGGAAAGCTGAGTCCGAGGTACGTAAGTCCATTTGAGATTCTTGAAAGAATCGAGACCCTAGCTTATCGTCTTGCATTACCGCCGAGACTGGCGCAAATGCATGACGTCTTTCACGTGTCAATGTTGAGGAAGTATGAGCCTGACCCGACCCACGTGTTTAATTTTGAGGAATTGGACATGGACGACAGAGTGTCGTACGTTGAAAACCCGGTTCATATTATGGATTGCAAGGAGCGAGTCCTGCGCACCAAGACCATTACGTTGGTCAAAGAGGTCTGGCAACACCACGGCACTAAAGGAGCAACTTGGGAAACTGAAGATTCGATGAGATGACTGTACCCCCACCTTTTTGTTTAAAGATTTGTATAGATTAAATTTCGAGCACAAAATTTTTATAAGAAGAGAAGAGTTGTGACATCCTGATTTTCGAGTCTGATTTCGATGAGATGAAATGGGCTTTTCATCGACATGCCTATAGCCTTTTTCTCTGAGTTAGCCACTCACGAGTTAACTAGCCTATCAAGTGAAGCCGTTAAGGAATCTAAACGCAATAGTCTTGAGAATTCGACCAGGAATCGACTGCTTGACCGTGCTAATCTGCAAGGGTCGTTACGGCACCCTCAAAATCGATCAGAGACCGGAGATAGGTCGATTCGATTGAGGTATGTGATTAGTGTGTGGATGATTCCACCTAATTGCAAAATTTCTGTCGAACGGCACTAGACCGATTTTTCTGTCATTTTTCGTACCCAGTGTCCGTATTTGAAACCTCGAGATTTTCACGATAATCGAGAGTCACCAATGTGTCGAAAATGTACATTGAGGCTCGAAAATAATCGATCATGAGTCAATTGCATTAAAAATTCCTAAAAGCTACCTGGTAAATTAGGACGTGCTAAAATCACGTCAGATTGAAATTAACCGCGAAATTGAACCCGATTTCAGAAATTGAAAGTTCTGTCGTGTCACGATTCATTTTTAGAACGTCGACACATCTTCCGAAAAATTTTCGGAGATTCTAGGATTTTTATGGAAAATTGATTCGGAAAACGAACGGAAATTCGGATGGACTCATTTGAAGGAAATTTTGACTTCTAAGCCGAGCTACTGGGTGATGGGAATTTGTGGAAATGTGTGGGATTTTTCTTCGACCAAATTGGACTTCGAATTTGAGAAATTGAGGATGAAATTGAAGTCTAAATTAAGAGAAATTCGGATCAAAAGAGGAGGGCTGCATTTTGGCATCAAATTGAATAATTTGTGGATTATATTACAAGAAAGTATTAGGTAGAACATTGGGATATTTATGCAGGCCTAAGGGGGGACCAAGCATTTATGTCTTTGGCTAAGCTTGTGGACTTTTTCACCATCTTCTCGTTCAAGCCAGCCTCGCCGACCTCTCCCCTTCGCAGCTCCTTTTCATTTTCCCCCCCTGTTGTTCGGTCATCTTCTTCCACCCGTCTCAGTTCGCAATTCCTCACCTGCAGCTCGTGCTTCCCCCACTCACACACTCCCACCTCCACCATCGATTCTCCTCTGCAGGCCACGTCTCCAAGCTTGGTCAACTAAAGAAATTTCCCCAGCAAAGTTGACTTCACCTGCCAGTAACAAACCGAGCCAATTCCCATCTTCCTTGTATTGTCAGCTTGCTGTCGTGCCCGCGTCTTCCCCTCTCCACGCGGCCACGTCCAGCAACGATCAAAGACCCCCCCTGCAGCAACTTCTTCACGTGCCAGCTCGCCCATCTCCACAAAGCCCAGTTTCATTGCCGCGTCCACCGCAAATTCAAGACCAAATCTGTCCAGCGCCTTCACGTTCGAAAGTTTTCAGCCCAGTAGATTTTTGCTATGGGCTTGCTGGACCGTTTCCGGCCGGTCCGAGCTTCCCTCGGCCTCGCCATGAGTTCAAGTCTCGGCCGCCGTCGCCGTGAGCCGATTTTCGCGCTAACCGGTGAGTTCGTGTTCTAATCCCTAATTAGTAGGCTAATGACACTTAGATGTGTGTTAGTTAGCTAATTGGTGGATTAATTATGTTAATTAGGCTTAGGATGGCTTAGTTAGATTAAGTATATAGTTAGTATTTAGTTAGTTTAATTAGTTTAGTTAGGTGGATTAGTTAGGAATTAGTTAGTTTATTTAAATTAGTGTACTTAGATTAAATTAAATGGAATGGTTAGATTTAATTGTTAGTTAGAGTAATTAGCCTAGTTAGTTTAGATTAATTTAATTAAATGCTTCAAATTTATTTATTTCGTATTTTATTTAATTTCCGGTAATTTATTTAATTATTAATTATTTTTCAAAAATTAGACCACGATAGCCGGTGACCAAATTTTGTGCTGATTGCAATTGTGTGTTCAATTTATGCAATTGGATGTTAATTTGTGCAAATTGACTGCTGATTGGAAATTTGAATATTTAATTCTAAAATTTGTGAATTTTGGTATTTATTCAGAAAATACCGGGAATTGGATTTTAACACCAAAAATGATTTTATATACTATATAAAATAGTGAGATTTTAAATTAGAGGTTATGAATTTTCGGGGTCCAATCTGACCATGTACCCACACACGACTATTTTACCGTGTACTTTTAATACAAAAAAATAGGCCATGATCACTATTTTAATTGAGGCATTTGAGTGCAATGCACGGTATCTTGGACCGAAATTGATTGGTCGTGTGTTGGTTAAGAGAACCCGTCTCGAGCAATTACGCCGGACGTTACTAAATCCCTTTTCGGGTTACCCATGTATTGGAGTAGCTGGTCACAGTAGATTCTAGACCTATGCTCCTTCGGGAAAGCCGTCAATGAGACGTAGCCGTGCTCAATGGGGAAGAGACGACGCCTGGTTACGCCAGTAGACAACCTAACATGGGAGTCGGTTGTGCCTTGAGTGGCTTAATTACCAATTGGAACACATGATTGTTTGAGATCGATGCGCCTGATTATGAGACAAAACTTTGTGGCATGGTATGGGATGTGTCATAACGGTTTGGCCTTATAATCGGGATCCTTGTGATTAATTGAGTTGATGAGGCATTCCAATTGTTTGAGTATGAGTGCTGTGTATATCTATGATGTCAATTGTGCTGACGTGCTGGAATGAACTAAGGCAAGGTAAGTCCTCTATGTTAATTGTGTGGTTGTGTGGTTAGGACACTTCTAGGCGTATTACATTCCTAATCGGGGCTTAGAGCGTGAACTCACTGAGATTTATATCTCACCCCGTCATGGGCTTAAATTTTTTAGGGCCGTGGAGGGAGGACCTGGAGCTGAGCTGAGGTGACTTGAAGTGTAGGTCAAATAGGACCGCTTCTTTTTAAGAGTCAATCTTTTGAAATATTTTGGGTATAGGCTTTTGTACTTGACTTAGTATGTTTATAAAATCATGTTTATTTGTGAATGTGTTGTCCTACTTTTATATCCCGAGATGATTACTGTCAGGGGATTTATTTTTTGCTTCTGCATGTGCAATGATATGAATGGGTCGACAACTTGTCCTGGGAAGTCGCATAATTTTTATCGACCACATAGGAATGGGCACGCACTCGAGGATCGGGGCGTGACAAAGGCTATTTCTGTTTCCTTTTGAAAACAAGAAAACTATTTATGAAACCTGACGTTAAGTGTGAAAAGAAAAGGCCATATGCTTTTCTTTTTTTTCTTTTTTTGGGTCGGAAAAGGCTCTATGATTAAAAAAACTCAAGAAAGACACGAGACCAAAAGCTTTAGATAGGAGTCCATTTCTGATTCTCAGTCGACATTCGAGTTCGCGTGTCGTCTTCCGGAATCGCGTTGCAAGCATCGACCTCGTCCTCGTCCTCGTCCCAACCCGAAAGCTCCTTCGACTTCAATCGTAGTTTGTCGAAGACAAATCCTCTTCGATCGCGAACTTTCCGATCTCTTTATCGACCGTGAATTGTTCATTCTTGATTCGGTTCTTCATCACCCAGAAATCGTTCGATTGATATTTGATAAAAAGCAACGAATTTGTTTTCTGGGCATGCTTAAATGATTGCCTTTGATTACTTTCGTTGGCGTGGTAGGCCGGTCTGTGATTGTGGTACATTTTCGTGCTTGATTCTTGAGAAATTTGCCCGGATATGAGAGGGGAGTGATTTGGGAGTGGTAAGGATGCACAAAGTATATACCTAAATGTTGGACGGCATGAGGCATGACATTAGTGCTTAATAAATTTGGTTTTCCCAGATGTGGACCAAGTGATGTGCCTTAGGGTCCTATTGAGTTAGTGAAAAATAACGATAGACAATTGGTCAAAAATAATTACTAGGATCACAGGATGTCTTATGTATGCTATGAAATGCTACAAGACCCGGTATTGCAGTAGGGGCACCTTGCGTCCCTGATCAATACATTTACAATAATTAAACAAATAAAAATACAATTCGCTTTATTTGGACTATAAATAAATATATTTCTGCTATTAGTAATAAGAATTCACAGATTTTTGGTAACTTATCCTCTTTCTCACAAGCATATGTATTTACCAAATATATAAAACCCAAGTTATTAACTTGTAGAAGTTAAGATATGTTATATCGCGAAACATCCCTTTTTTTAAGAATGAAATAAAGGATTATTTTTAAACACGACGAATTTTAATTCCGAATTAAGACTGAAAAATGTCTCGCATACTCCTAAACTCTACCAAAAAAACTTCTCCACACCCAAATTGTTAATGCATCATATGATTTGAGCGTTATTCGGATGTGAGTTGGGCTTCAAGAAAATCTAAAACGAAGTACACATGCATTGCATTGCCTTCTATGGAATCGGACTATTATATTGCCATGTCATTAGCCGGAAAAGAAATTGTTCGTAACGAAGAGATCACCATTAAGTAAGATTGAACTTAATGGTTTGTAACGAACCCATCGCACAAGTGGAGTGAAAATGGTGGTTGCTCACGCTTTTGATGTGATTCGCCTTCACGAGTGTGGAAGTCATGGTCGCATCCGATGAGCCGTGTAAAGCTCTTAAGCTCTTGCGAGGCTGGGATAATTGCACGATCCATAATGCGCTGCCTTAAGAGAACCGACAAGCCTTGTGCAATGTAAGCGAAATCAAATTTGCAGTTTAAGATCAAGGTTCGTCCTCTCAACTGTTACATTTTGTTTCGCCATAGGTTCAAGAATATCTACTTATGGTTCACGCATTGTATCGATACTCAATATTTTCCTTGGAATGATTCTTTCGTGAAGAAAATTTTCTCAAACAATGTACATATGATTTTACAAAAATCAAACAACAAGCAACAACACATCAGAAATTTGCCAAAACAACAGGACATTTAGCTAATGTCACGAGGATTTGTCCTATTAAAACATGTCTAAAAATCATCAAATTTACACACAACATAGCCAACACGATGACAAGCAAGTCTCATTAAGAGGCCAAGTTCAGATTCCAAATAGAAAAAATGGAACAAAAATATCAAAGGACTATCTAAACAGGGGTTAGAACAGGGGTCCGAATTTGATCCATTATCCAGATTGTAGTCTGACTTTGAAAAAATAGAAAATTGGTCCAAATGATGAGCGATTGGCATGAAATCAGCAGCATTAGAAACTTTTAAGCGTGTCTTACAGCTTCCTGGAAGAGCTCGAGTCCAAACTAGGTCAATTTGGTATCCTAAAATCGAGATCTCTAAAAGTGTTCGCATTAGTAATTAAAAAAAACATAACATAAGCATTCATTAGAAAACCTTAAAATCACTCAAATATTGCACAAACGACATGAAGAAATCACACGGGACTTAGGATTGGATGCAACGAAAAGTTTGGATAATCATCTAATCCTAAGTTGGCATGCAAAATGTCATACAATTTAAATGATATTATGAGGTGATTCATGATTCCTAATGATATGCTTGGGAATTCTAAGTGTGATGAACACTTTTTGTGAGACAATTTAATGTGCAAGATGAAACTCAAATGACATGATCTAAACACATATGTAAACCTTGCAACATGCGGTTCAATCATCAAGAAGGCATGATCGTAAGATTTGATCCTTAGATGACTCAAACAAGCATGGAAATGTACACATATGACAAGGTTTCATTTCAGCATTAAGTTTACAGAATAAGCATGATTTCAGCCATCTTCAAGACATGCATAAATTCTACCAAAAATCTCACCTATAGAGCATACAGTGATGAAGATTTCTTGTTACGAGATCGAAACTCAATTAAGATCATATGAATCATGGAAAAAATGGCAAAACAGACCACACTATATATCCAACACGTTGTTGCAGTACCTTTTATTCTAATGCATGCAATTGATTCACATTGCCAAAGAAAAAACCTTGCAAAGCATACATCAATTGAACATATATATATATATATATATATATATATATATATATATATATATATATCATGTATTTAAACTTTCATGAAGGATTTGAGACCAAATAAGTGCATTTATGGACTCAATTTCATCAAAACAAATTTTGTACTAATGCAGGATAGACCGACCTATGTTCAGATCTAAGCAATTTTGACCTATCTAAACATGTCTAAAAATTTTGAAAAAAATACAGAACATGCACAACACCTGTACAAGAAACTTTCATGAAGAAAAGTTGTTCCAGAACTCAACAAAAAAATCAGCACAAAAATAGAAAAATCATAGATCGATATGGAAAAGATTGACCTAAACCTAAATCTAAGTAGATCTAACCCAGTTGAACACATCCAAAAATCATGAAAAAATTATAGAAGATGAACAAGAAGATTTGGAACAAAATATAAAGAAATTTTTGTCAAAAAATGATCATAAAAGTCGGCACAAAAATAACAAAGCCAGAAGGCGGAACAGAATCAGAACCGAAAAAAAAAAGGGATAAGTGCTCAAGAAGTCCTAAAACTTGTTAGGAAAATGCATTTGAGTCCTAAAACTTGCAAAAAGTGCATTTAAGTCCTAAACTTGTCAAAATGTTTCAAACGAGTCCTAAAATCGATGCCATATAATTTCTTAAAGGAAAAAGCTGACGTGGCCCCTACGTGGCTTTTTTTAATCGTTTCTCTCTCCTCTGTTGCAAATAGTTTTAAAAAAATGCCACGCATTCAAAACGACATCGTGTTCTCCTTTCTTCTTCACCATCGTGTTACCTCCCCCTCCGTTTGTACGTCTTCTTCACTGTCGTGTTCCCCCTCCCCCCTCCATCTCTACGTCTAGTTTTGCTATTCCGAGCGAACCCTAAGCCCCAAATCGAATGTGACACCCCGAACCCTTCGGAGGTCGTCACCAGCGCCGGTGTTACATCTTTTACCATCTCTATCTCTTGGCTAAATTAAGCCTTGCCAGATTACAGGCATTTTTTTTTTTTTTTTAAAGCGGTCCCATGCGCGACTCATAGCGGAAGCAAAATTCACATCGTCATCTATCTCCCTTCTAACCCATGATACAAATACACACCAGCTAAACATCATGATTTTTATAAACAAACGTCGACACATTATTTACATATATTTTCAAGATGGGACTACTCTCGGGTCGGTACATAACAAGGAAAAAGCTAGGACTCAGCCATGTCCAGCCTAAAACCTCAAAAAGAGACCTCGACCCTCAACATCATGCGAGCACAAAAACCCCCCATCGAAAGCGTCGACTATCTACATCAAAAAAAGAGATCCAGCTCCTACTCATCGCGCGCAGGTCTCACACCCAACCCGGTGCATCAGGTGGTGGCGGCGGCAGCATCCCTCGCATCGCTCCATCCCGTCGAACGTGCATAGACAGGAACTCTTGTATGACAGGGCCCCCAGCCAGACCGATATCATACATAACTAAGCATCGCACTCGGATAAACGTCAATCCGGGCACAGTGGGACAATCTATCTCCGTACACTCCACCTCAACATCAGACGATAGACCGTAAAATACCCCACGCGAAACAGCAGGTAGCGGCATAGTGCTAATCTGAAATGTTATCCCCAAAAGGGGTGAGTACAACCACTCAAAGCAGATAGGAAACCAATAACAACTCAATGCACCATGCATACCATCATACAATGCAGGCATTGCTTACCTTTTTTATGTCAAGCGTATTCATGCATCATTATAGCATATATATCATCATCATGGCCATGTATCATCATGCATATCACATCATCATTAACCATGCATCACCATGCATATCACATCATCATTAGCCATGCATCACCGTGCATATCACATCATCATTAGCCATGCATCACCATGCATATCATATCATCATTAGCCATGCATCACCATGCATATCACATCATATCATCATTAGCCATGCATCACCATGCATATCATATCATCATTAGCCATGCATCACCATGCATATCATATCATCATTAGCCATGCATCAGCCATGCATCACCATGCATATCATATCATCATTAGCTATGCATCACCATGCATATCATATCATCATTAGCCATGCATCACCATGCATATCACATCATATCACCATTTTCCACTTTTACTTATCAATTGATCCCGACATTATCTTTTCTCAAATCATCAAATTCACCATCATCACCATCCCTTCGGGCAGAAACCTCCGACAGGGATCCCAGCATTCCAGCCATCTCATGGCCACCGGGCTTCCGGCCCCCCACATTCCGGGCATCTCGCATCTCAACTAGCATCACGAGGCATTCCCTTCGGGCAGAAACCTCCAACAGGGCTTCTGGCCTTTACCCTTCTAGCCGGGGATCTCGCACCCCCAATCCTGGCATCGCGAGTCACTCCCTTCGGGCAGAAACCTCCGACAGGGCTTCCGGCCCCCCACATTCCGGGCATCCTGAAACTCCCAGGGAATCTCTGGAATTACGCCACCAGGCCACCAGACAACATCCTCCACCACAACCTCATTCTCATCCACATTTATCTTTTATCTCAATTTAACATGGAAATTTGGCATGGCATCAAACATATCACACTTGCATTTCAATTCACATGTCATGCACATGTCATAGCTTAATCACATAAGTATTTCAACTTAATGCATGTACAAAGACCTCATCACACAAGTGCCACACAAATGGAGTTGAATCCATGGCCAAATAAAAATCTATTTTATTTTATTATTTCATTATTTTATTATTTTATTATATTTATTTATTTTCATAAATAAATAGTTAATATTTATGATTTTCCCAAAATCATAATATTCAATAATCATTTATAGGATTACAATTTTATATAAAATTCGTGACCAAGTCGTATTTTTCACAATTTCACAATTTCCTCCAAAAACATCCTAAAATTCTCGGATTTAAACCCACTGCACAGTTTCCGAATAAATTAAATTAAAATACCCATTCGGTCTTCAAAAATTACGAAACTTTACAGGGTGATATCCAACACATTTTCGTACCTTTTTCATTAAGAACTTTAATCCAAATTATTTTTAGATTAATTTCTATAGCCCTACGAAGCTTCTGGAATCTCTACCGCGACGTCCAGAACACACTCCTCCGTATTTCTTAGATTTCACCCATCAAATCTCTTTAGTTCCTTCTGAAATTTAAGTATGTTATGTAAAAATATGTCCTTTACAATTTTCATGAAGGGATCTAGGTCAAATAACCAGATTATGGTCACCATTTCAACCCATGAAGTCTCGGGTGTCTCGGTACACCTCACCAGAATCAACCATCTCCAAGATCTAACAGATTCACCAAGTTATACTTGTTATTTTTGCTTCAAATTTGAGTATGTTGTAGCTTAAGGTGTGTCCTACAACTTTCAAGAAGACAACAAGGTGAGATCTCCAACAGAAATCAACATACAACCAAGAAATCAACAAAAGGTCAGTGAAGATTTCGCAGATCTGAGGTCTCCGTATAACAAAGCTTTTGACCCCACATATCACCATCGTTTTCCATGAAATTAGATTATGTCATACTACAAGATGTCAGCTTCAACTTTCATGAAGACACCGAAGCCAAAATCGCACTCCAAGTACACATGCAAGCTCGACTAAGATACTGACTACCACAAACCAAACGAAAACAGTCACATAGCTTGAACACATCCAACCCTTACCTCGGTTTTTCGCCCAAATTACACCTAAAACCGAACATGCAACCAACAAAACAGACATGCAAGAGAAGTTAAGGACTCCACTTGCCTCCAAGATGAACAAACAGCGATGGACGACGGCGTACGGCGGTCGGACTAGGCAGACGTACGGCGGACGGGCGGCGGCAACTCTCGGCTCCACCTCCTCTCTCTCGGTCTCTCCTCCCTTTCTCTCGAACACCCTCTCTCTCTCTCACCCTTTCTCAGCCAAATGATCAAGAAGAACCGGCCACTTCTCTTCTCTCTCTCTTTTTATACTCCCTAAAGCCCATGCTTAGTAATCATTGCTTTGCCTACAATCCCACCAATGCATGCCATTCCTTCATGCCACTTGTCACACTAATTTTTGAATTGATTTGGGCTTGGGCTTAGGCCCATCCGGCCACTCCCTTGGCCTGGTCGAATTCTCCTCTTGGGCTCTAATGGGCCGACAAGCTTGGCCCACCAAGCTTTAGGCTAATGGGCCCAAGGCCCATTTCGAAAATAACCTTCCTTTTCTTTTCTTTTTTCTTTTTTTTGAAATTCTTTTATAAATATTCTTGAATTCCAATTTTTCATCTTGGCCAAAGTCTTGG
The DNA here is from genome assembly GCA_014182545.1 of Eucalyptus globulus. NCBI lineage: Eukaryota > Viridiplantae > Streptophyta > Magnoliopsida > Myrtales > Myrtaceae > Eucalyptus > Eucalyptus globulus. Next base: position 29,370,972 of record CM024725.1, read on the forward strand.
GATATTCTTGTTCATTGAAATTTAAATCATATGGCCAAGCATAGATTATTAATCTATTAAATCTAAATTTCCACAATCACAAGCACAAATCATCGAATTAAAAGACTAATGGCTAAAACGTAAGCCATGGAAATTCAACACCTAATTAAAGACTTTAACACACCTTAAGGCTTGGCTTTGAATTTCTGGGATGCCACAATTCTCCCCACCTTAGAGAATTTCGTCCTCGAAATTCAAGCACTACTCGCGCCTTCTTGAAATAAATAAGGATATTTTTCCTTTATCTGATCCTCACTTTCCCATGTGGCTTCCTCCACATCATGATGTCGCCATAACACCTTAACTAATGGGATCTTTTTGGTCCTAAGAATTTGCTCCTTTCGATCCAATATCTGCACAGGCTCCTCAATGTACCTTACTTTCTCATCCATTTTGATGGCTTCATGATCGAGTATGTGACCAGGATCCGGCTGGTACTTCCTCAACATCAATACATGAAACATATCGTGCAGCTTTTCCAATTTAGGAGGTAACGCTAAACGATAAGCTACATCCCCTATCCTCTCAAGAATTTCAAAAGGTCCAACAAACCTAGGTCTTAGCTTACCCTTCATCCCGAATCGATATATTCCTTTCATTGGAGATACCTTAAGGAATACATGGTCTCCCACACTAAACTCCTCACGCAGGTATCACTCTCTACATTACAGCATTTGGGTATGTTATGGTAATATTATGATTTTTGTTTTTGTTTTGCAAATGCGTTTTACTCTCTACATTATAGCGGCACTTTATTCTCTGCATTATGGTTGTTTTGCATTTTCCAATTGTTGCGATAAATTAGAACATTGCTGCAAATTAGAACATCGCCTACCGAAAGGCGACAATAGGTCCCTCACTCTCACTATTGATCATGTAGTTGCATTGTGGTTGTAAAGCGCATTATGCTAATTTGATGTTTCTGTATTGATTGTTAGTCTTTTATAAAAATATCTTCAATTTAGAACTTGAACATTGCTTCAATAATTTGATGATTGAAAGTGCTCTGCTTTTTGTTTTTGTTCCCTTGTAGGTCCAATGGCCGAGAACAAAGTTTATGTCACTATTCGCTATGGAGGTAAATTTAAAGTTGGCCCACCGTTGGAATACATAGGTGGAAGGGCTGATGTTGCTGAAATAAGTTTAAGTAAGAGTTCACTGTCTAGTATAATTGAAGCTATTGAGGCTTTGGGTGTGTGTAAAATAGAGAAACTCTTTTACAAAGTTCCTAGAAATACGACTCTTGTAGACAAAATAACTCTTAGATATTTATGGGATAACTCTAATGTGATGGATCTATTTTATCATCATCTGTGCTTTGAAAATATTAAGCTATATGTTGAGCATGTTGATGATGAAAAGACAGGAGCTGAGATGAGGGTGTTGAGATGGAAACTGAAGGTATGTCTAATGTGATTGGGAATATTGATGATGACGATGCCAATAGGGATCTAGATGAGGAAGAGGATGATGATGCACATAATTTGGTGAATGTGGAAC